>JAKSZU010000001.1:241246080-241859798 GCA_026018925.1 Tupaia tana
CAATGTCTACAAGGCAGGTCTTCCCAGAGGTGGTAACTGGTCACGGGCCCCCTGCATCAGGATCACCTGCAGGGTTTATTAAACACACAGGTTCTTGGACCCCCAGACTCTCGGGCAGGGGATACCTGAGAATATAAATTTTTAACAAGCACCTTCCCAACACCCTAGGTCCTTGGTTAACTGTCCTCTAAGGCAGTGTTGCAAACTCTCAGCTCCCAGTAAAAACAAACGGCCCTTCACCTCTGAAATGTCGGGCAATGCGAAGCCTACTTCCCCTCACCACACTAACTGGAGGAGCTGGGACAGGGCTTGGGCTCTTCAGGTTCAGTCAGTTCCAGCTGTCTCTTCCTTCTGGATTCTGTGAACTTTTTTTTAATTGCCAGAGAGCACAAGCATTCACCCGAAAGAGACTGGGGTGGAGGAGTGCTGGGGAAAGAGAAAGTATCCCCCAATAGGGTATGGCCACATTGCAATCCCTTCTCCATTTCTCCATCCTGTGAGGATCTGGGCACCCACACACATACCTGGAGTGTTTTTGAAGCCACTGGGACTGGGATTCGAACCATGGTCTATCATGGGGGATCCGGCTCCCTTAATGACGAGGCTGTGGGGCCAGCCTTCTATGGACATTTTGCGTTTGTGACCACTGGTCGAAAGGGTCAGCAATGCTAATGTCCATCAGCGCCATTGCCAGGCGACCAGCCAAGCAAGGCCGACTCGGGTGCACGCTTCCTTCCTGTACACGGGCGGCATCTTTACCCCGCTCTGTGGTGCTTGTGCAGGAGGCAACGGTTTACTTGTCCCCATGCCCCTGCTGTCTGACCTTTGCAGCTGCTGCCAGATGTGCTGAGGGGCACAGACATGGAGTGTGCCCCTGCTCCAGGTTGAACACTCCCCTTGGCGTAGGACTGGTGTTTCTCAAAGGATGGTTCAGATATCACCTGCACCGATCTGGGGAGGCTTGCACATGCAGACCCTGGGAGCGGCATCTCTGGAGGGGGCCTGGGAACCTGCGCTCTCACTTAGCCCCCCAGGTGGTGAGCCTGAGGTCTTCTGCAGGAAAGAGGGTGAATGGAGGTCAATTGGACCTTGGGTCAAACTGGCCTCCTGGGACTTTGGCCTTCCTGAATGGAGAGGGCCCTTTCCCTGGCCTGGGCCTGAGCCTTCACCACAAACAAACCCTGCTCCGCTGTCCTCTCCTGCCCCTGGGGCAGCAGGCACCCAGGCTCAGCCCTCTATCAGATTCCATCTCCTGTCACTTTCAGAACCAGTTCATTATTCCTTTATTATTCCCATTCTCCTGCTTATCATTATTAATAATCACTCCAGACAGGCCAGGGTGCTGACAGCTCCCCCTTGTCCATTCTTTCTGTCTGTTTTAATCCTGCCTGCTTATCTGGCATGACCTGATCTTTTCCCCATTTAATTAAGCAGTGCTGGTCAGCCCGCTAGTGCCCACGTGGAGATGGGAATTATCAGCTCTCCTGAAAGGCAAAGGAGTGACGGCCCTGTAGCCTGGACATTCCACCACCCCAGATGGGCAGGAGGGCAGGGGGATGAGTCCTGGGAAGGGCCTCATTAGGTCTGCAGGGCTGAGAGCCGATACCCATTGAGAAACCTTGCCACACAAACCATACTGAGCCTCAGGAGCACGGGAGGGCCTGCTAAGTCCCAGATTCTAGGGCCTCAGTGATTCTGAGTCAGTGGGTCTATCTGGGGAGAGACCATGCATCTGAGTTTCTAAGAAACTCCCAGGTGGTGCTGCTGCTGATGTAAGCCCCACATTTGCAGCTGACCTCAGCTTAGTGATGGGCACTGGCCAGTGCCTTGCTTGGAAGGGACCACAGAGGAGGAGACTTCAGGGCATTATTGAAATCCTGAGGACTGAGCCAGGGGTGCCCAGGACTGGAAAGGGAAGGATGGATATGGATACAACATCTGGTCTAGGGGAAAAGGAGATCTTAGTGATGGCAGGAGCAGTGAGGAAGGCTAAAGAAACCTCTGTGGTTTGGGGCAACTGGAAACATAGCAGTCCTTGGCAGAAGTAAATACGAAGAAGACCCAGTGGTGGGACAGAGATGCACTGAGGCCAACACAAGCTACATAGTTTGCCAGACCCAGTGACTAATAAAACTGCGAGGAGCCAGCAGGTGGCACGGTGGTTAAGGCACTAGATCCCACATGGATGACTCCATGGTTCCAGTCCCAGATGTAGTGGCTTGAAAATCACACTGGGCATGTGTGTGTGTGTGTCCAAAATCCTGAGGAGATGAAGGGATTGTGGTGTGGCCATCCCTGCAGGGGATGATTTCTAACTTTCCCGCTGTTCATCTTTCTCTCTGGTGAGCACACCAAAATCTAGGGCAAAAAAAAAAAAAAAAAAAAAATCTAAAATAAAATTAATTAACCAAATAAGTAAAAATACAAGACCCCTGTTTAAAAATGATAAAGAATGTCAACATTGGGCCCTTCTAAATGTGGGCTTCTGTGTACCTTCCAGGCCATATTCCACGGTGCTGGCCTTCATGAGATTCAGGCAGTAGAAGAGAGCCAAGCAGAATGCCCCATTTGGTACTCGGTAGCTATCTGTCCCTCTGTAGTTGCTCCGGTGACTGGCATGTCCCTTTCTTTCCTTCTTTTTTATTTTTAAAAATTTTTTTCCAGTGTGTGTACTTACCAGAGACAGACATAGAGAAAGAGAGAAAATGAGAAAGCATCTCCCATGAGGAATGGCCATGCTGCAATCTCTTCTCTGCCATCTCTCCCTCCTTTCAGGGTCCTGGGCATGCAAGTACCTGTGCTCAACGTGTTTCTCAAGCCTCTGGGGCCTGGAGGCAAACTGTGCAGTCCTGTGGGAGCCAGCTGCCTTACCCACCATGCTGTGGGCTGGCCCAGCCTGTCTAATGTCATTAGAGCCCAAATGGGAGGTCTTGCAGCCCAGGATTCATAATTCAGGAGCTTTTGGGAAAAGCGACAGATTTAGGAAAACACAGTGAGAACATGCTCAAAGAAGCATCTGGCAGGACTCAGGGAAGAGTTCGTGAAAAGCATTGATTCGAAGTCACCACCTTCAGAAAAACAGAATCCCACGTGGTCGTTGTCTGTGGGTGGACGTTTCAATCTCTAAGCTACCACTTACTGCACATTCACTCTCTTCCAGGTGTCCCACAAAGCGCTTAAACAGACCACTCCGCCCCTGAACACCGCCACAAAGTGTGAACTGTGGTCCGTTTTACAGATGAGGAGGTGGAGGCACGGTGACTTGCCTAGCGAGTGAGAAAAGCAGCCCACAGGCCCCAGCCTGTGTCGGGGCTGGGAGATGCTGCCTTTGCCTGCCAGGCCGGGGTGTCAGCACAAAGGACCAGAGAGCTCAAGGGGCGCCATGGGACAGGAGCTGCACGCTTGCGTGCCTGGGTATTTCAGGAGCACGCACAGATACCCAAGTGCCAGCCAAAGATGGAAGGATTTGTAGCAATTAAAATGTTTTGCCTGGAAGCTGTTTGGGGGCCTTTTTTTTTTTTTTTTTTTTTTTTTGAAGCGAGAGTTTTCTGACTTCAAGGTGTTAACAGGCCCTCTAAATGGTTTTGTTTTTTAATTGCAGCAAATGACTGTGGAGCCATTAGATTTTGCCTCTCTCCAGTTGTTTCCGAGCCCTTTCAGGCCTCCTCCTTCTATTTATTCTGTTTAATTCAGTCAGGTAGCTCCGGGGCAGTGGAGATCAATACTTCCCTTTGATAGAAAAGAGTCAGGTTTGAAACCTAGAGATAAAACTGACACATTTTGTATAAATTTAATTAAAAATGCACCTTTAGTGGCTTGTTGCAGGCACAAAGCCGAGTGTCTATCTCTCTATCGGCTCCGTCTCCCTTTCTCCCTCTGTCCCGCTCCCTCTGTCCCAGTCTCTCTCCCTCATTTTTGTTCCCTACAGGGAGATCTTTAAATATGCCTCGCCACAGCGTCTTACTTCCTCACTCTGGCCTTGAAACTTGGGTGCTGAGGAAGAATGAGGAATGGTATGAAATTCTAAGCAGATCAGCCCAGTCCCCTTTTTCTAGAGAAGTCTGGGGAGAAAGACTGGGGAGCAGCGGACCCAGGGCTGGGTCTGCTTTTCTTCTTAAAACCCTTTTTCTTTTGGCCCCACAGCCTGTGGGAACAGGGCTGTTCTGGGCTGGAGCCCCCAGCGCCTTCGCCTCCCTGGGTATGTTCTGACCTGCTCCCATTGCAGCTGTACACAACCCTAGGGCCCTTGGTGGGGTACAGGACGGAGCCCCTCTCCCTAGTCACCCCATTCGTCTTGTGTTTTACAATCCGCCCCTTCACCTCCTTCCCTGCCGTCTCCCCCTTTCACTCTTCTCAATCCCATTTGGCTTTCCTCATTTTTCACTTGAGTGGGTTTCCTATCCCCGACTCCGCTCTGGCCTCACTCTGCTCAACACCAATAAAACACACTCAACACAGGTAGAACAAGGTGCCCGGGCGCGGCGTGACAAATGGCTCACCCAGCCCTCCTAAGCACGGCTGTAAATCGCCCCTCCTGCTGGCCGAGCTGGGGCCTGGGCCGGAGCTCAGCCGCCCTGGTGGGGGCCGAGGTGGTGGCAGTGGGCCCAGACCCAGCACTCGGCCCCTGCGGCCATTTCTGGGATCGTGGACGTCCAGGAAGGAGCAGGGTGGCAGGGTGGGAGGGCAGGGCCATGTCTACACCTGTGGCTTTGGCTGGAGCAGCTTGGACGTCTTTCCTGGGCGGAAACTCTGACAGCTCGCATTTACTGCACTTTCACGAGCCGGCACCAGGCCGAGGCTGTACGTTTCATTTTATTCAGTCGTCATGACAGCCCCGGGAGGCGGAGGTGCCACGACCATCCACGTTTCACAGATGACGACCTCGATGGATGCCTACCAAGGTCACATAACTTGCCCAAGGTCACCTGGCTAGTAAGCGACAGGTTGAGACTAGGGCAGACCTCCGCTTTCCATGCCAGGTCTCGCGTGAGTGGTACTGGGCTGGGCGCGTCAGGAAGCAAAATGGCAAAACGGCATCTCTGCCCTTCAGATGTGTGTGATTTTGTGCTGGAAACAGGGGCAGGTGGAAGATCAGACGCCTTCACCGCTGGCCTCTTCTCTCCTTCTTGGAGCTCCTTCTGCCGGCTTCCAGCTTCCAGTACCCACGGACAAGCGGGTATGTTTGGACGCTTTTGCTCCTTCTTCCTGAAGTGCGAATCCCACGTTACTGCTCTTGGGCTGTCCTGGGACAGTGACCGGCCACCACCTCGGAGAAGCAGAGGGGCTTTTCTGGCTCGGTCTGTGGTCGGGGGCGCCTCTGGGGCTCGTGTGTCTCACCGAATGCAGATCCCAGGGCTGTGAGTCCACAGCCTGTCCCCACGGGCATCTGGTAGTGTGGTGGGCACATCCAAGCAGGGCTTGCCTTTTGCTTTGGGTGCTTTTAATCGCCACGAGCGAAAGTTCAAACCAGTGAAGCGGACACCCCGAGTCAGCACTGGACTGCCCCCCTCTTCCTCCTTCCTCGTTGGTAATTACAAACACCGGCTGCTTTGTGTCTAAAATGGCCGAGATAATTGAAACGGAATTTGGAATCAGGGCCCTGCAGGCAACACTTGTTGAAAGAAGAAATAAAGATCATTTGGGTCACGTCTTTTGTAATTTGCGTTTAATAATCATACCAGGAGGTAGGCACAAAGGGAGAGGCGGAGTGTGAGCCAGCTCCCGGCCTGCCAGCCGCCTGCCCTGGGTCTGCTAGGGAGGGAGGGAGGCATATGGAGGGGCTGGCAGAGGAGGGGTCTGGAGGGAAGCACACAAGTTGGAGAAAGTTCTCCCCACGTGGCAGCGCCAGGAGAGGGCAGGGCTCGTGGAGAGGAAGGCAATGCTGAAAGTCCTCACGCCACTTGCCCTCACCTCCGGAGCCCTGCACACCCTGCACCCACCTCCACACAAGTACCCCGTGTGGGGCGATGGTGATTCTGGGGCGATTCTGGAAGACCCCTGGTGGTGGATGTGGTGATTTTGAACAGGCTATTGTGGGACTCTCCGAGTCAAAGCGTGGGACCCTGCCACCGTTCGGGGTGGCTGGCCTTTAGCTGAAGAGGGTGCTGCTCATTGGAGTCTAGAGGCACTTGCCAGGCTGTGGGCTTGCAGGCTTCAAAGGGCCCCCCGGGAGCCCTACACCCATCATTCCCTAGAATTACTTGTGCTTGGGTCTTCAAGAGTGAGCTGCTTTTACACTGCTTCTTTCCCCTCCCCACTGGTCCAGCCCTTGCACATAGTCACACTCAACTGGCCAAAACCATTCTGCCCACTTAGCCCTCAAGGCTGCCCCTTCCTGTTGGAAGGCTCCCTGGATTGGGGTCCAGGGCTCTCCACTACTGGCAACATTGTGAGGTGGGGGAGGCTGTGAGGAGCTCAGGCTTGAGGTGGAGAGGCAGCCTTATGGGCCGAGCTGTGTCCCCTCATAATCCTAAACTGAAACCCTAACCCCCAGTCCCCAGAATGTGACCGTATTTGGAGGCAGGGCTTTAAAGAGGTAATTAAGTTGAAAGGAGACATTGGGGTAGGACTAAATTAATATGACTGATGTCCTTATAAGAAGAGGAAATCTGGGGGCTGGCAGGTGGCGTGGTGGTTAAAGGCGCTGGACTCCCACATGGCTGACTGCGGTTCGAGTCCCAGACCTGGTGGCTTGCTTTCTCACTTTCCCTCTCTCACTTTCTCTCTCTCTCACTCTGTCCCCCTCTGGTCAAATTAAAATAAATAAATAAAGTTAAATAAAAACGAATTCTAAATAATAATAATAAGTTTTTTAAAAAAGAGAAAATCTGGGCACACAAAAAGATACCCAGGGTGCATGTACACAGAGGAAAGGCCACACAAGGGCACAGCAAGAAAGTGGACGTCTGTAAGTGAAGGACCCAGGCTCAGATCTGAGGACAGGACAAACCAGACCTGCTGACACATTGATCTTGGACTTCCAACCAATGGAAATACGAGAAGTGCCATGTGTGGAGCTTTGTTATGGCAGCCCTACCGAAATAATCCAGACCATGAGCCTCAGGGACACATTCACCTGTGACGCTCCCTGCCCTGCAGGTCCCCCCTCTTTCTCCCTGACATACCTAATGAGCACTTGCAGCACCAAAGACAGCAACTCTCGCTGCTTCCTTTCCTAGTGGGGCCAGAATCTAGGTGACACACGGCTCTAGGAAGAGAACTTGAGGCCAGCCTTTGCCCAGGGCTCCTCCTCCAAGGCTCAGAGCTGCCCACCAGCAGGCCCTGGGCACGGATGCACACCTCTCTGTGACGCCCAGCCTCCATGCCTTAAGCCTTTTCCTCTTTGGCCATTGATCAGAAAAGGATCCCATCTCGGTGACACAAGGGGGCTCTTGGTCCTTGCAAAGCCATAGTTCTGGCACAAAGTGGCCATCTGACATCTGGGAGCCACCCAGTTAGTGATATTTCTGAACAAAGAGCTATAGAGAAGGGGGCATGAGTAAAGAGCTCTTCAAGGTCGGCATGTCTGGTATGACCAGTGTAAATTCATTTCCTGCCTGAATGTGCTGGCACAGGGGCACACACCCCTCTCAAAGCAAGGCCTATGGGTTGAGCATCCCAGAGCAGCTGATAGAACTCACTGATCTTGGGCTCAACGTGATCAGTGGTATGGGCCATCAGAGGAGCAGGTTCTGGGGAACAGAGGTGGCCCAAGGCTGGGGGCAGAGGAAGGAACAAAGTGACAAAGAATGGAATGGAAAGGGGATAGTCAGTGTCGTGGACTTGAGCACAGAAGGTCTTGTGAGGAATGTCATGGACCTGCTAACATCCCTGAGAAGTGCTTCTGCCGCCATGAGCTGATGAGTACCCTCTGCAGTCTGCTCACGTGTCCCTCCATGCTGGGGCCAGTGTCTCTGCTACGCAGAGGAGGGAATGGGGCTCACTCACTCACTCTCGCCCTGCTGAAGAACGGTGGAGCTGTGATTCAGATTCAGGACTTCAAGACGCTTAGTTCAGCCATTTCCTCCTAGAGTAGGGGGTTTGACAAACTATAGGATGGGCCAAATCTGGCCCAGTGGTTATTTTTCCATGCTCTCTAAACTAAGAAAGGCTTTTACATTTTTAAGTGGGGAGGGAGGGGAGAGAATTGGGAAAAAAAAATAGTATTTCATGCATGTTAATGAAGATATGAAATTCGAATTTCAGTGTCCGTAGTGGTGTATGGGCGCTCGGCTAGAACAGGACTTTTAACTAACACCACCACCATCATCACTCAGACAGCACATACCAAAACGTTTGCAGGGGCCAGCCAGTGGCGTGGTGGTTAAGGCGGCTGGATTCCACATGGCCAACTACATGGTGTGAGTCCTGGACCCAGTGACTTGAAAAGCATGCTGGGTGCATATGCATGTGTGCCTAAAATCCTGAGAAGAAATTGGAGGTGAAGGGATTGTGGTATGGCTACCCCTCCTGGGGGTGTTTCTCTCTGTCTATTTCCAGTGAATGCATGTGCCCTATAGCAATAATTTTAAAAAAAAATTAAAAAGAAAACATTTGCCAACTTCTGCTTTAGAGTCCTATAACCCAGGAAATGGGAGGGATTTTAGAGACACTTAGTCACAGATCTCCATTCCCTCTCACTTGAACCACTCACTTTCCAAATAAGCAGTGAGACCCATTGCATCTAAACAGTCACATTTCAAGGAGCCTTTGGGTCTCCAGCCCTACTCAGCCACCTTCCTCCCCCTGCACTGCTCTCGGTAACCCTGCCCATGGCAGCCTGCACCAGGGCTGGAGAGCAGGGCTTTGCACCCCTGGTCTTTGCTTTGTTGTTCTCTCTGCCTGCCTGAGGCTCCTACCACACCTCTGGCACCGAGTTAGCCACATCTTCAGGCTTGGGAGCTCGTAGCCTGTAGGAGGCACCGCACACCAGGGCCCAGAGGTCCTTACTACCTGCTGGACAGGAGGAGGACACCTCATGAAACCTGGGGATGTGCCACAGGGCCACAGTGTTGTGGTGAACGCCAGCTCAGGCACTGGCTCTGTGAAACCAGAGACTTGCGCAGATCACTTCAACATTCTTTTCTCACTTGGAAAATGGGGAGAAGAATAGCATCTACCCCATGAGACGGTGTGTGAATCCAGTGAGTCAGTCCATGCCTATAGAGCGTAGGGAATGGCACCAGGCACCGAGCAGCTGTGTGAGTGATGATCGTCATGGCGATCATTACCAGTCCTGTTCTAGCCAGCTCAGATTTCCTAGACCTGCTGAGCAGAAGCCCTGACTTCCAGTGGCCCTCCCCCCATGGGGAGCCCTTTCCCCATGGCCTTCATTGGATCATCGCTGCTAAGAAAGCATCAATCTAAGTCTGAGATTTTGTGCCAAATTTTCCTTGCAGTCTGTCTGGGGTAAGAAGAGTTGGGGAAAGCCAGATGATCAAGGCCGTAGGCTAAGTACTCTGAGGACAGGGATACCGTGAAAAATAGGGACAATGGGGGCCAGATGGTGGCACAGAGGTAAAATGTGAGACTCTGCAAGGCAATCCCCCATGGGAAGGTTTCCATTTGAGTCCAAAGACCTCCCTGAGGATGCCAAAGACAGTCACTTGCTCGTGCTCCAGGACGGGCTGAGGACTGGGTTGGATAACAGTGTTGAGATCTTGCTGGGTGTTCTGGCTCTCTCTTTCCCATGGAAGACATAAATAAACTTAAAAAAAAAATAGAGGCAAAATGGCAGTGAAAAAGAAGTGAACTGTCAATACACTTGAATCCCATAAATACAACATGGAGCTGAAAAAGCGAATTGCAAAGAGGATGAATGCTGTGACATTTATTTAGAACAATATTGCATGGTGTTTAGGGATCTAGTCCTAAATGCTAAAAGTTTAAGAAATGCACAGGGATGATTCAGGGTAGTGGTTCCCCTGCATGGAAAGAGAATGACATAAAGAGGGGTGCACAGGGCTATTGCCTAAATTTGGAGGGGGGTATATTTGTAATTTCTTGAGTTGGAGGATGATTGTGCATTATTTACTCTCATACTACTCTTGAAACCTTTTTGTAGGTCTTAAGTATTTTATTATACATACATGTGCAGATGTGTATGTATTACATATAAACATATTATATAGGTACATATACATATATACACACACAAAAGGACTTCAAAGTTTGTGGAAAAATGAAATTGAGTATGAGTTTATTTGGGTGCCCAGAGGTAAAATGTGGGGGAAAAAATGGAAATTCATGCATAGTTTTTCTGTAATGCACATTTTCCGTGAACTTTCTGAAGAGCTCTTGAATATATTTGATGTAGGTGAAGCTAATTTTGCAAACCCAATAAAATTGGGGGGGGGGGGTTGCTCAAAATTTTACCAAGAATATCCAAAAGTGGATCCGTAGGACTGATTGCATGCCAGTGGACAGCGTGCCCTTGTGGCGTGTGGGCACATATGACCCTGGTTCGTTCATCCAGGTCCAGCCCGACCCCCACCTCCCCTGCTTGCTCACGTCATCTGCTCCTCTCCTGCCCTCCTCCCCCGGGCCTGGCAGCTCTTCCCCATCTGCTTGCTGGGTTGTTCTGTGCTCGGTAATGTGTCCTCTCTGGGCTGTGGAGTGGGCAGAGGCTCTGGTCTCCCCTCCCCAGCGAAGCAGAGGGGCTTTGGAACATGTGTTTATGGGAGGCAGACACCAGCTGGTTGGGGAGACATTTGCATATCCAATGGAGCCCCCCAGAGTTGAGCCAGGGCTGCGAGGAAAAGGCTGTGGCAGGACAGAGGGAGAGGGAAGGCTCTGGTCAGCTAGGGGTCAGGCGGAACAGATTTTGGATTGGAGGGACAGATGGTTAAAGCAGAAGGGGGGAGGGGAGCGAATCCTGACTTCTACATGAAGGAAGTCATTCGAGAGTCCTGAAAGATCTTATATTTTCATAAGGCTTTGCGATTTTCAAAGAATTTTCCTAGTTTTCATCTGATTCCTCATTGTAATCACATGCAGTAGGTATTATTCTCATCTCCATTTTTCAGATGAGGAAACTGAGACTCAGAAAAGTTAGGCCCGTTGGTCAAGCTCATGAGGTTAGTGCATGGGGGAGTCTCCTAGTCTATTGTTCTTTTCATTCTGGGCCAACTACGTTTGCTGTCTCCACTCACTTATCTCATGTTCTTCAGAAACCCAATAGAGCTTCTGATCCCTGCCCCCAATCCCATTGAAACTGCTCTCCTCTGGGTCACCAGTGACTCCTACCCTCAAGTGCCGAGCTCAATGGTCACTTCTCTGTTCTCACCACATTTGGCTTCTCCTTGTGACCGCAGGTGACCACTGACTTCCCCTTCTTCCTGAAACAGCCTCTTTGTTGGTGTCTATGACAACATCTGCTGTGGTTCCCCCCCACTCCCACCTCCTTGACTGCTTCTGTGCTGTTCTTTTGCAGGCTCTCTCCACCTCAGAATGCTGGAGTGCCAGGGTTTAGAACTCTGCCCTCTCCTCCTTCACTGCTCTCTCCGTGCATCAGCCTGAGCCATCCCGTCCAGTCCTGGCACTTTAAATACGACCTATATAAGGCTCCCTAACCCATCTCTGCAGTGCTGCTCTTGCCTCAGACCATGTGGCAGAATGTTCAAGAACCCAGCCTCTGGATTTGAACCTTGGTTTCTCCATCTACTAGTTATATAACCTTGGATGACTTTTCTGTCTCATTCTTGCCATCTGTTAAGTGGGGATGATAAAGTTCTTACTCCACTGGGTTGTCATGAGAATTAAATAAAACATAAAGAGCTTAGAATATTGTCTGGCTCATAATAACACTCAATAAATGCAAGATATTGTTCCTTGACATCTGCTCCTCCCATAGGCCAAGCATCTCCTTATCCCAGGGCCTTTGAGCTAGCTCATCCATCTATCTGGAATAGTCTTCCCTTGGTTTTACAAAGGCTGACTCTTTTCCATTCAGACTTCCTGACCACTCTTGCTAAAATAGTCCCCTAGTCGGCCACTATCATTCACTCCATTTATAATTTCTGTATAATGCCTATTGACATTGGGTCTTTTTTTAAAATTTATTGTTGACCCCCCACTAGAATATAATCTCATAAGAATAGAGATTTTGGTCTGTTTTGTTCACTCTAGTTCGCTAGTCCCTGGAAGGTGCACATCGTAGGTGGTAGACACAAATTTATGGCATGAAGAAAGTAGCTTAAACTTCCGGTGCAGGAATGGCCTGATGTGCGTCTCAGCCACTGACGTTCTTGGTATTAGCAGCTGAGGAGGAAGTTTTCCCCAATGGGTAAATTGCTAAGAAGACATTCCTCTGTGTCTTCAAGCCCTAGAAATGTTGGTAATCTCATTAATTATCTCCCATCCTTCTCAGAATATAACCACAGCAACCACTCTCTCCCTCTGCCTCAACCCAGACTGAGTGAATCCTCCCTGCCACCCCATAGAGGCAGGAACACTGACTGGAGCAAGAAGCCAAAGAGATTTCAGAGCACCATGAAATTTGGTCCCCATTCTGAAAAATAAGAGCCAGAGTCAGGACAAGGCAGATCAAGACCAACTTTGTAGAGAATATTCGTGGCTGTGGAGGTTCCAACAGAGAAGCAGGAGAGGCAGAGGAAAGTGTCTGATCATGCCCACGTCAGAACGCTCGACTCAAGCTACTGCACTCTAGGAACAGGGAGAGGAGAATTGGCCGTAAACTAACCCCTCCACACCCCTGCTCTCCACCTTGGATTTTGCCTGTCTTCTCTCTGGCCTGCTTCTTTTGCCTTCAGGACAGTGGTAATGCGGGGAGGAGGCCTGCATCTAGGCTGTGTGGGCTGGTCTTCGAAGTGCAGGGTTGTTCTCATCACGTAGAGCCAGGGCCATGCTCAGTTTTTTATTTGTTTTTGTTTTAAGTTTATCTCTTTCTTCTGAGAGAGGGAGAGAGACAAAGATAGGGGCAAGCAGCCCCAACAGAGTCTTCACCTCACAGTTCACCCCTAGCCTCAGCCAGCCAGGATTACAGGCCCATACATATATACCCACTGTATCCAGGGAGACACTGGATGCAAACCCAGGTCTTCCCATATGGCTTGAGCGTCTCACAGCCTTGCCTTACCATTGTAGCTATGCTCAGTTTTTTTGTGTTTAATCAAGGCCTGGCTTCTTTTGTAGATAAGGCATTTCTATGCCTTCCCAGAAAGCATGGGTTGCAAAGACCCGATCCCACTGACTATGCCATCAGGGTTCCCAGGTTGGTCAAGTGTAGGCCCTAACTTTTGATTTGGAAGCTCTGCTCCTGGGCATCACAGGATCTGGTGTTTCTGCCCACTGTGGGAGGGAAAGGATTTCAGAGAATCATAGTCATCTGGATCAAAGTCTCCTGGGAAAGGGATACCAAGACTGGGAGTCCAGAGATCCAGAGCAGATGTCTGTGAGAGAAGGTGGACGGAGTGGGGAGTAGATCACCACCATAACCCCAACCACTGAACACACAGAGGCTGGACTGTGTGATCCTCTTGGGGAAGAAGCAACCTGTTTATATTTGCTAATGTGCCATAGCCCTGCTCCCTTCATTGTCACCAGGTGGCTGCAGCAGCTCCAGCTCTAGTCCTCAAATCCTTTGGGAAGGGCATTACTTTTAGGATCCCCAAAATAGACTCATTGTGTCCTATTGGTTCTGACTGGGCCATGTACCCATTTAAGACCAATTGTTGGGTCCGCGATGCTAGATGCTGGGATTGGCATGGGTCTAGGTTATCTGCTCTGAGCTGGGGTTGGGGAGCTCCATGCACAGACCCCGAGAGTGGGACAGGCCTGGTGCCCCAGGGGAATTGGAGTACAGATACCAAAAGATAGCAAAACAAAATTTCCTTTTTAAACAATTGTCCATTAGTAAAAGACTGGCTTCTTTTCCTCTGAAAATCTGGTCACCTCATGTAAGGACAATTCAAGAATTTATCCCCCAACAGTGAGGTGAGCCAAAAATCCTAAGGTTTTTTTTTTTTTTTCCTCCAAATTCTCCATAAATATTTATTGAATTGAATGTATGCCCTGTTGTCCATTTTGGCTGGTGGCCAGAGGATGGAGCAAGGAAGACAACGATTGTCTCTTTCTCTCTCTCTCTCTCTTATTCTCTCCCATCCTCTCGTTATTAAGCAACTGTATATTGATCAGATAAAATAACAGACTTTTTTTTTTTTTAGAAATCTTGGGATGGTTGAATCAACAGAATAAGGAGCCATACTATTTCAATTCTTTCCAAACTGATTGATTCCAGTCGTTTTTCTTGTAGCACATTTAGTATAATTTTGTGATGTTCATGAAACTTTTTCTCCAAGTGTCTTTTTCTTGAGTCCACCTCACGTGCAATTTCCCAAAGTGTTTAATGAGTGACTTGAATCAGAGAGACAGCTAAAGTATGTTCCCAGGAGTGGGATCAGAATTAGGAAGGATCTAGACAAGAGGCTATGTGAGCAATGGTTAGAAGACCTGGGACTATTTTGCCTGCAGAAGAGTTTTCAATATGTGTTTATGAAAGTATTGTAAGAGAACACCATGGATTTATCTTGTGTGACTTTAGTGAGAAAGTTGGAAGCAGTGGTCCCACGTTCAATGGAGGCAGGTGGCAGCTTAGGATAAAGAACTTTCTATAAATAACGGATACCCAAGTGGGATGGAATGTGGTGATGGGGATAGTGAGTTCCTCACCACTGGAAGCATCCCACCTGAGGCTGGATGTCATAGAGAAGATTCCAGCATCAGGAGTGAGCACATAGGACTGCTAAGGTTCTTTCCACCCGTGAGACCAGCAGTTCGCATAATGGCTATGTCACTGAACTCCCATGTAGTTGACTGTGGTTCAAGTCCTGGACCCAGTGGCTTAAACTCATGCTGGGCACGTGTGCGTGTGTGCCCAAGATCCCGAGACGAGAATGGAGGAGAAGGGATTGTGGTGTGGCCATCCCCCCAGGGGGGTGATTTCTCACTTTGTGTCTCTCTGTCTCTTTCTGGTGAGCACACGCGCCCTACAGCAAAAACCTCTCAAAAAAAGGTTCTTTCCACCCATGAGGTTCTTCAGGTGTGGAGACTGAAATGTAGATGAACAGGAGGCTCCAGTCTTAGGAGCAGCAGCAGACCACCTGTACTCTGCCCAAACATGGAGCCAGGTGGGCCTGCAAGCTCCTCTGCAGGAGCAGAAAGCAGGAGCCTGAGGCCTGTGCTGGCCAAACCAACTCCATCCGCAAGGCTTCTTGCTCATGCATACCGGGCCCCTAAACCATGTGGCTCTTGACAGGTGACTGAGTGTGACAATGCCCCAGAGCTCATTGATTTCCTGGGAAGTGCTGGCCCACTAAGGACATCTAGGCAGAGGTTGTATGAACATGACGGAAAGGGATGCACTTAAGATCTGACCCATCTTGACTTGAATCTTGACTACAGCCCACTCTGGTCCTGTGTGTGCCTTCATGTGTTCATTTTTAGAACAGAGGAACAAATGCCTACCTTAGGGTCTTTCCAAGGAGTTCTTGGAAAGACTCAAAGCAGAGACCGAGGCTCAGAGAGTTTCAGCTACTATGGTCACTCAGCCAACGAGAGGCAGAGGCTGGCTTCCTGACTCCAACCCAGGTTCCTCTCAGCTGTCCCCCATCTCAGAGAACAGCTAGTTCTCAGATCCACAGGCCTCCCCCCTGCTCTTCATCCTGCAGTTCCTCCACTTCTCCCCTTGCTTTGGCTTTGCCAGCTTCCAGAGTGTGAAGCAGAGGCCGTTGGCAGCTCTCTGCAGGGCATCCATCACTAGAGGTCTCTCTTCGTCTGTGTGTAGAATCAGGATGGCAGAATGAGGCTGCTCAGGTAGGTGCCAGACCCAAGTAGTTCCTCCCAAGGGTTCCAGTGAGAGCGCTATACCTTCCCTCTCTGGGCCTGTGTGGGGCAGAAGCTTTTCCTTTCTGCGAACCAGGCCAGGTGTCTGAACTTGCCTGTGTGCAGGTGGGAAGGCTTTTGTGCTTCCAGGAAGCCCGGCCAGCCCAGGAGTTCTGCCTAACACTTCCTGTTTCCCTTTGAGCCAGCTTCAGAGGGGCAACGTTGAGGGCAGGAGGCCCGATTTCCCCCACTACTTCCTAAGCTGGGTTCAGTGTGAATCTGTGTTGGAGCAGGACAACTTGCTTCTCTTCTGGGGTGGCCTCACTCAGCACTGTCCCCAGTCACACTGGCCACTCCTGCACCAGCCAGGCTCCTTCTCCCACAGGACCTTTGCACTTCCCTCAGTCCAAATGCCACCCCCCCCCCAATCTTCACATGAACTTTTAGCTGGAGCTCAAATGTTGCCTCTTCAAAGACATTCTCTGACCTCCTAGTCTAAATTGGCAGCCTTCCAGCTTCAAGCTGGTTATCCTTTATCTCATCATCCTGATGTTCTCCTCAGGGCACCTTCACACACACACACACACACACACACACACACACAGCCGTAGTTACCCTTTGCCTTACCTGGTGATTGTCTCAACTAGCTCCCTCATCCTCCGCCTTGACTCAAGTGCAGCGAGCACAGGGACCCTGTCTTACCCCATCTCATGCCCCAGCTCCTGGAACTGTGCCTGGCACTTAGTAAGTGCTCCGTATTTGCTGGAGGAATGAACAGAGAAGTCTTAGAAAAAAGGCTGTTATTGTTGTCCTACTTTGTAGACAAGAAAGTTGGAATGAGAGATTTGCAAAGCCCTCATAGGTAGGAAATAGCTATGCCAGGGACCCTCTCCCAGGTCTTTGGACTACAGATCAGATCTGTACCCCTACCCTCTCTGGTCTTTGACATAAGGCTTGACAGATTGTGAGTATCTTGTTGGGTCCACAGGCCCAACCTCACTCGTCCCCATGCCCTACTGTTGATAATCAGAGGGGAGTGGTGTTGCACAGTAAAGTCAGAAAAGGTGATGGCTGTGGTGGTACACTGTGGCGGCATGGTACTCCACGATGCTGAGGTCATACGGGGAGTTCCTGGGTTCATGGCTAAGGATTGCTCAGTGGATATGGAATGACCAAGTGACTCACAGGCTTTCTCTGTGAATTTGGAGAACCCCTGAGCCTCTGCATAGAACTTTTTCTAGAAGAAAATAAAAAGCGTGTGTGAGGGCACAACTTCCAAGATGAAAAGGACAGAAGTGGTCACATTTGTCAGTTCTCACAACAGACACCTGCTGCCCTGAGCGGGGGGGGGGGGGGGGGGGAGCACCCCAGTTCACATCTGAGCAGTTCCACTCAGGCCGGGGGCAGCCAGCCCAGCTCAGCCTTGCACAAGGGTGGGCCTCAGCGGGTTTCCTGGGGCCCAGGAATACTTGAGAATGTGGACTGAGTAACCAGATGGCCCAGTTTTCACCAGCCCCTTCTAGCCTTGGTTCCATAACTAGGCAGTGAAAGTAAGAGGCAAACTTAGACTAATTTTCCACCCCCTTGATTTCTCCAAGGTTGGACAAGCCCTGAGCCCCACCCAGCCCCCAGCCCCAGCCTCCTCCCAATCCCTTTCACTAACAGCAGCCCTACTTAACCCCAGACATGCCACTCATTTGCTTTCCCTGTGTGCCCTTGACGTTGAATCTCTGCACATAGTCAGCCTGCTGGGCTTTGGCAGGTGATCTGAGTGCCAATAGGGAGACCAGTAGGGGCTGGGGGCTGATGGAATTTCTCTCCTGATAGATGGAAGAGAAAAGTGGTTTTCTCTTGGGCTGTCTGGTGTGGCTTGTGGGGTTGGACCTATGCAGACCAAACCTAAAACTTCCAAAGGGCACAGGGACCCAGAGCATTGAGGAGGCCTTGGCCAAGCTGACAAGCACAAAGTTCACAGAACCAACTCATCTTGACTCTGCCTTGGCTGAAGCCTGATTTATAAAACCCTGGGCCAGTAGGTCAAACTGCTGGGAACTGAAGTCAGTCCTCTCCTTTAACTAACTGTATGGCTTTAGGCTGTTCACTTAGCTGCTCTGAAAGCTAAGTGAATACGATGTGTGAATAAAAAGTAAATATAAGTAATACACATTTATGAATCACTGCTGCAGCAGAGATCACTAATGAGCTAAAGTGTATAAAAAAACTTAGATGGTTACAAAATACCAGGCAAGCAGAGGTTGGACCTGGGCCTCTGCCCTAGGCTTTCTGTCTTCACCCACATTGACTACAGCCAGTGGGTCAGGCTTCACCAGGCAAGGGGTAGCCTTTGGCCTTCGTGCTTGTGTTAGACTTCCCAGCTTTCCCATATATCCCATCGCTTCTTCTTTCCTACCAAGTGGGGGTATGATCTTTCTCCACTATCTTGAAGTTAGTCAGGGTTCTGTGGTTAGTTGCAATCCGTAGGTTGTAGGCAGAGTGTTATATGTTTTTCCAGGCTGGAGTCTTTACTTGGTGACATGAGACCTTCCAGCTCTGCTCCTTGCTGGCATGGCCATCATAGAATTGTGGAGTTCTCTCTGTCTAGGTTTCTGAATAACTTCAGTGAGCAGAGCCCCCCTGCCAGCTTGCATGGGGACAGTGGACATGTAACTTGAACAGGAAATGAATCATTGCTTGAAGCCATTGAAATCTGAGGCTGTTTGTTATGAAGTGCATCCTAGCCTAGCCAAACTGATACAACTGGTAAAGCTTCTCAACTTAGGGGTTCAGGGACCAACTGGCTCAGAATTTCATAGAGCAGCCTTCTTAGAAAGGCAGATTTTCAGGCCTCAGCCCTACTGAATCAGAATACCCCAGGGGAAGTGAGGGCAGAGTGAGGGGCTCAGGGAACCTGGGATCTGCAATTCTAATAACAATAACTGCATCTTCAGAAGTAGCAGGCACAGACCCCAGGCCTTGGGGGTGGCAGGAGAGGTCTCTGATTCCTCTTCCATCTACTTCCTTTGGAATTTTGAAGAGGCCTGCTCTGTGCTCCAGCGTGGGCCCTGTAAGTACTGCTGAAAGGAGAGAGAGACAGCTCAGCTCCAGAGGTCCCTGCCTCAGTTTATGGCCACCTATCTCTCCTGCCTCCTCTTCCCTGCTGCCTCACAGTGCAGCGAATCCCCTGGGCTGGGGGCTGCAGGAGAGCTCACTGAGTGGTCTTGGAATGAGAGCGTTAGAAACCCCGTGTGATGGATTGAAGGAGACGAGACCATTCCCGGCTGATGGCTGACGAGCGGGCGCAGTGACAGGCAGCGATGTTTGTGCTCTGAACCTGCAATCTCAGCTAATGGGGAAGATTGAGGGGCTCGGAATGAGACACGTCGTGTGCTGCAGCCCCAGGGGCAGAGATGCTGCAGGCAGAGAATAGCACAGCTGCGTGCTTTCTGAGGGAGGGGCCCCAGTGCCCTCTGTGCCCTGGGAGCTGGGCTTACCCAGCAGGTTCCCGGCTGCCCCTTGCCACCTCTGACTGGCAGAAGAGAGGGCCAGGCTGAGGAGCTACATAGTAGACACCAAGAGGGGCTCCTGGTGGGCGCCGTGAGCAGCTGCCCTCTCTCTGCCTTCCATGGGGCTCCCTGGCCCAGGCACTCACTGCTGCAGTGCCCAGATGAGTTGGGGGTCAAGGAAGGGAGGCGAGGTCCTCCCATCCTTAGTCTCGTCCATCCACAAGGGAGCTTCAGGATCCTTCCCTAGGGCAGCCCGAGAGAGGAGACAGTAAACGCAGAAGCAAATGCTTTGAATCAGAGAGTTGCATCACTTCCTTTGGGTTCTAAAGCCATGTTGTCATGGGATTGAATTCCTTTCTGTGTGACCCGTGACAACCAGCTCCGCCTCTTTGGGTGTCAGTTACCTCATCTGTAAAATCTGAGCAGAAGATAAAACCTTCCAGGGAAGGTTGCACCGGGCACTAAACAAGGCAAGCTGTTGGAAAGTAGAGCTCTTCCAGTCTTACCAGGTACAAATCACAGTGCGTCTCGTTAAAATGCAGACTGGGGGTTCAGCAGATGTCACAGTGGTTACATCACTAGACTCTTGCCTGACCGATTTGAGTCCTGGACCTGATGGCTTGAGACTTACGCTGGGGATGTGTACATGCATGCTCAAGATCTCAAAAGGAGGATGGAGGGGACCAGCAGTTAGCGTAATGGCTATGTCGCTGGACTCCCATGTAGTCGACTGCGGTTCTCGTCCCGGACGCAGTGGCTTAAACTCACGCCAGGTGCGTGTGCGTGCATGCCCAAGATCCCGAGAGGAGAATGGAGGAGAAGGGATTGCGGCATGGCCATCCCCCCGGGGTAATTTCTCGCTTTCTGTCTCTCTGTCTCTCTCTCTGTCTGTCTGGCGAGTGCATGCGCCCTATAGCACCCCCCCCCCCCCAAAAAAAAAGGAGGATGGAGAAGAAGGGATTGCAGTGTGGCTATCTCCCCTGGGGGGTGATTTCTCACCTTCCTTCTCATTATCTCTGTCTCTCCCTGCTGAGTACATGCACCCTAAGGTAAAAACCTCTAAAAAAAGAGTAAAATATAGATTCGGACTCAGCAGGTCTGGGTGGGATCTGAGATCCTGTATTTCTTTCTTTTTTTTTTTTTTTTTGAGAGGTTTTTGCCTCAGAGTGTGTGTGCTCACCGGAGAGAGAGAGACAGAGATAGTGAGAGGGAAAGTGAGGAATCACCCCCCCCCCAGGGGGGGTGGCCACACCACAATCCCTTCTCCTCCATTCTCCTTTGGGGATCTTGGGCAAACACACTCGTTCAGTGTGAATTTTAAGCCAAGTCCAGGACTTAAACCATGGTCGGCCATGTGGGAGTCCAGTGACGTAACCCTACACCATGTACTGGCACCAAGATTCTGCATTTCTGATAAGCTCCCACGGGATGCTAGTGCTGCTGGTGCATGGACCATGTTTCAGTAACAAAGAAGTGGAGGATGTCAGGGGGTGCCGGGCTCACAGAGGCACTCAGCAATGGTAGGTTTGGTTTTCGTCATCACCGTCCTTGTTAGTGCAACGTAGGTGAGACTGTCCCCTTCCTGACCACAGCTCACCTCCTCCTTCAAAGCTCTCTCATCCAAGATTTCCCTTGAAGTCATCTGGACACAAATATTGGAGGGGCCCAAAGTGAAATTCATCCCAAGCTTCATGGGGGAATTTGATGAGATCACCCCTCTAAAGGGCATAGCCCAGGCTGTGGCCCAGAGAAAGTGCTTACCAAGAGCTTGAAATGACTGATTGTATTGGTATTTCATGGGTCAAAACCCTCAGGTCCACAGCTCTTGATGTTGCCCAGCGTGGAGTTAGATGAGCCAGATGTGCCTCGGGTTGTTCCTGGGCTAGTGTGGCGTTTTTCAATTTTTATGTTTTTAAACATTAGAACCCTTTTGACAAATTCTTCTGTGTAGCATCAGTATTGGGATGGAAAAGAAGAGTTGCTCTGATTGGGGAATGAGAAGACAGGCTCTCCCCCAGTGCATGCCCACACAGCCATCCCCACAAACACGCACATGTGTACATGTAAACACACACAAGCCTCCTTGGTGGAACTGCTGTAAAGTCCTGGGCTCCATGGATGGTGTTGGAAGACCCCCCTTGTGCAATTCCCCTCCTCGTGGAGAATCCTGGAGAGGTCTCCAACCCTTTGTAAGCAAGGAAACTCCACGTGTAGAAACCCTCCCTGGGCTCTGCGGGAGGCAGGGCAGTGCCTCTGCCTGAAGAGGTCTCAGCCTTGTCACAGGCAGGCTGGGCTACCAGAGGTCTGAGTCAAGACCCAGATGAAGGGCTCCAATGGCCCTTTATCTTCTCTTGGGTCCTTAAAAAACACCTGTCCCTCACTCCTAGGAGGAAATAACTTAAAAACAAAGTCTCAGGGCCAGCAGATGGCGTAGTGGTTAAGGCACTGGACTCTCACATGATCAACCACAGTTTCAGTCCCGTACCTGGAGGCTTGAGACTCTTGCTGGGCACGTGTGTGTGTGTGTGTGTGTGTGTGTGTGTGTGTGCGTGCATGCATGCCCAAAGTCCTGAGAGGAAATGGAGGAGAAGGGATTGTGGCATGGCCATTGCCCCAAGAGGAGATTTTTTCACTCTCTCTCTTTGTCTCCCTGGCAAGCATACACACCCTATAGCAAAAATCTCTCTAAAAAAAAATAAATAAATAAAACAAAGTCTCGGGACCAGTAGTTGGTGTAGTGGCTATGTTGCTGGACTTCCATGTAGTCGACCGCGGTTCGAGTCCCAGACCTGGTAACTTAAACTCACACCAGGTGCGTGTGCGTGCATGCCCAAGATCCCCAGAGGAGAATGGAGGAGAAGGAATTGCAGCGTGGCCATCCCCTCTGGGGGGTGATTTTCCACTTTCTGTCTCTCTGTCTCTCTCTTTCTGGTGAGTGCGTGCACCCTATAGCAAAAACTTCTGCCCCCCAAAAAATAAATAAAAAATAAAAATAAATTAAAAAAAAAAAGTCTCTGATGGTGAGTTCCAGGTCACCTGCATGAGCTGAGGATAGTGTGTTTCCAGCACCATAACTAGGTCAGCGAGAGAGAGGTTGTCAGATGTGAGTGAATGAATGTGCATGTTCCTAGGCACATACATGTGTGCCTTATGTGTCTAAGTGTGTGTTTTATGAATATGCTTTGCAGCATGTGCATGAGCAAGTTCTGTGTGTGCTGGTGCATTGATGTGTCAGTATACACATGTATCTACCTATTTATGTATGCATGCATGTGGCATGAGTACATGTGTTGATGTGTATTTCTATGTATACATGTATGATCACGCAGAAGGGTCCTCATAATTCACCAAGTTTGTGTCAATTCACTAATTCACTCCCTCTTTCATTCATACATTCCTTCAAGAGACTAAACAACTAATCACAAAATGATGGATTACGACTTTGCTAAATGCCAAACTGCTATGAGAGCATAGAATGGGGTCACCTAACTGCCCACTATTTCAGGGAATCACAAGCCTGCGAGGTCTCGAGGGACCTGCATCTCTGATCCCAAGCACTGTCAGGACCGTCAGCACCTGGTTCCTGGCCCTGTGCAGCTCTGCAGGCTCTCTGTGCAGGAAGTCCTGCACTCTGCACACGCCGGCCTCTGCTTACGCACGTCACCTGACTTCTATGTTCCTGTGGCATTGCCCACCCCTGAGGACACAGTGGCATGAGGGGCCTTGTTCCTTCTCCTGCTTTTTGCCACTCAGGCATACACCAGTCCTGACAGAAGACTCTGGTATCAACTCCAGGGGTGCGTGTGTGTGTGTGTGTGTGTGTGTGTGTGTCTCCAGGGTGTGCATATACCCTCTTGGACGTGGGACGATAAATTCTCAGGTGTGAGGACTGGGGGACTCCCTGAGGTCCTTCTGGGGAGTGGTATGAGGTTCTCTGGGTGTGTGGCTATGTCTCTGAGCTTGGCCTGGGCTTGGCATTCCCAGGCAGCCCCCAGAAGCCCCCACTGCGTTGTCCTGCCAGTAATTACAGCAGATAAACTGCTCCAGTTGAGGGCTGCTGTCCCCGGCTGGCTGCCAGCCGTGCGGCCCCAGGCTGCGCCGTGGGAGTCCATTCATTTTAATAAGAGGTACACCCTGTGTTATTAAGAAGAGTGTTTATTACTGTCGCCACGCACTGACAGCAACTTCCATCATCGTTAAACGGCAGATGGGGGGAGGGTAGGGGGGCTGCGCTCTGCAGCTTTTCAGAGGCACAGGCCCAGCTGGTGAGGCTAGGGAGGAGGGTCTCTCCCTCTCTTATCTCGGGACTGGGAGGCACTCCTTTCCAAGCAGAAATGGAGCTTCACTTAAGCCTTCCCTGCTTGGGGTGGGGGCTGGGGCTGGCGTTGGGACATCGAGGGGACTCTGCTCCACACACACCTCCCCCAGGGAGAGACAGGGAGCCCTGGATTTAAGCTCACTTCCCTGGGACTAGACATGGGTGACCTTTTGGCCCAACTGCTCGCCTCGTCCTGGTTTCCCCAAGCGCGGGCTAGATTTTGATTCTGCCTGCAATGCTGTGCCCCCAGGGCTGGCTTGACCACTCCCTGGAGTCTGGCAGCTTTAGCTCAATATAAGCAGCCTCCTCGCTGCGACCTGCCCATCCATGAAAGCTCCACAGGGCACTGAGGGAGGCTCCGTGAAGAAGTCCCTATTCAGTCTCATTCACTGCTCTGCCCTTGGCTCAGATGACAGGGCTGCTACACAGGGCATCGCACAGACACGAACCCAGCTACCGAACAAATGAAGCCTCTACTCTTGCCCTTGTTTTTCAGGATATTTTGGTGTGGACAAGTGCTGTGTGCCATAATGAAAGAACAAACAGAGCTTTTCAGACTTTCTCAACACTTAGCATCCTGGCATCAGCGTTTCAGGATGCTCTAAGTCTAAGGAGACACATGAAAGTTCGGTTTTTAAGTTGCTAGGTCTAAACAACTTAGGTATTCATGCATCAACAACTAATTAGCCATTTGAAAAAATAATACCCGTGAATTTTTGGGAAAATGTTTAATCCGGGACCAGTGATGCAGCAGTAATACCATGGTCTGCAATACTGAACCCACATAGGAGGATCCCAAGTTCCCATCCCGAGGTCTCCCTGTGCATCCCAGCATGTGCGTGTCCACGATGCAGTCTGGCTGAGTTTGGGGTGAGTTGTGGAATGAAGGCCCCGGTGGGGGTGGCTCTCTCTCTTTCTCTGTCTCCCCTTTCATGGAATAAGTAAATGATCTTACAATTCAGGGGAAAACAAATAACTTATCCCAGGCTGGCCCTGTGGTCAAGTGGTTAAGGGAGCTAGATTTCACATGACTGACTGTGCAGTTTGAATCCTAGCCCTGGTGGCTTGAGAAACACTCCAGGCACTGCGTGTTCGTGCCCCAAATCCCAACAGGATAGAGAAATGGAAAAGGAATTGTGCTGTGACCCCATTGGGGGTGCTTTCTCCCTCTCCCTTTCTCTGACTCTCGCTGGTGAATGCACATGCCCTCTGGCAACTAAAAAGCAAAACAAAATAAAAGTTTGTTTTTTTCCTTATCCCAATCACATGGCGATGGGATGTGTGAGCCTGTTGGGTGCTACAAGGCTTCTCAACCCCTGCAATCAGGTTGGACACTGCCACCCTCATTTCTGCTTCCACATTGATTTTTATCACATCACCACCACAAACCAGCTTCTCAAAGATATATCATTGAAAAGAATGTAGCAATATCCAATAATAAAGCTACAGACTACCTTGAACTAGATGCTCCCATGGTGTCCAACGATGACTAGTGTTGGCACGTTTGCCTGAAAATCTAAAGTGTTCTGTGTTCCTTTGTGCACATGCTGTGGTGTCCAGGGCCATCTCGGCACACAGTTTGCAAACCACGGTGGGAGAAGACCTGGATTCCAGTTCCAGTTTGTTTGTTTGCTTGCTTACATCATTTTATTGCCAGAGGGTGCATGTACTCACCTGAGACAGACAGAGAGAGAGAAAGCACCCCCTAATTGGGTATATCAAAGTAGGGCACATACCATTTGGTATGCAGGCTATATAAATCTGTATAGTAAGCCACTATGGTGGAGGGTCTGTTACTTGTAGTATTTATAACTTGATACAAGTGCCTTCATCTACAGCTAGAGGCCAACGCCCAGCATGGTGAGTGATCTAGGGAGTGGTCCTGGCTTTGGGCATTACGGCTTTGGACCTCAAGGAAACTGCATTTAGTCTTCTTGATTGAGTCATAACTTTGACCCCAAGGACAGAGACACAATACCATGTTTTTCCAAATTTTTAATAGGTAGTGCCACACATTCTTGATCAGTAAGACTGATGCTCCCCAGGCAGTTTTAGAACTATATGCTTACCAAATAGATGACTTTGGGAAGGTATGTGGGCCACGAGAGGCCAACATTGCTCATATCAGACAACTCTCACTTTCCTTTTTTATAAGATTGATGAGGGGAAAGCCAAAGATATCACATCCTTATATTTCAGGGTGTTTGCTAAAATCTGTCACAGTGGACTTGGGGACTGATAAAGGATTACAGGTCAAATAATGACACAGTTTTAGTTCACAGCTGTGTGAGTGAACCATAGTAATGCCATCTTTGTGTCCTTCCATTCTTACATTGCATCCTAAAGGCATTCCGTACTAGCGCTGGGCAGAATTTTCTGCTTGAGTTAAATTCTCACCTGGGCAGTCATTCAGACACTCACTGAGATCCCAGCTCCAGTCACTTCCTCAGTCATAGGGAGGCTAGCGTGACCTTCAGCCTTGGGGCGGTCATGGCTTCCTCCCAGGTAACATGCTCTCCTTTGCCTTTAGCAGTGGGGAGCCTGACTATCTTTGATCTTTTAGCTCCAACATTCATGCCTTCCTCTCAAGTTTGCCCCAATTGTTCAACTCTTTTACAAATGTTCCAGCTCACTGAGGGAGGCAGAAAGTGGAATCTGCAGCTGTGCATGTGTGAGAATCAGTTTCTGCTGATCCCCAGTTCCCGTTTGTAAGCTGTTTTCTGAGGTTAAATTTTTATCAGGCTAGCCCCATAGCCTAGTGGTTAAAGGCATCAGATCCCACATGGTGTGGTTCAAGACCCAGACCTGGTGGCTTGAGAAACACACCAGGCAAATGTGCAGGCATACCCAAGATCCCAATGGTGTGGAGGAATAGAGGAGAAGGGATGTGGCATGACCATGCTCCATGGAGGGTGCTTTATCCCTCTCCCTCTCTCTGTCTCTGTGTTTCTCTCTGGAGAGCACAGCTGCCCCCCAGCAAATTAAAAAAAACAAACAACTTTTATCAAATCCTCTACGGAACTGTCTACTTCATTCTTTTGATCTCAAAGCAGCACCACCTGACCTCTCTTGACCTGTCAAATCCTAGTTTGTTCGGCATTTATTTTCGTATTACTTTCTGTGTGCCATGTTCTATTCTAAGAATTTTACAAATATTAGTTCATTTAATCATCATGATGTTCTTATGAGATGGGTACTATTATTATTCTCACTAAAGAAGACTCATCATTGACTTGTGAACCTAGATGGAGTGTTTAGTGGCAAGCCACAAAGCTCTACTTGTAACTTTGTCCTGGTCAGCCTTTTTTTTTAAATCAAGGACTTGCACAGCGGAACCATGACATTGTAACCATAGTTTAAAACTAACAAGCTATTTAATGTTAGATGATTCTACCATGGAATGGGGCAGCTGGAACTACCAAGCTGAAATTGAATAGGATTACATATAAAGCCATTCACCTTTATGTAAAGAAAGTCTACTGCGGAAACACAGATGGCGAACTAGGTGGCTAACTCGCAGTGAAAGAAGACACGGGTATGTGAGTAGCCCGCAGCCCCGGCGAGTCAGAACTGCATGTGATTGCGTAGTATCAAAAGGGACTCTTCTTTCTGTAATAGAAGCCCAGGGGTAGAGTGGGTAGACCTGGGGTCCAGTCGTCACTGTTGACATCACCCATGACGTATGGAGTTCTCCTCTCTGAATTATACCCCATGGAGAAATAGCAGCATACTGGAGCGTGGTGAGAAAGTATGACCAGCCTGAGAGCAGGGTCAAGGTACAGAAATGCAGAGCTGAGACATGGGAGCAGTTTCCTGAAACTGTTGTGAACCGTTGGAACAGGAAGGAACACTTCTTCCGAGGACTGGCAAACAGGTCCATGCCACTCGCTGCTTGACAAAGAGACAAGAGTTGGTGATTAAGGAAAGAAATTTATTCAACAAGGTCAACCTGGGGAGAGAGCTCACTGGAGTCCATAACCCATCTCTACCATACTAGAAGAGAGATAAAACTTATGTGGTGGAAAAGGTCAAAGTAAGGTACATTTAAAAACAAGGGGCTAGTTATTTGTCGTGTTGAGACAGAATGGTGAGGTGGAAATCCTTGCTTGAGGTGCAGTTTGAGTTCCAGACGTGCAATTTGGAATGACCGTTTCAACTCTCTGCAAGGGGCTTAAAGACCGTCAATGATTAACAAAGCGCAGAAGCAAAATGGAGTCAATTAAGAAAACTCTTAGACTTTGGTTTAGAAGTAGTGGAGGGTTAGGCGTGGCCTTGCAATGCTTAAGGCAACAAAATCTTCTTTAGCCACTCATGTGGGAGGGGGGCAAGTAGCTTCTTTCCCTGTCTTCATAGCCTGGTATCTGTAAGGACTTGGCAAGATTATTTTCTGTCATTAGTTAAGCATTAGGCTCTACTTACTGTGAGGGAGGTAAAAAGTAAAAAGAAAAAATATTAATGTAATAGAGTGGAGTCTTGGGACCAGCAGATGGCACAATGGTACGTCGCTGGACTCTCACGTAGTTGATCACAGTTCAAGTCCCAGACTCAGCGGCTTGAAAGTCATGCCAGGAGTGCATGCGTGTGTGCCCAAGATACCAAGAGGAGAATGGAGGAGAAAAGATTGTGACGTGGCCATCCCCCCATAGAGTGATTTCTCACTTTCTGTCTCTCTGGTGAGTGTATACACCCTATAGCAAAAATAGCTCTTAAAAAAAAAGGGAGAGAGAGGAGTTTTAATTGAGCAAATTTTAACACGATTTGAATAGGGGAGTGTGCAGACTAACTTTTAAGCAACTTTGACTAACCTTGTGGCTGCACGGTATTTAAGTTTTGGAAAAGGAAAAGGAAAGTGACATATATAGGAATGTAACGTGAGGTATAAAAATGAAAGTGAAGGAATGAGGTAAGGAAATAATTTGTGTTGGTTACATTTTGAAATATTGTCTGTATTAATACAATTTAAAAGGCAGGATGCCTGTGACTGACTGAAGCATAGTTCCTGTGATTGGCTGTAATTTAGCAACTAGTTCAGGAAAATAGTCTAACATGTATGATTTGGGCTTCTTTTAGCTAAGTGTGGGAGTACAGTGGCCGTTTTAGGCCAAAATAATTTAATTTAACAATGGTTAGGCTCTATGAGTCACTTTGGAAGGCAAGTAAAAGACAGAAATTAAAGACTGATTTTTCCCAAGGTTTAATCTATTAAGATGGTTTCCAAAACTAATTATAATTTAGTTTTTCTGGTTCTCTTATGGTTTGATTGCAGTAGAAACTTAAGATGCAATAGCTCCTAACTCTGAATTTTTCCAGTTTCATGAACCAATAAATCCCTCCCTTTTTTTTTGTAGAGGTTTTTGCTATAGGGCATGTACGCTCACCAGAAAGACAGAGAGAGAGACAGAGAGACAGAAAGTGAGAAATCACCCCCCAGGGGGGATGGCCACACTGCAATCCCTTCTCCTCCATTCTCCTCTCGGGATCTTTGGCACGCACGCACACGCGCCTGGCGTGAGTTTAAGCCAACAGGTCTGGGTCTTGAACCGTGGTTGGCTACATGGGAGTCCAGCGACACAGCCATTATGCCAACTTCTGGTTCCAATAAACCTCTTTTAATTTGGATGTTTTCCTTTGTGATTCTGACTGGTACAACTGCACGTGTTTGGACTGACAAAAGGGCTTCAAATTTTTTTCTTCTTTTTTTAAAAGAAAACATTTATTATTATTATTAGTAGTAGTAGTATTTTAATTTTCCAGAGAGCACATGCATTTGTCAGAGAGACACAGAGAGAGAAAGCACCTGCAATGGGGCAAGGTCATGCCACAATCCTGTCTTCTCCATTTCTCTACCTTGCCAGGATTTGGGGCATGCAGGCATACACACCCCCAGCATGTTTCTCAAGCTGCTGGGGCCAGGATTCAAACTGTGGTTGGGCCTGTGGGATCTGGCTCCCTTAACCACTAGGCTATGGGGCCAGCCCCAAAAGACTTTGAATTCTTTTTTTTTTTTTTTTTTAGGTTTTTGCCACAGGGCATGTGCACTTGCCAGAAGAGACAGTGAGAGGGAAAGTGGAAATCACCCCTGGGGTGGATGGCCATGCCACAGTCTCTTTGGGATTGGGCACATGTGCACACAAGGCCAGTGTAATTTTCAAGCCATTGGGTCTGGGGCTCAAATCATGGTTGACTACATGAGAGTCCAGTGCCTTAACCACCACTCTGCCCGCTAGCTCCACATCAAATTCTTAAAGTGAAGTGACTTTTACACAGGACAAGACTTTCCTGTGTGGTCCCCAAGAGCCACAGAAGAGCCAACTGTGGTGGTGAGGGGCCTCACAGATTTGGGGTCCAGGGAGATGAGGAAGTCTCCTAAGGGCAAAGGTGTTAGTAGGGGTTCATCTATGTTGAGATTATGATGAAGGTTGTTTGTGTGTAGGGTAGAGAATTACACAAAATAGAGACTGGCTCCATAAACTAGTGGTTAAAGGAGCTGGATCCTATATAGCTGACCACAGTTCAAATCTCAGCCCTGGTGGACTGAAAAACACACATGTATGTTCACCCCCCAACTCCCAACAGGATGGAGAAATGGATGAGAAGGGATTGCAGCATGACCATACTGCATTAGAGGATGCTTTCTTTTCCTCTTTCTCTATCTCTCTGTCTCTCTCTAGTGAGTACTTGTAATGTACTCTCTGAAAATTAAAAAAAAAAAAAAAAAAGAGAGAGACAGCTAATTGAACCAAATAACCCTTGAACTTGAGGTGTGATGATTCAACCGTGCATTTATAGTTGAGGATGATGGGACAATGATTTAATAGTGTGGTCTAGTGGAAGGAGACAGATCTGGGATCTGACTCTTTGGGTCTTTGTCCTTCCTCTGGCTAGCCACGTGGGCCAAAGCAAGCCCTCAGACTCAGGCTCTCCATCCGCCCAAGTTAGGGTGGTGCTGACTGCTGGATTATGAAGAGGCACAAACCACCAGAAAAGCTATAAAGGGTTCGAGGAAATTAATGCACAATCCGGATAGATGGAAGAGGCTGGCAGTAGGTGGTAAGGCGGAGAGAGCCACAAGATGGGTCAGCATGGGCTGAAACTCAGTCTGGGGTTGTAGGGATGTCCTCAGGGGTCATAGTCCCTGTATAGGAGAGGTGGGTGATGTCATTGACTGGAACTGGAAGAGGGTAAGAAATCAGTTGTCTGTGAGGTGTGGACTGCAGAAGGCCTGCCCTAGCCAAAGACCTGGACATTCTTATCTGATAAAACTAGTACAGACCAAATAAAAGGCAACTGTAGGACCAAAATTGGCTTTTATAGCCCCTGGGCTAGACTCAGAGAGTAAATAAAGAAGGATTTGGAAATCAGCAGGTATTTTATGAACAAGCATGTTTCAGAAACATTAATTCATCCCACCTAAAGGGTCGATCCATGGAGGGGGTTGTGCCTGCCCAGGTCAAGATTTCAGATCATCAGTTTCATTTCTTCTGAGATGCCATAGTAGGGACAGGTTTTACCAAGTTAATCAGAGACGCTTAGAAAGGCCTTGATGAGGGCCAGCAAGTGGCATGGCGGTCAAAGCACTGGACTCCCATGTGGCCAACAATGGTTTGAGTTCCAGACCTGGTGACTTTCCCTCTCTCTCTCTATCTCTCACTCTCACTCTGGTGAGTGCACATGCCCTAAGCAAATTAATAATAATAATAATAAATAAAAAATTAGGTGAAGAAAAAGAAAGGCCTTGATGAGTCCCTACATACAATCTCTCAGGTCATCCCCTTTAGAGCCCTCTCCAGGTGACGTCACAGCAGGTAAGAGGCATGCACCAGGCTCTCTCTAGAAATCTCCGAGAGCTCCAGGCCTGGTGATGCTCCTGTCCCATCTCCTGTCCAGAAGAAGCTCTTGGTCAAGTTTTTCAGAAAGCCCTAGAAGCCAGGCCAGGTGTTCTTTTGCTTGAGGCTGGTTCCTGTCCTCTGTCCTCCTCCCCTGGGTAATATGATACACCAGCCTCACAGCCAGCATCTGCAGTCCTGCGCCCTCCCCTCTCCTGCCCTCCCCAGGGACATTTAGGTTGAAGTGACATTGGGACTCATGTGGAGGCTGCCAGCTTTGGCAAGGTTGATTGGGACCCGCATGTCAGCTTGGGCCACTTCCTCATCACCGTAACTCTGCGCCAAATAACAAGACCCCAGGAATCTACTAGCACAGGCCTGGGGAGCACACTCCATTACTCTCTTTTATTCACTGGGGAGATTTATGTGGCCTATCTCCCTTCCCTTTGTCCACCTGCGAGGCCCTATAAGTCATGTCCCGGGGCTGACAGGTCACAGGGCCTGTGCTGCTGCTCTGTCAGAGTGAGTGATGCCAGGGGGTGATTAAAAGAGAGGAAGGGTGAGAGGTCAGCAGCAGACGGCATGATGGGAGTTGGGGATGTAATTATCACTCCCGTGACATACTGCTGGGTGTTCTCCCCCTTCTTATAATAGATATACACACTTGGGTGCAGCTCGGAGCGAGGAGGAGGGACAAGATGCTAAGAGGGGTGGAAGGACCTGCTGGAACAGGCTCTGTGTAATGGAACTCACAGATGAGCTTTGAGCACCGAGAGGCAGAGCAGCATCTGTGGCCCCCAGGAGAGCTGCATCTTCCACACAGTGAGATGCTGCCCCAAAGCCCTTGGCACAAAGCTTGGCACAGAGGGAGCACTAGTTGGCATGGTTACCGTTATTAGTTTTGAAGGAAAGGCACAGCTTGGAAGGCACGGACAGCACAAACTTAGGAGGTAGCAGGGCGGAGTAGAAGGGTTAGACAGTCACCCCAGGGAAACGCTCCTGTCTGAATTCACACTCTTGTGTGGCCCCCTCCCACACTGAACCTGCACTGGCCTATGACTTGCAGCCAAAATGAAGTTGTGTAGGGTCTAGACCTGCTCTAAGGAGGCCTTCCAGCTTCCACTTCCACTTCCACTCTCTTGGAGTTCTGAGTCATCATGTAAAGAAGTGCAGGTCATCCTGCAAGAGAAATTCCATGGAGAGAATGGGTGAAAGACCATGGGGAGAGAGAAGTCTCTGCTTTCCAGCCATCCCAGCTGACGTGAGAGGGCCAGACGTGAGGAGGCGGCCATGCTGGATCTTCCAGTCCAAATTACAGCCATAGACTAAGCCCAGTGAAACAACGTGGAATAGAAACAAGACATCCCAGTTGAGCCTCACCCTGCCAACTTGCAGAATCAAAAGCAATCAAATGGTTGTTTTAAGTCATGTTGTTTGGGGATGACTTGCTATGCAGAAATGGCTGACTCTCTTGTCTGCGGGAGCCTCACAGGCATGTGCTCACATGTACCCAGGGCTGTGCTTAGTACATGCCTTCTGTTAAAATCTTACCCAGTCTCCCTGAATAAACCCCAGGGCTTCTCTTATCTCTCCACTTTTATTCCACAGAAATTATGCTAGGGACTTTTTGGTATAAATAATCATATGAAAAGAAAAAGCAGAAAAGTTAATGCAGCTGCCATTTTCCATCCATCAAATAAGTAAAACTTAAAAGTATGATAACAGCGAGTATTGTCAAGAGTATGGGGAGATGAGGACTTTCATATGCTGCTATAGTGTGATTGTAAATCCTCTTTGAAGGAATTGTTGGGAAGGACAATTAAAATTAAAGCCATGTATTCTCCATGATCCCAACAATGCCATTTCTTGGTCTCTACCCTAGAGAAACACATGCACACATGCACAAGGTGACATGGACACAAATGTCTGCTGCTGCATTGTGACGGTGTCGAACTAGGCACAACCTCGGTGTCCACAAATAGGGGCTGACTCTACTAAGTACAGAGCCGCATTTTGGCCTACCCTCTGAGGAGTGCACACCACGCAGTGGTAGTTCTATAGGTATTCACATGAAAAGACCTTCTAAGATTTAGTGTTTGTTCATTCATTCATCCAACCCACAAATATTTACTGAGGACCCACTATATGCCAGGCACTGTTCTAGGTCCTGCTGACAAAGCTCTGAATGGGACAGACAAAAATCACTGTTCTTACGGAGTTTCCATTCATTACTGAGTGAAAAAGGCAAGTTACAGAACCACACATAGTAAGTAATTTGTGGGGGCCAGCAGGTTGGCATAGCGGTTAAGGCACTGGACTCCCACATGGCTAATCACGGTTCAAGTCTCAGACCTGGCAGTTTGAAAATCAAGCTGGGCATGTGTGAGTGTATGCCTGCTCTCCAGGAGGAGAATAGAGGAGAAGGGATTAGGGTGTGGCCATCCCCACTGGGGAGTGACTTCTCACTTTTCCTTTCACTGTGTCTCTCTCTCTCTTCTCTCTGGTGCTCATATGAGCCCTATGGAAAATTTTTTTTAAAAAAAAAAGGGAAAAGAAAGTCATTTGTGTAAAAAATAGAACCATATTATAGAACAATGATACATCTTTTCTTAGAGTACATGAATACCTATGTGAATAGATAGAATTATGGAAGGTAATACACACAATTGCTAACAGTGAAAACCCTGCGATAGTAGGAAGAGACTAAGACTTAAGGTTGGTCAAACATTATTGATAATGTTTCGTTGTTGTTTTACAATGACAGTTTATTTTGTATTATTTTATAACTAAATTTTAATATTAAAATGGGAAAAATATCAATCAGGAAGTGTGACTTTCTGTGGTGCATACCTTGAAATTAGACAAACCCGATGTCTCAGTTTGCTCAGGCTGCCACGAGAAAACGCCATAGAATGCGTGGCTTAAATACAGACATTTTGGGGCACAGTTCTGGAAGCTGGGAAGCCCAAGAGCAAGGTGCCAGTTCTTGGTAAGGACTCTCTTCCTGGGTTGCAGATGGCCACCTTCTTGTTATGTTTTCACATGGCAACGGAGAGAGAAAGAGCTCTGGTCTTTCTTGCTCTTCTTCTTTTTTCTTAGTTTTTGCTACAGGGCATACACACTCACGAGAGAGAGAGAGAGAGAGGGGGAAAGTGAGAAATCACCCCCTGGGGGGATGGCTTCACTGCAATCCCTTCTCCTCCACTCTCCTCTTGGGATTTTAAGTATACATGTACACATACCTAGCATGATTTTCAAGCCATGGGGTTGGGTCCAACACCTGAATCATGAAGTCAACCATGTGGGACCCAGCACCTTAACCTCCATGCCACCCACTCTCCCTCTTTTCTTATAAAGGCACTTATCCCACCATGGGGGTTCTACCTTCATGACCTCACCTAAATATAACTGTATCCAAAAGTTTCTTCCTCCAGATACTATCATTTTGGGAGTTAGAGCTTCAATACCTGAATTTTAGAGGAAAACAAATACAAGGAGATTTCAAAAAGTTCATGGGAAAATGGAATTAAAATATGAGCTTATGGGGCTGGCAGGTGGTATGATGATTGACATGCTGGACTCCCACATGACTAACCATGGTTCAAGTCCTGGATCTGGTGGCTTGCTTTCTCTCTCTCTCTCTCTCTCTCTCTCTCTCTCTCTCTCTGCTGACCTCTGGTCAAATTGAAGAATAATACTAATCAATAAAGTAAAATAAATAATTCTTTAAGAAAAAGAGAAATACAAATTTATGGGTAAGCAGGTGGCATGGTGGCTAAGGCACTGGACTCCCACATGGCTGACCACAATTTGAGTCCTGGACGTGGCAGCTATCTTTCTCACTTTCCCTCTCTCTATGATGAGTGCATGGGTAGCAAGTTTAAATAATAATAACAATAAATGAAATTAAATAAATAAATCTTGAGGGGCTGACAGTTGACATGGTGCTTAAAGGTGCTGGAGTTCCACATGGCCAACCACAGTTTGAGTCCCAGACCCGGCACCTTGCTTTCTCACTTTCCCTCGCTCTCTCACTCTGTCCCTTTCTGGTCAAATTAAAGTAAATAAATAAATGAAAAAGTTAAATAAAATAATTATTAAAAATCTTTTAAAAGTATGAATATTTTGGTGCAAAAATATTTTGAAATCCATATATAATTTATTTATAACATGCATTTTCCATGAACTTTTTGAAGACCTCACATATTTAGTCCCTAACACCTAAATTAGACGCTCAGCTATTTCTTGTGTGACTTTGGTACATTATTATTCTTTCTCAAACTCTGTTTACTCAGCTGTAAAAATGAGACTCATATCTCTGACGTCACAGGATTGTGGTGAGCTTTAAAAGACCTACAGTTGTGGGGCCAGCAGGTGTCATGTTGATTAAAGTGCTGGACTCTTACATGGCTGACCATGGCTCAAGTCCTGGACCTGGTGGCTTTTTCCCTTTCCCTTTCTCTTTCTCTCTCTGGTCAATTTTTTTTAAATAAATAAATAAAATAATTTTTAAAAATCTACAGATGTGAGTCCCGTTTTCCTGCAGACTTGAATCCTACTCCTTGCTATTTAATGGACTCCATTATTAGCCTTCCCCCAATGCCCCACTGGAATGGCCCAATGTCTTTCGCTTCATGCCCATGTCTTCCTGTCCTGGAGTTTCTATGTTAATGTTTGTGAATAGGGGAAACTTGATGTGTGTGTCACGGTCCTCCAGGCAAGCCACCAGTAATTAAGCCCCTGTAGTTGAACCCAGCTGAGTTTATTAACTTGTTGCATAGTTTAGGTCATAGGGTGTATCAATAAGAGGGTGTTTGAAATGAACTATTATGGGATTTAGGTTTACATGAAGTGATTTAGGAGAGGGTTCAGGAAGTAGGGCTTTGTCTAGGTTGGATGCTATCAGGAAGTGAGGATAGTTCCATGATAAGATATCCTAATGGACCTTATCTAGAAGAAGACAAGGCAAGGAATAGATCTGGGCTAATGCTGCAATCACTGAAGAAGTGGCAGGCATTCTATTGCTATATCCAGGATGGGAGGATAATTGATCACATTTTACTTTGGGGCCGTGTTCCTGTTTTTGTCTCTTCAGACATGATCTTGAAGTGGTCTTGCTTTGGCTTTGATCCATCACAGTTGTGGCGGAGCTTTGTCTGATGGCATTGGTCAGCAAAGTGGTTTACCATCACCGTGAAAGCATCACATCTGGCTATAAGTGCTAGGCTAGCTTGTGTCAGGACTGTTTTTCTCTTCCTCATGTGTGAACAACTTGGAAGGTTGATCAAGGTATTTGTAGGGTCTTTGATCAATAAAAAGAAACTGTCTATTTTGGCTTAGGTTGGAGGAAGAGGACGACATTAGCCAAGGGTCCCTCCTTTCTACCTTTGTCCAAGAAAACTCCAAAGGTCCCTGCCTCAAACAGTCCCCAAGGTGATAGGGTACCCAGAGGGCAGGAATTTGCACTGTCAGCAGCTGTCAACACAGATAGGCCTGAAATCAGAATGAGAGTATGCGTGACAGACAGAAAATGCATTCTGTTGAGAAGGTGGAAACCCCATTCTCAGTCCAGTATGGGGCTCAGTGAAGGTGGGAGGGAGTGAAGAAATTTCTGCAGGGAAAGACAGTGGTCATGAAATTAATACATGTTACTGCTGTAGAGGCCACCTGGAACAACAGGGGAGCAGACACTATCTTTCATTGCAGAACTTCTGCAAGCAAAATCCTGCCCTGTAGCCTGGTATGTAACACAAATAAGGGGAACCATTAAAGTTGTATCAGAGGGAGGGGTGTTTGGAAGTATGTCCACTCTTTCTCATGAAGCCCCTGTCTCAGTAACCCCCTAAATATCTCTAGAGAACCCTTAGAACTCTGAGGGTTGTACGGCTAAATCCCTCATATCATTTAATATTTTGCTTTGGCCAGTTATTCATCCAAGAAGCTTCTTATCCCCTTCCCCACCAATCTTCTAGCCTCTTCTGTGTCCTCCATGGCCTGAAGGCCTTTGCTTATATCTCATCCAGGTCTTCTGACAAAATTTCTACTCTCAAAAGCCTTCCCTAGACAGAGAGGGAGAACAAAGAACACTTCTGGGGTACTAGAACTTTTTTTTTTTTTTGAGAGGTTTTTGCTATAGGGCGCGTGCGCTCGCCAGACAGACAGAAAGAGACATAGAGACAGAAAGCGAGAAATCACCCCCCCAGGGGGGATGGTCACGCCGCAATCCCTTCTCCTCCATTCTCCTCTCGGGATCTTGGGCACACACGCACACGCGCCCGGCGTGAGTTTTAAGCCACCGGGTCTGGGACACGAACCGCGGTCGACTACGTGGGAGTCCAGCGACATAGCCATTACGCTAACTGCTGGTTCCCCTGGGGTACTAGAACTGTTTAATACCTTGATCTGAGAGGTGGTTACATGAGTATATTCTACAATGTACAGAAAAGCTGGCTGGATCCAGCTCACACTGGCTCACATCAGCTCACATCTCCTCTCAATGCTGTGTTCAGTGATATCACGTTGGTGACTTGAATGAGTCATAGTGGGCATATTTACACCATGGCAATGGGCAAATATTACATTCAGGTCTTATTTTCCCTAAAGAGGCAATTAAATATTTGCCAGGTTATTGTTGGTATATACATATATAAAAATTTATTAAGCTTAGCCAATATTTGTATACTTTGTTGTGTATATATTGTACCTCAGTAAAAAGATATGGCATCCAGTTCCATGATTTCAACCTAAAATTACTTATTGTCTGCCTTTTCCTCCTAAGTTCTATGAGGGTGGGGGTCTTATCTGCCTGTTCACCACCCAATAATTAGTGGTTGCATGAAAAAAAGAATTTTCCTAATTCTAATGAAGCTTGGGCCATCCTAAGGGTGTGCCAGCCCAGGTTTATACTGCTGAGGGCCTAGGGCTCCCACAGGGTACCTGTCATTTGGTGTCTCCACAGCCTAGAACTATAAGTTTGACATAGTTTTTTTTTTTTTTTCTTTTTTTTGGAAAGGTTTCTGCTGTAGGGCTCATGCACTCACTAGAAAGAGAGAAACAGAGACAGAAAGCGAGAAATCACCCTCCAAGGGGAATGGCTATGCTGCAATCCATTCTCCTCCATTCTCCTCTTGGAATCTTGGGCACACATGTACACATACCTGATATGAATTTAAGCTACCAGGTCCGGGACTCAAACCATGGTAGACTACATGGGAGTCCAGCGACATAACCATTACGTCAACTGCTGGTCCCTTGACATAGTTTTTTTATTCCCACTACCCTGCCATATTTAGAAAACACTCACTCCTTTTTCAGCCCTACCCCTACCCCCACACTCTGCCAATGATAAAATTAGCTACTGTTTCCTCTATGACTTTGCCTGTTCTTCCATAGGACACTTAGCCTTGTTGAGTAGAGATTGAGGTCATGTCTCTTTTCTCTGCAAGACTAGAAGTTAAGGAGGACTGTGTTTGGGCTGGCCCTATTACCTAGTGTTTAGGGGAGCTCGATTCTACATGGCCAGTTGTGGTTCAGATTTGGAACTGTTGACTTGAAAAACACATGCGCACAGTCTTGGCAGGATAGAAAAATGAAGGAGAAGGGATTGTTGCACGATCACACTCCACTGGGGGGGTGCTTTCTCGTTCCCTCCCTCTCTCTATCTCTTTTTGGTGAGCACACACACCCTCGATAATTAAAAATAAATAAATGACCTCATCGTATTCATTCCACATAGATAAGACTGTGGGGCTCACATCCACCTGGCCTGCTGAATAAATGACATGCCTATGGAGAGGTACGAGAGAGCAGGTTTGGAGGAAGGATACACTGCCTCGCTGATGAGATCACGCATTGCTGAAGACTGGGGTGGCTCTTCAGAAGTAGACAAGGCCAGCGTGGTTTGGGATGAGCCTCTCCTTGTGGTGGGGCCGATGAGGCAGCCTTTTGAACTCTTCTCTAATTCTGGAGTCCACTACTCCAAAGCAGAGGTGGCTGTCAGAAGACACTCATTCACACTGGCCACCCTTTGCCTGAATGTGTGCTTCCCGCCATCCTGCAGAGACACTCCCGTCCCCATACACAACCTTCTAGATTCTTCTCCATTCTCCAGGCCTGAGGAATTTTGCTCACATCTAATCAAGCTCTTTTTAGGAGGGTTTTTATGCTCAGATGTCTCCTTGACTGGGAGAAGGTGAGGGAGGCTGTCAAGGCTATAGAAGTGTTCTGTATCAGGCCAGCCAGGCGGTAGGTGGTGAAAGCAGCTGGATCCCACATGAATAACTGTGTGGTTTGAGCCCTGGACCTGGTGGCTTGAAAAACACACCAGGCACGTGTGTGTGTGTGTGCCCAAAATCTTTTTTTTTTGGAGAGGTTTTTGCTATACAGCGTGTTCGCTCGCCAGACAGACAGACAGAGACATAGAGACAGAAAGCGAGAAATCACCCCCCAGGGGGGATGGTCACGCCGCAATCCCTTCTCCTCCATTCTCCTCTAGGGATCTTGGGCACGCACGCACACGCGCCCAGCGTGAGTTTTAAGCCACTGGGTCCGAGACGCGAACTGCAGTCGGCTACGTGGGAGTCCAGCGACATAGCCATTACACTAACTGCTGGTTCCCAATGTGCCCAAAATCTTGAGAGGAGAGTGGAAGAGATGGGATTGTGGTGTGGCCATCTTCCCTGAAGATACTTTCTCACTTTCCCTCTTTCATGCTCTCTCTCTCTCTGGCAAGTAAGTGCACACTCCCAATAGCAAAACAAAAATTTTAGGAGATTTTTGCCTTAGGGTGCATGCACTTCTCAGAGAGAGAGAAAGAGAGACAGACACAGTGAGAGGGAAAGTGAGAAATCACCCCCCTGGGGGTAATGGTCATGCCGCAATCCCTTCTCCTCCATATACACACATGTGCCTGGTGTGATTTTCAAGCCACGAGGTCTAGGACTCAAACCAAGGTCAACCATGTGGGAGTCCAGCGACATAACCACTACGCCATCTGTCAGTCCTGCCAAATTTTTAAACAAGAAGAAAGAAATGTTCTATATCCTGATTTAGGTGACGGCCTTTGGAATTGTTAGATGTAAAAGGTCACTCACTGAACTGTACACCTAAGAGCTGTGCATTTTGTGTGAGTTCTTCTACCTCAAAGAAAAAGTAAAAGAATCAAAATCCAAAGCCCTTCCCCTGTTTCCTGTTGAGGAAAAGCATTAGCCAAGAGTATCCCTCTTTGGGAACCAGCAGTTAGCGTAATGGCTATGTCGCTGGACTCCCACGTAGTCGACTGCGGTTCGCGTCCTGGACCCGGTGGCTTAAAACTCACGCTGGGCGCGTGTGCGTGCGTGCCCAAGATCCCGAGAGGAGAATGGAGGAGAAGGGATTGCGGTGTGACCATCCCCCCTGGGGGGGTGATTTCTCGCTTTCTATCTCTCTGTCTCTGTCTGTCTGGCAAGCGCACGCGCCCTATAGCGAAAAACCTCTCAAAAAAAAAAAAAAAAAAAAAAAAGAGTATCCCTCTGACTCCTGCAGGGGAACCCGGCAGAACCAAGGGCACTAGGAAGCTGGGCTAACCCAGAGAGAGAAAGGAAAACGTTCTAGGGTTTCCCAGGGAAGACAAGGGCGCGTGGATTTTTGGAGGAGAGGCAGGGAAGACGCTGGGCGTGGAGGAAGCCCTCGGGGCTAGGACAGTGGGAAGCAGCTGGCAGGAGCACGGTGGGTGGGCGCAGCTGGGATCCTGGATCCTGAGCGCTGACCGTGGCGCTTCGGGGAGGGCGGGGGCGGGCTGGGGAGGAGGGGACGGGGAAGACAGCGTGACTGCGTCTGATCTACAGTGACGAGTACCAATGTTAACTGTCACCTCTCATCTCCAAACTAAATCACACCTGGAATTGGAGGCGCCCAGGAGCTGATAGAGTCAGCCTCACAGAGGCGACAAGTCAATCAGCGCGGAGATGCGCACGGAGACACCGGCTCCATAAGGCCGGGCGCCTTCATTCATTCTGGGATTTACACTTGTCAGGCTGCCGCCTGGGATAGTGGGTAGGAGGAGGGGTGGGCAGGAGGCTGGTCTCACTTCAGCTCCACTTAAAACGGGATGACTGGCGGCTACTCCCAGTGGTGGTCCGGCAGGCTGGGCCCACTTGATCTTGCCGCCCTTCCACTTCCCTGCCCCGTGGATCAGTCTCCAGGCCAGTGGACCTGGAGCCCCAGGAGGGAGAAGCAGCCCCGCAGTGGGCAGATGGGGGCAGATGGATGTTCTGGGCAAGAGGTATTGGCTGCCCAAGCAACTCTTGTCAGTCAAGGGGCATGTGAGGGCAGAGTTCTGTCCTGGGCACCAGCCCATGTGTTTACCATGGAGCCAGTTGGGTCTTGTGGGAAATGAGGACTGGGTTTGAGTCGATGACTTTGAAACAATTCTATGAAATGGAAAAGATCTTTGTTTTTCTTGTCATTCATTCCTTTACACACTCAGCAATGGTATTTGGTCCAGCTCTGCACAAAGGGTTTAGGGTTAGCAGCATGGAGCCCCCCTATCCTGAAGGAAGGGGAGAATTAAAGTGTTAAGAACAGGAGCCCATGGTGACAAAGTGGTGAAATGCAATGCTCTGAGGGATGGTCCATATGAGAAGGGTCTGGGTTCGTGTCTGGAAAACTCCCTGATTGTGCTAGGCATGGGGGGGGGGGGGGTGTTTATGGTATCAAGACTCTGTCGGATGGGGTGTTGTCTGTTTGTCTCTCCACCTTGCTCGTGGAATGAATGAATGAATAAATAAATAAATAAATAAACACACAAACAAACTTTTAAGAAACTGTTAAGAACTGGGGACCAGCAGGTGGTATGGTGGTTAAGGTCCTGGACACTCCCACATGGCCGACCATGGTTTGAGTCCCAGACCTGGTGGCTTGCTTTCTCACTTTCTCTCTCTCTCTGTGTCTATCTCTGGTCAAATTAAAATAAATGAATGAATAAATAAAATTAAATAAATGATTTTTAAAAACTGTTAAGAACTGGTCAGGTTGCCACCTGCTATTCTCTTACCTTAGTGCATGAATTTAAAGTCTCTCCCTGTCTGCCGATCACTGACTACATTATTGTGACCCTCAGCATCATCATTTGTGAAGTGCCCTTTTACCTACAAATACAAATGGAAAAGGCCCAAGGAAAATGGGCAGAAGGAAAATGCCCAAGGAAAATGCCCAGAGATACAAATTCCAGATGGAGAAAAAAAATGTGAAGTCCTATTGCTCTTTGGACATCTATTGTATGTCTGTACCATTAAAGTAATAAAACTTTATTGTAGAAAATTTGGAGCAATAGAGAGGGGGAAAATTCACCTAAAGACAAAGTTGACATTTTGATATGCTTCCTTTTGATCTTCTCTCTTATACCTCCTTAACTGTTTTTCTCAAAAGCCCTTAGCCCAGGGCATGTCCTATGTTAGTGAATGTGGAGTGGGTGGAAACCTCACTTTTTCCTCTGACCCCCATTCAGAGTGGCCCCTGTGGACAAGACTTCATTCTGCCTGGTTGCAGGCACAAAAATGGTGATAGGAGCATTCAGCAGGCTGATCTCTTAATCCAGATTGGTGTAGTCATTTGAAACTGAAAGCAGCTCCTTTTTATGTCGCCTGCTTCTCAGCATTAACTTCTCTTTGATGTAATTTTTGCTTCCGATGCTCTCTCCCTTCATGGGTTAGATTAGTGTGAAATTGGCCTGGCTCCTCTGGAGACTGCAGTGTTAAGCTTCAAATACTTGGTCCTTATTGGAAATCCTTAACCCACATCAGGGGAGAAAAGTGGCAGTGTTACTTGGGAGTAAATGAATGTGTGTGTGTGTGTGTGTGTGCGTGCATGTGTGTGTGTGTATGTGTGTGCATGTACCCAGTGCAGGGTTTGGTGTAGGACAAGAGGGAAAGAGTATGTGTTGACAAGAAGGTGGGGAAGTTGAGATTCTTTTGCATTTACTGACCATTGAATATCTGCTTAGAGAAAAGGTAAGAATAGGTCTTAGAGAACTTGACAACCTAATAGCTAAGAAAGCCAGAAAAAAAAAAAACAATAAAAATAAAATAAAATTGGGACCAGCAGTTAGCGTAATGGCTATGTCGCTGGACTCCCATGTAGTCGACCGCGGTTCGAGTCCCGGACCCGGCGGCTTAAACTGACGCCGGGCGCGTGTGCGTGAGTGCCCAGGATCCCGAGAGGAGAATGGAGGAGAAGGGATTGCGGCGTGGCCATCCCCCCTGGGGGGTGATTTCCTGCTTTCTATCTCTCTGTCTCTCTCTGTCTGTCTGGCGAGCGCATGCGCCCTATAGCAAAAAACCTCTCCCAAAAAATAAATAAATAAATAAATAAAAATAATAATAAATAAAATAAAATAAAGAAAGCCAGACCACTGGCCGGAGCTGTTCGAAGGTCTTGGTGCTGAAGAGAAGAGGGAAAAAAGTGATGGTGTCTGGTAAACTTGGGCAATGTTATATTAACCTAGCCTAGATCCTTTGGGCCACGCCAGCTCCTGTGGTGTGCCACCTGGTTCAGATGTGACCTTGAAACACAAAAAAGGACACAGTTACCAACATTCTGAGAGGACCTGGAGGAATGGGTCTCCTCACCAGTCCTACCCTTCTTTTTTGCCATGTTCCATGGGAAGAAGAGGAATAGCAACTTGCAGTTGGGCCAGACTGCCGCAGGAAGGTAGGCAGCTACAAACAAAACACATTTGAGCACCTTCCCCAGGAGCAGGTTTCTGCCAATTGTAAGGCTGAACTTGTGCGTGGGGGAGTCCTGCTGTAAGTGACAGAAACCAGTCTGGAGAGATTAGATTCAGACTGCACCTCTAACTTATTCCCACAGTAACACAACCTCAGACCTCTGCCCCCAGATTTAGGCTGCCACCGGAGGCTATCACTGGACCACAGAAGCTGCCAACGGTGGTTGTGACCTCCAGCTGGCTGAGCTGTCCCTGGAGGAAGTGCTCCCTAAACTGTAGACCCATAGGAGGAGCTTCAGACTCCACGCAAAGATGGTTTAGCTCCAGCTGCTTAAGCTTGTTATCAGCCAGCATATACTTTTCCCCTGCAATGCTCTTCCTACTTTCTCTGCCCTACTAGCCTTGGTCTTTACTCCCAGCGTCTGCCTCAGTTTCTTTCCTTCCCACAATGGCCCATTCTGGGGCCCTGGGCGCTGTTCCTACCAGCCGGTATATGTCTGTTACCTTTCTTTCCCTTACCCTGCCCTCTGTTCTTTCCCTCCGTCCTAGTGGGTTCCATCCCTCACCTTCCAGCTTGCCTGGTCTTTGCTTTGCCCCCCTTGGATCCCTGGCTCCAGCCTATGCCAGGCTAGTGCTCCCACCAGGCCTGCCCCTTGGGAGGGCCTTGGACCACTTTGGTTTAGCCTCATGCTTCCTTGTGCTTGGGTCCTCCTCTCCCCTTCTTGAGTCCGCAAATCACTCCTTCCAGTGTCAGCCGGCAAATTGGTTTATCCTCCCCCCAACCCGGCTTTCATTACCTTGCCGAAATGAAGCGATATCTCCTCTGCGGAGGCTTCCCGTCCGTGCCGCCGCTGGCATAATAAATGAAGACAAAGTGCCGGCGGCATAGACCATCTCTCCCACCGCACCACCAGCCGCTGCCAGCTTCATTATTCGCTTAAGTTGCCGGAGAGAATTACTTAACCCTGACCCGTGTATTAGGGGCCTGTATTAATGCCGCGACAGGCGCCTCTTACGGCAGAGAACAATTTATTAGTGCCGAAACAGGCTGCTTTTCTCTGTCATTTTTCCAATCTGAGCTTTGAACACACATCATTAAACTTGTCTGACTCTCTCCCCTTCTCCATCATTCCTTTTTTCATTTTTTTTAAACAGAAAGCACTGTAGAGAATAGAGATTGTTCTGAAAATCTCCTAGTGCCTCTCCCTCTCTTCTCTTCTTTTCTTTCCTGCTTTTCTTCCGGCTTCTTTTTGATCTCGGTCTCTTTGGTGGATGTGCTCCTATTTTTGAAGTCAGAATGTGTTGGGAGGAAACATTTGGCTCCTGGTAGAGAACTGACTTGCCTCTTGGGTGTGGGGGCGGCGGAGGGGGTAAAACACTCATTGCTCCCTGTCCCTGAGTCCTGCGTCACTTGTCTCACTCTCTGATTCTTCTGCCTCTTTTTGTGCCTTCAGCTGGGAGCATCTTACCTTGAAAATAGACATAAGGTAGATTCTGGAGAGAAGGGAATGGATGTGAGGAAGAGCCGGGCAGGGTTCCCATGTGTCATGGGCATCTACCATACCCACGGTTGGGAGAAAAGTTCAGGAGGGGTTTGGGAGCAGCTGAAGATGGTTGTGCAGTCTTTGAAGCACCTGGAGCCCTGGGGCAGTGACTGGCCACCGCCTGGGAAGTGGGTAATTGGGCAGTGCTGCCACAGGGCCATACCCATAGCTCTCCTAGACCAGTGCACACAGAGTACCTGTTCCTAGGAGTCCTCTCTGCTTCACCGTGGCATTGTTTCAGGACCCGAGCTCAACCTGTAGCTTCCAAGCCCCTGGTCTTGGCTGTCCTGCCCTTACCTAGACCCCTGTCTGCAGCACCTGCTGCTCCCCAGAGCCACATGGAGCCATAGTCCTTGCCACTCTCTCTGGTGATGATCTCTGGCCCTTGGTACTGAGGCCATGGAGATCCTGAAAGTAGAATCTGACCACTCCAGATGGCAGCAGGACGCGGGAGAAGGGGTGTGGGGGAGTGAGTCCAGTAAGAAAGAAAAGCCAAGAAAAGACTTTACTTTCAAGAGACCTGTTGTAGGCAGAGAGGCTTGACTCACCAGGCCCTCTGAGCTGCATATAGAATGAACCCTAGAGTTTCCTTCTGGGGAGCCAAGGCCGTTTCTCCACAAACTCCTGTTCCACACTTTGTAAGGAGGTATAAACCCCCTCATACTCCTCCATGCTCGGTGCTTGTTTGTGTGTGTGTGTGTGTGTGTGTGTGTGTGTGTGCTGGGGGGCAGGGAGAAGTGGAAGGGAGGTTGCTGCTGAGCACTTTCTCCTTGGAAAAGGTCCTGGAGCAGAAAACTGAGGAGAAATATGAGGTTCCTTCTTGAGATGCGCTGAGTTAGAGTGCGTTCCCATGGCGCTGACCCGCACAGCTGGGGTGGAAGTCAGAGGTGGGCCTGGGGGGTGTGAAGTGTACCGGTAGTATCCGCTCCACCGCCACCCACACACCCATCTCCTCCCCGTCACCACCCCCATTCTCCTGATGCCCAATACCTAAGCTTCCAGCAGTTCTCAGCTCTTGCAACCTCAGCATGACCAGGGGCTGCTCACTCAAAGATGTCAGGACCAGGCAAGGACATAAACAAGTGAGGTAGGATGGGGACAAAAACCAGGAACTGGTGAACACTGGCACATCAGAGAGGAAAAACAAGTACATGATTTAAAAACACACGTTGTTAGACAAACATGATTGGAAGCTAGAACATTTGACCTGTGGGCTACCAGTTTAGCATGGGGGGAAGCATCTTTCAAGGAGATTTGACTTTTGCCAAGTTTCACTTCTTTGAGTTCTTCCTAACTCTAGCTGCTGGCTTTGGGAGCTGTTTGGCAGAGAGAACTGGGGAGAGGTGCTGAGGAAGGTGAGGAGAGCAGGAGAGCCCATCATGAAGTCCAGTGGCATTTCTGCCAGCCCAGTCCTTCCCAAATTCCCTTGGCCTCCAGATCCCTGCAACCCTCCCTCCTGCTTAGCTCAATAGCTCTTGAAAGTTCTCTAATCACCTCTCTGCTTCCTGCATTAATGAGCCTCTCATCTCACTGATGGCAATCAGAATATTTGCTTATGAAAGGGACACGGTTAATAACACGATTGCTCCCCTCCGCCTCCTTCCTTCCTCTCCTCCCCCCTCCCTTCCCCTCGCCCTCCACACAATTCTCTCAATTAACGATAGGCAGAAATTAATTTTTCCCCTCGATCGAAACAATTGCGGGGAAGTGGATTGCCAGCGTGGCTTCAGATAGGGACCGCTCCCAGCAGAGCGGAGAGAAAGGAGGGGAGATGGAGGAGATAAGCGGGCTCTATCTGCAGGCACAGGACAGAGTAATACAAATGTTATCCTTAGAAATGTACTTAAAGAGGATATGTTTATAATTCGGAGGGGATTTTCGGAGGCTCTCAGCCCTCCCTCCCTCTCCAGGGCACTCTACTCCACTCACTTCTGTAGAGCAGAACACGGAGTTTGTTGGAAATTTTGCTCCTGCTGCCTCAGTGAGTGGAGTGGGCCTGGGGTGAGAAGGGAGGACAGGTTACCCAGGGGGGGTCACAGGCAGCGTCCAGAGACTCAGAGCTTAGGCCACTGCCAATAGGGCTCACTTTGTTCGTGGCCAGTAGTCAGGTGTGGCCTGACTGTCCTGTGGGCTTTCCAGGTGAGTGCAGGCTTAGCTGCCTTCACACCTGCCTGGACTCTCATCATGGGCCTGCCTCTGAGCCCGTTCCTCCGCCGAGGCAGAGAACTAGGGGCCTCCGTGGCAATCAGCACCGCATCCTGGCAAAGTGGACACAGACTCTGGAGCCTAACAGGCTGGGTTTGAATTTGCTGCTTAACTGCTCTGTAATCATAGGCAAGTTACTTAACTTCCCTGTTTCTTGATTTCCTCTGTAAAATGGAGATTGCATCTACCTTCTTGGTTTGTTATGAAGATTAAGCAAGTGAACATTATGGGCCAGCAGATGGCATGGTGAATCCCACAGGACTGACTGCAGTCCCAGACTCCACGCAGTGTACACCGGGCGTGTGTTGTGTGTGTGCCCCAAATCCTGAGAGGAGAAGGGAGTGTGTGTGACCAGCCCTCCTGGAGTAGGGGTGGGGGGTGATTTCTCACGTTCCCTCTCTATCTGTCTCTCTCTTGTGAGTACACACCCTATGGCAAAAATCTTAAATAAAAAAAAAAAAGTGAATTTAGTGAGTACTTAGTACCTGGTATGTAGCAAATGCTATTTAAATGTTTGATAAAGTAAATGGAATTTTCTTTTTTAAATTTAGAAGCCCATACTGCAGTCGAAATTTGTTGATCCATTGATCCACTTATTGAACATTCACTTGTACACTGGACCTGCAGAGTGTACATTTTTCAGATCTGGTGGTCTTTGCACTTGAATGGTAAACAACCCTACTGTGAGCAGAATTCTCTTACTGTAATAGCGGTGTGTGACAAGTGTTAGGGGATTTCAAAGGGAGCACGAGGTAAAATGTAAAATGCAGCCGGGACAATCAGAATCAGTTCACACAGGAGATGGCCTCTAAGTTGAACTCCCAAAGTAAGTTGAATTTTTACAAGAGGGGAAACGCGGCCGCTGGGTGGAAGGACAGGGAGAATGAGAGAATCTGGTTGTAACGTCAACAAGTCAGGCAGGGAAACTGGAGAATCCGATCAGGGAAGAGAGGATCAGTAAGGGCCCTTCCGACACCTCCACCCTCTGGGTTAGGCCCATAACCCACTACATCCCAATGCTCCCCATTCTCTCAATATCCAAGAAAGATTAACTTCTCTCAGTGCGGGAGAGAAAGTTATCATTAGCCGAGAATTAAAAGAGTGATTAACGATGCACCCTCCTCTCTATCGCTCCTCCGCCCCCCTAGGCCTTATCTGGTGGCGCCGAGCTGGACAATGTAGCTGGTTGGGAGGGGCAGAGAAGGAGAGGGAGAAAATGGAAAACAATAAATATTAAGTGTAAGAAAAAAGGGAGCGCAGCGCTGTTCCCACTTGTTAGATTGAAGGCGCCTCTCCAGAGGGGGGAAGGCTCCAAATTGCTAATTAGCGCCTCTGAAAAGGCCTCGCTCTGATATGCGCGCCGCTGAAAGGCCGCCGTTAATGAAGCCGCGGCGAGCCCGCTTCCCTTTGACTGGCCTTCATCCCTCCTCCGAGCCCCGGGCCGGCCGGAACAATGAGGCGGGGAGCGCGGGCTCCCCCAGGCCTCGCCGGGACGGCCCGGGCAGCGCGCGCGGGGGGCGGCGCGGCGCCGGCGAAATGTGGAGGGGGAGATAAGGCCGAGCAGAGGGAAGAGGCTCACTCCCAGGGGCCCAGGGAAAATTTGCAGTTATTATGAAGGAGATGAGACAGATTAAAAGCCCTTGTGTTCGCCGCTTTGCCCCTTTATTTAGTGGCTTCATCTACGAGATGAAAGAAGTTGGAAATGACTTTCTCTGCTTTGCGCTGCAAGAAGCTTCATGGCACATTTCTTGACTTTATTCCTTCTTTTGTTTCTCCTTTCCTTGTCTTTAACCCGTGAAAGGCTTCACTGTGCGACCGCAGGTAGTGGAGGCCCGGGAAACGGGGACCGGTCAGGGCGTCCCCTGTTGACCACTGGCAGCTAGACTTCCAAGATCTGTGGCTGCTATGCCTGAGGCCACTGGCTGAGGCAGGGAGGTGATGAGCGAGCCCTTCTCCGAGGGCTCCAAGAAGCACCTGAATGATTATTACCCAGGGAGGCTGGAGGCTCCCAAGATGCCCTGGGCCAATTCTCAGCCATCAATACAGCCCACAGGGACTGCCTGGCCAAATCACCTGGATTCAAACCCAAACTCCACCACACTTTAGCTGAGCCCCTGAGCAAAACACTTTACTTTGCCGTGTCTCAATTTCTTATCTGGAAAATGGGGATGACAATAACACAAGGGACTTCAAAAAGCTCGTGGAAAAAATGAAGTTAAAATATGAGCTTATTCTGGTACCAGAAACAACAAAAAAAAAAGGGAAATCCACAAATAGTTTTTTCATAATACACATTTTCCATGAACTTTTTGAAGACCCCCCCATGCATCTACTTTTTAGGTAGACTGATTGCATTACTGTTCCTAGTTTTCCATGCCTCCCTGTATTACACCCTTTGTTAATGTGTTTTCATACTGACTGCAGGCTTGGCCACATGACTGACTTCAGCAAATATGGGAGTTAGAAGCGTATTCAAGAGGAGGCTCGAAAACATGCTGTTTCTGTTAACTCTCTTAGAACCCTACTTTGTGTCATAAGGAAATGCCAAGGCTGGTCTCTGGTCATGAGAACATGACTACGCCAGCCTGCTGGAGGCATTTGGGAGACATAGGGAGAATAGACAGGTTGTCCTAGTCAAGGACGGTTTAGAATATCCAGCTCCCAGCAGATGCTTGAGCAAGTCCAGCCAAGATCAACCAAGCCTAGCCCAGAAAAGCAGAACTTCTCAGCCAGCCTATGGACTTGTAAGAAGCAATAAGTAAATGCTGTTCAAAGCAAACTAAATCTGGGGCAACGTGTTATGGAGCACTATTGTAACAATGGCTACACATTTCAATGCCCAGAAATCAGGTGCTATCATAAACCAAAAATTAAAACTAACCCTAATGTATATAACATTAGTTTCGGGGTTAGAAAGCAAGTGGAAGCTAGAGAAGATAATAAAGAAATTGCTACTGCAGTTTGCAAAAAAATGTGAACCATATTATGTCTGGTGAAGTAATTGGTAAGACCTTTGTCTGAGATAATTTGGCAGATAAAAGTACTTAATTTATGGATCTGAGTAATGAGATTTTCAGGTAGACTATCAAAAAGATCAGATGGCTCTTACTAACTGAATTTGATAAGGTGCTATAAGAAAGAGATGAGCTAAAGAAGGAAGTGACTAGTTAGCTAACAAAATGTAGAGGGAATATAAGGGGCCCAGAACTTACTGGATTTGAGAAAAAGAATGTCCTTCATCTCCAGCTGACCTAGACAGTAAAAGAGTCTCAATGTAACACAAAGCCTGAGACTTCACTTTTGGCATTAATGGAAGAACAGGGACTGCATTTGCCTGCTTTTTTTACTATTATTTTTGAGAGTTTTTTTGTTTTTTTGTTTTTTTTTTGCTATAGGGATCATGTGCTCGCCAGACAGACAGAGACAGAAAGACAGAAAGCGAGAAATCGCCCTCCGGGGGGATGGCCATGTAGCAATCCCTCCTGCTTCATTCTCCTCTCAGGATCTTGGGCATGCACACACACGTGCCCGGTGTGAATTTTAAGCCACCGGGTCTGGGACGCAAACCGTGGTCGACTACGTGGGAGTCCAATGACATAGCCATTATGCTAACTGCTGGCCCCCATTTGCCTGCTTTCTTGAAAAAATTATAAGGATATAAAAATTACCAGTATTTAACAAGGCAAAATTAAGAATTTTGACTAGAAAATAATAAAAACAATCACAAACTTTACCAAAACAAAACAAAATTATGACACATAAAAAAGCACAATAAAACTATGATTTAGAGAAAAATTAGTCAATAAAAATAGACCCAGAGAAGGCCAGCAGATAGCATAGTGGTTAAGGTGCTGGACTCCCACATGGCCAATCACTGTTCTAGTCCTAAACTTGGTGGCTTGCTTTCTCACTTTCCTTCTCTCTCTCTGGTCAAATTAAAATAATAATAATAAATGAAGTTAAATAAAATAATTCTAAAAAAAAGACAAAAAAAGTTACATAAAACTAAAAGAGAAACAAACATAAAGCAGACCCAGAAATGACACAGTTGACAGAACTATTAGGCAAGACTAATAGCCTACTAGTAGATTAATTGACCTGTAAAAAATTAAACAGCTAGTATAACTATAGTTTACATATTTGACAATATAGAGAAAAACATAGTCATATTAAAGAGAGACATGGAAGGTATATAAAAAATCAGACTCCTATACAATGTCAGAGATTAAAAAATATATTGAAAGGGATAAATAATAGATTACATAATGCAGAAGAGTAATGACTCAGGACACACTTTTGAAGATAGTTTTATATTACTATAAAATAAAAAAAACACGGGATGGGAGGAAGGAAGAAGAACAAGGGCAAGCAGGTGGCATGATTATTAAGGCACTGAACTCTTGTATGACCAACCATGGTTTGAGTCTCAAACCTGAGGGCTAGAAAAATCATACCAGGTGCATGTCCATATATGTCCAAAATCCTAAAAGGAGAATGGAGGAGAAGGGATTTTAGCATGGCCATCCTCCCTTTGTAATGTTCCCTCTCTTTTTCCCCCTCTGATGAGCACATGTACCCTATAGCAAAAAGAGAGAGAGACAGCTAGGGAGGCAGGGTGAGCAACTTAAAGCAACCTAATAGATATATAATTGGAGTTCCAGAAGTAGCAGGGAAGTGATAGGAGAAAAGTATCTAAAGAAATAACATCTAAAAGTTTTCCAAATTTAATAAAAACTATGAACACCCAGATTAAAAAAAAAACTCAGTGATTATCAACAAGAAACATGATAAAACTGACACCATCTCACATCATAATTAAATTGCTTAAAGTTAGTAATAAAATGGGGCCGGCAGGTGACGTGGTGGTTAGGGACGCTGGACTCACACATGGCTGACTGTGGTTTGGGTCCCAGACCTGGCGGCTTGCTTTCTCACTTCCCCTCGCTCTTTCTCTGATCAAATAATAATAATAATAATAATAATAATGTTAAATAAAATAGTTCTTTAAGAAAGTTAGTGATAAAATGAAAGTCTTATCATTGGCAAGAATATAAAGACGTGCTATGTATAGAGGAAAAAAGAGAAGAATGATAGCAAGCTTAAGCTTTGAAATACAGTGGATCAGCATCTTTAAAGTACTTAATGAAAAACATTGTTGACCTTGGATTCTATACCCAGCAAAGATAACCTTCAAAAAAATGAAGACAATATAACATTTTCAGAGAAAGAAAGCTGAAAGAATCATTACAAACATACCAAAACTACAGGAAATGTTAAAGGAAATATTTCTTACGGAAGGAAAATTATACCACACGGAGATCTGGAGCTACACAAAGGAAATGAAAAGCACCGAAAGTGGTACTTGTGATACTCTAAAATATGTTTTTCTTATTTAAAAATACCTCTATGTGACAACTGATTGATTAAGGAAAAAAGTAACGCTGTATTATGGGATTTCTGTTATATGTAGGAGTAAAATGTATGACTGATGAGATTGAGAACATGTCACCCCAAAATATAGCACCTTGGTTTTAAAGGAAACAGCAGAAGAAGATCATAGAAACTAGACATAATTTCTTTCATCCCTTTTCCCCTAAAGCAGGCCATAGCTTTATTTTCTTCTGAAAATAAGTCAAAGACCCTTATTCCAGAAAAGTCCCCACTCTACCAGGAAGAAAAGAATCTTCTCATCCTTGAAGACACACTTGTGTTGCTTAAAGCCACCCACTTAGTGGTATTTGCGATGTTAGGAAATGAGTATATTCCTCTCCCTGGAATGTTGTCCTGAGGTGATTGGGTGGCACATCCACCTCCATGTTTGAGCAACCTGCTCAGATCAGCTCTTATTAGAATTCCCTAACAGGAATGGCAGCAAGTCCTGCCCAGCATTTCCCTTACTGCTTAATTCTTTCTCATAACATTTCCACCACCAGACATTTTGTATATTGATCCGGTTATTGTCTGTCTCCCTCTTCTAAAGAAAAGAAAGAGAAGAATCCTAAATGGGAGACATCGGTCTGTTTTGTCCACGAAGGCATTTTTGGCATCTGGGACATGTTAGGCACTGAATAAATACAACCTGAGTGACTAAATAAAGGTTAGTGCAAACAGTTCCTGCCAAATACTTTCCAGACAGGAGGAGAGACTGTAGTGAAAAAGTGTACTCTTTGGAGTCAGATGCCTTGTTCAAATCACAGTTATTTCATACACCCATTATGTAATCTTGTTTAACTTCTATGAGAGTCAGTTTCCTCATCTGTATAAGGAGAATAGTGCTTAGATTAAAGGATTATTTTGAGGATTCATTGAACAATGTAGTCACTAAATGAAGGAGGTACAAATCTCCTGTATTACAACATAATCCAACAGTCAATATACATAATATCTGTGTGTACTGCTATGTGCCATGTAAGGTGCTAAGCACACACACTCTTTTAGAAGCATTATAGGTTACTGGCTGAGTGTGAGCTCCTGGAGTCACTCTGCCTGGTTACACGCTTACTAGCTGTGTAGCCCTGGACAAGCTAGTTAATCTCTTCATGCCTTAATTTTCTCATCTGTAAAATAGACATAATAATAATACTTACTTGCCAGGATTTCCAAGTGGATTATTGAGTAGAGAAAGTAGTACTAGTAGAGAGAGAGATGGGAGGAGATTGTTTAGGGGAACTGGTTCACACAATTATGGAGGCCGAGAAGTCCCACTAGAGGTGTTTGCGTCCTGGAGAGCTAGAGGTGCTGGTAGTGGGGCTCAGTCTAAGTCTGAAAGCCTCAGGACCAGGAAGCTAATGATGTCACTCTCAGTCCAAGTCCAAGGCCTAAGAACCTGAGGGCTATGCATGCAAGTCCTAGAGTACAAAGGCCAGTGAACCTGGAGTTCTGTTGTCCAAGGACCAGAGAAGATGGGGTCCCAGCTCCTGGAAAGAGCAAATGCACCTTTCCTATGCATTTTTGTTCTCTCCAGGTTTCTAGCTAATGCAATGGTGCTTGGCTACATGGAGAGTGGATCTTCCCCTCAATCCACTGACTCACAGAAATGAACTCATGGATAACTCAGAAATAATGCTTTTCTAGCTATCTAGCTATCCCTTAATCTAGTCACGTTGACACTTAAAATTAACCATCAGACTACTATTACTTTATTATCATTTAACTTAATCTTCTATGCATTTCTGACGCAGTTTCTGGCATCTTGGTGCTCCATAAATACTAATTTCCTTCACTCTTCCCCTTTTGGTCCCTCCATGAAGTCAGCTCAAGCTGCCCTTCTATCAGTTTCCTCTATGCTTCCCAATGAATTGCAGCATAGACAGTCTGGGTCCAGACCTTTGAGCTCAATTTCTTGCTTTTCTTTATTTCCAATGAGGTACTGTAAGAGCAAGCTCAGCCAAGCAGAGAGGGTGAGTGATCTGTGCTTAGTTACTTTAGCCACTCATTACCTGCTCAGATGAGTTCTTCAGCTCATGGGAGACACTTCCAAACACAGAACTCCAGGAATTTGTAATGCCAGGGGTTCAATGACTGAACAACTTTTATGCATGTAAGGGCAGCCTATTGGGTACATGATTTAACTGTCATTTCCATAAAGGGATGGCAAGAGGGGCATGAGTAGAGGAGCTGCAGGTTTTGCCAAAGTGAGTGGCAGCATCCTCTTTTGTTACTGAGGATGGGCAAGAAAGATGGTGGTGAGGGATATGGGAGGGCAGTATGAATGATGGGCAGGCAGAAAGACTAGGATGCTCTTGACCACAAGACTCAGAAAACAGCAATCCAATGTTGACTGAAGAACAAAGACAGTGGGTAGCATAGCAGAAAGTTCTGGAATAGATTCTTCACAGTTGGTTGATTGAGGGCGCAGTGATGTCATCAGAGAGCCAAGTTCTTTCCATCTTTCTTCGCTGCTAGTCTCAGGGTTGGCGCTAACCTCAGCATATTAGCAAGAAATTTGTGGCAGTTCCCAATGTCACATCCAGGCACAACAATTTCTAGAGAAGAGATGGTCTGTTCATATGACCCTCTTTCAGAAATGTGTCTCTGAAAATATCCTCAGCAACTTTCCCCTCATGTCTTGTAGCCCATGTTTGGCTCAGTGTTTGTGACTGAAGCAATCTGCATGGGGCATGGAATTGGGTATTGAGATTGAGGGTGCATCAACTTTCTCCCACACGGACTTATAAGGTATATGTATCCTCTAATTCATGCTGAATTTGAATGCTAACCTCAGTACCTCAGAATGTTATTATATTTGGAGAGAGGCCTTTTAAAGAGATGGTTGAGCTAGAATGAGACTGTGAGGGTGGGCCCTATCACAATCTGATTTGTGTCCCTGTAGGAAAAAGAACCTTAGACACCAGGGCATGTGTGCACAGAACAACTACGTGAAGAGGCAGGCAGAGTGTAGCCATTTGTGAGCAAGCAGAGAGGCTTCAGAGGAAATCAACCTTGTGGGTACCTTGACCTTGAACTTCCTGCCTCCAGGACTGTGAAAAAGCAAGTTTTTGTTGTTCGAGCCACCTTTTTTTAAAATGGTATTTTGTTTTGGTAGCCCTAGAAAATAGTACTTAGGGGAAGGCCCTGTTAGAAAGAAGGACAAGCTTTCTGCGAGGCAGCCATGGTGTCCACTGCAGCATCTCTGACAGGGTATGGGGAGACTCAGACTAGACGGCTGCAGCTGAGAGATAAAGCGCACATGCTCCGGAGTCAGACAGAGCTGGGCGCCCGTCCTGGTGTTATCATTAGCTGGCCAGGTGGGTTTAGGCAAACTTGTTAAGACAAACTTATTACCTCTCCAAAGTGTCCATTTTCTCATCTATAAAATAGGATAATATAACTCTGTGGTGGGCAGAATAATGGCCCCATGGAATCTGCAAAGATGTTACCTTATAAGGCTAAAGGGATTTTGCAAACGTGATTAAAATGAAAGACTTTAAGGGTTAGCCAATGGTGTGATAGTTAAGGTGACCGGATTCCATGTGACTGACTACATGGTTTGAGTCCCAGACTCTGTGACTTGAAAAGCACACTAGGCACATGTGTGTTCATGCCCAAAATCCCAAAGGGAGAAACAGAGAAGAGATTGTGGTAGGACCATACACTGTGGGGAGGTACTTTCTTACCTTTTTTCTGTCTCTCTTCAGCAAGTGCACATGCCCTTTAGCAAATAAAAATAAACAAATAAATAAATCCTTCAACGTTGAAAAAAAAAAAAAAAAGACCTCGAGATGGGGTGATTAGCCTGGATTATCCAAATGGGCCAACTCTGAGCACATGGGTTCCTAAGCCTTTGCTGGCTGTGAAGATCAAGGAAGCCAAGGCATATGGGTGGCCTTTACAAGCTAGGAAAAGCAAGGAGATAGATTCTTTCTCAGAGCCTCTTCAAGGGACTCCAGCCCTGCTGACACCTTGGTTTTCGTCCCAGTGAGACCTGCATCAGACATCTCACTTATGGAATTGTAAAAGAATAAATTTGTGTTGTTTCAAGCCACTAATTTTATGATAGTTTGCTATGACAACTCCAGAAAAACTAATATGCACACATACCTATGTCAAAATGGTTATTGAGAAGATTAAATGAAATAATGTATTTAAAGTCTTTATTATGATCCCTACAGTAAGTCTTTTTGATTTTTTTTAAGAGAGAAATTTTTGCTATAGGGCATGTGCACTCACTGGAGAAAGAGTGACAGAGAGACAGAAAACAAGAAATCACCCCCCTGGGGGGATGAGCATGCTCCAATCCCTTCTTTTTCATTCTCCTCTTGGGATTTTGGGCACACACGCATGTGTGCCTTGCGTGAGTTTTAAGCCAGCTGGTCCGAGACTTGAACTGTGGTCAACTACATGGGAGTTCAGCAGTGTAACCCCTACAGCAAGTCTTTAATAAATGCTACTTCAACAAAGCCCCCATGTTCAGCAGCCTTGAGGAAGGTAGATGAGACAGTATGAGAGGTGTGGTCTAGGAGGGCTTTGGTGAACCTCTGTCAGCTGCCACCATCCCCTCAGCTACCACTCCGGACCATAGCTGTCCCCTCTTTTGACGTGCTCTGTAGAAGTTCTGTTTCTATTATCACTGCTGCCAAAGAGTGCACAACAACATCCTCCCACCATCCCTAAAGTCCCACCTCCAGGGAAGTCTCCTATAAAACCAGGGTAGGCAGCTGCTCTTTATTAATAAAGAACAGGGTTTTTTTTTTTTTTTTTTGAATGTCTCTCCAGTGGCAGCTGGAAAAAGAAATTTTTTTTGAAAGATTCAGGATGTTTTGCATCAGTTTAGAGAAGATGTAAGTCAGGAAAAGGGAGAAATGGAAAAGAATTTGTGGAAATGAAAGGATGAAGAATTCATTCATCCATCAAATGTTTATTGAGTACCTACTATGTGACAAACACTATTCTAGGTGCTAGAAGAATATAAAGGCAGAAGGACAATGTTCCTGTTCTTATAGACTGACATTCTAGTGGGAGACAACAGAGTATAAACAAATAAATAATGAATAAACAAGTGGATTATGATTAAGTGGTGTAAACATGATGTTATGATTTGAATGTGTTCTGAAATTCAGATGCTGAAACTTAATGGTCAATGTTATAGTATTAACAGGTGGGGCCTTTTTTTTTTTTTTTTTTTTTAGTCTTTTGCCATAGTGTGTGTGTGTTCATGCTGCTGGAGACAGATAGATAGAAACTGAGAAATCATTACTCTGAAAGAATGGCCACTTCTCTTGGGATTTTGGGCATGCATGCACATACATCTGGCATGATTTTCAAGCTACTGGATCTGGGACTCAAACCACGGTCAACCATGTGGTAGTTCAGTGCTTTAACCATCTTACCACCTGCTGACCCCAAGAGGTGGAGCCTTTAACAGGTGATTAGGTGATAAGGGCTTCTCCTGGTTAAGAACGGGATTAAAGCTCATCTGAAAGAGGTTTCACACAGCATTGGGCTCACTAGCCCTGACACATTCCACCCCATGAGAGCACTGCATTCTTCCCTTCTGGAGGATGCAGCAACAGGATATTATCTTGGAAGCAGAGAACAGCCCTCACCAGATAATTGAACCTGCCAGCACCTTGGTTTGCTCTTTTCAGCCCCAGAACCATGAGAAAACAAACAAACAAACAAAAAAAAATAAAACAAAAATCCTCTTCTTTATTAATAACCCAGTCTGCAGTATTTCATTTGAAGAGCAAAGAATGAACAAAGATACAAGGTAATGAGATAGAAAATACTTTAGATTTTATCAGGAAAGACTTCCCTGTGGAGGTAACACTTTAACCAAGACTGTAGGGATGCTCTCAGGGGCGGTACAACTGAGAAGCACCTGGGATGGGCAGGCTGGTACTGCGAGCATGGGAAAGAGAGGTAGGCAGGGGCTAGATCACATCTGGTTGTTGGGATCATGGTGAGGACTTTAGATTTATTGTAAGTGCAAGGAATCTAATGGATCAACAGTCAAGTTTTAATTAATTAATTAATTACATTGTTTTCCCCGTAGAGTGTGTGTGGTTGCTGGAAAGAGATAGAGGGAAAGTGTAAAATCACCCCCCAAGGGGGGATGGCCATACCACAATCCCTGCTCCTTCACTCTCCTCCTGAGATTTTGGGTACACACCTACATGCGCCTGGCGTGATTTTTAAGCTGCCAGGTCTGGGGCTTAAGTCATGGTTGGCCATGTACCTTAACCACCACACCATCCCCTGGTCCCCAATTTATTTTTAATTAATTAATTACTACAAAAATTGGTGGGGAGGAAAAGGGAGAAGGAAAGCTATTGTTTCTTCCCATGTGCAAATCTTTTTCAGTTAGGAATTTCCTTGCCCAACTGAAAGTTTCACTGTAATGTTCAAAAGAGAAACTTGTTGACCAGACTCTCTTCAGTAACTAATATTTTTGGAGGATTTAATTTGTGTTGGGCTATGTGCTAAATGCTTTATGTTGTTTTGCTTTATCTCCATTGAAGAGATGGGTATGTACTATTATTGTCTCCACATTACAGAGGAAGAAGTGAAGGCTCAAAGAAGTTAAGCAGCTGCCTCTGGACACGGCTTTACCCTTCACTCCCTCTTCCACCGTGGCCTGTTCGCAGTCTGTCAAACCTTGTTACCATTAGCGACTTCCTCAGTTGCCAATCGTATTGGTCATTCCTTAGAACTGCTCATCTCCAATTTTCCTTTTCCTCTTCATTTTCTTAAAACTTTTCCTCCTCTGACTTTTATAAAAAAGAGGAGATCTTGGGACCAGCAGATGACATAATGGTTATGTCCCTGGATTCCCATGTAGTCAACCACGGTTCGAGTCCCAGACCTGGCAGCTTTCAACTCATGCCGAGTTTGTGGGCATGCATGTCCAAAATCCCAAGAGGAGATTGGAGGAGAAAGGATTGTGGAGTGGCCATTTCCCTGGGTGGAAATGGCTTTTTGTCTCTCTGTCTGTCTCTGTATCTCTGGCGAGTGCACATGCCCTGCAACAAAAATCTCTGGGGGGGCGGGGAAGAGATCTATAGTAGAAAGTTGGAGGTAACTTTTTTTTTTGGAGAGGTTTCTGCTATAGGGCGCATGCGCTTGCCAGACAGAGAGATAGAAAGCGAGAAATCATCCCCCACGGGGGATGGCCATGCTGCGATCCCTTTTCCTCCATTCTCCTCTCGGGATCTTGGGCACGCACGCACACGTGCCTGATGTGAGTTTTAAGCCACCAGGTCCGGGACGCGGACCGCGGTCGACTACATGGGAGTCCAGTAACATAGCCATTACACTAACGGTGGTCCCGGAAATAACTTTTTGAAACTGGACTTCAAAAAATTAGGGAGCTTTTAATGCAGATGGAGGCAACTGACATCATGGGCACTAATGTGATTTGTGGGAGAGAATTTTTCACTTAAGCAGATAAGAGGACTGATGTCTGGGACACTTGTTGAATATTTCCATATTTTTGCCCTGTGGGAATCACACGTTCAGGGTGTCCCAAATGGAACGTCCCACCTACTCACTAAACTTGCCTCTTCTTGACTTTCCTAGCTGTGCAGTTCGTACTGACCATTCTCTCAGTCTGGCTAGAAACCTCAGACATCTTTGTCTCCTCCCTTAACTCTTCACAAAATAAATTTTCCATTCAGAACCTTCAGAAAAATTATAAAAAACAACAGATAGCAGATATAGTCATTTAAATGGAACTATTTCACATGTAGTGTATCATTCTGGTCATATTCCTATGCAAGTATAAATTTAACTTTCTCTGTATATGAATTGTTATACTCTGCATTTTCAGTTTGGCCTTTTTTTTTTTTTTTCTTCTTTTTTTGGCAAGAAAGTGTATTCTCATCTGAGGGACAGAGGGGGAGAGGAGAAAGCACTTTGACCCTGTGAATGGTCACACCACAATTCTTTTTGTCCATCTCTCCCTCCTTTCAGGATCTTGGGCATGCGTGCATACATCCAGTGTACTTCTCAAGTTGTAAGGTCTGGGACTTGAACCACGTGGTCGGTCATGTGGGATTGGCTGCCTTAACCACCAGCTCCTGGAGTTGGCCCTAGAGTACGTTTTTATTCAAATTAAAACAGTCATATAGAAATATATACAATCACAAACTGGCAACTTTTTGTGTCATTAAATATTCTTCCACATCAATTTTAAAAGACTGCAAGGTATTCCACCCCATAGATTTACCTGTAGGTGTAATTTTGTTAATTAACCCCTGTTGCAAGACTTACTTTTTTTTTTTTTTTCTGATCTCTTGACTCCTCCCTCCACAATGTTACAGAGATGAATTTACCTCTATTTAATATTTTTATGCCCACTTCCATTTTTTTCTTATAATTAAAGCCTTAGGGATAGAATTTCTGGGCCTAAAGTTGCACATTTTTCTTTCTTTCTTTCTTTTTTTTTTTTTTTTGAGAGATTTTTGCTATAGGGTGCATGCACTTGTTGGAGAACAGAGACAGAGAGACAGAAAGAGAGAAATCACCTGGGGGGATGACCAAGTCACAATCCCTTTTCCTCCAATCTCCTCTTGGGATCTTGGGCACACACACTCATGTACTCGGCATGAGTTTTAAGCTGCCAGGTCTGGGACTTGAACTGAGGTTGAGTACATGGAAGTCCAGTGATGTAACCATTACACTGTCCGCTGGCCTCACATTTTTCTTTTTAAAAATTTTTAAGAATAGTTTTAGGTTTACAGAACAATTATAAAGCTACTATAGACAGGTTCTATGTAACCCACAGCACTTGCCTTATTATTACCATACTACATTAGTATATCACACTTGTCACAATTAACCCAAAGTGACACATTGCTATTAACTAAAGTTCTTAATTTATCCATATTTCTTTAGTTTTAACCTAATGTCTTTTTTTCTATTCCAATATTCTACCTAGGATACTGCATTACATTTACTGAATTACATTATCATGTCTCCCTGGGTTCCTTTTGTAGGACAAATTTCTTAGACTTTCCTTAACAATTTTGAGGAATACTGGTCAGGTCCTCTGTAGAATGTCTCTCAATTAAGAGTTGTTTAATTTTCTGGGACCAGCAGTTGGTGTAATGGCTGTGTCACTGGATCCTCATGTAGCCAACAGCAGGTCTAGTCCCGGACCCCAGTGGCTTAGACTAACTCTGGGTGCATGTGCTTGCGTGTCCAAGATCTGGAGAGAACGGAGGAGAAAGGATTGCAGCGTGGCCATCTCCCCTGGGGAGTGATTTCTTGCTTTCTGTCTCTCTGTCTCTGTCTTTCTGGCAATCGCACACGCCCTATAGCAAAAACCTCTCAAAAAAATAAGTTGTTTACTTTTTTTTCCTTATGGTTAGACTGGGTTGATCATCTGACTGAGGTGGTGTCCATAGGCTTCTCCACTGTAAAGCTGCCCATTTCCCTCCTTTCCATCCTGTACTCGTTGCAGGAAGTCGCTGTGCACAGCCCATGCTTATGGAGTTGGAGGTGCGCTTCAGGATGGAGGTATAGCTATCAATTATTTGGGACTTGTCTGTGGGAGACTGATCTCTTCTTTCCCACATCTTAACTTGTTCAATGATTTATTTATACTAATATGGGCTCATGACTATTATTTTCATATGTTGAGTTACAGTCCAGTTCTGTTTGTTTTAATGTCTGGGTAATTCAATGCAAAACTAATTTTTTTCTTCGAAAAATTGTACTAACTCCCATGGTTAAGAACAAGGATCCTTTTTCCTCACTTCACACACTCCTCAGCGCTCAATTTTCTAACACCCCCTAAGGCAGACCCCCTAAGGCTCCTCTGGTCTCCCCCCAGAGGAGCGCTTCATCTTTGACGGCTCCTTGCCCCACCCACCCCTCCTGGTCACCCTTCTTTGCCCCCTGCCCACTCTCCCGGCTTCTCTGTGGCCACGCCCGACGTGGGGCGGAAGTGGCACAGGCACGGGCGGAAGCGCTGAGGCGGGGAGGGTCTTTTCGCGCTGCAGCCCCTCCTACTCCACCAACGCCCTACCCCTCCGGCCCAGACCGGAAATGAGGTCAGACAGGGAAACCCCGGCGGGGAGACTCGGCCCGAAAAGCGGTGGCCGCTGGAGGTGGCTACGGAAGCGGGTGAGGGAGAAGAGTGGGTAGAGAAAGTCGGGGACCAAGGGTCCAGCGCTAGAGGGGATCGGGGCTCCCGGCCGCCGCTGAGCGGCTAGGGGCGCAGTGGGGCCGCGGCGGTCGGCGGGAGGGGCGGGTGGAGGGGCCTTGCTTTTAAGGGCCGGTGCTACCATCCCTGGGGACGAGGGTCAGGCCTTCTACGGGCGACAGTCCTCTCCTTTCTTCTTGCGGTCTCACTTGAGCGGGCGACAGCGTGAGGGCTTAGTGTCGTGAGCCGTGTCGGACGCTCTAACCCTCGGGGACTGGCCGGGGCGTGGTGGATAGTCATTTGAACCCGGATTTTCTAACAAATGTGGTCGTGTAGCTCCCCCCGATCATGGGGGGAAGCTCAGTTGCCGAACTTGCTCTTTCTGCCCTAGAAGGGTTGACCCGCTTGTCCCTAGTGAGTCCAAATGAGAAGTTGCCTCCTGCCTACCCCGTTTTCCATCCTGGCGGTACCCTCCGACCCTGCGCTTGCCGCACTTGCTGGCCATCAACTTCCCGTTCCTTTCTCTGCGTGACTCCGACAGCGACAGCCCTGCCTCGACCCTAGCTGGGTGTGCATGCCAGGTCCCGGGGTCCTTGCGAGTGCGCACCTGAGACTTGAAGGTGTCGGAATCCCAGGGTTTTGTCACCTGCTGTTCGAATTGCAGACTTTGTGGTGAGAAAGATTCTGCACAGGCATCTCAACAAGTTGTTTGGTGACTTGATTTCACGTTAAGATTTGTGCAGTGCGGTCTGAGTTTTTAAAAATGTAGGTCGTTATTAGGGAAGTAGATTTAGACATGCTATTTCCACTTACCTATCTTAGTCTTAGGAACAACTGTCTTCCAAGCCCCGAAAATGGTGTTTTAAACCCTTCTGTTGTTTAAAAAGGACTTGATCTTTTTATAAAAAGTGTGTACCTTTTGACTTGGACAATTTTTTTTTTTTGGGGAGAGATTTTCGCTATAGGGCGCGTGCGCTCGCCAGACAGAGAGAGACATAGAGACAGAAAGCGAGAAATCACCCCCCAGGGGGGATGGTCACGCTGCAATCCCTTCTCCTCCATTCTCCTCTCGGGATCTTGGGCACGCTCGCACACGCGCCCAGCGTGAGTTTTAAGCCACCCAGTCCGGGAGGCAAACCACGGTCGACTACGTGGGAGTCCAGCGACATAGCCATTACGCTAACTGCTGGTTCCCCCAACTTGGACAAATTTTGAGTGAGTGGTAGTTTTGGAAATAGACGTCCCTATTGCTTCCACAGATGTGGCAGATATGCTAGAAAAGTGTTCTTCTGTCTTTGATGTCCTTGGGTTAAGGACAGCATGAAGCTAAGTTTTAGAAAGCCCTTTGCAAAATGAAAACTGCATGAGCAGAAATCTGGTCTGAAGGTGTCTCCACACAGTTTTATGCACTAATTAGGGTCTTAAAATATACTTTGAGCTTAACAAAGGTTAGGGGAAAAATACTAATCAAATATGGATTTAATTAGATGTTGTGCAAATCATATTAGACAGTTTCCCTTTAAAAGACTTTTTTTCTAAAGGGACTTTTGAAAATTGCCCCTACTATGATCTCTTGGAAGGTTTGCCTCTGAAGTGACCCTAAATATGAAAGCTTGATGAGAATGAAATTTTGGAAAGCAGTTACCAGAAATCTTATATTCCACCTACTCCTGTTATTTCGTCTTCTGTTGTATACCATTTTTCTGTGAAAGCCATAATTAGGATGATCACTTAATTTATATTCTGAAGGACAGAGAGCTTAAAAGTTGCTAATCAGTCAACATATATGACATACTCCATAAGAGTCTGTCCTTAGGTGCTTCTAGGTGGTAGTTGGTACCAGAAGAGATACAGAGTTAGTCTCCTTTTTCCATTCTGAGTACAAACCCAGGTCACTCCTATCAGTAATTTTTTGGTAACTATTAGGTCTTCGGGAAAATCATGACTTATTTTTCTATTTTTTTTTAAATGCAAAAATGCTTCATGACTTTTCTGACAACCAAATAAAACAGCAAACCATTTTCCATAAAGCATGTCAGTAGGTTGTCTTTCAGTTCACTGCCATGCACTTTGTTAGCAGAAACCACAGACCACAGAGCAGTTCTTTAAAAGTTTTCAATACTGTGGTGAGGCTGGGTCCTATCCTGTGTCCCCAGCTCTGCTATGGGTTTGAAGCTGTGTGTTTTTCTACTCCTGTCTGATGAGACATTCTCTAATCTTGTTGGATATCATCAGGTAATCCAGTGACAAGTTTAATTGGGGAGAAAGAAAAGATCTAGTCCCCTGAGTGTGCGTACTTATTTTTGTTAATATCCCAGTTGTCATCTTGTGAGCATTTTAGTTTTCATGATTAGTAAATGTTGGCTTTCGGCATTTAACAGGGCCAAACACCTATTTTCAGTGGTCCCAGGGGGCAAAGTTGGTAGGAACAGCCTGTTGAGTGTGGCAGATGAAAGGTGACTGTTTCTTATAGATAGGCAGGGCTCATAATCCGTTTTATAAAATTGTTATAAAACAATAGATCCTTTTCAGGCTTTCTTTTTCTCTTCTGTATTCATTTATTGAAACCTCCTCCTGGCAGATGTGGCCTCATGGATGAACTGGTACATGATTTAGCCTCAGCCTTGGAGCAGACATCAGAGCAGAATAAGCTCGGAGAGCTGTGGGAGGAGATGGCCCTGAGCCCTCGGCAGCAGAGGCGGCAGCTGCGCAAACGCCGAGGCCGGAAGCGTCGTTCTGACTTCACTCACCTGGCAGAGCATACCTGCTGCTACAGCGAGGCCTCTGAGTCAAGTCTGGATGAGGCCGTTAAGGACTGTCGAGAAGTGGCCCCGGTCGCCAACTTTAGTGACTCTGATGACACAATGGTAGCCAAAAGGCACCCAGCTCTCAACGCCATTGTTAAGAGTAAGCAGCATTCTTGGCACGAGTCTGACTCTTTTACTGAAAATGCACCTTGTCGACCACTCAGGCGCCGGCGGAAGGTCAAGCGAGTGACGTCAGAGGTAGCTGCCAGCCTTCAGCAAAAGCTGAAGGTGTCAGATTGGAGCTATGAGAGAGGCTGCAGGTTCAAGTCTGCTAAGAAGCAGCGTCTGTCTCGCTGGAAGGAGAATACTCCCTGGACCTCGTCAGGCCACGGGTTGTGTGAATCAGCAGAAAATAGGACTTTCCTAAGCAAAACAGGAAGGAAGGAAAGGATGGAGTGTGAAGCAGATGAACAAAAACAGGGCTCTGATGAGAATATGTCAGAATGGTGAGATCTCCCTTGCTAAGACGAAGCTTTTCCTGGTTAATTTTACCCAAAGTACAGGTCCACAATCTTATGAATTCTACTTTCTTATAAACCAGCTGCTCTAGTATTCATTTTATAGCCTGCCTTTAATTCACTTTACCTCTAGCTTTTTAAAGTACCAATCATGAACCTATTTCTATATGTCAAGAAGGCTATATGTAATAGAAACACATTTGTTCCTAAATGTTGTGCCTCAGTGTGTACATCACCAAGAATTTTGTTTTGAAAAACAATTTGCTGCTGTTCATGCATATAGTTCATGCAGAGATATTATCCTTTAGAATCAGGGTCTCTGTATCTATATAAAGATGTATATAGATCTATCTATATATATATAGATACAGGCTGATCTATATCTGTCTACGTGTGTGTGTGTGTGTGTGTGTGTGTGTATCAAAAAATACTGGTGCCAGGCATGTGGAGTTAGTAAATGTTCTGGTAAGCTGCCTTTCCCCATTGTGAATCATGGCTTCAGCTACCTTTGGGTCAGAATTCTGTTTTCTGATATTTACAATTGAACTATATTGAGTTTATTTTTTGTAACTGATAATTCAGGTTGCCCCAAAACATTGTGGGTTTTGAAAATAACAGTACTGAGTCCTATTAGTCTTATACCGAATGTGATCAAGCCAGAAAAATTGTTCTTTAATGAGGACATGTTTGAAATGTCACTGTAGTTTTGGATAACTTTATTTTTTGCATCTCAGTACCAGAACTATTGTACCTCTGAATTCATACTTTAATATTATTAATATTAGCCTATGATAGCTGTTTCTTTTTTTAAAGAGTTATTTAATTTTATTTTTCATTATTATCATCATCATCATTATTATTATTATTATTAATTTGCTATAGGGCTTGTGCGCTCACTAGAGAGAGAGAGACAGAGAGAGAAGAAAAGTGAGAAAGCAAGCCACCAGGTCCAGGACTGAGACCACAGTCGACCATGTGATGAGAGTCCCGCACTTAACCATGATGCCACCTGCTGACCTGATTGCTGTTTCTTAGTGAGGATGCTATTGATGTTTTGGGTGGGACAATTCTTTGTGGGACATTGCAGGATATTTAGTATCTCTACATGGTTCCCTCCTCTTTTCATTGTTTAGATCCAGATACCTCGCAGTTTTGCTCCCTGTGTGAGTTAAGCACTCCTGGCTGAGAACTACCCTGTTCTATTAACCGTTAATATTAGTTAAGAGTTACTATGCACTAAATATGTGCTAGGCACTTAGCCACATGCTTGACATATATTCTTATTTAATGTTCACAATCCCACTGTATGGCAGCCACCACCATTTGTATTTTATAGAGGAGTAAAGTGAGGTCCAGATAGTTCAGGTTATTTACCTGAAGTCATCAATTGGCAAAACGGACTCAAATCTGATTCCAAAGCCCTTACCTAACTACCATGTTTGGCTGTCAAATTTTTGCCTGTTCCTTGACCCTTTTCTGTCTCAGCTTTTGCAACTTTAGACTGTATGACCTTTCTTCAGACTTTGCTTCTTCTGAGGTTGTCTGAAAACAAAGGCATGGATTTTAGGAACTCTGAAGCGATGCTGTGACGGTAACAGGAAGAGCCGGTTTGGTCTGTATGCCTGTGCCTTTCATGGATGGTTTTTAATCCAGCTTTTAAACTTTTCGTACTAATTCTATGTTTGGCATCCTGCTCAACTATTTTGAAGTAGGCTCATAATTGGCTTTCCTAATTGTCCTCTCATGCCTAATTTGTTCTAATGCCTTTTTACCCAATTCTTATGTATTTTTTTTGGATTATAAAGGTGTTTTCTCCTCATCATGCTATTTTTAATCAAACAAGAAACACTTTAGCCAATTGGTAGCCTTTAATAATACTGAAACCTATTGAGCCATTCAAGTTAATCTTAATATTGAGTGATAGGACTTCTAAAAGTTCATAAAAAAATGGAATTGAAGTACAAGTTTATTTTGGTTCAAAACATTTTGAAATCCACGCATAATTTTTTAATAATATGCATTTGCCATGGAGTTTTTGAAGAACCCCCCCCCCCCCCATACATACTAAATAGGAATCTTCTTACTATTGAGGATTGTGGTTTTATCTTATTTATTTAAATTTGCTGTAGGGTACTTGTGCTTGCCGGAGAGATAGAGGGGGAAAGTGAGAAAGCACCCCCTGGGGGATTGGCCACATCACAATCCCTTCACTTCCATTCTCTTTTTGGAATTTTGGGTACACATGGACATGCACTCAGCCTGTTTTTCAAACCATCAGGTCAAATACTCTAATCACAGAGTTGGCCATGTAGGATTCAGCATCCGTATCTCCATGCCACTGACTAGCCGAAGGATGGTGATTTTAAAATAGCCTATTGGAATGATAGCCTGTTTATGTTTCTTCCCCAAAATTTCTTATTAAACTAGGACATAATCGTGAGACAGTTCACTGTGTCTACTCTACGATAGCACCTGATTATGGCCTCAGATGCAGACCCTGTAAGCTAGCTGTGAGGTGTTTCAATTTTTCTTATTCCCTTTTACCTTAGACACGACTGTTGCACCTCATAGTCAACAGTCCGTGGTTGTTGTGATTATATAAAGTCCTGTTATTTGAGTCTGGATATAATGAAGTAGACAGAAATTCTTATGAAATTCTTTTCCAAATTGAGGAGACCCGGTTTACTCATTTGGGCTGTCTCTCTGGTCCATGAATTCAGAGTTCTCTCAGGGATGTGAATGCCAGAGTCCTTGTAGCTATGAAGAAATAATAGGGACTGGCAGGTGGTGGTGTGTTTAAAACACTGGACTTCCAATGGTTGATCATGTTTTGAGCCTCAGACCTGGTGGCTTGCTTTCTGACTTTTCTCTCTCTCTGTCTCTCTCTCTAGTCAAATTTAAATAATAATACATAAAATTAAATAATTCTTAAAAAGAAAGGATAGGTAGAATAGTAGTAGATATGGACTGAGAAAGTCTTTAACACCTAATTATTTAGGAGTCCTAAATTCCCCTTGATTTGTCTTGATTCAGCTCCAGTTACAAACATTAAGTACTTGTATTTTTCCCCCTTAATCCATCCTATGAGGAAAGAGGAGTAATTCTTATTCTTTGAACTTTTTATTTTCTTTAGTCATGATAGACTACATGTGGGTACATGTGAGAATGAGAGAGAGACAGTGGAAAGAGAGAAATGAGCACCTTTTTCAGGGTGTGGTCATATTGCAGTTCCCTTCCTCCAGTCCTCTAGCCCATAAGATCCTGGGTAATTGCATGTGCACCCTGAGTGTTTCAGGCTGATGGGGCCAAGGATTCAAACCCCATTCACTGTATGGGATCAGCTTCTCTTGAGCAGTGCGTTATCCTGAGCCACAGGCTAGGCCCCTTACTCAGTCTTTAGCTGCATATTATGTACAGCCTCTTCTCAGCAGGGAGGGGTACTAAAATCTCATTTTCAAGCTGGTCTTGATTATTAAGTGCACCTTATAAACAGGACTAATATTAGAATGCACGTAGAGAGTAGTGTTTGATTTGGATATTATACTGTCTTGGTTAGTTCATTTTTTCAAAATTTCCTTCTTTGCATTGAAAAAAATACTTTTAAAAATTCTATTGGTTACTCTTTCATAAATCTGCTTGAATGTGCCACTGATTATTCAAATACTGATCAAAACATAGACCTTTACTTTTTATCAGTGAGGGTTGTTGAGTTGAGGGTTGTCAGAGTAATGATCCACCATTTAAAGTTGTGAAGATGGAATTGCTCATTAAGCTTAGCTTAGTCTAGTCAATAGATAGAGTTTGTTAAAAAGCATGTATTAGGTGTTTTAGATTTGAAAGTGTATGTCTCAATCAGCTTTATTTCTGATTTCTTTAAGTTCATTCTTTGCATGAAGTAGTTTTACACTTTATTAATATTTCTTTTTGCTTTTTTCTTTCTCTTTTTCCTTCAAGTCTCCACCAGCCAGTCCCTCATGAAGTCTGGAAAACTGATAGTGGTTATGATATAATAGTATTTTAATGCCTATATAAAGATCAAAATATTATTTTAGTATTTTTCTGGGTATGTGTGTTAGTGAATATTCTAAAATAGAACAATTCGTGTAAAATCACTTTCTACTGATCTTTATTGAAGTTGTCTGTATAGCAGCTATTAAAGGCTATTCTCTTTTAGGTGACCATATTCTGTTCTTCACTACATCATTTGCTCCCTTTGCGAATAGTTTAGAGTCTTTTTTTTCATAAGTCAATTGGTTGGGTGATGGCCTGAAGTCACATTCAGGAGCTTTCTTAAGGTGATGTATTAGAAGCCTCTCTCACAGGAAAGAAAATATTCCTTTTTCTTGGAAGGCAAGTGACAGAGATAGAGTGCTAAACCTCCCCCCTCCTTTTGCAGCCCAAGCTGACCTTCTGCGGCCCCTTGGTGCCTCTTGTTTTCTTATTTTTATAGAAAATCAATATCCCTTCTGACACAAACAATAGCTCAGAAGCAAGAATAAATGGGAGAATGCTGAGATCTCTGTCCATCACCTCTCACTTTAACTCCCCCAAACTCTTTAATTATAAGTGTGCTTTGCTCCAGGTGTTTGTGACAGTGAATTGCTAAATGAGGACCATTTTAACCAAAGATTGGGTGATCAATAACACTCTATAGCAGTAGCTTGTTGGATCAATAGCATTCATTATTTCATGGTTAAGGTAAGTAGCCTCCTTTGCAAGTGGAGGTCATTAATCAGGGGTTACTGGAGCTGTGGAAAAGAATGTATGTGGTAGGTTGCAGATGTTTTGTTTTCTATTCTGTAAATAAAGATACTGACCAGGAGTATATTTCCCATTGTTGCAGTTGGCGGTACCGCATGGAGTGTATCGAATAGCTAGCATAGTGTGCTTATATAGAATTGTGCAAAGTTCTAATAGTATACCCTTAGGAACAACTGAAAAAGACAACTTGGAAAGTATTATATATATGATACGATTATATTCGAAGGACTGTCTCTTGAAAAGCCTGTCTCTTGAAAGATTCTCTCTCTCTTTTTTCACAAATTATTGCCAGAAGACACTTGTGCTCACCAGAGAGAGACAGAGAGGAGGAGGAGAAGGAGAAAGCACCCCTCCATAAGGTATGGTCACATTGCAGTCTCTTCTCCATTTTGTTCACACAGCAATCCCTTCTTTTCCATTTCACTATCCTATAGTGATTTGAGGCACATAAGCCTATCTTGTTTTTTTCAAGCCTCTTGGTCCAGGACTCAAATCACGTGAGATCCCTCACCATTCTGAGACTCTGAGATTCTTTTTGGTCATGATCTGCCTCCCACCATTGTACTTTCTTGTTTTAGAAGGTATCTGGGGGCCACAGGTAGCATACTCATTAAGGTGTTGGACTCCCACATAGTCGACTGTGATTTGAGTCCTGAATCTGGCAGCTTGAAACTCATGCTGGGTTTGTGTGCATGCATGCCCAAAATCCTGAGAGGAGAATGTAGAAGGGATTGTGGTGTGGCTATCCCCCCTGGAGGAGTGATTTCTCCTTTCTGTCTCTTTCTTCCTCTGTCTCTCCAGAGAAAGCATGCACCCTATAGCAGAAGAAGGAAACTCTAAATAAATAAATAAATAAATAAGTGGTATCTGATATGTAGCTTTAGCTGCCTACTAGAATACTTACAGAAGCGCAACACGTTGTAAACCTACATAACTGGAAAGTAGGATTTACCATTGGCCTATTGTAAAGTTTTCCTCCAACTGCAAGGCTGATAGAACCGTACTGCAGAATGCATTGGGGGCGTTGCTTGTGCTGAGCCTGCTCTTTCTCTCCAGTCTTTACCCTGCATCCTTTCTCTGCAGTCAACCCTTGGTTCAGATATGCAAGGTTCTTTTCAGTCGGAAAATTGGGCAGCTGCACTTGGAGGTAGTGTTCCATCCTTCACTTCCCAGTCGGTATCTTTCAGTTACTATTTGTACTGTAATTCTCAGAATACACTTAGGGGATCTTAGTGTTTCCTGTGTATTTGTGTTTGGGGGTAGGAAGCAGTCACAAGTTATTGAGTCCTGGGAAGTATCGTCTCCAAGAATGAAGTGTTCTGTTGGCATAGGTAGAGAAGGAATAAAGCCGTCTTTGTAGCGCCTTTTGGAGATGGTATTTTATATACTTCCATTTATTGCAGACTTCTGGAATGGGGTCAGAATCAGGCAGTGAGTGTAAGGAGATCCTATCTCGATCTAGCAGAGCTGTATGAGATAAAAGCCTACCAGTAACACTGGGAATTAGGTTAGGGTCTCTGCTATTCTTTCGGCCAGTTACAGATCTGAGAGGAGCATGTTACCCATATCCATGGGAGTAGAGAATAGGACCAAGGGTAATGTATGCATCCTTTCTGTTGGCAAATACCAACAAGAGGCCTTTGAACAAATTCTGCAGAATAAGGGAAAGGGAATATCATTCTAAAAGTTCAGAGGAAGAACACTTCTTTGAAGGCATTTCTAAGAACTTCTTAGACACATTTTGTCAGGATACAAGAAGATAGAATCATTTTGAAATGGGAACAGTAAATCATAGAAAAAGAAGGCTACTTGAAAACCCAAATTTGGGAAGAAAAGCCAAGTTTGGGAGGAAAAATTGTAGTTAAATTGAAAATATAATATTAAATGGACAGTTCACCCTGAAGAAAATTGATGATGTAGGAAGCTTTGGAAGCCCTCCCAAAATGCAGAGGAAGGAGATAAAAAAATGACAGAGAAAATCAAATCTGGAGAACAGAGAATAAATGCACAGTCTGTGATTATGTAAATAACATCTAAGGAAAAAGCAAAACAAAGCATCGGAAAAGAAGAATAATTTAAGAGATACAACTGAAGAGAAAAAGTGTTTCCGAGATGAAAAAACTAAGTGTAAAGATGAAAAGGTAATACTAATGGAGAGAAACCTCTACCTAGACTTATCTTGGTGATATTTTTGCACTATGGATTGATGGTAGGAGTGAAGCAGGTACAAAGAAAAATTTTAAAAGTGATGAAAATAAGACTGGCATTCATCCCTATGGTATGAAGTATTAGGGGCTACATTTGCCTATAGCATTTTAACGGGAAAAAGTTGTTCTCTCACCCCACCATGGAGCTTATACATAGTAAAGATAGATTTCATATGCAGTGACAACAGACAGGCATTCTCAATGTGTGGGTCTAAGAATATATGCTCTGTAAAATTTTACTCTGAAAAGACATTTTATCTATCTAAAGATGAATCACTATTAGCTCGAAGAAAAGGTAAGTCTTAAAGGATGAGAGGACTGCTCTGAGGCACAGCCCCAGCTCAGTAGCAGAGTTCTAAGGAAGTCTGTATCTCTGCAAAAGTTTACTTGATTGTAATGAATTAAGAATGGAGGAGAAGGGACTGTAGTGTGGCTTTAATGAACCTGTAAAACTGAAGAGATTGCTGCCTTTATTCATAGCTTCATCTGAATGAAACTGAAAAACAAACGCTATCACTATACTTTCTTACAACCTATAGTAATAATTTTGGAATTGATACGAGATATTTCTCTGAATAATTATCTCAGTCACATTTACTACCTGATTTGGATGTCTGATTACATATGGTTACAAGTGTACCACCTCTACTCAGAAAAAATATAGGGGAAAAAACTGGTAAGAGCAAAGTTGTCTTTGTGCAATGGGTCTAGAAGTGACATTATTTTTTTTCTTTTAATTCTAAAATAACTAAAAATAATTTTTTAAAGTTTATTTTATTCATCATAATGCCTGCATGCCTCTGAGAGATTGAGAGAGAGAGAGGGTGGGGGAGAACCCTCAGCAGGATCTGATCATGCTGTGTTTCCCCTTCCCCTACCTTCTGGCTTGTCAGGATCTTTGGCATGTACGTGCACCTGGAGCATTTTAGGTTGACTGTTGGGGATCTGAACCCATGGCTGTCCGTACGACTTATTTAGCATTGCAGCTTAGTGTGCTGCTGATTGCATCATGGAGTCTGGGCCTTTTTTCTTTTTTTCAATACATTTTTGCTATAGGGTATATATGTTCCCTGGAGACAGCCAGAGAGAGAGAGAGAGAATATCATCCCTCAGGGGGGGATGGCCACTCCGCAATCTCTTCTCCTCCATTCATCTTAGAATTTGGGGCACACATGCATGTGTACCTGGTGTGTTTTTCAAGTCACTGGGTCCAGGACTCAAACTGTGCAGTCAGCCATGTAGGATCCAGCTTCCACACCACCGGCTGGTCTATGGGCCTATTTTTTTAAGATGCATTATTATTTAATGAATACATTTAAATCAAAACCTTTACTTTTTAGGATAATAATGTAAGCCATAAACTTTAACCTACTTGTTTATTAATATATATTAATTAAGTGTAAAAGATACCTCATATGAAACTTCTTGGTTAATAAGATCTTAAATAGGGGAAAACCAGACCCAGGTAGTAACTTATAATGCCAACTTTTGGTTACAGGTAATGAATTAATTCTGTACTTCCTTATTGTGTTATAGATGTATATAAACTACTATTTTCTAATTCTAAATTTTCACTTCTGTGGTTAGGAAAATGAAAGAATTAGCACACTCTCAGGTCAGAGGTTGAGCTGTGCTTTTATTCCCTCCCAATTGTCAGAATTCAAAGATTTGTGTTGAAACTAAAAGCTACTATTTAGGACTAGGAAGAAGGCAATCATTTTTTTAGAAAGAATTCATAAAGGTTCTGTATTATCTGTTCATGCAGGAAAAAAAATTGCTCTAAACTTAGTAGCTCTAAACAATAAATGTTTATTGCCTATAGCTCCTGAGGTCAGGAGCCTGAGAGTGACTTAGCTCGGTTGTTTTGGTTAGAGTCTCTGACGTTGCGAACTTTTGGTGGGTCTGCAGTTTTCTCAGGGCTCAGTTTGGCTGAAGGATTTGCTTCCAGGCTCACTCACATGGTTTGTTGGCAGATCTTATTTTCTCATAAGGCTACAGGACTGAGACTCGATTCTTTTTCACACGGATACCTCTACAGGGCTGCCAGTCTCCTGAAGACGTGGTAGTTGGCTTCATTCTCCTTGAATGATCTGAGAGAGGTGAGGAAAGAGAGGGAGTCCAAGGTACAAGCTATAGTCCTTTGTAACCTAACTTCAGCAGCGGCTTATCATTACTTCTGCCATTTGTATTGGTTGCGTAGACCAACCTGGTACATTGTGAGGAGGACGACGCCAGGATGTGACATAACAGGAGACTGAGGTCATTGGGAATCATCTTGGAGTCTAGTTACCACAGATGGCTACTGGCCTTCTGAAATTTTTTCCTAACCTAGTGTGATGCTAAATTCAGGAATAGTATTTTCAGACTTTGTTATTTCCCCAGAACTCATTAGGGGAATGTTTTTGTTTTGATTTCAAAGAAAAGGCATTTAGGGCATTGCCCCTAAAGGGCAAGCAAGGTATGGGTCCCTGAGAGTACGTTTTGGTGCATTTTATGTAAGTATGCCAAAGATGGCATTAAGGGAGTGAGCTTGCCAATGTGACTTTGTAATTAGATTTATTACGGTTCAGCATGTGTGATAGGTGTGATTAGCTGATAAGAGGTAGTAGTCAAAGCATAGCTAGAGTTTCAGCTGTATCTGAAAGTTTTAAGTAGCAAAAACCAAAAGAATACTCACTAACTCAGTTAATCTGTTCTTATTTTCAGGATAATGAAAATAAAAAGGTCTGAAATTCAAAGATCTTATGAATAGAGAAACATAGGTTTGGCTTTTCGTAAATTATGCGAATCTGTCTTCACTATCTATGTTGTAGGGACCGTTCAGTAAGTGCATGGGCTTTGGATATACACTGCCCTTACCTGGATGCTTGCTCACTGTGTGATACTGGGCAAGTTGCTTAACCTCTGGAGGCCCTGCTTCCTTATCTGCAACCTGAGATTGATACATTTACTTCTATTTGGGTAGAAGAAATGTAATAAAGGTTATAAAGTTTTTAGGCATTACCTGGCCTGTGGCAGTACTCAGTACAGGTTCTCTCTTCATTATCCAAAACGTTTGGAAGTATTTTGGATTTCTTTCTTCTTCTTCTTTTTTTTCCTTTTCTTTTCTTTCTTTCTTTCTTTCTTTTTTTTTTTTTTAAATATTTGCCTATACATAATGAGATATCTTGGGGATGAGACCCAAGTCTAAACATGAAATTAATTTATGTTTTTTTTTTGTTTTTTCTTTTTTTGAGAAGTTTTTGCTATAGGGTACGTGCGCTTGTTAGAGACATAGAAAGAGAGAAATCACCCCCCGGGGGGATGGCCACGCCGCAATCCCTTCTCCTTCATTCTCCTCTCGGGATCTTGGGCATGCACGCACGTGCGCCCGGCGTGAGTTTAAGCCACCGGGTCCGAGACTCGAACTGCCGTTGACTACATGGGAGTCCAGCGACATAACCATTACACTAACTGCTGGTCCCTCATTTATGTTTTATATACACCTTATATATGTAGCCTGAAGGTAATTTTATACAGTATTTTTATGATATGGCATTTTGACTGTGACTCATCACGTGAGTTCACGTGTGGAATTTTGACACATGGTAGCATGTCAACAGTCAAGAGATTTTAGATTTTTGGATCACGGATGTTCAACTTATAAATGATACTAGCATATTGGTATCATAAATAGCTTTCTATATTAATAATTTTCCTAAGAAATTCAGTTCACGTATCAAACCACTCCCTGAGACACTTTTTAGAACTTAGCTGAGAGCATTCTCTCCCGTTCTCTTTTGGCTAAAAGTGCAGGAAAAATACCATGTTTTATTTTTCTACTTAAACTGAAACTAAGTCTTCATCCCATAAAATTTAGGTTACGATTTCAATGATGAGGATATTAATGAAAAAAATGATTACTGTTAACCTCTAACATAATATTTGGGCACATGCAAGAGTTGGCACCCTTGGAAGCAGCATTTTAATCTTTTACTCTTTGCATTTGTATAATATTGGGTTGTTGGAAAAGTCAACCAAGTTTCTGACAACCTACTATATTGCTTTGTAGTTCATCAAGTGGGTTCAGGTGCCTCATACCATTACATTTTGTTTGTAGTGAAATAGGACTAGAGAGGTAAAGTGACATGCCTCAAAGCCATACAAGGCCAGCCAGCAGAAGTGCATCTAGATGAGTTGATTCCCTTTACATAACATTTACTGAATGTCAGTTGTGTGCCAACTGTGAGGTGAGACATTTGGGACATTGAGACAGACAAGGAGTTTTCCTTCCCAGCCTGAATTATTCTTTGTACGTCTCTGTACTGTACAACTGTTATGTAGTTCCAGTTCTTACATTTTGCCTAGAGGTCCGCTACCTTTGGATAGTTTCTGGCATCTGGATCCTTCAAACTGTATGAGGCCCTGGCCTAGTCCTGGCAAGAAAGTGATGTGACGCCTCTATGGGCTATTGATCTCTGTCTCCAGAGACTGGCTATATCCCGTGAAAGCGCACAGCTCCTCTGCTCTGAAGTGGTTTTCCTTGTTGGGATGCCCTACCCCTTTCTTTTCTTCTCTTTGTCACTCTAGATCAGGGTCTCAATTTGGGCACTGCTGACCTTTTGGGTCAGGTAATTCTCTTTTGTGGGGCTGTCCTTGGCATTATATGATATCTAGCAGTATCCCTGGCTTCTGCTAATAAATGCTAATGGTCCTCCAACTCCTCTTTGCCCCCTTCAAATTGTGATTACTGAAAATGTTTCCAAATATTACCAGATGGCCCCAGGGAGAAAAAGGTGCAAAATTACCTCCATTTGAGAACCACAGTTCTAGATGTTTCTGTTACAGAGAGTGGGTTTTTCACTTCATTGACTCTGCTTTACCAACACGCACGAATTTCAAATTTAGAGAGCTTAATATAACCAAAAATTGATCTCTTCTACTGATTAAAGATACAATATTATTAAAACCAAGAGTTTTTGCTAATTGGGCAATAATACCCTTTGTTCTTCTAAAGGGTAAATAGTTTATTTTCAGAACTTGGAAAGAAGAGCAGTTCAGATGAAAGCATATTCAAGATAGTACCAGAGTTTACAATTTTAGCTAAGTGTTTGTCCTGGCACAGTCTCAGTGTACTAGAGGTACTACTGGGGTTTCATTTGGCTTGATTTCTGCGATTACACCTTCTCTGAAAGTGTGTGCTGTGCCTGATCTCCCAGTCTCAGAGTCCCTATAATTACAGAGACCCTTGAGTGGGAAGGTGAGATGGACAGATGTGTGATAAAGCAAAGAAAGCAAAATATTACCCACAGAGTCTAAGTGACGACTTGTGTATGTGAACTCCTTTCACCTTTTTTGTGTGTTTGGAAAACTTCATAATAAAACATGGGGAGGAAAGCTTTGGAACTGCAGGTGATGTCTTTATTTACACTTCTGTTATTTTAGTTAGATGTGGCTCAGTTGCTTTTCTAACAATATTATAATAATTGGAGAATGCAGTTGGTGACCCAAAATGTAGGCTTAATTTTTTGTGCTTATTTGGAATAGTAGTTATGCTGCTAAATAAAGTACAAAAACTTTTTTCCCCCTTTTTTAGTGAAAGGCATTGTAAAGAAGTGTGATCTATTAATTACTGTTTTTACTCTTTTTTTTTTTTTTTTGCTTGGAGAGGTTTTTTGCTATAGGGCATGTGCGCTTGCCTGACAGACAGAGAGAGACATAGAGACAGAAAGCGAGAAATCACCCCCCAGGGGGGATGGTCACGCTGCAATCCCTTCTCCTCCATTCTCCTCTCGGGATCTTGGGCACACACGCACACGCGCCTGGCGTGAGTTTTAAGCCACCGGGTCTGGGACGTGAACCACGGTCGACTACGTGGGAGTCCAGCGACATAGCCATTACGCTAACTGCTGGTTCCCTGTTTTTACTCTTGTATGAGCATTTTGGAAACACTTTCTGGCTTCTAAAATTGGGTGATTTTTCTGTGTTTTAAAGTTAACTTCAGGTAGGGACCAGCAGTTAACGTAATGGCTATGTCGCTGGATTCCCACATAGTCGACCGCGGTTCGAGTCCCGGACCCGGAGGCTTAAACTCACGCCGGGCGCGTGTGCGTGCGTGCCCAAGATCCCGAGAGGAGAATGGAGGAGAAGGGATTGCGGCATGGCCATCCCCCCTGGGGGGTGATTTCCTGCTTTCTATCTCTCTGTCTCTCTCTGTCTGTCTGGCGAGCGCACGCGCCCTGTAGCAAAAACCTCTCCAAAAAAAGAAAAAAAAAAAAGAAAAAAAAAAAAGTTAACTTCAGGTCACAACATCCTTAGTAACTGCAGACTTCCTCTGTCCTATGTCTAAACTAACAGTTCTTTATAAAATATATGCATTTCTTTCTTAGTTTTAGTGTTGGTTAATGCACATGGTATATGAATAGTACCTAATAAATGTGTGCTAGGACCAGCCTGTGGCCTAAGGGTTAATGGAACCATATCCCACATGACCAACCGCACAGTTCAAGTACTGGGCCTGGCAGTTTGAAAAATACTTCAGTCATGTGTGCGCATGTGCCCCAAATCCTGAGAGGATGGAGAAATGGAGGAGAAGGGACTGTGGCCTGACTGTGCCCCATTGCAGGGTTTTTTTCTCCCTCTCTGGTGAGCGCACATGCCCTTTGGCAATTAAAAAAAAGATTTAAAAAAAGATAAGATAAAAATCTTCCTAAATGAATGAATGAAGGTTTAGGCAGAAAAAGGGAAGATTCTTCCCCCTTTTCTTGTTAGAGACGTTCTACTCTCCCCCTTCCCCCTATGAAGAAGGGGGGTAAGGGAGATAGATATACAGAGATAGGTACTTTTTGACAGTGTTGCATGTTCTGATCTTCCTGCCCCAGCCTCTCCTTAGCTCAGATTACAGGTGGATGCAGCTGTACCCAGCATAGTGAGGTCGGTCCAGGAACTGAAACTGGGCTTCCCATGTAGCTTCTAGCCTCCTGAGTGATGATTCCTGTGTGCCACTTCACCTTTGTTAAGATGTTTTAATTCCCACAGTTCAGATTTTTTTAAAGATGTGTAAATTATTCGTAAGGTTGATATATTTTTGCTTCTCCAAAATAATTTAGAAATATTCTAGGAAGATTTTTATATGCAAACTATAGATTAGAATCTCAAATCATATGAGAATAGGGAGTAGGCAAAGGCAAAAACAGGAGAAATTGATGTAAGTTGCTGCCATTTTAGGAGGAGACAAGATACTCATTGCCTGCTGTCTTTGTGGGCTTTGTCTTATTGCTTTTATCTGAAGGTTAATAAAGGCTGGGTTTTGTCTTTCTGTCTCAGTTTACTGTAAGGATCATGTTTATTTTTCTTATTGCTGGAGGGCATGTGCACTCACCAACTGAGAGAGAGAGAGAGAGAGAGAGAGAGAGAGAGAGAGAGAGAAACTCCCTAATGGAGTCTGGGCAGACATGCACTTGTGCCCAGCATGTACTTCAAGCCGCTGGCGCTGGTACTCAAACTGAGTCGACCATGTGGGATCTGACTACGCATGCATAGTGCCTAACCATTGTGTTATGGGGTGGCCTACATTTTTTTTCTTATAAAAATGAAAATGAGCGCCAGTAGGTGGTATAGTGGTTAAGGTTCTGGATGCCTGCATTGACTCACCATGGTTCAAACCCTGGACTTGGTGGCTTGAAACTCACACCAGGTGCATGTGTGTATATGCCCCAAATCCTGAGAGAATAAAGAGAAGGGACTGTGGCATGCCATTCCCCCTGGGGGGTGATTTCTCATTTTTGTCTCTCTGTCTCTCTTTTTCCAGTAAGCAAATGCACCCTATAGTCAAAATCTTGTCTCTTAAAAAAAAAAAAAAAAAAAGTGGGAGCCAGCTGCCAGCTGGTGGCATGGTGGTTAGGGCAGTTGGAAAGGCGCTTTTTTTCTTTGCCTACTGAAAAGGCTCAGCAAAAAAGTTATAAACAAATTTCAAAGTTTTGGAGCAGAAAAATATATACAGGAGCCTGACATCTCTTAACTTTTATATTTATAATCTATAGAGAGGGTGGGAAAAAATTGCTATTGAAAGGTAGAAGCTCATTCTTAACAGAATATTAAGTTGAACTAGCTAAATTAATATTTTATGATTGATCAAGTTATTACTAAATTCCTACTGATCTAATTTCTCTCTTTTAAAAAAAGGATTATTGATTTCATCTTATTATTGTTTAAAAAATTTGCTATAGGAGGACACGTGTGTTCACGAGAGAGAGAGAGAGAGAGAGAGAGAGAGAGAGAGAAAAGTGGAAATGAGAAAGCAAGCCACAAGGTCCAGGACTTGAACTGTGGTCAAGTATGTGGGAGTCCCACATCTTACCCAACATGCCATCTGCTGTCCCCCAGGTTTTCTGAGCCAGAAGTGATCGAGGGCTATAGGACTGAAAAACTTTGGCTTATAAGTTAGAAGGAAAAAATATTTGCTTCTATTTTATAAGTGGCACTACATTTTTGCAAACTATATGATAATGTTTATATATAAGCATGCTATGAAGCTCCTACTTTTTCCCTCCTCACCAAATTGTGCTAATCATCTTTTGCATTTTCATAATGCAAACTACTTTTTCTTCTCTTTTTTTAGAGAAAGATTTTTGCTATAGGGTGTGTGCTCTCGGAGAGACAGAGACAGAAAGCAAGAAATCATCCCCCGGGGGGGTTGGCCATGCCACAATCCCTTCTTCTTCATTTTCCCCTTGGTATCTTGAACATGCACACACACACACCTGGTGTGAGTTTTAAGCTACTGGGTCTGGGACTTGAACCGTGGTTGACCACATGGGAGTCCAGCAACGTAACCATTATACCGTCTGCTGGTCTCAAATGCAAGTCATTTTTAACGAAGAAGTAAAGTTAGCAAATGCCATCAGATGATATATTCATTTTCATATACTGGTAGAATGATGACACTTTTATGTAGTAAGTGTTCTCAAGACTTTTTGTTTATTTGTTTGTTTTACATGGAGAAAATACACATCTCCCTTGAGTGTAGTCTTAAACTTTGGGCAATACTTCTTTTTTTTTTTTTTTTTTTTTTGGTTTGGAGAGGTTTTTGCTATAGGGCGCGTGCGCTCGCCAGACAGACAGAGAGAGACAGACAGAAAGTGAGAAATCACCCCCAGGGGGGATGGCCGCAATCCCTTCTCCTCCATTCTCCTCTTGGGATCTTGGGCATGCATGCACACGCGCCTGGCGTGAGTTTAAGCCACCAGGTCCAGGACTCGAACCGCGGTTGACTATGTGGGAATCCAGTGACATAGCCATTACGCTAACTGCTGGTTCCCTGGGCAATACTTCTTCCTTTCCCTTCCCTTCTCTTCCAATGATAGAACTGGTTACTTTCTTATCCTTTTTATTACTAAGTATTCAATACATACATACACACACACCCACACACACACATATATTTCTCCATTTTCACTGATAATCATTCAATACATATATATAGATAGATCTATCTATCTATCTATCTATCTATTCATATATCTATATACCTATGTATAGAACTGTCTCTATAGTACTGAGTTCATACTGTGAGAAAGGAAGGGGCAGAGCAGCTACCAGATTTTACCCTCTTACCCTTGTCATGTGTATTCTACCTGTATTCCTGGGCTGATCGAGCTGGACCACTTTGACTCCCAGAGTTCTAGCAGCTTCTGAAATGACAGGGTCCTTACACTGCAGCCTACTGCCAGCTTCTCCTTCCCCCTCCTTTCTCTCCCAAGTTTATTCTCTCTCTCATAATCGAGGGAGACAGATACCCTCAAAAGGGTCCTTATACTACAGTCTGCCCCCATTGAGCCAGCCCCAAATCATGGGCATATGTGTACCTGGCATGTTCAGGGAGATCTTCAGATATGAACTTGCAGAACATTGCATTACTGCTGCACCGTTGTCTGGCTCTCAAATCCTGGTGCTATTTCTATGACATCATTGCTATTACTCCAGTTAACTGTATGTAGGAGACTCTTAGACAAGTTCATAAAAGAACACTGATTCTCCTGAAATTCTGTTGACAACAACAGAAAATGTGCAGTGACAGATTACCAACACCTGTTTTGATGCAGCAGCTATTCTTCGAGCTTGTCCCTTTTATTTAGAATATGAGGCGTGAATAGAATCCACGTAAAAAAGCATCAAGGAAATACTGTGTCTTGTAGTGTTTCCAGGTGGCTGGAAATGAACAGGGAAAGGATTGATAGACTTTGTGTAAAAACCAGCTGTTTAAAATTTTTTAATTGGAAATGTTCCAACAGAAAGGACCATAGACCTTCTAGAGTAAAACATTTAATAATATAGACAGGCATCAGCAAACTTACTCCATAAAGAGCTAGACAGTAAATCTTCAGGGCAACTCCTTAGTTTTGCAGTTGTAGCCATAGAGAACCATAGAGGATATGGAATCAATGAACATGGCTGTGTTCCAATAAAACTTTATTTTTGTACACTGAAACTTGAATTTCCTATCTTTTCCATGTGTCATAAAGTATTCGTCTTTTGATTTTACCCTACCCCTTATAAAAAACTGGAAAAATCATTCTTAGCTCATGGGTCATACCAAAACTGGTGATCAGCCATTGTTTGCTGACCATTAATCTCAGTAGTAATTCTTCCAGTAAAGAATTTGAAGTGATGGTAGAATAGAATCTGGCCTATGGCTTAATGTGCTTGGTAACTCTCCTTTGTATCAAGAGAAATTAAAAAATATAAAATTTGCCTTATCCTCCAGGCAAGATATGAATAATAAAGTAGCATAAAGTAGTATAATAAAGTAGTAGTAATAGAGAAACTGTGCCATAAGACTCAATCGAATTAGACCATAATGTTCTTGGAAATTGCTATAAATATAAAATCAACACCCTTAAGGTTAACAGACATGGTTCTCTAAATTCAGAAGCAGAAAGAATACAGTACTCAATGAAGATGTCTTCTGAATTTAACTGCTGAGCTCTTTGAAGATTTAAATCCAACAGAATCCAATGGCGTCGTTTTGTGAAATATTTCTTACAGTGGCTCCTGAGGATGTTCCTACTTACAAGCAGAGAAAATAATAAAAAGAGAGAACCTGTGAGGAAATCAGACATGTTGTATTGGCTCTTCCTGTGATAGATCTCTTGTATCTCTTATTCAGAGACAAATTTAAGTGAGGATTCCATTGCTACTTACTTTAACAAGCATTTTTAGGATCTGTCATTGGGAAGATACCTGGAGATGCTGCAAAATACAAAATATTTTTGAGATTTTTGATCCAGGAATGTAGATCGGATTTTGCCAAGCCAGTTCTTTCTGCAGCTTCTGGTGAAAAGGCTTCTTTCTTAATTTGGTTTCTTCCATCTTCTGGAGCATATAAAAAAATGGACTAGCTAGGAGGAAATACTCCCTATCAAGGAAATGGCTAATATCATAAAGGATTGAGAAGTTTTTCTCGAATCAGATAGATTTGATGAAGACACAGTAGAAAGAAACAGCATCAGAAGCAGCAGAATCAATCGTGAGCGATCTCCTCAGAACAGGAAGTTGATTGACAGAATTCCGTGGGATAAAAGCTTTTTATATCAATGGTTTAGATGGAGTTTTCATATTTTTAATTTTAGCCTTAGCTCCTTTTTTCAAAATGAGTTTTATGTATCTGCTTGATGAGAAGGAAGACAATAAATTTCGAAAATACAACTTTGCTGTATTGATGTTTCTTTTTCTGTTGCAGATATGTTTGCTGCTTTGTAAATAGGTTAAAACTTGAGAGATGCTAGATGTCTTAAAGTTGGATAGTGTCATTGGAAACTGATAGTTGGTAATATTTAAAAATCAAATTGATAGATTTATAAATTTCTGTTGTTTAATATACCAAACCAGATTGAGATTACTTTTGTAAACTAATAGCATAATTTACTAATCCTAAAAAAAAGGGATTTAGATATTCAAAAGTACTTTAAAATGTAAGTAAGAAGGAATTCTCCTTTTCTTGTATTTCTTTTTTTAAAGAATTATTTAATTAATTATTTAAAAAAATTTTTACTAGAGATACATAGAGTTGTGTGGAGGAGTGAGAAAGCAAGCCACCAGGTCCAGGACTCAAACCATGGTTGGTCATGTGGGAGTGTCCCAATACCCTAACCACACGCCACCTACTGTTCACATCTTGTAGTTCTTTTATTTTGGGGGGGGAATAAACTTTCTCTGTAGCTTCTCTATGTAATTTGCATATATGATTAGTTAATGAGCCAGAGTAAAATTAAGGAAGCATGAGATCTTCCAATATCCAGTGCTTTCTTTTTGATTGGAGCTAATGAATTCTCTCTCTCTCTCTTTTTTTTTTTTTTTTTTTTTTCCAGTGAAACCAGCAGTGTGTGTAGCAGCAGTGACACTGGGCTCTTTACCAATGATGAAGGGCGGCAAGGTAATCTTGACCTCAGCTTTGAAACATTTGTTCCATGTTTATGGGAAGATTCTGATTATAGAGTGACGCATTGAAAATATGATGGTTGTCTATGCCAGTGGTTCTAGAATTCAGGGCAAGTAAGAGCTACCTGGGGAACTGTTAAGAGCATACTCCTTTTATTAGCTATAGAAAGAACTGTCTTACAAAATCCAATATACATTCCTCCATCAAAAATCTGAAATATTTTCTATTTTGCAACATCCCCAAATGTCTTCCCAACAACAAATTCTAATAATTCCTGAGCTCTTAAAAATAAAATCGGTCTACAGTTGGTCTCTGGAACCTACATTTTTCACAAGCACCTGAAGTGATTCTTATATAGGTAGTTCAGATTTTGAGAATCATTGGTCCAGGAGGTATGAATGTGGAGTGAGGGACTCAGGGAAGTTCTTTTTTTAAATCAGGTTTTTTATTTGTTGTTAAGATAGTCTTTTTATATAGGGAGGATTTAATTATTTTTATAATCTTATTTATAAAAGATCATAGTATTCTAGGTAAATACAAACATGTTGCTTAAAAATGGGGATATATATATATATATATATTTTTTTTTTTAAGAATTATTTTATTTAACTTAATTTATTTACTTACTTTAATTTGACCAGAGAGGGACAGAGTGAGAGCAAGAGTGAGAGAGAGTAGGGGAAAGTGAGGAAGCAAGGCACTAGGTCCAGGACTGGAACTGCCGTCAGCCATGTGGGAGTTCAGCGTCCTTAACCACCATGCCACCTGCTGGCCCCAACAATGAGGATATATTCTGAGAAATGCATTGCATGTCTGCTGTTGTGGGAACATCATAGAGTACATTTACTCAAACCTAGATGGTATAAACCTACAGCATGTTACTGTGCCAAATGCTAGAAGCAGTTGTAACGTAATGGTAAGGATTTATGTATCTAAACATATATGCATATAGAAAAGGTGCAATAAAAATATGATATAAAAGATGAAAAGTGTTAAACCTATATAGGGCATATACCATGAATGAAGCTTGCAGGATTGGAAGTTGCTTCGGTGAATCAGTGAGTTAATGGTGAGTGACTGTACAGACCTAGGATGTTATTATACACCCTTGTCGACTTTATAAACATAGTTGGTTGTACACTTACGCTACTCTAAATTAAAAAAAAATTTTTTTCTGTAATAATAAGTAAACCTTAGCTTATTATAACTTTTTTTACTTTATAAACAAATTTTTTCAACTTTCTGATTCCTTCATAATAACACTTAGCTTAAACACATTGTACACCGGTGCAAAAATGTTCTTTTCTTTAGATTTTATAGAATTTTTTTTATATTCTTATTTTGTAAGCTTTTATCTATTAAAAATTACTTTTTCTTTTTAAACTATTTTTTTTGGTATAAACTAAGATACAGACATTAGTTTAGACCTACCCAGTGTCAGGGTCTTCAATATTCTGCCTTCTACCTCCATTTCTTGTCTTACTGGAGGAGCCAAGATAAACTAAATAATATGAAATTAAGTCAAACATAAGAGGAAATGATGCAGTGGAGAGACGAGGTAGACATGGGATGTGTAAGATTGCTGCAGGCAGAACACAGCATACTATTTTACAGTAAACTCTCAAAAAATAGGAGGACATGCTAATGATGAAAAAGTATAGTATAATAAATTGTAAACCAGTAACATGCTCATTTATTATCATGGCATCAAATATCATGTACTATACATAACTGTATGTCTCACATTTTTATGGGACTGGCAGCAGAGTAGATTTGTTTATACCACCATTACCATAAACACATGAGTAGTACATTTAGTACATTGATATGACAGCTACAGCATCACTAGGTGGAAGGGATTTTTCAGCTCCATTATAATTTTTTTTAAGCAATTTTTGTTATAGGGTGTGTGCACTCACCGGAGAGACAGAGAGACAGAAAACAGGAAATCACCCCCCAGAGGGAATGGACATATCACAATCCCTTCTCCTCCTCTTTTCTTCTCTCGGGATTTTTGGTGCATATGCACACACACCCAGTGTGAGTTTTAAACTGCCTGATCTGGAACTGGAACCACGATCAACTACATGGGAGTCCAATGATGTAACCGTATTTTTTATCTAACTCTATTGACTTATTGATTTATTTTAATTTGACCAGAGAGGAACAGAGAGCAAGAGCGAGAGTGCGAGAGAGAGAGAGAGTGAGAGAGAGAGAAAGAGAGAAAGTGAGAAAGCAAAAGCCCCCAGCAGGCTGCCAGGCCCAGGACTTAAGCCATGGGGAGTACAGCACCCTTAACCACCACACCACCAGCCAGCCTCAGGGATCACTTTTTTGTATGTACTTTTTTAAAAAAAAATTTATCAATTCATTAATTTATTTTAATTTGAACAGAGAGAGAGAGAAAGACAGAGAAGGAGAGAGAAAATGAGAAAACAAGCCACCAGGTCTGGGACTTGAATCATGGTTGGGCATGTGGGATTGTCTAGCACCTTAACCACCATACCACCTGCTGGTCCCCTTTTTGTATGTATTTCATTGTTGTCCAAAATGTCATTACACAGCATGTGATTGTATTATGTAAAACATCTTAAGTTAAAACTCAGTGAAATTTAGTGTACAGTACTGTGTATAAGGCTGGTGTATATTAATTACCAGTTTCTTACTTTTACTACCTAAATAATATTTAAAACATTTTCTTGTTGTAATAGTACTTTATGAAATTCTTGCCCTTTAAACTTGCTGAGAGCCATACTACTTGTTTACCAATATGAATTTCACATAGCCTTTTTTTACACTGTAGATTTTACTATCTAAACAAGAGATTTTGTAGGTGTAGAAATCTCTTCTAGTTCTGGAATCAAATAATTTGTCTCCGAGGGTTCCGTGATTAAAGGATAGAGGCCCAGTGGCCACCTGTCTAGGCTGATCTGGGTAGGCTTGCCAGACACTGCAGGGATCCCGGGACTCTGAGACTCAGCATGCAGGTCCTGCTGTTGGCTGGGGACTGTGAAGAGGGTGTCTCATTTATTTTTCAGAGTTGTAGATACGGTGAGACAGTTTCATTTCCATGGAGTTGTTGAACTTCCTTATCTAATGGAGGTTATTAAAAGTATTAAAAGTATATTTCTATCTTTCTGATTTTGAGGGAATGAGCTGTCATTAGAAATTCATATATGTGTATGCATAGGCTGACTTTAGTTAGAGTCTTGATTCTGTTATCTCAGCCAAGAAAATCTGTCTTTCCAGGAATGAGCTGGTACTTTCCATTCAGAGTTACTAATATTTCTTTTTTTCTTTGCTTTTATAACAGTGCTGTGAAGTGTTATAATATACCTCTTAGGGGTTATGATGCATAATTGTACAAAGATATAAGAAAATGTGGACATATTATGGCAGATTAAGTTTTTAGGTCTTTGGAAAGTCTCCCCACTAAGAAGAATTTCTTAGTTTGTCGTGAAAGATTATAGAATATTTTGTAGCCTTAGCTCTCTTGTCTTTTTCTGCCTTAATTTCACATATGTTGGTGATATTTAGCTACTTAGAGTTTAAGCTGTGTTATTTTCTGTTCCTTTATCCTCTGTTCATGCTGGTCTCTGAAATCTCATCCTTACCTTTCTTGAATGACTGGTCATCCACCAAGATAGAGTCGTCCTTTTGCCCCAGGAGGTTATATTCATGGACTACATCATGGGTTTTCTTGCCCTCAGTTTCTTATTTCATTTGGCTAATAGAAGACATCATAAGAAGAGTGGAGGGAGGGAGGTGAGTGAGTTTGGGTGTATTAGTCAAGTTTTTATTGTGATAATGCTGTTTGTCAGCTCCAAAATTTCACAAAAGTTTACTGCAATTTACCATGTTTGTTTCTTGCTATAGGATGTTGATATGCCTGTGGTTCACATGGTATTACCTAGGCTCAGCTGGTCTCTAGGCATCAACTTGAGTTTATACCTATGCACATGTCTTATTTTGGGACCTTGGCTTAAAGAGCAATGACTTTTTGTGGCATGAACTTATGGCAGAGGACATAAATGCCAGGTGACCAAGCCTTTGAGTAAAGCCTTTGCCTGGATCATATCTGCTAATGTCCTACCACCTAAAACCAGTCATAGACCAAGCTCAATGTCAATTGGGTGAGGAAGCATGCTGTCCCTGAATGGGAAGGCACCATGGAATCTAGTGGCAAAGGACAGAGAGTATAATTGGATCATTGTATAATAGGGAGGTAGTGAGAACTTGGGATTGATAATGCAGCCTGCCACATCACATCATAGCCTTCCCTGGCTCCCCTTCTGTTGGCTTGCTGGATGGCATTGGTTGCGACTCCTGCTGAAGGCCACCACTCCTGTTTGGCAGCCTTGACCTGTAACCACTGTTCTCTCTCTGGGCCTGATGTCATTCTCTCTCTTGTTGTTCTCGGGCTAGGAATGGTAAACCTGGCATATAACCATCCTTTGTTGGTTTCCTTGCTGATATTGTCTATATCTGTAAACAGTTAACTTTGTTGAAGTCTCCTCAGTGATCCCATTTAAGTGCACCGTGTGTGTGTTCCTGACAGATTCTGACTGACAGCCCTTACTTTCTTGGTGCTCTTAATGCTCTTTCTATCCCTTACTATATTACATTATTGTTTGTAGCTAATTGTCTCTTTCCATTGAAGCTTTTTCACAGACAGAAATGATTTCATTATTTGCAACCACAACACCAAAAACACATTTGCAACCAAAAAACACATTGCTGAGCATGTAGCAAAGTCCTAATAAATAGTTTTTGAGAAGCCTAGCTGAAGGGACACTCTCCTTTTTCTTTCCTAAACAGAATTGTACGAAGAATCTCAAATGATAAAACAACTAAGTTTATTTTGGTTAAAGCAAGGTCCTAGAAGAGCCGGAGCTCAGGGGCCTCATCCACTCACTTGCTTGTTCTCTGGCAGTGATCTTTAGGGAGCTCTTGCATCAGGCATTCTGATGAGCTCAGGCTGAAGACTGCTGGTCTGGTTGAGCTCAAGGTTCCTTCCAGTTCAGTGCATCTCTTTTTGATTGTTATTATCATCATCATTATTATTTTTAACTTGCCAGGAGCATGTGTGCTTACTGTAGAGAGAGAAAGGGAGAGAGAGAGGGAAAATGAGAACACCCTCCCCACCCCCCAGTGCTTCAGTACCTTCTCCTCCATCTCTCCCTTCTTTCAGGATTTTTGGATGTGTGCATATGTGCCTGGTGTGTTTCTCAAGCCACCAGGCCCAGGACTTCAACAGTGCAGTTGACCATGTGGGATCCAGCCACCCTAACTGCCAGGCTGTGGACTGGCCCTCCCTTTTTGTATTATTAAAACTCTTGAGTGAATGCTTAAGAACCAAAAGAATTCCTCTATAGTCTGTCATTTGTCATCAGAAAACATGATCTAATTAAATGTACTGTTTAAATAAATGGCCTAAGGAATGCTTATAGATAAGAAAGGAATAACTGTATTGAAGTACAGAGAAACATCATTGTACAGTAATGCCTGTCTTTAATTCATCAATGTACTGGTTTGATGAGAAGCTTTTATAGAGTTTTAGTTCTCAAAATGTGGTCCCTATCCCAGCTTAGCATCATTAGGGAACTTGTTAGGAATGCAAATTTTTGGTCCTGTTCATACCAGAATCAGGATTTCTTTTTTTTTTTTTGAGAGATTTTTGCTGTAGGGCACATGTGCTCACCAGAGAGAGAAGTCACCCCTAAGGAGGATGGCCATACTGCAATCCCTTCTCCTCCGTTTTTCTCTCCGAATTTTGGACACGCATGCACACACACCCAGCATGAGTTTGAAGCCAGCAGGTCCAGGACTTGAACCGTAGTTGACTGACTATGTGGGGGTCTAGCAACATAAGCATTATGCCATCTGCTGGTCCCAGAATCAGAAATTTTAAGGGTGGGGTCTAGCAGTCTGTGTTCTTTTTTTTGAGAGATATTTTTTCTATGGAGCACATGTGATTGCCAGAGAGAAAGGAAGAAACCACCCCCCAAGGGGATGGTCATGCCACAGTCCCTTCCGCACCTGGCGTAAGTTTAAAGTCACCAGGTCTGGGACTCCAACTGTGGTTGACTGTGTAGGAGTCCAGCGATGGAACCATTACCCCATCTGCTGGTCCCATAGCAGTCTGTGTTTTTTATTTATTTTATTTTTTTTGAGAGGTTTTCGCTATAGGGCGCGTGCACTCGCCAGACAGACAGAGAGAGACTTAGTGACAGAAAATGAGAAATCACCCCCCAGGGGGGATAGTCACGCCGAAATCCCTTCTCCTCCATTCTCCTCTCGGGATCTTGGGCACGCACGCACACGCGCCCGGCATGAGTTTTAAGCCACCGGGTCTGGGACGCCAACCGCGGTCGACTACGTGGGAGTCCAGCGACATAGCCATTACGCTAACTGCTGGTTCCCAGCAGTCTGTGTTCTAACAAGTCCTCCTGGTGCTTCTGAAGCATTCTCAAGGATGGTAACTGCTATTTTTCAGAAAGACAGCTGTGTGAGGTTGTCTTTATAAGGGAGTAGGAGTAACTTCCTTAGTGGTGTTATCTGCTGCTCTTCACCAGAATGCAACTTTCATTGCCCTACTAGAGGTCTCCACAGTGATCTGAGAGTTCACATCCCAGGTAATAGTGGCTTCATGTCCTTGGCAGGTCCTGAGCAGCTTCTCTGGGATCCAGTGTACACTAGAGTATGAATGCATTATGAACTGAGACGTTCTTGTCATAATTTCCTTTGTCTTTGCTACTTTGAAGGGAGATGTGTGACAGACATGAATTTGTCTGTCTTATTATTTGTGGGCGGAAATAAACTGTAGTAGACACTCATATGCTATCATTGTAGCCAATAGAAAGAAATTTAAACCATGAGTCTGGGTATATGGGATCAGCTGTGACTTTGTCCTTAACAAACAACATGGCCTTTGGCAAATAATTGGGCCATTGGAAAAGTCATGACTCATTTTTGCATGGAAAAATGCATCATCACTTTTCTGAGGACCCAATAGGATAACTTCTTCAAAAGCCTTACAGAATTATATTTTGTTTTTGTGATTAGTTTTTTCTCAGTAGTTTGGATTGCTAGTGTTGAGATGATTTTCTGCTCTGTTAATGAGATGCCAAGGTAAAAAAAGCTATGGGCATATGTTTGTTATCCGCTTAATATGAGAAATCCTCATCTGGTAAGAAATCCCTCAGGAACAGCTAGTTTTAAATTCTGAAACATTTAAGGGTTTTGAATCCCCCCAAGTTTACTTATATTAGTACCACTAAGGATGGTATGGAGAGGGCAGTTTTTGTTTTTGTTTATTTTTATTTTTGCCAGTAGGTGTATGTGCTTGCCAAAGAGAGAGGGAGGGTGGAATATATAGAGACTCCCCTCCTCCCGGTGGAGTGTAGTCACCGTGCATTCCTTTTTCTTCCATTTCTCCATGTTGTTGAGGTTTGGGATATGCACACAGATGCAGCGGCATGTTCTTCAAACTCCTGGGGCCAGGATTTGAAACTTGGTCAGATGTATAAGATCTAGGTCCCTGTGCACAAGGCTTAATTGTTGTGCTATGTGCTAGCTTGGTGTCCTAGTTTTTATCATTTACTGGATCAAGAAGGACCAGAATAAGTTGCGCTTTGATTTATTTAAAAGTGTAATCAAAACTACAGCACTAAGAACTCATCCTCCCATTTGATTTTTCTTAAAATTCCAGCTTATGACATGATCTCTTTGCTTTAGGAGATGATGAGCAGAGTGATTGGTTCTATGAAGGAGAATGTGTCCCAGGATTCACTGTCCCTAATCTTCTGCCCAAGTGGGCTCCTGAGCATTGCTCTGAAGTAGAAAGAATGGATTCTGGACTGGATAAACTTTCAGATTCCACATTCCTTTTACCTTCTCGGCCAGGTCAAAGAGGTGAGTGGTGAGGAGACCAAGAACATCATGCTTTTATGGTTCTCTTGGGAAGAAGAGTCACCCAATGCACACATACTCATGCCTTTAAGCATGCATTAACTATCTTAGTTTTAGAGCTAGTTCAGGGATTTTCTAGAGGATTCAAGGGTGAGTCTTAAAGCTTGAGGTTTTCTTCATTCTACCTAAATCAATTTGTGGAGACGCATGGCATATATTTTGGCAGGACATTCCTTTGGCTTGCCATTGTTGCTTGTGCAAGATTTAGGAAGCCTTGGCATCATGTCACAGCGACTTACCTAATGTGAAATTGATAGATTGTTGAGTGCTTAATGGAAGCCTGAAGCATTGTATCTTGGAAGAGAACAGATTTCAGTAAAGACATTCACATACAAGGTATAATGGCATTTTTTAAAATGGATGATTCAAAAATAATTAAGTTATTTGAAGGATTCTGTTATTGTAGATTCTGACATGGGTGGTATCTCCTTTCTCTTTGCTTTCCTTTCAGTTATGATATAGCAGAGTGGAGTGGAAAGAGTCTAGGGAGAAGGAAGTATTGTGCTAATACTACTCTGGTACTGTCCACCTAGCTCTGTGACTGTGACAGTTACTTTCTTGGGGTGTCAGGGTTATCACTTAAGATATGTAACATTGAATAAAATTGCTTCAGAACTTTTAGTTCTATAGGTTTATGATCCTACAATCCCCAGTAACCAATAATCCATTATTATGTTACCAAGTATTTGTTGAGGTTCTGCTGGTGATGAGAATTACACTAAGAGCTGTAAACTCTTATCATATAAGGCTTTGTTCTGATGAATTTGGTCGTGTAAAAGGCCTTCCCAAAGCAGTTGGTTCTTGGTAAAGACAACTGCATGGCTGAGGCACATTGTTTCCTTGAACTTTTCAATAAACATTTCTAAAAGTTCTTTATGGACAAATAAAATATGCACAAGAGAAAGAAGTAAGAAGAAACCTTAAATGGCTATAATCCCACATCCACACACACTGTCATTGATACCATTCTGGTGTGGATTCTTCTAGTTTTGTTACATTTTTTTCAGTTTTGCTATAGGGCATGTGCATTTGCTGGAGAGACAGAGAAAGAGGGAGAGAGGAAAAGAGAGGGAGTGAGAAGTCACCCCACAGGGAGGACAACCTTGCCACATTCCCCTCTCCTCTTGGAATCTTGGGCACACATGCACTTTCACCTGGCTTGTTTTTCAAACTACCAGTTCTGGGACTCCAACTGCATGGTTGGCCAAGTGGGGTCCAGCGGTCCCAATCTCTGCTGGCCCATATAGTTCTTCTTTTTATCAATATATGTAGAACACATACAACAATAGAAAGATGGAGTTAGAAAATGCATGCTATTTTCACAGTTATTTCATGAATTAGAATGTTTTTAAGATAGTAACTAGCATTTAATTTAAAAATAGAAGTTGTTAATAATACCTTATATTTGTGTATGGCTTTTCATTTATAAAGTATCTTTTGCTTCCTATGTTGTTGTGTTTACAAAATAGACCTGTAAGGTAAGACTGAGAGAGTGATCAACCCTCTCCTATAGGTGAGGATGTCTAGGTCCTCATCCTCTAGGTAAATGGCATGCTTAAGAACATAGTGCTAGTGATGAAGATCTGCATATAATAAACCCTTGGCAAGCAGCCTTGTGATACTGGTTTAAAGGTCAGTCTAGGAAGATGCCCAGAGTCTTCCTAGGGTAAGGCCTTCAGCATACTAGAAACGTGGTTGCGTATGGATTTTTTGCATTCAGTAACTGGGGTCTTTCTTTCTGATTTTAGGGTACCATGCTCGCTTGAATCGCTTGCCTGGAGCTGCAGCTCGATGCCTCAGGAAGGGGCGAAGAAGGCTGGTTGGGAAGGTGATAGTTCCCAGATTTACTAGGCTCCAAGGGAAGATAGTAATCCCACGTGGGGTTTGTGTACCCCGGTGACAATCAGAAGTGCCATAGAACTCCCTGGAGTTAATGAGGCCAACTGGAATGTTAGAGGATTGTGCAAGAGTGAACATTATGTAATATGGAAGGAAACACACAGAGGAACTGACACTGAATTCACACAGAAGTGTGACAAAGCAAACACCGTCATTATAGTGTCTATTGCCTGTAGATGTACAGGCCAGATCTCTCTCTTCTGCACTCTTAATTAATCTTATATTATTGAATAAGTTAAAATACTCTTGGCTTCTTTTTGACTCCTCCTGAATTCATGAATACGTCTTTGTTCTAGCCCAACTTTGGTCTTTTACCCTAGAATTCCCTAAAAAAACCCTGAAAAAGCATGCCTATTACTGAATTTTGAGAGCCACTGTTTATTCATGTCTTCTTTGCTAGGCACTCAGTTCATTTAAAACTCCTAATAACCTTGGACAAAAGGTGATACTCCCTTTTAGTGGACGAGGAGCACTTGGGTTCAAAGTTAACTTAACGTTTGATGTTTCCCAGATAAAAGTGATAGAATAGAGATTTGAATCCAAGTCTAGTCTTACCTGTGTTTGTAAGTTTACCTATTTATTTCTTCCATGAGAGAAACAGAGACAGAGAGAGAAGGTGGGTACCCCCTATAGGATCTTCATGCTATGCTGTACCCCATGATTTACTCCTCTAGCCTTGATCATAGGCATGTACAAGTGATATTCACAAGTAGGCCCTGGAACCAGCACTGGGACCTTCTCATGTGAGTCCAGCCACCCACTGGTGTACAGCCATTGGCCCCATTTTTATCTTTGTGAATTTTCATTTATTTTCAAATTAATTTTTTACTGTAGTTTTCATATAGAAATATTGGGTAAGATGGGAGTTTATACCCTGTCAGAGAAGATGGTGGTGTGCAAAGAAAGAGTCAGGAAGACAAAAACACTTGAGAGCCTTAATTTGTTCACTTAAAATGTCTTGAAAATGCCTACTGTGTAACATGTCTTATGCAAGCCAGGTACATAGTGCTAGAGCCATAGTCTGGCAACCCTTAGGAGCTACTGCTTTCTCTGCAGTCTAATCAGCGAACCGTTTTCCCAAGGTTTAGGCATGCAAAATAAACCAGGCCATTTATTTCCAGATGAATTCAGATTTTTTTCTTTAAATCACTTAATTCAAATTTAGATGTCTAATTAGAAAGATATTTGATTAATGGAAGATTAATACCTTGTTCTTTTTTGAGAGTTTTTTTTTTTTTTTTTTTTTTTTTCGCTATAGGGTGTGTGCACTCGCCAGACAGAGACAGAGAGACAGAAAGCGAGAAATCACCTCCGGGGGGGTGGCCATGCCGCAATCCCTTCTCCTCCATTTTCCTCTCGGGATCTTGGGCATGCACGCACACGCGCCTGGCGTGAGTTTAAGCCACCGGGTCTGGAACTCAAACCGCTGTCGACTATGTGGGAGTCCAGCTGGTCCCAATACCTTGTTCTTTTTAGATCACTCATTTTCCAGACAATAAAATGTACCTTTGCTCTCCTGGGAGCTTATTCCTACAGCACAGCTAGCAGGATAGGGGTATATAGGTTGCAGAGAGGCAGGAGTTGAAAGTGGGGAATGGTTAAGATTGACAGATAATGTTCTCCCTACCACCTACTTTGCTTTCTTGTAACTCTTATAAAAAAATAAGAGCCTTCTACCTCCATGGAAGTAAGTCTGTTCATCTTGAAGGTTTGTGTTAGCTTGCCTAGAAAGAAATTAGGGCCTATTGGACATGCCTCTAATGATTTCAAATGAGTAGGATAATATTTACTTGTTTAATTTATCTTCATCACCTTAAAGGGATATTTGTCATTTCTAGCAGAGGTCACTGCTCTACCCCTCTACTTCCCCCTCCCCCATCTCTCTTCTCTTTTTCTAAATTGTAATCATAAATAATGAGTTTCATTCACAGTTCCCTGCCAGCGAGCTGCTAATTACGCAAAGTACTGCTTGTAATTTACACAGTAATAAACTGTAAATTTAAACATTACGGCACTTTAAGTTAATAATTTTTCTGCTGTAACAAATAGCTCATTTTTCACCCATCTTTTCCCTTGGCTCACTTCTATGTCTGTGTCTGTGACCAAGAGTCATAGCCATAGGGATGAAGAATATAAAGAATACAGTATGTGAAATCTTTTCATTTAGCTCTACTCCCAGCCAGAATCTGATTTCCAATTAATTTTTCTGTAGCTAGTCATCCTGGTAAAATGTGTGTCCTAATGTTTAGGCTCATCTATACACACAGGTGAATATGGACAATAGCATTTGCTCAGAAACAAATGTGTTCAGTACGGGCTTGACAGTCATGCCTATGACGTATATCCTCTCATTTTAACACTTACTCACACATATGTAACTTACTCGTAGACATGTTGGTATGCTTTCCCAGGTCTGTGATAAATATTCATTGTAATTGTTCTCAAGTTATATGAAGGGTGAGTGCCTCTTGCTATTTTCAGATTTTTTGGAGATGATTAGTTCCTGAATTGCTTGTGGTGCTTTCATATTACAATCTGGAGAACCCTGAATTTAAGAATCAATTTATAGCTAGCTGTGGTAGCACAGTGTAACAATGCCCCACGATACTAAAGCCATATGTGAAGGTGCTGGGTTCACGTCCTGTGGTCTCCCTGATGCTGGATGTGCATGAGTGTGCCTGTGGTCATGGCTGGTTGGATCTAGGGGTGGATTATGACATGAAGATCCTACTGAGGATACCTCTATCTCTGTTTTTCTCTCTCTCTCCGCCTCTCTGTCATAAAATAAATACATAAATAAACTTAAAAAAATCATTTTATATCAGCTTCTATTTTTACTTTAAGAGATGTTATTTCAGGAACGAAATATATAATTTTGTTTCTTTGTTGGTTTTAGGGTTGGTTTTTTTTTTTTTTTTTTTTTTTTTTTGGCCATAGGGCATGCACACTCGCTTGAAAGAGACAGAAAAAGGGAAAGTAAGAAATCACTCACTTCCCTGGGAGGATAATCTTACTGCATTCCTTTCTATTCTCTTCTCCTCTTGGGATTTTGGGCATGTATGCACATGTGCCTAGTGTGATTTGCAAGCTGCCAGGTCCAGGACTCGAACTGTGGTCAGTCATATAGGAGTCTAGTGCTTGAACCACCATGCCACCTACTAGCTCCATGATGACATTTTAAGTCACAAAATGTTCTTTGATGTGTTTATGCAGTTTATTAGTAGATATTTAGGTTTTACCAGTGAGAACTCAGTAAATGTCCTAGCATGAAATCTACTGGGCCTATAGGGAGTGTGGTGTTCTGGCATATTAAAAATTGGCTGTTGAATTTTTTTAAAATGTGTTTCTCCTCCTATATACTTCAATAATTCCAGGAGGTATTACTCACTATATTAAAATGCCTTATATAGTAAACAGTGTTTATAATGACTATTTTGGATCACAAGAGAAAAATAAATCTAGGATAACATGTAATACATAGATTCCCATAAAAAGAAAGAAAGTTGCCGTTGGATTTTGAGATTGACATTCAGTCTGTGTCTTTGAGGTTGCCATGGCTGGCACAGTTATGGGAAAGTGTGAGCTTGATGACAGCTTGTACTTTATATACTTGGTCCTGCGTTTGGATGATACTCATGTTTTCTTTGTCTTTTTAGGAGACCAGCCTAAGTACTTTGAGTACTGAGAGGATAAGCCATATCATTAGCGATCCTCGGCAGAAAGAGTAAGTGCTTATGTAGTGAGTAGCTATCCTAGCCCGTTCCTTGGAGAAGGAGGCAGAAGGGATTTCTAACATACCAAGAAACCAGGTTTCAGAGCTGAAAGAGGGGTTCTTAAAGATTTGTAGTTTATAATAGTTAACATGGCCAACATCCTAAATCTGTGATGGATTTTTTTTTTCTTTTTAGACTAATTTTTATTTTTTATAATTTATAGTAATTAATATAGCCAACATCTTAAACCACTGATAGAAATTTTCTTTTTCTTTTTGGAGAGGTTTTTGCTATAGGGTGCGTGAGCTCACCAGAAAAACAGAGAGAGAGAGACAAAGAGACAGAAAGCGAGAAACCACTCTCCGGGGAGGATGGCCATGCCACAATCCCTTCTCTATTCTCTCGGGATCTTGGGCACGCACGCACACGTGCCTGGTGTGAGTTTAAGCCACCGGATCCGGGACTCGAACTGTGGTCAACTACATGGGAGTCCACCGACATAGCCATTATGCTAACTGCTGGTCCCCTAGAGATTTTCTTTTTCTTTTTAGACTAATTTTTTTTTTTTATAGTTTATAATAGTTAACATGGCCAATATCCTAAACCCCTGGCAGATTTTCTTTTCCTTTTTGGACGAATTTCTTATTTTTTAGCTTTTTATATCTGGGTGCTATATTAATATCCTCTAATGAAGATGCGATGTTTTACACTCATTTTTCTGTCTTAAAAATTTTTTTGTTCAAAAGGGAAGATTGCCTTTATTCTGTGTTTTTTCTCTCTCTTTCCCCTAAGGTTCCCTCCTTCTCCTTTTTTTTAGCTTTTACCAGAGGGTACATGCACTTGTCAGAGGGGGAGATGAGAAAGCATCCCCACGGGGAATGGTCGCTTTGCAATCCCTTCTCTTCCATCTCTTTCTCCTTTTGGGATTTTGAGCATACAAGCATATGTGCCCAGAGTGTTTCTCAAGTTGCTGGGTCTGGGACTTGAATTATGCAGTCAGCCATGTGGGATCCAACCACCTTATCCACCATGCCATAAGCTGGCTCCCCTATATTCTCTTACATTTAGACCTCTTTATGGAGAAAAATCTTTTTGTCCTAATTATAGTGGTAAGTGCAGTAGAAAGCATGACTCCATATGTCCCTTTCTCAAAATGGCCTCATCCGCTAACATGGTTGACTCTTTCATGCATCTGTACACATCATCACTAGTACCCACTTAGGATCCTATACACATCTAGCCTGGTCTGGCTTTTTTTTTAAATTAATTTATTTTTATTTACATTTTTTAATACATTCAATCACATTATTTAGCTTACAAGGTGATCATTTCAATATGTGAACATTTCTCCTTGGTCGAGTTGATCAAAATATAACAACACTACCTCCCTGTTTCAAAATGCTGTCTTTGTATCCCTCCTCCAAATGTTTTTCCCCAGGCCCCACTCCTCCACACACACCACATCTGGCATTCACATCCATCTCTTGTGTTTGTACATCCTTTAGCCCGTCCGTTTCGGTTATAGAGTGCGGACATTAGGTATATATTAAGTGGGGACATACAGTGTCTCTCCTTCATAGCCTGGCTTGCTTCACTCAGCAGTAAATCTTCCATATTCTTCCACTTTCTGTTAAAAGTCAGGGTTTTGTTGTTCTTAATGGCTGAATAGTATTCCATAGAGTATATGTGCCACAGTTTTTCAATCCATTCAGCCGTACGGGGGCATTTGGGTTGGTTCCATGCCTTAGCAATCGTGAAAAGTGCCTCAATAAACATCGATGTGCAAGCACTTTTCCAATAATGTACAAAATAGGCAAGGTGTGTGTGTGGTTTATGCCCTCATGGAGGTGAGGATCCTGTTAGCACTGCACAGAGAGTGCCTTGGTGTCACAGTGTAATCTAGGCTTCATTCTAGCTTCCCAGTCTTACATTCCATCATGAGGCTTTCCAACTCCTTTGAAGAGTTACTTTAAGCAAAGAAGTTTACATACATTTAATATCATTCTCATTTTCTCCTGCAGTTGTGTCTTTTCCCCATTTCCTTCTTTATCTTCACTTCATTATTCCAGCATCTTTTGTCTTCTCTTCCTCTCCATAATTTTCCTACCACTTCTTTTATTGTTTTCTTTCCCGTTGTTCTCTCCCTCTCTTTAGTTTCTGGTTACCATCAGCTGGGAAAAGAGAACGAAATCAGGTAAGATCCTTTTTCTTTGTCATCTTTTATCATTTGATTTCCTTTTCTTTAGAAAGAATAAAGTGTTGGCTTCTGATTTTCCTCACATTTCTACTTGTGCACATGAGGTAAGGTTCCCTCTTCCCTATGTTATTTTGATTTTTCTTGGAGGACTGATTTCCAAGAATATTCGCTGGTTGTCGATAGGAATAGTAGCTACGTCTCCTTTCTAGGTCCAACATTTTCTTACTTGTAGGACATATTTCACAGGAATCTTAACTTTATTTTGGTTTTGAATTTTGCAATAAAAAAGCAGAATGAAAAAAGGGGGGGGGGCAGAATGAATCTTACCTGCTTGTGATTTTGTTCAGCATCAGAATCCTGTGCTGAGAAGTATTAAGTCTGAACATAAGAAGCAGAAAAAGGAGGAGCTGCCTTGAGTGAAGTGGGATGGAGGCCTTAGTGCTGTGCCCTCTTAGTCTTTTCCTTCACTACCCCTGAGCAAGTCTTTGCGCATTTAGGCCTTTGTGTTGGGGGGTCACAATTTTAACAGTGTTCACAGTGGCTTTCAATAGTTCCCTTATGTTTGAAGTTTTGTTTTTTGGAGGATTGCTTTATCTTGGTGATTATTTTGTAAAATAGATGAGGACTGATAGGTAAACATTTTCAGGCTTCTTGTTCAGTGTTTCATTTTTATTTTTGACTACTTAGTAGCATTTTGACTTGATCCACATTTTAGTATTGGGACCTTTGTTGTGAATTTGTGATTTAAAAGTGATGAGATGATTTTAGTTGGTATGTGGATACACAGCTCTTATTTTAAGTTATGCATTATAATGTACATTAGAAAAATATAATGACTACATCAAACTTGGTATTTAATGGAAACATAGGATGAGGCTGAGTAAGAATAATAGGTATTAGGAAAAATACTAAATAAACAATAGTGCAAGTGATAGGCAGATATGAGAAAGTCATACAGGTGGTATGGGAGATTGCACTTTAGGGAACTCTTAAGAGCACTTACTGGGTTTGCATCAGAGTTTCTAAAGGCAAAAAGAGACCCGTGGTGATCCCCTGGTCCCGATCTGTTCGGGACTCAAGGGCCATGTGATTGGTACTGTTTGTCCAGAGTCATACAGCTGGTAGAACGGGGATTGGAACTCCTATGGCAGATAGAAGAAATCTTAGTTTGTATTCTTGCTAAGTAATTTTGAAGTTACCATTCAATGTTCTGTAGTCCTAAGATGTATTAAGTCTGAACTTTTGAGGGAGGACTTTACTGTGAGAAAAATACAAAGAAAGCCAGCAAACAAAGTGAAGTGCTTTTGTGCATAGTATCCCACTTGATCCCTCCAACCACCTTTGAGTCCAGTAGATGGTTTATAACCTGAAAGCAGTGTCTTTTAGGGACCAGCAGTTAGCGTAATGGCTATGTCGCTGGACTCCCATGTAGTCGACTGCGGTTCGAGTCCCGGACCCAGTGGCTTAAACTCACACCGGGCGCGTGTGCGTGTGTGCCCAAGATCCCGAGAGGAGAATGGAGGAGAAGGGATTGCGGCGTGGCCATCCCCCCTGGGGGGTGATTTCTCGCTTTCTGTCTCTCTGTCTGTCTGGCGAGTGCACGCGCCCTATAGCAAAAACCTCTCCAAAAAAAAAAAAAAAAAAAAAAAAAAAGGCAGTGTCATTTAGCCCTTAAAAGAGGTAAGACAGATAACAATACCTTCGTTTTACAGGTGAGGATAGTAAAGCTCAAAGAGGTTATGTCATTATTAACATATAGCAACTCTGGTAGATTAGAACTAAAAGTTAGGTACTCTGGTTCCTAGTCTAGTTCTTTTTCCATTGTACTCTTCTGGTAATATGTGTTACTTTGGAAACATTTGCCAGGCTAAGAAAATGAAAAGGTTTCTCATGCTGATCTGCTTGGGAACAAGGGCAGATACATAATTGATAATTACTAGGCATACATTCCTGTTATGTCAGTTGGAAAGTACTGTCTTTTGCTGTTTAAATTATTACAATCAGAATTTTTAAAAACATGTTGTTTAGCAAGGAGTAGTCTTTATTTATTTATTTTTTTTTGGAGAGATTTTCGCTATAAGGGTGCGTGCGCTCGCCAGACAGACAGAGAGAGACATTAGAGACAGAAAGCGAGAAATCACCCCCTGGGGGGATGGTCACGCCGCAATCCCTTCTCCTCTCGGGATCTTGGGCGGGCATGCACGCACACGCGCCCGGCGTGAGTTTTAAGCCATCAGGTCCAGGACGTGAACCGCGGTCGACTACGTGGGAGTCCAGCGACATAGCCATTACGCTAACTGCTGGTTCCCAAGGAGTAGTCTTTTTCTGAGGTGTGCTGGATCAGACAGACTGTATTGGTGGGCATGCCATTCAATATGCACTGCTTTATCAAATGGTGTCTGTGTTTGGTATGGTGAAAGAGTTGGGTAGTCAAAGGGAAAGGTAATTGAAGTAGGTTACCCTGTAGTAACAGGTCCATTTCGCATAAGCCTCACTGAAGTTGTCTTATTTATTCCTGCAGTTCAACCCCCTTTCTCCCCTTTACTCCCTGGATGTTCTTGCCGATGCCTCTCACCGAAGGTGTTCACCAGCACACTGCTCAGCCAGGTAATCATCCTCAAGTGGCTTGTTTTCTTCTGGGCAATACTATATTCCTTTCTATAATGCTTCAAGTTATAAAGTGTGTCTGCATATAGTGTCCAGTTTGATCCTTCCAGCAACCTTTTGCCGTAGGTAGATGTGTTACACATGCAGAAACTGAGGCAGAGTGACTGTCTTTCCTGAGGTCACATGCTAGTATGTGAGTAAGTCTCAACTTTGACCTAAGCCTTCTGGTTCATATTTCATATTATTTCTTCTGCTAAGAGCCCCATCTTCAAAGAACATTATGTTTCTCGCCATGACCTACAAAACCCTGCATAAGCCGACTTCTGACTACACGTCCAGCCTCCTTCCATATAATCCCTCTCCTCCTCTGGAGGAGAGACCCAGCTGCACCAGGGAGCTCTATTTTGTTCTGCAAAAACATGAACCCTTTCCTGCCTCTAACCGTCACACTCGTCTGTTTGCCAAGAAAACTGTCTTCAGGTTCCTGCTTGTCTCAACTCAGTGCTCCTTTTTCAGGGAGGAATGCTAGGACCATCTTATCTAAAGGAGTCACCTCCCGTACTTCCTGCTCATTATCTGTCTGTTTCCTTTATAGTTCTTATCACAGTCTGTAACAAATTTGCTTATTAGTTTATTTTCGTGGTTTTATTTTCCTCTTTTTTTTAACCAGTCTCTCTTACTAGAATGTACACTTCGAAGTGCAGGGACCTTGTTTTGTTCCCTGATAACTCCTCAGCAGCTAACACGGTGTCTGACATTTGTTAAACCTTCAGTATACATGAGGGGTTGTCATAAGTTCATAAAAATCACACATTATGAGAAAATTATGCATGGATTTCAATCTTTTCACACCAAAATAAACTCTCACTCTCTTTGAAGTTTATTTATTTCTTCCATGAGCAAGGGCAACAGAGAGAGAGTGAAAGAGAGTCCTCAAGTTATGATGTAGATCACTCACGAGCCCTGAATGATAGGCTTAAAAGTCTCTGGACCCATGGGGCTGGCAGGTGGCACAGTAGTTAAGGGTGCTGGACTCCCACATGGTCTACGGCAGTTCAAATCCCAGACCTGACGGCTTGCTTTCTCACTTTCTCTCTTTTGCTCTGTCCCTCTCTGGTCAAATTAAAATAAAGAAGTAAAGTTAAATTTAAAAAAAAAAAGTCTCTGGGCCCAAACTAGGAACCTTCCCATGTGAGATTGCCTCGTACAGCATTGTCACATTTTATCACTGCGCCACCATTTGGTCCCAGTGCACTCATACTTTAATTTGACCTTTCCATGAACTTTTCGAAATCCCCTGTATTTCTCAAATGACTGAACCCCATGCTTCTGAGTGTAAATTCTAAGTTGGGTGACGAGAAGTAAATGTGATTAGTAGTAGCATCTCCAGGCAGGGCCGTTAGGTACAAAAGAGCAGTTACTAGGCTAGACCATGGAGCTTTTGTTATTTCTGATAGCACAAAGAACTTCTGTCGAAGGTCCTAATGATTGTTTTTCCTTCCTAATAAGTTCTTTTTTTTTTTTTTTGGAGAGGTTTTTCGCTATAGGGCGTGTGCGCTTGCCAGCCAGACAGAGAGAGATATAGAGACAGAAAGCGAGAAATCACCCCCCCAGAGGGGATGGTCACGCCGCAATCCCTTCTCCTCCATTCTCCTCTCGGGATCTTGGGCACGCACGCACATGTGCCCGGCTGAGTTCTAAGCCACCGGGTCCGGGACGCGAACCGCAGTTGACTACGTGGGAGTCCAGCGACATGGCCATTACGCTAACTGCTGGTTCCCAACCTAATAAGTTCTTAAATGAGTATATTCAGAGATTTGGGGTGCAGACTGTGCAGAGTTATTTTTCCCTGGATACAGTTATAGACTTCCCAGCGTGGGCTATTGTACAAGCTCTGCACCATAACCTACTGCCAGACCTTCCAACTGGAGGAGTGATATTTCAGTGGGAAAGTCTTTTGAAAAGAGAAGCCTTCACAGTGGTGTTACCAAGAGTGTGGAAAATGTGGGAACATATAAACTGCTGTGGGCTTTTTCTTCATTGCCTGCTGCTTATTCATCTTTCCTTCATTCAGTGTTTGCTGGTTCCTTCTGTATGCCAGGCTCCTATTTAGGGGCTGCCCTCTAGGAGCTTATATTTTCATGGGAGATTCAGGTATGGAAATCGACAATTACAATAAAGATTTGCATGCAATGATACGAAGCACAGAGGAGCCTAACTTAAAGGGCTCATGGAGGATTTCTTAGAGATGGCAGTGCTCAAGCTGTCTTGATAGATTAAGATTTCAGTCTGCAGGGAAGCAGTCCTCCAGCTTTTTGTCTTAATACCAAATAAAATCTTGGCCATGTATAGTTTGTGGGAAGACTGTGTGAAGAGCACCGTGTTGTGTCAGATGCTGAAAGTGGATCACCTGGCCCTCTTCCCTGTAACTCTGCCACCTAGAGCTGCTGTGCTGAGAGCAGTGCCCACACTTTCCTCCGGTTTTCTGTTGCCTTTGAAAGCCTCAGCCTGTGGTTGGATGGGGCAGCAGCTCCTGGTTTCTAGGTGTATCATTATCCACATCATCATCCTCCCTGTTTTCCCTGGCAGTGTTTCTGGCTGGGCCTGGAAGCATAAGGAAGTCTCAGTCATGCTTCTGGTGCTCGGCTCTAGCGAAATACTTTGCTAAAAGCAAAGGCGAGAGAACATGGATGGTGAGAGATCATCTTTGTCCTTACTTCCTGACATCATTCCCAGGGCAGTATTACCAAGTGGGTTGCATGCTTGAAGACTCCTTGGGGTAGGGGAAGGAAAATTGTAAACTTACATTTATTTATCTTATCCTTAGATTTTTTTTGGCCTTATGTTATACATATATTAGTCTAGTAGCAAAACATTTATATTTTATTGGTATGAATCACATATATAATGAGTGTTTCTTCTAGTTTTTTATACATGAAGGTGCATAATCTATTAAAGTTTGGCTGCATCTGCTTTATAGGAAGTGATCAGTGCAGTTGACCACTGCGGTTTTCAGAAAATGTGAATAATGAGGCCGGGGGGGGGGGGGGGGGGGGTCCCTGCTCAGCAGGAGGTTGGTGGAGAAGGGCCCATCTAGCTTCAGCATGGTGGACCGATGAGATCAGATTGAGAATTGGCGGTGGACTTTGGGGAGAATGCCCCATTTAACAAAAACCTAGCCCTGAGGGTGGTCATAAAGGAGTAGGGGCTGCAGGGAAGAGACAGGTGAGCAACTGTGTGAAAAACTGTTGCGGGTGGAAAATTTATCTTTTTCTTGTCCTTTTTTATTTGTAGTAGGAAAAGATTTCTTTCAAAGCATCTAGGCAGCACTGGGAATTTCATACCCATCATTAGAACGATGTGAGTGTGTGTATGTGTGTGGTGCCTATGTTATCATTAGTGGTATAATTTTATTTTGTGAAGAGAGAAGTGTTTCCTGTTTTATCACAGCTTTCCCCGAGGAGGGCTGGTGTATTAATTTGCTGTATTGCCTCCTGGCTGTTCCCAGGCTGTTTTTCCTCTTCATCATGGAATTTTTAATGGCCCTCGTGCCTCTTGGGAAGCATGTGAGGAAGAGTTCCTCAGGGAGTGCTTCCCTTTTTTCACATGCCTATAATTACTCTCCTTTAAGAGCACAAAGAGTCTGATAATCATGCCCGAACTAGGAACTATGCCTGTAAGTTGAGCCGAGGCTGCTTCCTGCCTGGACACTGCCAAGTCCACTCTCCCATACACCTAACTACTGCATGAAAGTGAGGGCTTCTCAGCAGGAGGGCCTCCTGCTCACTGCTCAGGCCACACACGACTCTGCTTCTCATAATAGCCTGTGGGCACTGGGGGTGATCCATGACCTTAGGGTACTCGCTTATTTAGTATTTTTTTTTAAGTTAATTTTTATTTCTTCCATGAGTCAGAGAGACAGACAGGGAGCACCCCCAACAGGATCTTGACACCTCCCTCCACTCCCAGCCTCAGCCAGCCCTGGATCGTGGGTGTGTGTGTGCCCAGCACATGCATGAGGTCTCTGGACATGAACTGGGACCTTCCTGTGTGAGTTAGCCTTGCAGAGTGTCGTGTTTTTATTTCTGTGCCACCATCTGGTCCATAGTCTTCAGACACCTTATTTAGTATTTCTTTGCTATAAGCAAATAATAAAGGTACCATAATTTTAAGAGAATGCTTTATTAATTTATCATTTTAATACAGCAAATGGGTAGGAGAGGGTGTTTTATAGTATCTGTACCATCTAGTAGATTTATAGATTAAAGGCTTTCAGAAATATCAATCTAGAAATACTGAAGTTTTGGATTTTTCATGCTGGTTTAATTGGTTTGGGATTCAGCCTAGGCATTGGCATTATTTTAAAGCTCTCCCAGTGACTAATGTGCATCCGCGGTTAAGAACTGTTGCTCTAGGTGCATGTGGTTTTGTGACTGGTGCTCTGTAACATGCTCAGTAGGGCTCACATCTCATAACTGATGTGAGCTCTGTACTTCTGTATTAAGTGCATGGCTCCTTAGTGGAGCTAGAACTCTGCGGTTCTCTTGGCTTTGGAGAACCTGCTGCAGGTGAAGAGTGTGCCCAGCACATAGTTCTAAATAACTGGAGGGTGGAGTTTCATTGGGTGGATATATGGATCGTTGACTTGTTTGGTTGTGAATAAAATATATAAACCTGTTGTTTGGGTTTGGCTATTTTGGTTGCTAATATTGAGATTTGTTATTGAAGTAGTAATAACTAATATTAGTGTTGAGAATTGCTGCTGTTCAAGCAGTAATTGTGTGCTCGGGTAGAGGTAGTGGTATTATAGCCGAGGGCACAGTCACAATTTATGATAAGGAGATGGCGCTGGAGGCAGCTTTTCTCAAAGTGGAAGATTGTGAAGGATTGCTTTTCTAACCATTATTAACTGTAGAAAATAACGAGAACTTACCAGTTGCTAAATACGGATTAGTTGCATCTGTATGTACACAGTTTACTAGTTGTAGTTTTTGAGTGTTTCACAGCAGTTTTGAGTTTTCTCCAACTTTCGTAACTTTTCTTCTATTTTGGGGGTAGTGATTTGGTAATGCAACACCATTTCCATTTATTCAGGTTCTGAAATAGCAAAGAACTTGCTCAATATCTTCTCATCTAGGTCAGTTTCCTTTGTATTAATAAATAAGCTGTTTTTCCTTTAAGAAATCTCCTTTTTTAGTTTCAGTAATGATAGAAGATAACAGCCTGGCATACAAATACTGTACGCATTCTTCCTTAATGAATGAATGAAAAGTCATAGCGTTTATTATTTTCTTCATAGACCATGAGATACTGGTATGGCAGTACGAGATTAAGAGTGTGGATGGTTTAGTGTGACAGACCCAGTTAGGAATAGGCTTTACCTGAACAAATGATGTAACCTCCCCATACCTCCATATCCTCATCTTTAGAATGGGATATCAATACTTTTCTTACTGGATTAGTAGGGATCAAAATGAAATCATATGTTAAATATTTTACATCTTGGTAGCTAATATCATTTTGGTTACATAGTTACAAGCCTACCCTGTTCTTAGAATAGTTACAGTTTTTAAAACATTGAGTTGGTTTCTAGAGTTATTTGCAGATGGATACCCTGATACAGAGTCTTGAGGTTAAGCTTAAATGGCCTCAATTGGGCTGTAAGAGGAGGCATTTGGACAGTGTTTGGGTAAAAAAGAGAGAGACCTTCCTGCCCATCAGAGAGTTGAAATGTGATAGATGGAGCTCATTGTAATTCATTTTATCTGTTCACAGACGTTATGATCTGCATATCAGAGTTGTGTGCCCAGCTGGCTGTGCCACTTGACAAGGAGTTTCAAAGAGCAAGAAGAAGACTCAATTCATGCTATTAATTTTGACCTTTGGAGCCATAATAAACAGCCCCAGGTTTTACCCCAGGGCTTGAGGGGAAGAACCTTTTATTAGTCCCATATCTGTTGGGAATACTGGGATATACTATCGCTCTTGCTCACCATGCCACTGCCTTCGTTTTGGCCATGCGTGGGGAAATGTTTCTGCTAGAATATTGTCTTCAGGCTGCCCAAGCCTACCGGAACTCCCTGTTGTATAGTACACAGTTCGTGAATCTTTTGTCCTCTGTAGGAGGGTCTCATTTCCAACAGCTCTCAGCTGGCTGGCTTCTTGCTGCCTAAGTGGAGGACCGAAAGCATCTCTCTCTCTCTGTTTTTCCATTGTGATGTGCTCATCTTTGCAACTGATGTGAAAGGATTGTGTCTGTGGGTGGCAAGAAACAGCTTCACGATGGGCCTACCTTGGCCTAACTGAGAGAAGTAGTTTAGGGACAATTTTCAGGTGCTAGTGAGCAGTTTCTTACAGACTACTGAGGGTTAGATTTGAGTGAAAACCATTAGTGGAATTGCTAGGATCTCTTCCTATTTGAAAAACCTTCTCTGTTTCTGCAGATAATTGTGAAGTGATTTTCTCTCCCTAGCTGCTCCCGGTGTCATAGGCCTGGATCTTTCCCTGTGTGCAAGTCTGTGAAAATATTTCCCCTACTGGGTGTTTAATAAATGTCAGTTCTCCCTAAAGATAAAATTACGTGTGAGGGAGGGGTCTCTCTCCTTCCCTAGATTCAATCCTCCTTCCTCTCATTCTACCCTAGCACTTTACTTGTTCTTGATTACAATTCAGTGTCTCGGATTTTTGTTCTTTATTTACGAATGGGCCCTCGTACTGTATTATGAGCTCCTGGGGGAGGGAGCCTGGGTTCAGTCATATTGTCTCTGCTTCCTATATATCCAGCAGAGTGTTTTATACAAGAACGGCCTCCATAAATTTTTGTTAAAAATAATTGAAGTGTAAGAATAGTAATTAAGGAGAAAATTGAAATGTATGATGTAACTGATCTTTGGTCCTTCAAAACATCCATTCCCCCCCAGTGTTATTTATTTGTATGTGTTTATGAAAAAGTTCAGCAAGTAAATATATTTTCAAATTCAATTTGATTTTTTACTTCATGTAAAATAGGAATTTTTCAATGGCTTTTAAAAATGACTGATTTTGAAGGTGAACTATTTCTTAAATTAGTGTGCCAGTGGCAGATAAAATCTGTTTTCTCTTCTTAGGAGTGACTCTAAACATCTTTGTTCTAAATCTAACACAGTCACTTCAGTTATTTATTTATTTATTTATTTTTGCCAACATTGGTTCTATTAAACATGCATGTATTTCTCAAAGTAATTTTTCCCCCCTAAAAGTACATTCCTGCCCCAGGGACATAGTGCTCTGCCCAGTTTCCTAAGTAACACTGCAGTTTTAACAGCTCACCTGATCTTTCAGTTACCTGCAGTAAAAAATAAAAGAGAAGTGTCGTGTTTATGCATGGATATAAAGAGTACTCTTTCAATTAATTGTTAATCTTCTGTATTCACCTTCACACTCATGATAAGAATTTAGTGGCTTTTTCTGAAGTAGGACTCTTTTTTTTTTAAAAAAAAGATTTATTTATTGCTTTTAGTGCTTGTTTCCTCTGTATTCCCTGAAGTTCTTTTTGACAAATGCCACCATAGGGGGAGAATGTGACACTCTTAGAGGAGGTACTGAGCCCAGCATTCATGCTGGAAAAAGCACTTCCCAGTATTTCCTGGCCTCAGTGAAGATCATTCTGAGGCCTTGACTAGATGAAACAAAGATCTCCTGTCTTTTCTTGAGGCTAATTGCTTGTATGGGAGGGAAGGTATTTTTATTTCAATTTATATTCATTTAATTATCCTATTCTTTTTTTTTTTTTTTAAAAACAATTATTATTTATTTAATTTTATTTATTTATTCATCTATTTTTTTAATTTGACCAGAGAGAGACACAGAGAGAGAGAGAGTGAGAGGGAAAGGGAGTAAGGAAACCGCCAGGTCTGGGACTCAAACCGTGGTCAGCCATATGGGAGTGTCCAGCACCTTAACCACCACGCCACCTGCTGGTCCCCTAATTATCCTATTCTTTAGCTTAACTATTTAGATCTCTTTTATTGACTGGGTTAGCTGTGGGAATTTGGCAGTTTTTTTTTTTTTTTTTTTTTTAACTCAGTAATCTTCACAGTAGGTAGGTGCTTCTCAGAATTACCTGGGGAAGAATTTAAAAATAAACATCTTACTGATTCTGTTCTGACTTCAGACCAGTGTACTAAATTAAAATCTTGGTGGGAGTGTGCGTATTTTGTACAAGCTCCTTACATGATTCCAATAAACTACTTGATACTGTAATAGAAAATGAAGTTTTAACTCAGTATAGATTTTAGTTTTATTCGTGCTTAATTTGTATAGCCATTTTTGTGCCCTGAACTACTGAAAGGCCCTTCCTCAACACATAGTACATGGTTAGCAACTCAAGGACAACTATTGGGTCATCAGGAAAGTCATGACATATTTTTCCATGTTTTTCTATTCAAAAATGCATCATGACTTTTCAGGTCATGATGTTATATATGCTGTTCTTGAAGAAAAGGTTTTAGGGGAGCTATCCCTGTGGCTTAGTGGTTAAGGGAGCCAGATCCCACATGGCTGACTCTGACTGCAGTTCTTTTTTTTTTTTTTAAAGAGAGTTTTTTTTTTTTGCTATAGGGCACGAATGCTGGCCAGAGAGACAAAAAGGAAGAAAGTGATAAGTCACCCTCCAGTGGGGATGGCCATGCCACTATTTCTTCTCCATTCTCTTCTTGGGATCTTGGGCATGCAAGCACACACATCCTGTGTGAGTTTTAAGTCACTGGGTCCAGGACTCGAACTGTAGTTGGCCACGTGGGAGTCCAGTGACATAACCATTATGCCATCTGCTGGTCCCTGACTGCAGTTCTAAGCCCAGCCCCAGATGACTTGAAAAACATACCAGCCATGTGAGTGCGTGCTCAAATCCTGACAGAATGGAAAAATTGAGAAGGGATTGTGGTGTGACCATTTCCCATTGTGGGATGCTTTCTCCCATTCTCTCTCGGTCTCTGGCAAGCACAAAAGTTCATGGAAAATACATATTATGAAAAATACTCATGGATGTCAATTTCTTTTTGGACCACAATAGCTTGTATTTTAATTCTATATTTTCCACGAATTGGAATCTCCTTGTCCTAAAAGATGAGCATCTTTTGCCATTAAACTCTGATGCTTATTCAGTAAATAATTAAAACTTACTCTTTACCCACAACACATGCTCACTCTAAACTTTTTACCTAATCTCAGAGAAGTAGACATTCAAGATTAACGTCAGTAAATAGGTGTTTCACTACGTGTTGGTTTTTATAAAAAAAAAATTTTTTTTTTTTGGAGAGGTTTTTGCTATAGGGCGTGTGTGCTCGCCAGACAGAGAGAGATAGAGAGACAGAAAGCAAGAAATCACCCCTCAGGGGAGATGACCATTCTGCAATCCCTTCTCTTCTCGGGATCTTGGGCACACACGCATACGTGCCCGGCGTGAGTTTAAGGCACCGGGTCTGGGACTTGAACCGTGGTTAATTACATGGAAATCCAGCGACATAGCCATTATGCTAACTGCTGGTCCCCCCCCCCCCCAAATTTTTTTTACAAATTATAACTGCAGTTGTTCTAAAATCACTAATGAAATACCTACTCCCAAGTGGTAGTGTATTATTGAAAAGTTTAATGCTGCATAAACATAGATATTTGCATAGAAGTTTAATAGCAAGTTTAACCCTTCTGCCACTATAAATCTGGATTTTTAATACTGTGTATATCACAGTATTTCTGTGACTTTTAAAAATATTATGTTCCCCCATCTGATTATTCAGCTTTATTTTAAAACAAAACATGGAGGAGAGCTTCAAAGCTAGCAAAGTAAAAGATTCTCTGAAAGACTACAGACTTAACACTCCAATGTCTGGTGTGCTGTTTTCATTTACCATTATTCCCCACTTCCTGCTTCCTATCAGACTAGAAAGATCCTTCCCTTGATTTGGGACCAAGTTGAGCCTCACCTTTATACAAAGCTTTTATTGAACATTTGAGGCCTTATCTACCATGAATCATTATTTAACTCATGTACAAGTATCTTGTTCCCCTAATGAGGCTTAATCTCCTTAGATTAAGAACAGGGATCCCAAGAACAGGGAACACATTTACACTTCTTTTATAATTTTCCAGTGACCCACAATCTCAGCACAAGGCACATTGTTTGTTGATCCTCATTAAATGTCTGTTAATTAGAACTGAAGTGAATTAATAAAAGTTCTAAAGATCAACTGGCCAATTGATCATGTAAAAATGATTAAGACAGTAAATTTTTTATTACATTTATTTTACTACAGCTGAATATAATGACATGGAAAAAGGAATCTAGTTAAATTATCCTAGGTAAACTCCTGATTTCTAATCCCAGATGGGGATCAAGTCTCATGGCTTAATAAATATTCTTGAAATTGGAACCTCAGACAAACCTAAGAGAACCTAATTAGCAAAGAAACAAGACAGCCAAATGGACAGAATTTTCTATTCAGAGGATCCCCAATCTGACTATTTGTACAGTTTAAAAGCACACATGTGTGTATGCTGAAACTCACACATACGTTTCTCCACATAGCAAGAACATAAGACCAATTTCATTTATAAACTGGAAAATAGAAAAATGTGATGGGAATCCAAGGAATTTCTTTATAGAGCGTAAAGGATTGCAGGCTGAGATTTTTGGTACAAAACCAGAGGTTTAGAAAATTCTATCCCAGTCATCTTTTGTTGATACTCTCTCCTGTTGCAGAAAAAAGTTAACTTCAAGTTAAATAACCTGTGAATAGGTACTTATGAAAATCCAAATAGTTATTTCTGAGTAAATGTATAAAGTAGGGAACAGTGTATTTTTTATACCTTATGTCAATTCTGGAAATAATAATAAATTAACACACATGATAAAACACTACAAGTAGATGAGACTTCAGTCTGCATGGAGAGGTGTAATACCCTATGAAGCTAAGACACAGGCAGAAAAGAAAGTGACTGCAAACTTTTGTTCTTCAACAAAACAGAGTGTACACGATGGGGCTTCTGTCTTCCACAAACGATTCTGTCCCTACCCTTCACACCCCCACGGCCCAAGGGCGCTGCTCTCCTGATGTCTCATAACAGAGTTGAGCTTTGGAGCAGAAGTGTTAACATTTTTTCTGAAAAGTATTGAAGATTCTATTAATGAGCTTAAGGTAAGGCGGAAAGAGCATGAATATAAACTGTTTCTCTTTCTGAAATATTTGACGACGAACATGATTGAATTAGATCACATTCTAACCTCATGTTGACAAAGTATGTATTTCTGTGTGAACGTTTTTCTTTGTATTCAGCAGGGCCTTTGTGTCTTTCATTGTTCACTAAGTTTTTTTTGTTGTTGTTCATTTTATTTTATACATTCAATCACTATACATCACTTAGCTTGTGAAGTGAATTTACCCAACATAAATACACCTCACACCAGTCCAGTTGCAGATACTCTACATGTAATCATCAAGAGACAGCTGTCCATTTCTGTGTCCCAGAAATGTCTTGCTTTTTTATTTTTTCTCCTTAATTTACTGAGCACCTACTGTATGCCGGGCGTTATGCTGCACACGAGGTTCAGTGATGAACAGTCTCTGCCTTGACAGACCTTGTAACCTAGTCCTGTTTGCAGCTGCTATTTATTTTAAATAAGCACAGCTTTTCCGGTTATAGAACATCACAGAGAAACAGAGTTAGCCCTAAAGAGAGAGCATGTTCATCCAAAAATGATTTCAATACTCCTTCCTTCTCACATTATTTCTCTTATGACTTGTTTCTGGGTTGAAAAGCTATTTCATAAGAGAAATCAATAGAATAACATTATGTCTTAGGGCTGAATACACAGGGATACTTTTCTCCCTATGTCCCTTTCTAGGCCACATTTTTGGAGAGGGAAGAAGAAAAACAGTTAAACTATGATAAAGGGCAATAGACACTTTTTCTTTTTTTTTTTTTTTTTTTTTTGGTTTTAAGTGGACAACTACTGATAGAGCTTGTACTTGGGAAAAAAATCTATTATTCTTTTTAAAAATAAGCTATTAATTATTAATTAAGTTTAGTTTCCTATAGGGCATATGTGCTTGCTGAAGAGAACAGAAAGAAAGAGAGTGATAAAGAGGGAAAGTGAAAAATCACCCCTCAGGAAGGATGGCTACCCATATTCCCTTCTCCATTCCCCTCTCGGGATTTTTGGGCATGCACAACACGCCACCGTGTCCAGGATTCCAGTTGCACAGTAGGCCACGTGGAATCTAGCCACCTAAACCTCCATAGCACCTGCAGAGGGAAAATCTGTTTTCCCATATGAGGGCTCCATCTGTTTGGGAAGAACCTTGGAGGACAAAAAAGGAAGAGAACCCAGACCAAGCCTGGGGAAAATGAAAAGGAAACTGGGTACTTGGAGTAAGAGGATGAGGGGGAAGGCAGGAAATGAACCCCGCCTTGCTGTATAGCACATTCGGAACATGTTTTTTCTTTTATCTCAGACAGGCCAACATTCACTGGGGACCGCCATGTTCACGTGACATCAAGAGGAAACGGAAACCTGTGGCCACAGCGTCTCTGTCCAGTCCCAGTGCAGGTGATTCCAGGCAGTTATCATTTATGGGGCACTTGCTATGTGTCAGGCACTAAGTTGTGTGTTTTATATGCTGTTCATATAATCTTGATGATAAGGTAGGTAGTTTTATTCCCATTTTACATGGGAAAACTGACCGTGAGAAATAATTTACCCTGTTTTGTCAGACTGTGAAATCTATGCTTTTCATGGTGTCACATGGCTTTCTAGAGTTTTGTACTATCAGCAATGTATAGTCATCTGAGCTTTTGTTCTAGCACACACAAGACATTAAGTCTATGTTAATGAAAATCCAGTTGTGTGGCAGTTAGTAGTCAAGGAATCACATGGGTTTACTTATTTTTTTAAAGAATTATTTATTTAATTTTATTTATTCATTTATTTTAATTTGACTATATATATATGTGTGCGTACGTGTGTGTGTGTGTGTGTGTGTGTATATATATATATATATATATAGAGAGAGAGAGAGAGAGAGAGCGAGCAAGTGAGAAAGTAAGCCACCAGGTCTGGGACTCGAACTGTGGTTGGCCATGTGTGAGTGTCCAGTGCCTTGACCACCACGCTATCTGCTGGTTCCTGGATTTACTTATTTTTGTATTTCAATGTACAGAACAATACATTCTCACTGCTTTTATGTGTGGTAGAATGCTGATTCTTTGCCAGTCATGAAATGTCTTAATTAAAAACAATTTTCTATTGAAAACCTTGTGGTTTTCAATGCAAAATTAGTACTAGCTGGTAATAGCTAAAAGTTACTTTTGATGAAGGGCACAAGAGAGCTGGGGGTGCTGGACAGGCTCCTTAGCCTGAGCTAGGAAGGAGTTACATGGGTGTTTACATTTGTAAAGATTTCTGAGCTTTATCTAACAATTTATGTACATTGTTGCGTGTATCCTTCAGTGCAAAAAAGGATCCTGGAGATACACCGCCTACCTCTACTTAGTTTTGGTGTACTCGGAAATTGTCTTCTTTGAACTTCTGTTTGGAATGCCTTCTTGATGGTGGTTCATACTGGACAACCTTAATTACAGGTGCAGTAAATTTCCTTAGTGGTTCCACATGGCCAGTCTCTGAGCAGAACACTTTGCCTGCATTATTTCACTTACTTTTTGCTGTAGCTTTATTAGATAGATGCTGTATTTATTCCCAACTTCTGTGTGAGAAAATTGAGGCTTAAATCACTTCTCCAAGGTCACATGGTTGAGAAATTTCAGAGCCAGAATGAGACCTTTGCCCATGACGCTAGAGCTATACTCTTAAACACCGTGTGTGTTCTGACTTTTCATATACAGTAGGATTGATTCCAAACTACAACCTCACATCAAACTCAGATTTTCATCCAGTCTATTTTTTTTTTTTTTGAGAGGTTTTTTTTTGCTATAGGGTGCGTGCGCTTGCCAGACAGAGAGAGACATAGAGACAGAAAGCGAGAAATCACCCCCCAGGGGGGATGGTCATGCCGCAATCCCTTCTCCTCCATTCTCCTCTCGGGATCTTGGGCATGCACGCACACGCGCCCGGCGTGAGCTTTAAGCCACCAGGTCCGGGACGCGAACCGCGGTCGACTACGTGGGAGTCCAGCAACATAGCCATTACGCTAACTGCTGGTCCCCTCATCCAGTCTAATTTGAAGCAGTAAAACAAAATCTCTCCTCTTTTTTCTTTTTGGTCTTTTTTTTATTCTCCCCAATATCTAACTTTTATTTTTAGCTTTTCTTTATAGGAGAAGAACCATTGGGAAGAATTTAAAATCCTTACTCCATATTCAAATTAGGAAATGTACTGGGAGGTATTAAACAAAAGTTGAACATTAAACATTTCCCCCGCTCAGCCCAACTCCTCTCCTCTCACTTGTTGACTAAGCCCTGCTTCAACGGAGCATTTTTTTCCTACCCATAACCTGAGTGCCCCATGGAGGTGAAGGACATAGCCCGAGCCCGCGCCATCAGTCAGTAGAACAAATGGGCTTGCTCTGCCTAACATCGGGCCATCTCGGATTCCACCTCTTTTATAGAAATGAGTGATGAAGAGAGGTGCGTTCCGCTTTGCCGCTGTATTAATACACATCAGGGGCCAGCTCCTGGCACTAAATCACGCTACTGCATACATCTGTTATCGGACTCTTCACCAGTGTGATGAACAAGACTGCAGATAGAGGCTTCCTTGTGTCATTCTTTATAGGATTTTCCTAAAAGAATAAATAGCTCAGATCTCTGCCAACACTCTCCCCTGTCACTGTGATGAATTCAGCTTCTTTCTTAAACATGCAGCCACATATCTTTCCCTTCTTTCCCCTCCCCCAGTGGTAGGAAGTTTTGAGTTGAAATTGGCTGAATTTGAAGATATTAATAAGGCTAGAGAGCTGAACAGGAGGAAGGAGCAGCTTGTTTTCCTTGTCTTGTATGAATAATAACAAAGGCCAGGGAAAAAGATCTTTTCATAGGGTCGGTCAGTAGACTTTTCTTTAAAGTGTAGCACCTTTATTTTCTTTTTATCTCCACTCACCTCATCTCAGTGTTACAAAACATTCAAAGCACTTGATAGGTAAATAAAGAGTAAACCTCAGACAGATATGGAGCCCTGTCTGTGCCCAGAGCTGCACTGTGGTCTTAGTGAGCAGGAGTGCAAACCTGCTTCTAGGCAGGCTCATCCACCCGGTCAGGGAGTTCTCAGCAAGTCTTGGCCTCACGTTGAGGGCACCAGCTATATATGCCCTTACAGAAAGTACTTAGGAAAGAAAAACTTGATTATTTCCTTCAAAACCTGAGACTGAGCAGTCATATGAAATAGAAGGAACTGAGATGAAAACCAGACTTCATTTCCATGAAATGATTTTCACAGTGTAAATCAAAGCTGTTGGCGTGCAAATTCTAGTTCTTCATAAAGTAATGCATGGTTTGATAAAGGAGAATTAAGTTGATCAGAGACTCTATTCAGAGCCCAGACTAATTTTTTTTTTTTTTTTTGGAGAGGTTTTTTTTTTTTTTTGCTATAGGGCGCGTGCGCTCGCCAGACAGACATAGAGACAGAAAGCGAGAAATCACCCCCAAGGGGGATGGCCACGCCGCAATCCCTTCTCCTCCGTACTCCTCTCGGGATTTTGGGCACGCACACACACGTGCCCGGCGTGAGTTTTAAGCCACCGGGTCTGGGACGCGAACCACAGTCGATTACGTGGGAGTCCAGTGACATAGCCATTATGCTAACTGCTGGTCCCAAGCCCAGACTAATTTGATTATTAGAAAAGCCTTTTCTGACCTTCTGCTCCCTTGGGTAGGATATGGGTCCTTAGAGCATCATTCGGGAGGATACCTAACAGTTAATTGTTAATTAGTTATATCAGATTCCCAGTTCCAGGCCAGTGATGATAGAGCTAAATCCACAAGGGCAGGAGTTTGCATCTGGTTTGCTCAGTGCTGTACCCCAGCATCTAAAAGAATACCAAATATGTCAAACAAACTCACTATGTATGTTTGAAATACCTCCAAATAAATGAATAGAATCTTGGGACCAGCCGCTGGTGTAATGGCTATGTCGTTGGACTCCCATGTAGTCAACCGTGGTTCAAGTCCCGGACCCAGTGGCTTAGACTCACGCCGGGCACTTGTGCAGGATACCAAGAGGAGAATGGAGGAGAAGGGATTGCGGGGTGATTTCTTGCTTTCTGTTTCTGTCTTTCTCTGTCTCTCTGGAGAACACATGCTCCCTATAGCCAAAAAAACAAACAAACAAACAAAACAAAAAAAAAAACTCTCAAATAAAGAAAAAGAAAAAAATTAATAGAATCTTAAAGTTGGAACAGAATTGTTGTTGGTGTTATTCTAACCACTATGGTTAGATTCCATAATTCATTTTAGAATGTGACTTATCTCAGAAATTATAGGGCAGGTTCTTATTGCCCACTATACCTTTTTAAAATGTAAATGTTTCTTAAAATTAAATTTTTGGGGGGTAAATATCAAATGGCTGTACAAGAACATTTATAGTAGGATATGTAAGAGGTAAAGAAATACATATAGGAAATGTTCATGAACCCACCAACCACTTTAACTGTAAAATGTTCTTTCTGCTCTCCACTTAGGTAACAGTTATGCTTTTTTTTTTTTGAGGGGGGGGTACAGTGAGAGGTTTTTGTATGAGGCATGTGCGCTTGCCAGAAAGACAGAGCAAGACAGAGAGACAGAAAGTGAGAAATCACCCCCCAGATAGGATGGCCACACCGCAATCCCTTCTCCTCCATTCTCCTCTCAGGATCTTGGCACGCAAGCACACGCACCTGGTATGAGTTTAAGCCACTGGGTCCAGGACTAGAACCGCGGGTGACTACATGGGAGTACAGCGACATAGCCATTGCGACAACTGCTGGTCCCAATATTCATTTTTTTAATCATTCTTTTTTTTTTCCCAGATAGTTTTAACAGACATATGTCTCTAAGAAACATATTGTCTAGGTCTGTGTTTCTGTACGTTGTGTAAACCATGTCATACTTTGAGTTAAGTCCCATCCAGTTTTGTTCTTGAGAGTCCTCATATTTTATCTGTCAAAATCCATTTGTTGTAAACCGCCATATATATGGTATTCCACTGTATGAATTTGATGAATATACTACAATCAAACATCTTTGATGGTCATATGGATTGTATCCTCTTTAATGCTATTGTGAAAAGTATTTGCATTGTTCTCTGAGAGAATGAAGTACATGTGTTCCCGTGGACTATCCCACACTCATTTTTCACTTGACTCTGTCAATAAAACAGATCACCAGGTGTTGGCCAGACTGTGGAGAAAGCAGAACCCTGTGAATTGTTGATGGGAAGGTAAAATGGTGCATCACTGTGGAAAATGGTTCCTCAAAAAAGAATCAAACACAGAGGGCAGTCAGTGGCACAGTGGTAAAACACGATGCTCTGCAAGGCTGACCCACGTAGGAAGGTTCTGGATTAGCACGGGAGACCTTTCTGAGTATGAGCCCCAGTGACTGGGGCTGACTGAGGCTGAGGCTGGGGATGGGTTGCAGTATTGAGACCCTGTCAGGGGTGCTATCTTTCTCTGTATCTCTCCGTCTTTCTTGCTCATGGAATAAATAAATAAACTTAAAAAGAAATTAACTATAAGCTACCATCTGATCTAGCAGTTTGGCTTCTGGGTATATTAGAAGAATTAAAAAGAGACTCAAATAGTTTTTTGTATATTTACATTCACAGCAGTATTATTCATGATAGCCAAAAGATGGAAATAACCCTGATTCCCATTACCAGATGAATGGATAAATAAAATGTGATATAGACATACAGTGGAATATTGTTCAGCCTGAAAACCTTCGTCATTCAGAATGAAATTCTGATACATGCTGTAACATTGATGAAGATACTGTGCTAAGTGAAAAAGCCAGTCATAAGAGGCCAGATACTGTGTGATTTCACTTTTATGAGCCACCTGGAAAGGTCAGATTTATAGAAACAGGAAGTAGAATGGCGACTGCCTGGGCCTGGGGAAAGAGGAGTAGGGAGTTAGTGTTTACTGTGCTGTTTCCATTTCAAATGATGAAAAGTTCTGGTGATAGATAGTGGGGGACAGTTATACAGCGGTGTGAACATCTTTAGTGCTATTGAACTATACCCTTACAAATGGTTAAAAGAGTAAATTTCATGTACATTTTACTATTGATACAATGAAAAAAATAGCAGGACCAACCTGTGATGTGGTGGTAATCCATATGGCCAACTGCACAGTTCAAATCCCAGACCCAGCTACTTGAAAAACATGCCAGGTGTATGCCTTTGTTAGTGCTCAGAATGCCGAGGCGGGGGAGAGAAAGGAGAGGGAATTGAGGTGTGACCATGCCCCAGGGGTGCTTTCTCACTTTCCCTCTCTTTGTTTCTCTTACCTCTATTTCTCTCTCTCTCTCTCACTCTTTCTCTCTCTCGCTCTTCTTCTCTCCAGTGACTACATGCACCCTCTAGGAAAGTTCTTTAAAAACTAAAGGGGCCAGTAGGTACATGATGGTTAAGACACTGAATTCCTACATGGTCAACTGCAGTTCAAGTCTTAGACCTGGCAGCTTGCATTCTCTCTTTCTCTCTGGTGAGTGCATGTGCCCTATAGTAAATTAAAATGATAATAATAATTAACAAAATTTAAAAAATTAGCAGCAAAAAAAGAAAGTATTTCTAGGGTTGGGTTTTTTTAAACTGTAGTTGGTCACCATGTAGCAGAGATGGATATTGTTTTGTAAAATTTATTATCAGATGTGAGTATTTGAGTGAGTTTGTGTGAGTGTGTAATTGAGAAAGAAGGTGGGCAGGGGAGGGAGATTTGAGTTGTTAGATGCATTTCTTACTGATGTGGTTGAAGTTTGAAACCATTGGAAAGCTATTGCCCTCCAAAAACTCTTACATATGTGCTATGGGGTAATGGCTTTCAAGATTTTTAAACATGAGCCCATAGTTAGAAGCTCATGCTTAAATATGTATATGGGTGTATATGTAAATATGCAATAAACCCTGGGTGCATTCTGATAAGTTTCTAATTTTTCTTTTCATTGAGGAAAAAAAAGTATTGGTCATGACCCACTAAATAGATTTGTGATCCAGAATTTGAAAATTACTGTTCTAGGATACATTCCTGGGAGTGGAATTTTTGGGTGACAGAGTAAAGTCTAAACTTTATTAGATTTTGCTGTATTTTAGTGTATATTTATACTCAGCAGAATAGGAGGTGGTGATAGTGGTTCGTACTCCTTTGCTCAGGAGCGTTTGAAAGTGTGAAGAGACCAGTTGTCACGGTGCCTTGGGAATGCTATTGGCCTGCAATGAGTGGATCCCCAATGGTCAGGACTCTAAAATGGACAGGACAGCCCTGCACAGGCAATGCTTATCCTGGCCAGAATGTCTTTTATGACCCTGTTGAAAAATACTAGGCCTGATTGTGTTATTTTACTACCATTTTCCTTGTTGTATGGTTTTTTTTTTTTTTTTTTTTTTTTTTTTTTTTTTTTTTTTTTTTTTTTAAATTTTGTTGCTATAGGGTGCGAAAGACAGAGAGACAGAAAGCGAGAAATCACTCCCCAGGGAGGATGGCCACCCCGCAATCCCTTCTCCTCTATTCTCCCCTTGGGATCTTGGGCACGTGCACACACGTGCCCAGCGTGAGTTTAAGCTGCTGGATCTGGGACTCGAACCACAGTGGACTACATGGGAGTCCAGTGACACAGCCATTATGCCATCTCCTGGTCCCTGTTGTATTTATTGGTGACACTGTCATATTGGAAGCATAGGACATGGCAGAAAGAGTATAGGGCTTAGGGCCCAGTATCTGAGTTTGAATATTTTAAATTAATTTCTTTAAATAAAGATAGAAATAGACAGCAAGAGTGAGAGAGACAAGCATCCTCAACAGAGTCTCATGCCACGATCCTCCCCCATCCTTCCTAGCCAGCCAGGATCATGTCACACATGTGCCTGCCTGGTGTGTAAAAAGGTCCACCAGGGAACTCAACTCCAGTCTTTCATATGACTAATAGCACTGTGGAGCGTTGCGCTGCTGCTGCACCACTGGGGCTGCACCTGAGTTTGAATCTTGCTTCTTAACTCTGTTGTACCCTTGAATAACATCTGATCTCTCTGTTTTCTGATTCAGAAAATGGAGGTAACATTTACTTCTAAGGGTGTCATTAAGAAATAATAGAAATACTAACCATCATACCCGTGGTTAGAAATATTAACCATCGGGGGGACCAGCAGCTGGCATAATGGCTATGTCGCTGGTCTCCCATGTAGTCAACTGTGGTTCGAGTCCCGGACCCGGTGGCTTAAACTCATGCTGGGCGCATGTGCGTGTGTGCCCAAGATCCCGAGAGGAGAATGGAGGAGAAGGGATTGTGGTGTGGCCATCCCTCCTGGGGGGTGATTTCTCACTTTCTGTCTCTCTGTGTCTCTCTGTCTGGCGAGCACATGTGCCCTATGGCAAAACCCTCTCCAAAAAAAAAAAAAAAAAAAAAGAAAAGAAAGAAAAAGAAAAGAAATATTAACCATCATACTCATGGCATGATGGCTAAGGTGGCTGTATTCCACATGACCAACTGTGCAGTTCACATCCCAGACCCAGCAGATTTAAAACTATGCTGGGCATATGTAGTGTGTGTACCCAAAATCCTTAAAAGAGGAGGAAATGGAGAGGGGCTCACAGTGTGACCCTGCCCCACGGGGGTGCTTTCTCACTTTTTCTCTCTCTCTTGTCTTTCTCTGGTGAGCACATGTGCCCCCTGGTAAACATTTTTTAAAAAGAAATAATATCAAGAGTGTGCACTGTTTAAGTGCTTAAATAAATTATTTTTTCTACAGCATAAATTTGTGTTACTGAATTTACTCATTTGTTCAGTTAAACCTATTTTCTCAGGTGGAGAAATACCTTATTTAAATTATGAAGAAAAAAGAGAAACTTTATATGGCCACTTGGGTTAATAGGACATGAAATGTAAAGATGAAGAAAATTTTGTTTCTAGGTGTCTGATTTAATTTGTCTCGATTTTTTTTCTCATTTTTATTGTAACAACCTTACAGTTCACATGGATGCGACAGAGCCCACCACACCAGCGTCACAAGCCCCGAAATCTCCAAACTCTGAGTGGTCGATCAGGACCTCTGCAGCAGATAAAGCCGCTGACTCAGCTCCAACCACGTTTTTTAAAATGCCACAAGAGAAGAGCCCTGGACACAGCTAGAGAGTACCACTTTACCTGCCAGGCGCTGACTGTCGTGTTGTTGAAAACAAATGTTAGACTTACATAGTCTTGTATATCTTAATGGCCGTGCCCACTCCCTTCACTCCCTGGACCGACTCTTCTTCAAACATAGCAATGGACTCTTTCTCTTAAAAGATCATGTTGTGGGGTTTTATTTTTTTAATTGGTAAAGTATTGAGGCAGCATTTTTTTTTCAAGGTCATCCTATGCCATATTCGTTACATCCTTATTGCTGTCCCATCATTTACCTCCTGCTCCATTTACAGAGCTGTTGCTTTTTTGCAGGTGTGTCTTTGTCCTTGGAAAACTAGTAACTGCTTTTGCATACTTTTTGTGCAGAGTTTTTAATACCTTTGAGGAAGTTCCAGCTTTGCATCCAGTTCTAAACAAGTTAAAGTACTGTGTTAAGTCCTGTGTGGAATTGTGTTTGTAGGAGATAAGGCTTGCCGAGCAAGGCTTGCCTCTTCATTCACTCAGAGTGCCAATAAGAGAAGCCAACCAAGTTCTTAGCTGGGGGCCTCCAAAGAGACACCAGCAGCATGGGCTTTGGGGATGCTTCCCGTTTTTCTGCAGATGGTCTAATGGGGGTCGCCAGCAGCCACGTTGTACTTTACCTCATCTCCGAAGTTTGTGCTTTACTGCAAGGGGTTACACACACACACACACACACACACGACACACATGCACACAACACACATGCGTGCACACACACAAATTGGTGAAGTGAAGAATAGGTGTACAGCAAATTTAAAATAGTGGACTGTGTCTTAACTACATCATGTCCCAGTGTTAGCCTTCATGTCCTAAGTGGGACTTTATTGTCAGTATTATAGATCTATAACCTGTAGCAGGAATTCCTACTCTATTATAATAATGGCTTCTTGGGGCCATGCTTCGGGGAGGAAAACTGTCTTTTTGACATGCCTTTATACTCGGCGTGTTTATGACGGCTCAGCTGCACGTAGAGTTATATATACAGTCATGCCTGAAGTTGGATGCCACTTTGTCAAAATGAGGAATAAGTGACGCCTGGCGCTGCTGGAGAAAAGCTGTGCTTTCTAAAAAGTATTATCAAGAGTGTCTGTCTTAAAGGGGCCTGGATGACAAAGGGCTCTTTTGTGCAAATTGAGTGCTTTTACTCTGAAAGACTTCCGAAGTTGTTCCTAAGGGCTTGCTGCTCTGGTTACAAGTCCTACTCCTGCCCCTGATCACTTCTGTGTTAAATAGGTGCTGGTGTGGCAGCGCCATCCAAAGTGCGGTGGTCCCTTTTTCCCATGTAGAATGTGGTACTGGGCTATTTCATTGTGTTTTTTTTTAAAATCATGGTCCTTATCAATGGATGCTCCAGAATTTCTTTATCGATGAAACAGGACTAATATGGTTGCAAGGGAGATTTGGAACGAAGTCTACCTGGCACTTTTTGTAAGGGAGTGCCATGTGGTGGGGGAGAGGCAGGTGGATGTGGAATGTGGGGAGGTGGTGCCAAACCACCCCCGCATCCCTCAGGATCACTCCTGGTTCTCATGAAATGTGAGTGTGCTTACTGGGAGTCTCAAACCTGCAACTCCCTTGCCTGTGGGCTGCATCTGTAGATGTGTAGAAAATACTACTACCCTCATTTTACTGGCGAAGGTAGGCTTTGTTGTCATGTGCTTCTCCCCCAGTCTTCATAGTGACCTGTGGCATGTACTGTATTTCTAACTTACTTGGTTGGACTTTAAGGGAGAAGTTAGTGGAGACACACATACACACACACACACACACACAAACACAGACACACACGGTTTTCTCCCCCCTCTTTTTGCCAAGCTCTGTGGCTCAGGCAGAGATTGGTCCTACTATCACGGCTCCTTTAGTTGTCTTCTGTTGAAGTGGCAAAGGTGTTCAAGCACTTTCATGGCACGTCACTTACTAGTCCTGTCTACCTACGATTCAAGATGATCTCTACATACAACTTTAATTACATTTTAAATAACTCTTGAAGTCATGCCATTTGACAGAGATGTAACAGTCACACAATTGAGCAACTTGCCCAAAATCACATAACTAAGCCAGGACTAAAATTCTAAACTTTCAGACTTTGTCCTGGGTTATAACCTGTTGTTTTCCAGTGATAGACTGAGTCAGTCTGAGACCAATATTTATGAAACCAGGTGCCATGACTGTGTTACCTTTTGGGTCGTGCTCTTCACGTTTTGAGGACTTCTGACAGGGATCCCCCGCCAATGTAGCATCTCTGTAATAAATGGGAAGAACGTTAATTGCTGAGGAGACAATGTTAAGCACACAGATACTTTCCAACACAGGGTTGTAAATCGTGGCCTCATTTTAAGGTGCTAAATGTGCATGCTTAAGAAATTAATTTATTTTGCTTGTTTTATGTATTAACCAATTTCTGAGGCTAGCCTTAGAATTGGATGTATTTTGAATCTTAAATTTTTAATTTCCTTTTGATATGATACAGTGTTTAATGTCATACATTAAGAACAATCTGTTACCTTTGAAGAAAAGATATAGTTTCAAAATCAGGTTTCATAATCAGTGTTGAAAAAGCTGACAGCATGACTTGCTTTGAGGATGATCCTTGAACTCACATGTTTGATCAGCTCAAAAGTAATAACTAAAGTCAAATTCCACAGATTATATTTATTCCAGGATTCTGAATTATCTCAGTTGGCTGCACAAATTGTGGATCTGAATCTAAATCTTGTGTGTTTTCCACATCGGGCAAAAGTCAAGACATTATCTATGTGTATGAGGATCATTCATAAAAAGTATTACTTATCAGTTTAAGGAAATTTGAGATTTTATTTCAGATGCAGTATTTTAAAGAAGCTACTTAATTTGTATCAAAACTCTTCTGTTGCTTAAAATTTTTTTTTCTTTGTTCATGTTAGAATTCATGAAAAGGGAGATAGGAGCACCTTCCAGAGTCTGGTTATGCCATTATCCTCCCATTCTCTCAGCCCATTGGATCGCGGGCACTTAACGTGTGTATCCAATCTGTTTCAGACTGACAGGGCCAGGGATTTGAACCATGCGCCATGTGGGATCCGTTTTCTCTTGAATAGCATACTTTTGCTGCCCCACAGAGCTGCCCTTTGTGTGTCTTTTTGATAAGAACTGATGAGAAGAAATTAGTAGCTATTTACATGATGCCAAATTTGAAGGGGGCAGAGTATAATTTTTACCGAGTCCATATGAGGTTGGAAAATAGGTCACATTTAAGCCTGGGATTCTTTAGAAATGAAATGCAATTGAAAATTTAGAGGACATTGTTTTGCTGGTATGCATTAGGTTGCAGACAAGGCCATTTCACAGCAAAACGACCAAAAACGGAAATAAAACTTTGTTTTATATGTAGGGCATGTGCACTCACCGGAGAAACAGAGACAGAAAGCAAGAAATCACCCCCCGGGAGTTGGCCATGCCACAATCCCTCCTCCTCCATTCTCCTCTCAGGATTTCAGGCACACACACACACACACTCACACGCACCAGTGGGAGTTTTAAGCCGCCGGGCCCAGGATTCCAACTACAGTCAACTACATGGGAGTCCAGTGACATAACCATTCTGCCATCTGCTGGTCCCTGAAATAAAACTTCTTAATTGTGGTGCTTATGGCATCCTTTGCTAAGTAAAAAGCAAGACCTAGAAAAGGAATTACAGATCCACATACACTCATGTGATTGGGCTGTGGAAGCGCTTTAGATTTAGAGACACTCTGCCTCCCTGTCAGCACCACAGCCTCGAAGTTCTGATGCTGCAGAGTTCTCACAGAAGGCACTTGGGGTTGCAGAGTTACAGGATTGAGACAAGCCAGGCTGGTACAGTCACTGCTGCTGTGGTAGCTTTTCCACTTCGGCTCCAGACAAAGGCTTCTGGCAATGGATGATTCATTTCATTTTGGCCTTGTTACTGTGGTTCTGATCTACGTGCTCTTTCTCCCCAGGGAGAAGGCTGTGTACAAAATCTCAGCTGTAGACGCTGTGCCCAGTGTCCTGTGAGTCTTAGCTGGTGTGAGAGCCGAGTGGCTTCCTCTACCAGCTTGGGTACAGTCTGGTTGGAGGTGTGTCGTAGTCAGGAAGTGGAAGGGAGAGGAGGAGCAGTTGGCTTTTGTCAGCTGCTGCTTTCGCTAGTGCTTGAGCTACCAGCTTTGTTTATCAGTGTGTCCCTGTCTCCCACTCCTGCTGTGAGAGTTAGTGGACGTGACTTGCCAGCAATGACCAGGGTGGGGCCCTACCCCATCAGAAATCTGGAGCAGAAGGAAACAATGAGGAAAATGTTGGGTTCCACCACCAAGCACAAAACGCACGTGGCACAGAGATGCTTTCTCCTACGTTAAGATCCAGAAAAGATGAACATCAAATACCTGGAAGTCGCAACATCAAAAGAAATGAAGATAAGCAGTATCGCTAAAGAATGTGGATTATGGTTTTTAACAAGCCCACTAAAACCAACTGATGGCCCAAAGAAGACATCTTCCTCCCTCTGAAAAGAGATATAATAAACGCTCGGTAAAACTGTCGGATGTGGGGAATAGAAAATTTTCAAGTTCACTAACTGAAGACTGGATGGATCCTGAAGATGTTCAGCAAGGAAAGCAATCTTGGCAAGGTGGGGAAGTGGGAAGCCAGGGGGAGCTGGGGCAGGGCTTCTCAGAGGGCACCGCCCCCCAAGTCCAGGACCAGCGGCATCAGCACATTTTTCTCAACACCGGAATCGGGAACATAGGGGTGAGGCCCAGGAGTCACTTAACAAGGCCCCCCAAGGGTTTCTGGTCCACACTAACGCGTTCAGGCTTTGCCACAGTTAAAAGAAAACGCTTTAACGCACTAGTATCCTAAGCTCTGAGGTGCTCTTTCCCTTCATACATAACGAAGTGTGTGATGCTTTGCAGAAACCATTAATGTATTTGCCATATCTTCTCCCTAACCCCTCACCTCACCAAAAGCATCTGAAAGAGCCCTTCGAAATACTGAGCAAAGGTGATGTGGAGGAAATACCAGTGAGACCATGTTTAGATGGATGGAAATTGCCTTTTAGAGTTGGATAAAAATATAACAATATTTAGTCTTTGATGATAAGTTTTTTTAAACAATTGACAGTGAAAACATTATTTGTATTAAAATATTGTCAACCATGAGTTCACCACATTTGTTCATTAGATCTTAGTTTCAAGGGAAAATATCATGAATTTTCCAGTATTATAATGATGAATCTTTTTTGTCTCATAAAAATGAAAAAAAATTGGGAAAAAAACCCCCCTATATTGCATACTTAACAGATTTGTAATAAATACTGGTTGAATTACTGGTAATCCTTTGCTAGGACTTAATCTCAGTACTTACGTGTGATAACAGTTTTCCTTGATCCCACTTAATCACATGTTACCGTGCGATTCTTCGGGGGTTGGGAACCAATAGCAATATGCTATTTTGTTGTCTGACTCATGAACGCAGAGTTTGAGAGTATGGTACACTAATCTTAATGCTTTGCATTTTCTCTCTGTTCTTTATAAATTGGGCTGGGCCCTAACTTGTGCTCAAGTCTGTGAGCCCCAGTTCTGACTTTCAGGGATATGTGTGGCTGAGAGCTTGCTGTGTTTGCAAAGAGCTATTCTAGGGGTTCCCTGGTGGCAGTTCCCCGGCTGCCCACATGCAACTATTCAGCTCTCATTTCAGTTTTCATGGTCTTTTCAAACACTGTACAACTTTTCCATCTTGAAGATCAGTAAAAACTGACTCTGATCGAAAATACTAATGTCACTAGATGTTATGGAAGTGTGGGAATATGAAAAGAAGCTTTTAAAGATGTAAATTCTGTCAATTACTGTTTTCTTTCTGTAAAAGTTTTGACCCTGACAGACCCCCTCATTCAAATGTTTGTAATTGAGAAGGTAAAGCAAATGTCAGAGTTGTTTAATGGCTTTGATTTGAAATCAGCATTTCACTATGTATAGATTCTGCCTTGTTCCTCCCAGTGGTCCGTTAAGACGGTCTTATGGCCATGCAAACTGATGCTATCCCAAGATCATGGTGACAGGTTTCATTGCATTTAATATTTATCTCAGCCCCCTCCTGTTGACAGCAGCGATTACAAACTGACCATTCTAAACTCTTTCTACCTCCACCTGCTCACAACTTCCATCGATCTCACCCCTGCCCTACCAGAAATAGAGCCTCCATGTACCTTAACACACCCTTGCTCGCCTCTCCTTTCTGAGTGTCCTGCCCAAGACCAACTCCTGTGCCCTAGGCCCTCTCCCTTGCTTAAGACGCCTTGCCAGATCTACCTACAGCCTCTTACTCCTGGCACGTGCAGCTTTGCATTTAAATAAGTTTAAAGATGCCCTCTTCAAACAAAGGTACCCTTCCTAATCCCTGGAACCCCTGACTGTCACTGAAGTATACTGCCCTCACCTGAGTAATCTGCCCATTAATTCCATAACCCACTGAGGCAGTGGTTTTATCCCTGGTTGCTCATTAGGACCCCTTGGGAACTTTAAAAAATCCCAATTCTCTAAATGGACCACAGACAAATTACATCAGAATGGGAGGTGGGAAAGGCTTCAGTTCTTTAAAAACGTGCAGCTGGAGCTGAGACCACCTGATGGCTGCCCTTGCCACCACTAACATTCTTCCTGGATTCTCCAGTGACTTCTAGCTGCCAAAGGTAAGTCCTTAAGTTGATCTACCTGATATTGCCACTGTATAACCACTTCCTCTTTTTTTTTTTTTTTTAATTCTCCTTTCCTGACCCTGTTCTGACTTTTCTCCTGCTTTGCCCTTTCTCAGTTTTCACAATCAGGCAGATAGGTTGGGAGGTCAGTCCAGCACAGACTGGATGCCTGTCTTGCCACCATATTCCATTACTTAGTTAATACTACGTAGTAACCATGTGCTATGGAATTTAAAGCACAGACTTAGAGTGAAACATTTAGGCTCATTAATCACTACTGAAAAGCATACTTAAGGTCTTGGTTTGCTTTTCCTTCCACCTCCTTTGTTCCTCATCCTCCAAGCCACAGAGATAGGAAGAATTGCTACTCACATTGGTTAGAGGCCGAGGTGAACACCCTGTGTGCTAGTGGGTGGAGTAAGTCAGGTTTGGATGATGGTCCTTCTGCTTTCTGCTGTCCAGGGTTTTGGCTGGTAAGGAAGCCTCAGCTCCCTGTCTACACTAAGTGAGCCCTTCCTACTCCCCCTCCCCAATTTAATACTCTCTTCATCTTTGACTTTCTGCTGCTGGTAAGATTTTAGCTTGCCCTTAGGTATGAGATAGAACTACTTCTTTACCCGTTTGTGACCGTGAGCTCTGTGTTGGATCTTTATCGGACAACTTTCTAGTGAGACTTTAGGCTTCAGCCCTACTAAAAAAATGGAACTTGAGGAACCAGCAGTTGACGTAATGGCTATGTCGCTAGACTCCCATGTAGTCGACTGTGGTTTGAGTCTTGGACCTGGTGGCTTAACCTCATGCCAGGCACGTGTGTGTGCGTGCCAAAGATCCCGAGAGGAGAATGGAGGAGAAAGGATTGTGGTGTGGCCATCCCCCCAGGGGGTGATTTCTCACAATGGTTAGAGGCTTTCTCTCTCTCTCTTTCTGGAGAGTGCATGTGCCCTATAGCAAAAACCTTTCCAAAAAAGAAATGGAACTCAATTCCCCGTGCCACTGCCATCAGTGCATGCTGACCTGGAACTGGGGGTAGAGGGTCCTATCTTCAGATGGGGCCCTGTGTGCTACTGGCTTCTTTGAGTCATTGGTTTCTGATTCAAAATCTGGGCTAGGTGGATCTGGTTGGTGGTCAGGTTCCGTGCCCTAGCTGTAGGAAGTGAGAGGGAACCTAGAATGTTTATTTGTGCTGAGGGTCGGGGAGTCCCTCACATGGAAGTACTTCAGCCAATAGCAATGACCCAGATCCACTGGAGCCTTGTCCTAGTCACTGGCTCAACAAATGTTGACTAAAGACTGCCAGCCAGTCATCTTCCAGGACCTTTTAAGGAAAAGGGTGGCTGCCCTAAAGCAGGATATCCCTGGGTCCCTTAGATGTACTTTCCTTGAAACCACTAGCAGCCTTTCCAGAATCCCTAATAATAATAATGGTGAATACTAACTGGTTGATTATTCTACAGCATTTGCAAACAGTATCATATCCATAGCTCTAGAAGTCTAAGGTAGGTACTTTTTATCTCTATTTTAAAGTTGACAGTTATAGATTTACTTGCTCAAAAGACATAGATAATAAATCAGCCAGGATTCCAACTGAAGTCAGTTTGATGTGCCTGTTTCCGACCAATTTCTCTCCTGCCTCTTTTCACAATATAAATGAACCTTGGAGGCTATGCACATAAGAAATAAACTGTGGGCCACTGGGCATCTGGCGAGACCCCTTCCTCTATTGACCTGTTACTCTTGGGGCTGCTTCTTTATCCATGCAACTATGAACAGGCTCATCCTTTCTCTGTGCCTGTATCATAGAGAGGAAGCAGCAAATTTTCATGATATCCTCTTAGAACAACCCATTTTTTGTTTGTTTTTGTTTTTCTGTACAGTGTGTGCACTTGCCAGAGAGACAGAGATATAGAGAGTGAAAGCAAGAAATCACCCGCTGGGGGGTGGCCACACTGCAATCCCTTCTCTATTCTCCTCTCAGGATTTTGAGCGGGCATGCGCCGGTGCCCGGTGTGAGTTTCAAGCCACCACGTCAGGGACTTGAAGCGCAGTTAACCACATGGGAATCCAGCGACGCAACCACTATACCACCTGCTGGCCCCAATCTGTTTTTGATTTTGAAAGTTACCAAACAAAAGTCAGTAAAATCTTCTAAACCCATGTCCCTTGTGTACCAAGGCATAATGGATTGCTGAATCAGGAAGATTGTTCTGAGTTAATAGTGGCGCATTGTTTCAGTCTTGCTAAAGTCTCTTTGACCATGAGCAAATAGTAGTCCGAGCAGCCTTGGCTGTAGAAATACCCCTTCATTCAGCAGATGTGCATGGAACTCATTTTATGCCAGGTACTCTCCTAAGAGACGGATATACAGAGAGGGAGCGCAGTCCCGCTTTTATGAAGTCCACATTCTGAGGAAGAGGCAAGAAAAACAAATACGACAATGTAGAGGGATATATTTTGAGATAAGGATATCAAGATATTTCGGCAGCAAGCAGGAGAGCACCTTAACTCACACTGGGCAAATGAAGGAGTCAAAACTCAGAAACCAAGTCCTGAAGGATGAACAGAAGCGAAGACCCGGGGATGATGAAGTCCTCCAAGGGCAAAGAGCGTGGTTTGTTCAGAGCACTGCAAGTATTTTGGTATGACTCACACAGAACGCATAGACAGGACAGGGATAGGGGGTCAGGAGACAGAAAGCAAAGGGCTCTGTGCATACTGCCTGGCTTGTTGATTCCTCCAGTAAGCTCAGGGTGGTATGAGACCTTACTGCAACTAACCCACGTGCAAACAAAGCTGGAACAGAACGGAACAGGTTTGCATTCCCTTGATCACCTTCCCCAGGAAATATAAGCAGGCCCACCTATTGGTAGGAACTACAGACATGCTTACAAGTAGCAGAAACTGGACTGGAAGTGACACTATCCTATGGCTGACTGACTCCCTTACAGATGCTGGCATGGCGCCAGCCTGAGGTCATTCCTCCTGAACCACGTGTGTATCCTGGTAGAATATAATGCACAGTGTACTGGTCCTAGTTCCTAGTATTGCTTTTCAGTGCCCTTCTTTGGTAACAGAGTTGTTACTATGAACTGGTTAAGGATTTTGGTCTTTGTTTCTTAGAAGTCACAATGAATTTGCGTTAATCCATTCACACCTTGCAGACTGGGCACCTTTGTGGTCTTAAGCCCACAGAAAGTACCCATAGGATAAAACGCATGTGACTGGTTCACACTAAACTCCGATCCCATGATTCTGATCTCATTAATACCCTGCTGTAAATAAAGTTAGCTAGACTACTTGAAACTGTGTAAAAGTAGAATAATTGTGTTTCTGGCCAGCATTTTTACTGAGCATCTTTTGACTGACCAGCATTTTCAATTAGGAGATTTAGTCTGGCTTTGTACATAGAAAAAAATGACTTTTATGTTTCATTATTAAATTTTTTTAAGAATTATTTTATTTAACCTTATTTATTTATTTATTTATTTATTTATTTATTTATTTATTTATTTTGGAGAGGTTTTTTGCTATAGGGCGCGTGCGCTCGCCAGACAGACAGAGAGAGACACAGAGACAGAAAGCGAGAAATCACCCCCCAGGGGGGATGGTCACGCCGCAATCCCTTCTCCTCCATTCTCCTCCCGGGATCTTGGGCACGCACGCACACGCGCCCAGCGTTAGTTGTAAGCCACCGGGTCCGAGACGCGAACCGCGGTCGACTACGTGGGAGTCCAGCGACATAGCCATTACACTAACTGCTGGTTCCCATATTCATTTATTTTAATTTGACCAGAGAGTGAGAGAGGGAGAGGGAAAGTGAGAAAGCAAATTGCCAAGTCTGGGACTCAAACCACCATCGGCCATGTGGGGGAGTCCAGCAGCCTTAACCACTATGCCACCTACCGGTTCCTCATTATTAAAATATTATAGTAAGGAGAATATATTAAAATATATAGTAGGGAGAACAATATACTAATTACATCATTACTTAACAGGGAATTAAAATATATTGACTAAAAAAATAGATTAAAGGGACTATAAGAAAATATAGAGAATTTCACCAGAAGAAACATTTATTGTCAATTATAAGAAAAAACACACATACACCCCACCAAACCATGAAAACGAAAGATATTCAGAACTATGGAATCAAATCAAATGTATCAGTCATAGAAAAGTAAATATGCCTATAAGTAAACAAAAATGTCAGGCAAGTACTAATTCAATATTGCAATATTCAGAAAAGTTGACCAAAGGTAAATCAACTGAAAATAAAACAAGGGACCAGCAGTTAGCGTAATGGCTATGTTGCTGAACTCCCACGTAGTCGACTGTGGTTCGAGTCTCAGACCCGGTGGCTTAAACTCACGCCGGGCGCGTGTGCGTGCGTGCCCAAGATCCCGAGAGGAGAATGAAGGAGAAGGGATTGCGGCGTGGCCATCCCCCCTGGGGGGTGATTTCCTGCTTTCTGTCTCTCTGTCTCTGTCTGTCTGGCGAGCGCATGCGCCCTATAGCAAAAACCTCTCCAAAAAAAAAAAAAGAAAAGAAAACAAAAAAATGGGTTGTCATCTTAATATCAGGCAAGACTGAACTCAAGAGAAAAGAATTGAAAGCACCATGTAATGCTAAAGATGCAACTCACAATAGAGATGTAGCAGGTGTAGATATCAGTGCACCAAATAACAGAATAACCTCTGATATATTAGAAACCATAGAAGACACAGAAGAGACAAACACAATTTCAATTGGAGATTTTAATTCAACTCTTGGTTCATGATAGCTCAAACAGATAAAAAAATTAAAATGTGAGAAGATTGAAATAAGATAAGGTATATATATATATATTAGATGTTACCCTAAAAATGGTGACTACAGCTTATTTTCAGTATAACTCAAACAGTCCCCTGATTGACTATATATTAGAGAATACAGAAAACAGGCCATAACTTCTGAAATAGGGAAATAGTACAGATGCATTTACTGATATAAATGCAATAAAATAAAACCAGAAGAAAATGCCCATCTGTTATACCATATATTTTTAAGCTCTTCAACTATTACTGGGTTGAAGGAAGCACAAAGCAATTTCAAAAATTTTGCCAGAGGGACCAGCAGTTGGTGTAATGGCTATGTCACTGGACTCGCATGTAGTCTACTGAGGCTCAAGTCCTGGACCCGGTGGCTTAAACTCACGCCGGGGTGCGTGTGCGTGCAGGCCCAAGATCCTGAGAGGAGAAGGGATTGTGGCGTGGCCATCCCCACTGGGGGGTGATTTCTCACTTTCTGTCTCTCTGTTTCTCTCTGACTCTCTGGCAAGCGCATGTGCCCTATAGCAAAAACGTCTCAATTTTTTTTTTTTTTTTTTTTGCCAGAGGGTGCCTGTGCTCACCAAGAGACAGAGAGAGTAAAAGTGAGAAAGCACCTCCCATGGGGGATAGTCACTCCACAATCCATTCTTCGGCTTTTCCTCCTTTCAGAATTTTGGGTATGTACACGCATGCATCCAGCATGTTTCTCAAGCTGCCAGATCCAGGACTTAAACTGTGTAGTCAACCACATGGGAGCCAGCTGCCTTATTTATCTATCTATATATCTATCTACTTATTTATTTTTAGAGAGATTTTTGCTATAGGATGTATGTGCTCACCAGAGAGACAGAGAGCGAGAAATTACCCCCCCGGGGGGATGGCCAGACCACAGTTTCCTCTCCATTCTCCTCTCGTGATCTTGGGCACACATGCATATGCGCCTGGCATGAGTTTTAAGTTGCTAGGTCCTAAACTTGAACCTTGGTCAACTATGTGGGAGTCCAGCGATGTAACCATTATGCCATCTGCTGGTCCCCAGAAAGCATTATTAAAAAGCATTATCTTATATGTAAAAATAATCTTGTTTCTATGAGAAAGTGGCATTCAGATGAAAATTTATAGCTCTAAAATGTGTATACCAAAGAATAAGAAAAACAAATGTTAAACACACCACTTAAGATATTAGGAAAAGGACAGAACATAAATCTTTTAAAAACAAACAAAAGAGAGATAAGAAAAACTAATTAATTAGAAAAAAACAGTTTATAGGTTGATTTGTAAAATATGTAGTAAAATATATAGCATGGTAGTTAACAACAATAGAAGACAAACACGAAATAGAATTACCAGATACTGAATAAATTAAGTCATAAAATATACTTTGGTAAACACTATGGAAATAATTTTAAAACTTGGGATAATTTTCTTGGAAAGTATAATTTGCCAAAAATGACTTCAAAAGAGATAGATCTAATATAACAATTACAGGAGAAATGAAGAAATTAGCATGGTATACTAAATACCTCAAATGACCCAATGAAAACAACCACACAGATTTTGGGGCGTAAAACTTTTTTGTGATATTCATTTTTATTCTATTTGATTTTTTAGCATGAACTAGAATTATGGTAAAGATAGGTATTCTCTTGAAACCAAGTAAAAACTGACTACCCAGAAGTGAAGTGAGGACAGCTTGGCAACAGGGACAGTGGTGACCTAGGGTCTTTCTTGCTAGACACAGAGTCTGTTCTATACATTCTCTGGGGCTCTCGATACAAAACCTTTTCTTAAAAAAATAATTTTAGGTTTATAGAAAAGGTGCAAAGTTAATAGACTTTCTGTATGTCCTTCTTCCAGCTTCTCCTAACGTTAACTTACATACCTATGGTACAAGTCTCAAAAACAGGAAATTAAGATTGGCACAATCCTATTAACTCAACAAAATACTTTATTTGAATGTCACTAGTTTTTCTAGTAGTATTCTTTTTCTGGTTCAATATTTGATTCAAGAGTCGTATGCACTTGGGTCTTTCTAGACTTTCTGTTCAGTTCTTTTTTGGGGGGGAGGGGGAGAGGTTTTTGCTATAGGGTGTGTGCGCTTGCCAGAAAGACAGAGAGAGACAGAAAGCGAGAAATCACCCCGCAAGGAGGATGGCCACGCTGTGATCTCTTCTCCATTCTCTTCTTGGGATCTTGGGCATGCACGCGCACGCGCCTGGTCTGAGTTTAAGCCACCAGGTCCAGGACTCAAACTGCGATCAATTACATGGGAGTCCATTGATATACCCCTTACGCCATCTGCTGGTCCCTCTGTTCAATTCTATTAGTCTGTTTATACGACACTGTTTTACTTGTAAAGACTTTTTAGTATATTTAATGACTGAGATTTAGTATATTTAAAGTATTTAGTATATTAATAATATACCAATATACTAATATATTAATTTATTTATTACAAATACACTATTAATGTATTAATATATTAACATATTTATATTATATATTATATTTAGTATATTTAATGACCGATCCCATTATAATTTTTATTTTTCAGTGTGTACCTGGCTATTCTTACTTGTTCGTATCTTCATATGGATTTTCGTATCAATTTGTCTAACTCCATTTTTTTTTGGATAAGTTTTTGCTATAGGGCGCATGCACTCACCAGAAAGATATAGAGACAGAGAGATAGAAAGCAAGAAATCACCCCCCAGAGGGGTGGCCATGCCACAATCCCTTCTCCTTCTTTCTCCTCTTGGAATCTTGAGCATGCACACATACACGCCCAGTGCGTGTCTACTGGAAGCCACTGGGTCTGGGACTCGAACAGCAGTCAACTACATGGGAGTCCAGTGACATTGTCATTACGCTAGCTGCTGGTCCTTGTCTAACTCCATTTTTTAAAAAAAGGTGTGTTGGTATTTTTATTGATATTACATTTATTATTATTATTACATTTATTAACTAATTTCATCCTATCCAAGAACAGGGGTGCATTTTGATTTATTCAAGTCTATTTTTGTGCCTTTTTAGGAGTGTTTTGAACATTTTCCTTGTTTAGGTTTTGTGTATTTCTTGTTAAGTTTATCTCTAAGTACTTTAAACTCTGTTACTAGTAAAGTTTTCTCCAACATTAAATCTACTGATTATTACTGTGATATATATATATATATATATATATATATATATATATATACACACACACATATATATGTGTGTGTGTGTGTGTATATATATATATATCACAGTAATAATCATATATATATATATATATATATATATATATATATATATGGTCGGTTTTTTTTCTAAATGCACAGAGGAATGGCAAGAAATGAAGGACTCTATAGGAGTAAAAGAATGGACTTGAACTGTGGTTGACTGTGTGGGAATTCAGTGCCTTAACCACTACACCACCTACTGTTCCCTCTGCTAAGTCTTGATTACCTTCACCTTCTGTCATGATGACCAGATTGGATGTAAAAGGTAAGCCAGGGCCTGCTTAAGGCAATGAATTTAGTTTTAGTCCTTCCACAAAGCAGAGCCCCTCAAAGTGCTACAGTTGCAGTGTAAGGGTAAATATTAAATGAACCACCAAGAAGCAGTAACGGCAAGGGAGTTTATCTTCTTGGCCTTGTTCTTGACTTGAGTGGAAGAAAAGTTTTAGACTTTTTTTTTAACCTGAAAATGTTTAACAAGTTGTCCCTTAGAGGGGATTATGACCTAAATTTATACTTGCGTGACCCAAAATACTACAAGTGGGAATTTAATTTATGGTGGACAGTAGTAACCCCAGGTGCCTACCAGAAGCAACCACAGATATTGGAGGAATGAAACTTCAATCCAGATATGAAAGAATTCCCACAGATAAGGTTATAAATATGGGTAGCTCACAGTTAAAAACCTCAAACCCAAGGGGAAATAATTATAAATACAGCAGAGATTGAAAAGTTAATATGATTACATGATGAACAACTTCAGCCAATACATTTGAAGGCATAGACAATGTAGACAAATTCCTAGAAAAATGTAATTTACCAAAACTCAATCAGGAGGAGGCCAGAAGGTGGCATAATGGTTAAGGTGCTAGACTCCCACATGGCTGACTGTAGTTTGAATCCCATACCAAAGCCTGAAACTCATGCCTGTGCCCCAAACCCCACATATACCCTATAGCAAAAATCTCTCTAAAAACAAAACAAAACAAAGCAACTTAATCAAAAGAAATAGAAAGGTTGATAAATCCTATAACATTAAAGAAATCAAGTAAATATTTTAAATTCTGGGCCTGTGTGATCTTGGCAGAAAGATATTATGTGATCCTCAAAAGCCATCAATTATTTTCATGGAGCTAGACATGTTGATTATAAAGTTCATTTGGAAGGAGATCAGCAGGTGGTGTGGTGGTTAGGGTGCTGGCTGGAGTGCTTGATAGCTGACCATGATTCAAGTCTTGGACCTGGTGATTTTGAAACTCCTGCCAGACACATACGCATGTGTTCCCAAAATCTCTAGAGGATAATGGAGGAGAAGGGACTGTGGCATGGCTACCCTCTCTGGGGGGGGGTAATTTCTCACTTTCTCTCTTTCTCTGTCTCTCTCCTGCAAGCACATGCAACCTATGGCAAAAAAAAAAAAAAAAAAAAAAAAAAAAAAGCTTATTTGGAAGAATAAATGAGCAAGACTAACTCAAGAAAGCCCTGAAAAATAGCACTTGGAAGGGGGAGGGCTAGTCCAGATGTTCATTTTATTATTTTTTTTGTCAGAGGTTGTGTGTGCTCATTGGAGGGGGAGAAAGAAAGAGAAAGTACCCCACCATGGGGAATGGTCATGCCATAATCTCTTCTCCTTTTCTCCCTGTTTTTGGGATTTTGGGCACACACACATATGTGCCCAGTGGGTTTCTTAAGTTCCCAGGCCCAGAACTTAAACTGTACAGTTGGCTATGTGGGATCCAGTCACCTTGGCCACCATGCTATGGGCTGGCCCTGGTCCAGATTTCTTCACTAGCAAATTATTTTTAAAATTTAAAGGAATGACACTAGTTTTATTAAAAGAGCTCTGCCAAATAATAGAAACAGAAAAATGATTACCAACTTACTCTGAGACTACCATAATTTTAATACCAAAGAATGACAATGACATTTTCATATATAGATATGGCCAAATATCTTTTATGCATACACTTATGAATATCCTAAAGAAAAAATCAGCAAGTAGAGTCCAATGATCTGATTTATTTTGAGAATGCAAGGTTGACTTACCATTCCAAAATTCATCAGTGTTTTCAACAAATCAACTTTGAAAAATTTGGCTATTTGCACACAGAATAATGAAGTTGAATCTGTCCTTATACAATACACAGCATTAACTTGCAATAGGACAAAGACAAAACAAAAACTCTTAGAAAAAAATAGGTGTAAAATTTCATGACTTTAGGCAATGGTTTTTTTTAAATAAGACACCACAAGTACAAGCAGATGAAGAATAAATGGATAAATTGGATTTCACCAAAAGTTAAGACTTTTGTGTTTCAAAGAGACACTATCAAGAAAATAAAAAGATAACCCACAGAGTGGGAGAAAATATTTGCAAATTATAAGTCTGAAAATGATCTACTATCTACAATGTATAAAGAACTCTTAGAATTCAACAACTAAAATTTAAGCAGCCCAGTTCCTCTCCCAGCCCCCAAAATTTTTGCTATACAGTACTTGTGCTTGCCAGAGAAACAGAAAGTGAGAAATCGCTTCTCAGGGGATGGTCACATGGCAATCTCTTCTCTTCCATCCTTCTCATGGGATTCAGGTATGCACACAGATGCTCTGCTTCCAGTGTGAGTTTCAGGCCACCGATTTCAGGACTCGAATCACAGTCGACTAGACGGGAGTCCAGTGATGCAAACATTATGCCATCTGCTGGTCCCACAGCCCAGTTTTAAAATGAACAAAAGACTTGAGTAAACATTTCTCCAGAGAAATGTCCAACAAGCACATGAAAAGATGCTCAACATTAGTTATTAGGGAAATAAAACTCAAAACCACGAAATACTACTTCATACCCACTCCTAGAAATATACCCAAGAGAACTGAAAACATATGTCCCCCCCAAACACTTGTACACAAATTTCATAGCAGCATTATTCATAATAGACAAACAGTAAAAACAACTCAAATGTCTATTACCTGATGAATGGTTTAAAAATATAATATATCCATAGAACAGAACGCCATTTAGCCAATAAAAAGTAATTTATGCTATAACATGGATGAACTTTTAGAACATTATGCAAAGTGAAAGAAGCCAGACATAAAAGGCCATATATTGTATGATTCCACTTATATGAAATGTCTAGAATAAGCACATTTATAAAAACTAAAAATAAATTAGCAATTTCCAAGGGCAGGGGTTAAGTGGGAATAGAGAGTGACAGCTAATAGATATGGCATTTCTTTCTGGGATGATGAAAATGTTCTTAATAGTGGTGATGGTTGCACAACTTTGTCAACATACTAAAACCACTGTATTGCATTCTTTAAAAGGATAAATGTTGGGACCAGCAGTTAGTGTAATGGCTATGTCGCTGGACTCCCATGTAGTTGACTGTGGTTCGAGTTCCGGACCCAGTGGCTTAAACTCACTCTGGGTGCGTGTGCATGTGTGCCCAAGATCACGAGAGGAGAATGGAGGAGAAGGGGTTGCAGCGTGGCCATCCCCCCGGGGGGTGATTTCTCACTTTCTGTCTCTCTGTCTCTCTCTGTCTTTCTAGTGAGCGCACGTGCCCTATAGCAAAAAATCTCTCCCAAAAAAAAAAGACATATGAGCTATATCTTAATTTAAAATTAGTGTATTTTATTAAATTAGTATTATAAAATAAACAATAAGATAATCTCAGTAGAATGATGCAGAAAAAGTGTTTATAAAATCAAATATTGGGTGTTGGAAGTCATGATGCATCTTTGCATAGAAAAACACATCATGACTTTTCTGACAACCCAATATTTATTCACAGTAAATACTCTTCTCACACTAGGAATAGAAGAAAACTTCTTTAAGCTGCTAAAGATCATCAAAAAAATATCTTGTAGAAAATGTCATATAATATTGAAATATTGAAAGTTTTCTTCATGAGATTAAGAATATCTCCTAGGATTACTTCTATTAAACATTGTACTAGGGCTCTTAACCATTACAATAAGGCAAGAAAAAATAGTTATATACTGGAAAGGATACAATTATTTATGTAAAAAATCCAAAAGAATCTCCAGTTAGGCTCATGAGGAATAAGTAAATTCAGCAAGATCACTAAATTCAAGGCCAGTTTATTAAAACTAATATTATTTCTATTTGCTATAAACAGTTAAAAATAAAATTTCAAAATACTATTTATGGAGCCAGTGAGTGATTTGGTGGTTAATTAAAGTGCTGGATCTCACATGGCTGACTCTGCAGTTTGAAACCTGGACCTGGTGGTTAGATAAACTACGTGCTGGGCACATGTGCATGTGTGCCCAAAATCCTGAGAGGAGAATGGAGGAGAAGGGATTGCAGTGTGGCCATCTCCCCCGAGGAGTGATTTCTCACTTTTTCTCTCTCTGTCTCTCTCTGGTGAGCACATGCACCCTATGACAAAAATTTATACAAAGGAAAAAGAAAAGAAAAATAATGCCATTTACAACAGCATCAAAGACAAAATCTCTAGAAGTAAATCTAATGTAGAATGTGAGACAAAAATCTCTTTATATGGAAAGCATTACAGAGAGAAAATAAAGAAAATAAATAAACTAAAAAGTCCATTGAGTTTATGAATTAAAGGACTTACTGCAGGGAATAAATACATTGATTTATTTCAAATTGGTTTGTAGAGTGGAAACTCAGTCAAAATCACAGTAGATTTCTTGGGAGAAATTAACAAGCTGATTCCAAAATTTCTATGTAAATGTTATAGAAAAGAATGGAGAAAAAATGTTGAATGAAAATAATTGGAATACTGCTCGGTATCAAGGCTTCTTATATAGTTATAGTAATTAATAACATGTGTTATTAGTGCAAGGATAGAGAAATAGACCAGTGGAACAGAGTAGAGAGTCCAAAAACTGACCACACACATCGAGTCCCTTGACTAAGGACAAAGGTGACAATGTAATGCAGTGAAGAATAGATGCCTTTTCAGTGAACAGTCTGACTCAGTTGGATAGTCATAGGTAATATAAATCTATCAAGTCCACAAAGATTGCATAATAAGAGTGAAAGTATAAATCAAAACATATTACAAAATAAATCTTCTCTACCTTGATGTAGAAAAATATTTATTTATTTTTCTATCTATCTACCTACCTATTTGGAGAGGTTTTTGCTAAAGGGTGTGTGTGCTCGCCAAAAAGACAGAGAGAGACAGAAAGTGAGAGATCATCCCCCAGAAGTGATGGCCACACCGCAATCCCTTCTCCTCCATTCTTCTCTCAGGATCTTGGGCATGCACGCACAGGTGCCCAGCGTTAGTTTAAGCCACCACGTCTGGGACTCGGACTGTGGTTGACTACATGGGAGTGCAGAGACATAGCCATTATGCCAACTGCTGGTCCCGAAAAAATATTTATTTTTTTTCCTATTTATTTCATGAAAGAGAGACAGAGAAAGAGAAACAATGGAAACAATGACTGCTAACAAGGTCTTGCCATTGCCATGATCCCCATCACCAGTCTTCTTGCCAGCTAGGATCATAGGTGCATGCCATGTCCAATGTGTTTAGGCTGACTTAGGCTCCTAACCCTGGACCTTCTCATATGGCTCTGATATGATGCAGCGCCTTCCTATAACCTGTACCACCATAGCTGATCTGGTACAATTTCTTAAGATACAAAAATTGCTACCCAGGGACCAGCAGTTAGCGTAATGGCTATGTCACTGGACTCCCATGTAGTCGACCACGGTTTGCGTCCTGGACCTGGTGGCTTAAAACTCACGCCAGGTGTGTGTGCGTGCATGCCCAAGATCCTGAGAGGAGAATGGGGGAGAAGGGATTGCAGCGTGGTCATCCCCTCAGGGGGTGATTTCTCACTTTCTGTCTCTCTATCTCTCTCTGTCTGGCGAGCCCTATAGCAAAAACCTCTCAAAAAAAAAAAAATTGCTACCCAGAAAGAAAAAGACTGATTCACTAGATTGTATTAAAATTTAGGGGCTAGCCCATGGCCTGGTGATTAAGGTAATTGGATCCCATGTGATTGACTGCATGGTTCAAGTTCCAGATGTGGTGGCTTGAGAAACTGCTGGGCATGTGTACATGCATGACCAGAATCCTGAAAGGAAGGAGAGATGGAAGAGAAGGGACTGTGGCATGACCATGCCCTATGTGGAGTACTTTCTTGCTTTCTCTCTCTCTGTGTCTCCACAATAAGCACATGCAACCTCTGGCACATTTAAAAATCTTTTAAATTTTCTATTTAACAAAAGATCCCATTGAGATCAGCAGATGGCGTAATGGTTATGTCGCTGAACTTCCATGTAGTTGACCACAGTTTGAGTACTGGACTTGGCAGCTTAAAACTCATGCTAAGAACGTGTGCATGAGTGCCCAAAATCCTGAGAGGAGAATGGTGGAGAAGAGATTGCAGTGTGGCCCTCTCTCATGGAGGATGATTTCTCACTTTCTGTCTCTCTGTCTCTCTGTCTCTCCAGCAAACGCATGTACCCTATAGCAAAAATCTCTCTCTCAATAAAAGATCCCATTAATGGTAAAAAGGCAAACCCACAAAATAGGAGATTTTTTTTCTGCAATACAAATACCTGACAATGGACTTATATCTGGAATATATTTTTTCAAGAATTATTTTTTATTTAATTTATTTATTATTATTTAATTTGCTATAGGGCATGTGCACTCACTAGAGAGATGGGAGTGGGGGAAGTGAGAAAGCATACTTCCAGGTCCAGGACTTCAACTGCAGTTAGCCATGTGGGAGTTAAGTTCCTTAACCACTGTGCCACCTGCTGATCCCTCCAGAATCTATTTTATTTATTTTATTAGGTGTTTTCCACAGGGCATGTACACTCACTGAAGAAAGAGACAGGTAGATACAGAGAGAGGGAGTGAGAAATCACCCCCGGGGGGATGGCCACCGTGCAATCCCTTCTCCTTCACTTTTCTCTCAAGATTTTGGGCATGCCTACATACAGGCCTGGAATGAGTTTCAAGGCACCAGGTCTGGGACTCAAACCCCTGTTGGCCATGCCCAGCACCTTAACCCTCACACTACCTTCTGGTCCCAAGAATCTATTTTAAAAACTATAAATTAGTTAAAACAAATAGGTAACCCTACAGAATAATGGAAAAATTACGTGAACAAAGCATCCAAAAGAAATTATCTAGGGCTGGTTCAGTGATACAGTGGTAATGTGCTGTTCAAGAGAAGCCAGATCCCATATGGGGTCTGAGGTTCAAATTCCTGGCCTGGTCAGTCTGAAACACTCCAGGCACAACTGTGAGTGCCCAAGATCGAATGTGCTAGAGGACTGGGGAAGGGGGATTGTGTTATGACCAAAGCCTTGGGAGGATGCTCATCTCTCTCTGCATAGGTATCTCTAATTCACTCTCACATACGCATGCATATACTCTATCATTAAAAAATCCAAAAAAGTAAAGATAAGATCCATATAGTTAATGAACGTATGAAAAAGTGCTTAAACAGCATGAGTTGTCCATGAAATGTAAATTAAAACCACAATGCAATACTACTGCATATTCAACAGGGTGGCTAAACTTAAAAAGGCCAACAACAGCAAGTACTCACAGGAGGAACAGACACTCCCATAAATTGCTAGTCAGGGTATAAATGGGTAAAACCACTTTGGAAACTCATTTGACAATGTCTTTTAAAGCTGAACACATATAAGCCCAGCACACTAGCAATTCCACTCTTAAGTATATACCCACTAGAAATACAGATGTACAAAACACACGTACATAGCAGCACTGCATGTAACAGCCCAAACCAGGGATGACACTAGTACCCATCAATAGGGTGATTTAGTTATAAATTGTGGTTATTTTCATACAATAGAACACTATAAGAGCATCAATAGGGACCAGCAGTCAGAGTGTAATGGCTATATCTCTGGACTCCCATAGCTTGAGTCTCGGACCTGGTGGCTTAAACTCATGCCAGGTGCATGTGCATGTGTGCCCAAGATCCTGAGAGGAGAATGGAGGAGAAGGGATTGTGGTGTGGCCATCCCCGCCCCCCCCACCCCCGGGATGATTTCTCGCTTTCTGTCTCTCTGTCTCTCTCTGTCTTTTTGGCGAGCACATATATCCTATACCAAAACCCTGTCCAAAAAAAAAAAAAAAAAAAATTAAGCATCAACAAATTATATACAGCAACATGGATGAATCTCAGAAATATAGTATTAAGCAAAAGAAGCCAAAGATAAGAAAAATTGTATGATCCCATTTATATAAGTTTAAGAAGAGGCAAAACTGAACTTTGCTGTTATAAATCCGGATCCTGCTTGTAGGTATAGCAGCTGGAGAGAGGCAAAGAGTCTCTTAAAATTGTGGTAATGTTCATGCCTTTGTCTAGGGAGTGTGTCTTGCTATGGTGTGACTGTTTCCCAAATTCATGTGCTGGGAATTTAATTCCCAATACAACAATCCTAGGACATGGAGCTGAATGGGAGGTAATTGGGTCACAAAGATAGAGCATTAATGGATTAATGCCATTAGAAACAGGACTTGTGGGAGTGGGTTCACTCCCTTCTGTCTTTTGTCATGTGGTGATACAGCAAGAAGCTCTCATTAGTTGCCAGTGCCTTGATTTTGGACTTCCAACCTCCAGAACTGTTCTGTTTGTTATAAATTACCCAGTTCCAGTATTCTGTTATAGCAGCACAAAAGTGACTAGTATGTGATTGTGATTGTGCATTTTTGTGGATGTGTGTTGCATTGAATAAAAACAAGGCAAAAAATCTTATGGAAAATGCGTGTGAGCATGGGTGTTTTTCTTTTTTTTGTTTTTGGAGAGGTTTTTGCTATAGGGCACATGTGCTCACCAGACAGACAGAGAGAGACAGAGAGATAAAAAGCGAGAAATCACCCCCCCGGGGTGATGGCCATGCTGCAATCCCTTCTCCTCCATTCTCCTCTCGGGATCTTGGGCACGCACGCACACGCGCCCGGTGTGAGTTTAAGCTGCTGGATCCGGGACTCAAACCATGGTCGGCTACGTGGGAGTCCAGCGACATAGCCATTACGCTAACTGCTGGTCCCGGTGTTTTTAAGTGTAGGGGGATATCTGAAAGCTGAGGGCTGGACATCTACAGGCCCACCACCCCTTCAAGTCTAGACTCTGGGGAGGAAGTACTGGACAAAGGCCCTCCATCCTGGACTGTTCCAGGAGTCTGTTTACCCTTCAGTTTGAGGATCCTAAAGGGCCCCTGGCATTTTCTTTGGAATAAGCTGTCAGGCCATATATAATTCTTCACATTACTTGAAAAGGAATTTCACAGCAAAGGACGTGCCGGAGTTCTGACCCTGGGTCTTCTGATGAGCATATGTTCTGATTAGGATAATTGCCCTCCTGGACTTACAGTATCCCTGGTGTGGGACTAAGCAGCTGCCCACTGATGTCTTTGAAGCCGTTCTCCCCTTAACTTCAAAAGTCTGAGCACCTGTCTGGCCAGTGTGGAGTAGAGGAAAGAGCCCAGCTGCAAGGAAGTGAAACCAGTGAAGTCACAGAGCCCAGGGAGAGGGATTCAGATGGAAAGGACCATGACCAGCTGATGGGTTGAAACCTAAGGCCTGAAGTTATCCCCTAAAGGGAAATGAATCCAGGGATGTGTGTAGAGACACTGTCCAGGATGTTTACTTTCCACTACCTCAGTGACAGCATCTTTGCAGGTCATTTCTGAATTGAGTAACATAAAATGAATCATGTTCTTGCTATGACATATGCTTTATTTTAAGATATTAAAAGGTAACTCATGGGGGCTGATGGGTGGCATGGTGTTAAGGCACTGGATATAGCTAACCGTGGGTTGAGTCCCAGACCTGGCGGCTTGCGTTCTCACACTCCATCTCTCTCTTTCTGTCTCTCTCTGGTCACATTAAATAATAATAATAAATAAACAAAATCAAATAAGTAATTAAAAAAAAAACTCATGTTTGTAACAGATACCATCCTATACATTTAGAAATGGGTTGGTGAAGTACTACTTATAAGAACTCTAGTAGAATTGTTACTAGCACTGCGTAGGTATGTATCACAACAAGCAGAAAACAGACCCTGGGGGTCAGCCACTTGTACCTCTACTACAGGAACCTTATACACAGTCCGAGAGTGGGAATGCCCTTTAGAGATCACGTAGTCCAGCCTCTCCTGGACAGAGGGCTCACTACATGAGTCCTGGTTCCAGGAGAAAAGAAAATATGGAAACTATCTACTTGCTCTCTGGAGGCAACTCCTACATGAAAAGCAAATAGCAAGAGACAGTTCTGGAACTTTCTAGAAGCAACACTACTTTATGGGGCTATGTGGCTGTAGCACTGAGGAAGTTTAATGCTAGTAACAAGCCTTGTCTGACACCAAAGAGCAAGCATCTGGATGTTACTATTTTGCCTCCTCACTTAAAAGATAATAAAGTAGTGTTGCTTTCTCTTCATCCTGAAATGCCAGAAGGAACAAAAATTCACCTTTCTGCCACATCCAAGATTCTCAGGAGTTTTGTTTTGAGTGTTGGGTTCCTTTAGGGGAGGGAGGAACATAAATACTTTTGGTGTTTGATGTGTGTGTGTGTGTGTGTGTGTGTATGTGTGTGTGTACACAAAGAAAGAGGTTGCTTCTTTCCTCTCACCTCCCTGCATGTCAAGTCTTTGCCTCTTGCTCTGAACTTGTAACTTTCAGCATTGTGCCAGGGGGCATGCAGTTTCTAGGCTGTCGGTTTTCCAAGGTCATCCTTTGAGATGAGCCGATTGCTGGATGCATCTATAATAAGTCAGACAAGGGTTTCCTCGGCTGACTTCTCTCCCCCTCTGATCTGAAACTGCTGAGAAGTCTCAGTGTACCTGTAGACTATTTAGTTGCTGTAAATTCCTAAAAGAAAACAAAAGCAGAGTTTAATCATTTCTGGTAGCCATTCCTTCTGTCTCCTCCCTTGCTGTCCTTTGGTGAGTGTGAAAGGATGTGACAACGTCTGGTGGAGTTGGTGGAGAGGGAAACAGTGGCCTGTGGGTTGGAACGCAGAGAAAGAGGTTATCCTAGGATGAAATATCAAACCATATCATATTGATTTTCCCTTTGGGGGGCCCGGATATCACATCCTTCCATTTCCCTCTAGTCCCTGCCTGCCATCGACAGGGAAGCATTAACAGGGAATAATCAATGAAGCTCTGTCCTGAATATAAAAGGCTTGTCATGTCTCTCCATTTGGTGGAATGGATGTGGGACCAGGGGTCATGTGGCCGCTTCCATCTGTCTCCTGACAGAGTCACTAACTCAGACATGCTTTGCACCCAGAGGGCTCAGCCCCCAGCCAGGTGATGGCAAACTCTCCATGAGCGTCAAGAAAAACAAGACTTCATTTCTTTGAGCTCTTGTGTCAGGAGCTTGGCTAACTATCAAATATGGCAGCTCGGGAATGGCTTTAGTGAACTTTAGTTTCTGGATTTCAGAATAGATTGACATTCTCTAATATGCCCAATGCTGTGCTTATGGTAGAAACAAGGCCATGTGTTCACTGTTTCATAATAATCACAGAAATTCTGAATTGACAGGACTTTAAGTCTGAGGTCCAGTCTCACTCTCCACATGATAAGTGTGTTCGCTACAGTTTTTTTTTGGTAATATAGGGTTGTCTGAACATCGGCCTCCTATTGTTTTCACCTATTGTCAGAAATCTCAACTCTTAGAAAGTATTTTCTTATACTTTACCAAATTTTTCTTTTTTGGTGCTCATGGCTATTACTTGTAGTGACCTTGCCATATACTCCCATCTCTTCCACTTAGATCCAGTCCCTTCTTGGAACTGACTCTTCCCCGTTCACACTTTTGTTAAGCCTCTTTGGATATATCCCTTTTATGTGGTCATCCATTAGAATCTGGTGTGGGAGCATTCCAGAGGCTCTTCGCCTTTCAGACTCCTTGGGTAGCCTTCTCATTCCTGCCTAATCCCTCAACCTTCAGTTCAGAGGTCAGAGGGAAGCTTCCTCTTCCATTTTCTGTGTTTGTGTCACTTAGCTGAAGACTCACTTAGCTGGCTTTGGAAAATACCCGTTGGACTGGTAAGAAAGCTCTAACCTGTAATCTCTGGGGACCAGCAGGTGGTGTGGTGGCTAAGGTGCTAGACACTCCCACATGGCTGACCACGGTTTGAGTCCTAGACCTGGTGGCTTGCTTTTTCACTTTCTCTCTCTCTCTCTCTCGGTGTCTCGCTCTGGTCAAATTTTTTTAAAAAATGAAAGAATAAATAAAATTAAATTAAATAATTCTTAAAAAAGAAAGCTCAGGACCAGCAGTTGGCGTAAAGGCTATGTTGCTGGACTCCCATGTAGTCGACTGCGGTTTGAGTCCCAGACCCGATGGCTTAAACTCGCAGGTCACGTGTGCATGTGTGTCCAAAATCCCGAGAGGAGAATGGAGGAGAAAAGATTGCGGCATGGCCATCCACCCTGGAGGGTGGTTTATTGCTTTCTGTCTCTAACCTGAAATCTCTTTATATTTTTTATGTGTGCTTCAGTTAAAGTCATATGTTTCCACCCTATACTTATGATTTAGTTTTTTTAAAAAATTTTAAAACTTCATTTATTTATCTTAATTTGATCAGAGAGGGACAGAGTGAGAAAGAGAGAGAGAAAGTGAGAAAGCGAGCTGCCAGATCTGGGACTCGAACTGCAGTTGACCAAGTGGGAGTCCAGTGCCCTTAACTACCATGCCTCCTGCTGGCACCTGCTTTAGTTTTATTTGAACCTATTTGAAGAACCATACAATTATTGCCATTACATTTTATCTTGTTAGATTCATTTGTTGCTCTTAACTTTTGGAGCTCATTTTTTCCAATCAGATTCTGCCATTGAAAGCACTCTCTTTCGCAGCTTTAGTTCATCTGCATACCTCTTCGGTCTTGGTTTTGATCACTGACAAAAATGAGAATGGAGTTCAGGAGATCTAGACATCAACTCTCTAACCAAATAGAGTATGAAATATAATGTATTATATTTAGGAGGTAGTTTGTTATAAAAGCACCAATCCTCATCTTTCAGAATCTTCTGTTCTCCTGGTTGCCTCTAAGATCTCTGACAATAATTTAGCAATCCCATTTGCAAGGGTTATCAGCATCTTGGAAAGTAATTCATCGAGGAAAGTGACTTTAATTCATTAGTGTAGCCAGAGAACAGGTGCACTTTTTATAATCTCTTTGCTTGGAGCTTTAATTCCCTCTTATCAACATTCGTGTTACCCATTTCATGGTAAAAGGTTTTATTTGACAGAGAAGATGGAAGTAAATTAAGAGTGTAGAGGTTCTTCCTTTTTTTTCCCCCGATAAAATCACTTCTGTTCGTAAACAATGGCCTGGTCATCTTTTCTTTCACTTGACCTAAACTTAACTTTAGAAACAGAAGCTATTTTTGGTGCCCTGAGTTCTTTTTGGCAAGTCTGAACTCATTGCTAGCTTCTGCCACTCTTTAACAAAAATCTTTTTTTTTTTTTAAGTTTATTTACTTTACTCATGATACAGGTACATGCATGTGTGTATGTGTGTGTGTGTGTGTGTCTAGGGGAGAGAGAGAGAGAAGAGAGAGAGAGAGAGAGAGAGAGACCAGACCCTTTATAGGGTTTCATTACTCTTTGACCCCCTACCCTCAGTCTTCTAGCTCCTCTGGATCTCCTCTGGATCTCAAGCATGCCAAGCATGTTCCAGGTCATCTGGGGACCAGAACCTGTAGCCAGCCATCTGGGCTGCACCCCCACCATCTTGTTTATTAAAGGTTTTATTTACATTACATTGTGCCAAGATTCTAAGTAACAGATGCCCATGAGAGTACAGGCAAAATTCAGGAAACTGTTTTGAGCACAGTATCAATTCAAAATCCCCTTGCCTCAATCAAGGAATGAAATCCTGGCTATTGGCATTAACCAGGAAGTGATCCAAAGGGTTTATTAGGCCAAAGCCCTCGTTGATACTTACAGTTATGCTTTATTACAACTAAAGGACACAGATCAAAATCAGTCAAAGGAAGAGGTGCACGGACCAGAGTCTAGGAAAGACCAGACTTGGAGCTTCTGGTCCTTTATCCATGGAGTCAAGGACAGTTATTTCCCTGGTGCTTATCTGTGACCATACGCACAGAGTATTGCCAGCCAGGGACGTTCATTCCAGCCTTGGTGTCCAGAGTTTTTATTTGGGATCCATGGTTGACTGCTTATGCAACTGAACTTTAGTCTCCAGCCTCTTCAGAGGTAGAGCAGATATCATATGGCCCAAAACTCCTATCATAAATCAAAGTGTTAAATCGTCCAGTGGCCAAGGCCCCATGAGAACAAAGACACTTTTATCAGGCAGGACAGTCCAATGACCTAAAGATTACCTCCCGTAGCTGAGAGCAAAAGCTGGATTGCTCTTTGAGTAAGAAAAATTCTTCAGCACACACCTTGTAGTAAACATCTGTATGCATAAGTACTGCCCATTTTGAGGGTACATTTCTGAAAGTAGAATTATTGAACCAGTATTTCTAAATATATTTAAGATTCTTAATACAAAATGCTTTCCAAGGAGTATACTAATTTGTTTTCTACCCCATCCCCCATCAAGGTATCAGAGTATCTCTTATACCACACTGTCACATGTGATTGGCTATTGTCATTTTAAAAAATTTCTGGCAATTTGATAGACACAAAGTGGTTTCAAATGATTTCAATTCATTTGCATGGCTGATTACTAATAAGGGAAAATGCTTGCCCATTTTAAAAAATGGAATACTTTTGAACACCCACAAAAATTGACAGAAGAGCTTAATGAATTTCCACATGGCCACTATTTCAATTCTACAATGACTGACACCGCCCCAGGGATCTAACGGCATCCATAGCCCCATCTTCTCCCACTCTCAAAGTTTTTGAAGAAAATCTGAACATACTACTTTATCTTTACTATTTCAGTATGGATTTCTAAAGAGACTTTTTATTAAAAGTCCACAAATACAATGATCGTACTTTAAAAATCAGCAAGTCATTTTTAAATGTCAGCATATATCTAGTTGGTATTCAATTTTTTTTTTTTTCATTCAGAACACAATCAGGATCCAGATGAGGATCAGATATTGAAATCTGTTGATATTCATAAATACATATTTAATTTAATAGATATCCTCTAATCTAATCTAATCTAATCTATGGATTTGTTCTCCTTCCAGCTGCTTCTCTCTAAAACATAATTTAATGTTCACTTCTGTGGCCTGAGTGCCTGAAACAGTAGACAGACTAAGATGTCTCTATGACCCCTACCTCTTGGTGTTTACAACTTCGTGTGATACCCACCCCTTGACTATAGCTTGCTTCTAACCAATAGAATATAACAAAAATGATGAGATGTTACACCTATGGTTATATAAGATTCCATCTTGCTAGCAGCTTCTCTCTCTCTCCCTCTCTCTCTCTCTCTCTCTCTCGCTCTCTCTCTTTCTCTCTCCTCTCTCTGTTCTGGCTTTGAAGGAACAAGCTGTCCTGAAGTAAATGGCCATGCTGGAGAAGCTCATATGGGAAGGAACCTCTCAAGGAGCTGAGGGTAGACTCCTGCAACAAATGGAAACTCTCAATCTGAAAACTCTGCCCACAGCCTGAGGGAGTATAGAAGCAGATCTTTCCTCAGTCCAGTCTCTGATGAGATGCAGCCCCAGCTGACACCTGGATTATGGTCTGGTGAGACCCTTAAAGAGAGAAGCCAGCCACACTGTGTAGCCTTCTGAGCTGCAGAAACTACAGATAATCGGTATATGTTGTTTAAAGCTGTTAAGTTTATAGTTGGTGGAGCAGCACAGAAAACAAATGCAGAATTGGTTGAATGAATAAGTAAGAAAGCTAGTTAGAAACCACTTAGACACTGCCGTTAGCTGAATGAGTCTTCCGGCCACTGACCACCTGGTTGCACTCCACGAGCCGTTGGCTCTCTGAGGTGGTTTTGTAACCCACATCAACACTGACTGAAGTGGTTAGGCCCTCCTTCCAGCCAGGCTGACTGTAGTATATTATGGAGTTGCTTTATCCCCCTCTCTCTGCTATGATCTCCCCTTGGTCAGCCCACATTGACCTTAGGATGAATTCCTGGAGAGACAGGCACCTTCACAAGAGCCCTGCCAAAGGGTTTGTACCTTCTCAATAGACCTGCAGTTTCCTCTCTATGTGAACAGCACTGGCATGCGGCCTCTGTCTGCACTTTCTTTGCCCTGTGACTATTTCTGCCTTCGGTATAATTTACCTTCTCCTCCCCACACAGCTTCCCCAGCCTGAGTTCTGGTTGGTCATAAATTGCTCCCAATGAAAAGCCTTTGAACAGAAGCCTCCAGCCTTGAGCTGACCCTCTGTAGCCACTGTGCAGATCAGGCCACCCTGGGAAGCTTCCTCGCCCTCCCACCCCGCAGGGGGCTGTGCTTCTCTTTGTTTCCATGGCCTGAGGCTGCGCAAACCCTCTGGGCCATCTCTAGAATTCTCTCTGCCAGCTCCCACAGTCCAGCCTGGCTGTTTTAAAAATAATCATTGCCAGAATATGCCATTTAATCTGTTTTCATTTTTTATTGTAAAAAGTGGGAGCGAGCACTAGCAGTAAGATTGCAGATGAATAATGAAAGAATTTTTCACAGCTGTTCAGGGATATATATTTTTTCTGCAACAGAGCGAGACGGATTCCCATCACAGCTTGGAGATCTGTTCCATGAAGCCCCTCATCCGTCATGCTCTAGGCATTGGGGAGGGGACCGTGGAGAGGTGTCATTGTGGATGGAACTGGGCTCAGAAGTGACTGGTCAAGGTTGACACTGCAGTCCTGACAGCTGTGTGTGGGGATTTGCCTGGCGAGTGGAGAGGGCAGCTCCAGGCAGCTCCTGCTCTGTGACTGACTCCCAGTTGCTTCCCAATCAGACTATCTTGGACCTGAGATAGGTCACACTGAGGTAGCCACCCAAGGAGAACACCTTCATGCTTGTTCTCAACTAGGTAGAGAGGAGATTGAGACCAGCATTGTCTCAGTTTTGCAATGAGCCTGAGCCAGGTGCTGTCAGTCTGTTGAAAGGCCACAGGCCCACCTGCCCAGGAACTCTGAGCATAGTGGGATCAGGGTGGGCTGGCTCTGTGGCTCGCCCATCACGACAAGAGAAATCCCAGCACCTGTTGCCTGCCTCAGGTCTGGCGGTCCTGCCTGGGTGCTGATTTAGTCCCAAAGTGAGAAGACGAGGAGGACAGAGTGAGTGGCTCCAACTCTGCAGACACAAAAGCCAGCTGCACTTTCTTCTTTCTACTCCTTTTTTTTTTCTTTTTCTTTTGTAAGGTTTGTAAAACAAAAGACATTGGGCATGTGCACTTGTGGGAGAGAGACAGAAAGAGAGAGAGAGAGAGAGAGGGAAAGTGAGAACTTAGCCCCAGGAGGATAGTCATGCCACAGTCCCTTCTCCATTCTCTTCCTGGGATGTTGAGCATGCATGCACATGCACTTGGCATGATTTTCCAGCAGCCAGGTCCAGCACTAGAACCATGGTTGACCAGGTGGGATCCAGCACCTTAACCTCTATGCCACCTGCTGGCCTCTCTTTCTAACACCAGGAAATGACTCACATGAAGGGCTTTTCTGCCGCTCACAGCTACTCTCCCTGCTCCTGACTTTGGGCTCCCTGGCCTGCCCTCCATCAGCCGCAGAGAAGCTGGCCCTGATGGCAGCACCTCCAGCTTCAGGGACTCCCCAGTCCCGCACCGTAGGGCTCCTCCCCCTATTGGACCAATGGCTGTCACTCTGTCTTTCCTCTCAGGTCTTCAGTTTACTCCGGCAAAAAAACACCTTTCCCTTAAAAAAAATTACTTTCTGGGACCAGCAGAAGGTGTAATGATTATATGACAGTCCTCCCACGTACTGCATTCAAGTTCTGGACCTGGTGGCTTAAAACTCATGCTGGGCATGTGTGCGTGTGTGCCCAAAATCCCAAGAGGAGAACAAAAGAGAAGGAACTGTGGCGTGGCCATACCCCCTGGGGGGTGATTTCTCATTTTCTGTCTCTCTGTCGCTCTCCATCTCTCTGTTGAGCACAGGTGCCCTGTAGCAAAAAAATCTCTTTAAAAAAAAAGTATTTATTTATTACCAGTCTTCTTCCTGAAAGGACCTGAAATATCTGACAAAAATACAAACAGTATAGCAAGGTAAGGGAGGAGAATGAGGAGGGGAAATAAGGGAGGAAAATTGAGACAAAGCCGCAAGAGACTCCGAGAGCGAAGACTGACTGATGTTCACTTGCTAATTTGGTTCTGACTTCGCAGAGAGAAGGAAACATAATCGACAATTCCCTTCACAGTGTCCACGAGATGAAAGCAAACTAGTTGTTTCTGAGAAAGTTCTGACGTTCCAGACACATCTCTGGTGGGATGTTTGTTCTTTTAAAGATGTGAGCGACACCCTCAATAATGATGAGATTTGGGGGTCATAAAATTATTTAAAAATTTTAACTTTCTTATTAAGGCTGCTGTGAAGATCACTTAGTGTCTGAATTCTGTGATAGTCTTTAGAAAGAATCGATGTCTAATGAAATCAAGTTTGAAAATACACTACTTTTAATCTTTTTTTTTTTCTCCTCCTCCACCTCCTTCTCCTCCTTTTACAACCCTCCCCTTCTCTTCCTCATCTTTCGTTTTGAAAGGACATTTTCTACTTTTAGGAATCTGGGAAGCTGGGCTCTGGTGAGGGTCTGTAAGCAGTTATTGGTGTCACTGTGAGATGTATGTCCTGTGCTCTGACCTCTCTTTGCGTATGAACAAAAATATAATTACCAAGTTTCTCTAAAGCCGTGGTTCTCAAACTTGAGATTTTAGCAGAATTTCTTAAAAAGTGGTTTGGGCTGACCCTGTGATTAAGGGAGCCAGATTCTACATGGCCCATCAAGGTTCGAATCCCAGCACTGGTGGCTTTAAAAACACACTGGGCGCGCGCGTGTGTGTGTGTGTGTGTGTGTGTGTGCATCCCAAATTCCAACAGGATGGAGGAATGAAGAAGGAATTGCAATGTGACTATACCTATTGAGAGAATCTTTCTCTTTTTCCCTCTCTGTCTCTCTTGGGCAAGAGCACATTTAAAAACAATTTAAAAACAACAAAAAATAATTATTCAACACAGATTGCTGGATCCCACCTCCAAGTTTCTGACTTGGTAGGACTGTGGTAGGCCCGAGAATCTACTTTTTAAGGAACAAGGAAGTGCTACATGACTAATGGTCTCTGGGTTATGCTTTGAGAACCACTGTTTTAAAGAAACCTCCTTTCCATTCTCATATGCCATCCTAGACTAGATAAGCAGTTGTAATTCAGTTGGGAGTTCCCATTTCATTTTTTTCATCCAGAGCCAGACAAGAAACGGCCTTGTCTTTTGTCTTTATTCTGAATCCAAACCAGAAATCTGTCTGGGAAATTTTTAGAGCACCTCCTATTGGAGTCAAAAGGAAGCAAATATTTAGATTTCGTGAACATGTGCATTTTTAAATATTGCCAGAAGACCTGTGAACTCACCAGAGAAAGAGACAGGGAGAGCAAGAAAGCACCCCTCCTTGGGGCATGATCATGCAGCAATCCCTGCTCCTCCATTTCCCACTCTTTTGGGATTTGAGGACACACACATTCCCTTCATGTTTTTTAAGCTACCGAGGCTGGGATTTGAACTGCTCTTGGCCACGTGGTGTCTGGCTTCCTTAACCACTAGGGTATGGGATTGGATCAACTTGTGCATTTTATAATTAGTATTGTATTTTGGCAAGACTACTATGTGTTGTTGGGGCCAGCAAGTGGCATGGTGGTTAAGGCACTGGACTCTCACATGGATGACTGTGGTTTGAGTCCCAGATCTGGTGGCTTGGTTTCTCATTTTCTTTCTCTCTTTCCCACTCTCTCTCTCTCTCTCTCATGCTCTCTTTCCCTGTTTCTCTCTCTCTGGTGAGGTCATATGCTTTATAGAAAATTAAAACATAATTACAAATAAAATAAAATTATATATATATATATATAACATGTATTTATATAAATATATATTAATTTATATATATAAGCTATATATATACATATATTTATCACAATCAACCATGCAGTGCCTCCAAATGCTTGATAATGTTCTGAAAATTCGGAAGATAAACATTACCTGTGTGTGGCAGCTATAGGGATGTCAATACAGAGGCAGGCTAAAGATCTAATTCGCTGGATCAAGGCTCCTTTCCCAATTATGTCACCTGCAACTCAAAGTTCTTGCTAGTGAGCATCCATGTTGGCCAGAGTTTGGCCACTATCACAAATTAAAGAGGGTTTAGGGAGAATAAGGAACAAGGAGGGATAAGATTTCATAGATGGTACCAGCAGGTGGTGTAATGGTTACGTTGTTGGACTCCCACATAGTTGACTGTGGTTTGAGTCCCAGACCCAGCGTCTTGAAACTTACGCTGGGTATGTGTGCAAGTGCTTCCAAAATCCTGAGAGGAGAATAGAGGAAAGGGATTGTGGTGTGGCCATCCCCCTCGGGCAGCTGATTTCTTGCTTTCTGGCTCTCTGTCTCTCTCTTTCTCTCCAGAAAGCACATGCGTCCTATAGCAAAAATCTCTCTACAAAAAACAACAATGACAAAACAACAAAAACCATAGCTAGAGAACACATGGCATTCCTAGGACAGCCTTGCCATCTTTGTTGACGTGTTTTCTGTGGCTCCAGTACATAAGCCAGTTGAAGGCAGGAAAACAGTATCTACATTTTATGGTTTAAAAATATGTTCACATTAATTAAAAACACAATTAGAGTTCACTATGTACCTGATGAAAGGGCTGCTATCAAAAAGACAAAGGGTAAGTGTTGGCAAGGATATGCAGAAAAGGGAACCCTTGCACATCATTGGTGGGAATGTAAATTAGGACAGCCATTATGGAAAACAGTATGAAGATTCCTAAAAAAATGAAAAATAGAACTACTGACCCAAACACGGTAGCATGTGCTGGATGCTGCTGCTCAGAAGATTGAGGTCACATGGGAGATCTGGCCAGCTTTAAAAAGCCAGATGTGGTGGTACTTACCTGTAGTATCCAGCTACTCAGGAGCCTGAGCTAGGAGGATCACAACACAGTGAGACATTGTATTAAAAAAAATACAAAAACCATACAAGGGTACACACAGAGAAAAATATAAAAGCAAAACGTATCATATGAGATAGCCGTCCTAATACTGGATATATATTCAGAGTAAATGATATAAATATGCTGATGAGATATTCACACTCCCATGTTTATTGCAGCATTATTCACAATAGCCAAATACAAGATCAACCTAAGTGTCCCTTGGAGTTTGAGGGGATAAAGAAAATGTGACATGCACGCAATGGAATACTATTTATCCATACAAAAGAAGAAAATTCTGTCATTTGTGACACCATAGAAGAACCTGGAAGACTTTATGTTAAGTGAAATAAGCCAGGTGCAGAAAGAAATTCTGAGTGTTCTCATTCATGTGTGGAATCTACGGGTAATCTCATGGAAGCAGTGAGTAGAGTGGAGGTTATAGGGATGGGGCAGGAGGGCAGAGTTGGAAAATAAAAATAAAATAAAATATGTTCACACATTCTTTGATATTCCTCCCTTTGGGAGGTGAGTAGGACCTGCACATGGGTGCAGGTCCTACTGAGTGGCTCTCTGATAATGAACAGAACTTGACAGAAGTAATATTTTAACTGAAACTTGATCACTTCTGCAGGGAAGTCATAAAAGGCATTGTGTTGAATAGTTCGCTTCTTGCCAACGAGATTTTGCTGTGGTCACAAAAAGTATGAAGTTGGCTGGGGTATTGTCTGAGATTTGGTCCAGTAATGGATTCATCCACTAGGGGATTTCTGTTGGTCTGAATTCTGGGAGTTGCTACAACTTAATGTCTTTCTTGTGGTAGTTGACAAAATGGAAGGAAGCCTTTGTAAAGGAGTGCTGATGAAGAAAGGGGCTATCCTCCTTCTATAGTGCTGGAATGGGTGAAGGGACAGCCATGTTAGGATGTTTGGAACAGAGAAAAAGATTTTTGGGGTAAGAACAGTCCAGTAAAGGCTGCCTGGCCAAGGCTCTTAGATGTGATATTGATTTTCTTAGAATCATTTTTGTTCTCAACAAACTACCATTTCCTGCATGCCTTTTCCTCATTCAACCTTTATACAGAACTTGGATTACAAAGTGGTATTAACACAGTTCTTCTGTGAAGAACTAATCTCACAAAACTAGGAATGACTTTCAGAATTTCTATAAAAGAAAGCATTACGGTGTTGGTTATTTGCTTTTTAAAATCATTGGAGAACTCTGCACTATATACTGTAATTTGCTCCGATCCTGATTAGCCTCATGGGAAAATTTGATGACATTAATTCTCACAGATGTTAATTCCTTCATATTAAACCATTAATATCCAGGAACCCCATGTGCTCATGGAAAGGTCTAGGTTCTGTGACTTTGGTTAATCACCTGCCTGTTCACAGTTTCAAATGGAAGAAAAGAATTCAGTAATTGCAACCTTGAATCTCTACAAGGGATTTGTGTGTGTGTGTGTGTGTGTGTGTGTGTGTGTGCACATGTTGGGACAGTTAGGGGCTGGTGTCATGAATTTGTTTTTTACCACAAAGGGTATGAATGATTACCATTTGAATGGCAAAAATATAGGTTTATAAATCAAACAACGGAGAAAAAACTACAGATTACAAGTAGAATGCACATACACATCAGAAAATCCTACAGGGTTCATAATGAACTAAGTTGACATGTTTTTATATATCACTTCAGAGAGAGAGAGAGAGAGAGAAAGGCAACCCCAATATGGCTTTCACACCATGGTCCACATCCAGCCTCAGCCAGCTGGGATCACAGACATGCACATGCATGCCTGCACACACAGGGAGACCTCGTGACAGGAATCCAGGACCTTCCCAAGTGGTCCCAGCACCACGAAGCCTTGCGTTACCTGCATTGCACAACTGAACTGTTAATAGATTGATATTTTTTAAACCAAACCAACAATAATTAATAATTTAAAGGAAGAAATGACAGCTATTGAAAACCCTGACTGACTCAAGACAGCACTGATGACTGATGTTGCCCTGGTCATAAACTGTCTCTTTTTTTTTTTTTTTTTTTGGAGAGGTTTTTTGCTATAGGGCGCGTGCGCTCGCCAGACAGACAGAGAGAGACAGAGAGACAGAAAGCGAGAAATCACACCCCAGGGGGGATGGTCACGCCGCAATCCCTTCTCCTCCATTCTCCTCTCGGGATCTTGGGCACGCACGCACACGCGCCCGGCGTGAGTTGTAAGCCACCGGGTCCGAGACGCGAACCGCGGTCGACTACGTGGGAGTCCAGCGACATAGCCATTACGCTAACTGCTGGTTCCCTATAAACTGTCTCTTTTGAAAGCTGTCAGAATCTGGACTGTGCAGTGTGCTCAGGAGTTGCTATGCAGTGTGGCCAAGGACTGCACGGTGCCTGGTGGCTTAGCAGACCCTGGCCTGGAAGAACCCAGTGGCCCCTGGAATGGACTAAGGTAAGCTTATGAATATGAAATGTCAGTCATCCTGAACTTTTTCAGGAGGTTACTAGTGTAGTGACCTCTGTATCCTTAGTCATATGAAAAAAAAAAAAAAAAAAGTCTTCGTAGCTGCTCATCACTTGCCCCAAAGTACCAAGAGAAGAAGCCTGGTAGTTCTTGGCCCAGCAGGGAACCCTGCACAGTTCAGGGAATCAGAGTCCTACAATAATAGAGGAATAAAAATAGGAAGAGAGAATTGTTTTTTTTTTAAGAGAGATTTTTACCAGAGGGTGTGTACTCTCACAAGAGAGACAGAGAGACAGAAAGTGCAAAATCTCCTCCAGAGGCATGGCCATGCTGCAATCCCTTTTCTATTCTCCTCCTGGGATTTAAGGTACAATGCACATGCGCCTGGCCTGAGTTTCATGTTGCTGAGTATGGGACTTGAATCACGTTTGGCCATGTGGGTCCAGTGCCTTAACCGCTACACCACCTGCTGGCCCCAGGAGGAGAGGTCCTAATGCACTTTGCGCAAACATCTAAATCCTCCAACAGCACTTGCATTATGTAGGATGAGTTAAAAGGGCATGGCTGGAGGGAGTAACCAGAGAGTAAAGTACTAGTCTTGGCTATGCCCAGAGTGTTAGCAGTTGAGTGACTTCAGTTGAGACTAGGGTGTGAAAGGTCACTAATTACCATGTATGTTGTGGGGGGGGGGGGGGTGAGGATGGGTATTGGAGATGGCCTGGCTTGAGAGGTAAGGCCAGAACATGGTCTGATTATTTCTAGTCTTTTCTTTTACTTTAGAACTATTTTCGATACTCTCTTATTGAAAATATTTAATTTTCAGGTAATTTCCTAAAAAAGTAATCAGAAATCCAGGAGTTGATTTATAGCTGATGTCAGTTTCTATGTATGTGGCTTGGTTCCAAATATATATTTCAAAGCTCTGCATGCTGTATAGAACCCTAGAGAGATCAGATAACACACAAAGAACAGAGCTTGTCATTTGTGAATTTGGTGAATGATGCCATTTGATCACCACTTGAAGGTTTGTTGTCCTACAAGTCTTACATTCGTTCTCAAAATAAAGATCTTCAGACACCCAGGTGTCCAATTGCTTCTCCTTTTCAGCTACCTAATATATTTTGTATCAATCCCCACTTTGCCTTTCTTAGTCCTCTATAACTAGGCATTACTCTAACCAGATTCCCAGTTGATTATTTTTTAAAGGAGTGTTTCTCTGCTTGTGAAGGTTGCTTATGAAGATAGCTGCACATCCTGAGCTCCTGCAGGCTATCAAAAGACAGAATTAGACATGAGCCTCCCCCTCTGTGCCCACCATGAAAATATTAAATAGGATGGAGGCATGAGGAGGGGATAAGAACACACACCTTTGTAGTTGTGTTTTTCCACTGGAACCTGCAGCTTGGTCTTCATTTTGTGAAATATTTTTACAAATGTGTTTATTGACTGAGTTTTAGAAATATAGGTGCACCTGTGGCTTATTCTGTGTTAGCTACCAGTAGGTTTAGGATTTCCTGCCTAATGCATGAACTTGGTGTCACGAACCTGTCTCATCTAGTAAGCATTAGAAAGCCACCAGAACCCGAGGAAATGCCTACTGCATGACAGCTCTATGACTAACTTGTTGACATATCTAGTTTGGTCTTGGAACAAACACGGACAAATTCAGAAATTTATTTCTGTGATTGGTGTGCCTTTATTCTTTACTCTAAAATGCCAAAAAAAAAAAGTCCTATAAAACTCCAGTTGTTAGCATTGCAACCTGTTGTAATGACATTTGAGGTTGCCAAATACCTCACAGGTGTTCTGTCTATTCCATATAAATGGAAGTTTTAAACAGAGCCATTTTCCCAACTTGCAGGGAGAAATGTGAACGTCTCTGTTCTAGTATCTTCTTCCCTTCCAAATGCCCTGGAGCCCCCCTCCCCCAAGTTTGACTGAAAGATATATTTGGTGAAGTGTGAGTCTAGTGGGAAGGGCTGGTGGGAATGGAAATGTTTAGATCTGGAGAAAGAAGGTGAAGAGTTCAGTAGAGGATGCAGCTGCCGCAATGACAGAGTCAAATGCTCGGAAAACTGAGGGAGGGCTGTAGCTCAGAGTCAGCTCCGATATTCTGAGACACACACCTTGAGGAAGATAGATTCCTGGGACTGGGAATGAAAAACCTTTCCCTTCCTCTACGTGTGCACACTTCACATGCCCAGCGGCAAGGATCCCTTTGCAGTCCAGGGAAAGCAGAGGCCAACGAAGAAAGTCAGAGCCGCCGTCTCCTCTTCCGAAAGGCTCTGCCCACCTGAAGGAAGATGACTGTTCTACAGTTGGTTTCAGCTGAAAAAGAGGAAAAGAAGGGGAAGGGCTGTCACCATTTCCATATTCACCCGGAATGGCCTAAACTTCTCTATTCCCATCATCTGAGTGACTCCTCTCACTTTTGTGAAATGTGTTTGTTCACGGAAAGCCTTTTTCTCTGTACTTCTTGCAGATGGAGCCTTCTGTTTCTGACCGCACTTGAGTGGCCAAGAATCCAAGATGATGAATTAATTAGTGTTATTGACTTCCGGAAAGGGTGAGCAGTTCATCTCACAGAGTCCAGTTAATTTTCTAGAATAAGAGGGTAGGGTTTGTGCACCTAGAGATGTGAATATGTGATGAATTTCCAAATGTATAGAATGTAACACACGCTGAGGCCATTTTTAAAAAATTAAGCAGATTTTCGTTTCATTTTGTCACATATCCATCCAATCAGGCCTGGAAAATGGCTATTGAGACTAGTGAATTAGGCAAGCTCTAGTCCCAGTTCCAGGACCAGGGATCTGGTGGATTTCTAAGGCATATGAGGAATTAAATGCACATGTGATCCAACAACACACATTTTAGCTGACATTTTAGCTGTTTTCACTTCTTCCTCCTTCTATCCTGCATACCCCAGGCAATGCCTCTCAACTCTTTTTTTTTTTTTTTTGGAGAGATTTTTCACTATAGGGCGCGTGCGCTCGCCAGACAGACAGAGAGAGACAGAGAGATAGAAAGCGAGAAATCACCCCCCAGGGGGGATGGTCATGCCGCAATCCCTTCTCCTCCATTCTCCTCTCGGGATCTTGGGCACGCACGCACATGCGCCCGGCGTGAGTTTTAAGCCACCGGGTCCGGGACGTGAACCGCGGTCGACTACGTGGGAGTCCAGCGACATAGCCATTATGCTAACTGCTGGTTCCCCCTCAACTCTTTAACAGGAGGCACCAACAATAACATTAACACATTTTGGCCTCATTTCATCTCCCTTTTAAATCGAATTAAGTTAATTATTATTCTTCTTCAATTTTACCAGAGAGAGAAAGAAAAAACAAGCCACCAGGTCCAGGACACAAACTGTGGTCAAGCCATGTGGGAATCCAGTGCCTTAATCACCATGCTACCTGCCGGCCCCTTCCTCTTCATTCTTAAATGAATATTCTAGGGAGTAAGAAAAGAGTCAAAAGCAAAATATCATGGGTGATTTTCAGAGAGGAAGAGATTTTGAGCATCGTTAACAGAAAAAGAGTGCAGTTTGTGTTGAGATTAGTTATAGGAAGGCACTCTACAAAGTTTGTGGGAAAATGGAATTGATGTATGAGTTTATTTGGTGCAATTTTAGGGGTTTCATTTACACATAGTTTTTTACTACTGTGCAATTTTTATGAACTTTTTTGAAGACCTCATGTGTACTTAGGAAATGGGGTCAATTCCTCACCCCCCCTTTCTCCCTTGCCCACTAAAACCCAGCTCCACTCCCTTCATTCTATCCTTGGCTTATTCACTGTTGGTCGTCTGAAAGTGAAATTACGAATGGGGAGGGAGAGCCCACCCTACACATAACTAGTTTTGACCTTGTTTGCTTCTGGTGTGTGTGTCTGTATGTGTGTATTTGCACGTGAGTATTTCTTTATTCTCTTTGCATGTACTTCTAATTGATCTTGAAAAGAAGGGACAGTTAAAGAAGACGTTAAGGTGAAATGAAGCCATAACTGCAGCTGGAGACTTTTATTAAGTGTGGCAAAGTTCCCTGGGCTGCGCTGAAATTGTTTATTGATTTTGGTATGGCTGGGTGCTCCGGAGTAATCGCCCAGAGTGCCGCTGGAGAGCGCGTCTTGTTAGCTCACGCTCAGCGTCGCCTCAGCACAGCCTTCTCTGGAGCTTGCCTCTTTAACCTGTAAATAAATACCCCTGGTTAACTCCTGAGGTGCCTCTGCCGGGACCAGAACTGCTTCTGACCTGAATGTGCACATCCCAGCGGCATTCGGAGACTCAAAGTGTTTAATTTCTCCTATTAGAAATGGTTGTTTGGAATGGGAGGGAAACCAGGATTAGGTTTGGTATTAAAGACACATATGGGACCAGCAGATGGCATAATGATTACATCACTGGATTCCCATGTAGTTGACCATAGTTCAAGTCCCAGACCTGGCGACTTAAAACACACTGGGCGTGTGTGCATGTGTGCCCAAAATCCTGAGAGGAAAATGCAAGAGAAGGGATTGCAGCATAACCCCATGGGGGGTGATATCTCACTTTCTTTCTCTCTCTGTCTTTCTGGCAAGGGCACATACCCTGTAGCAAAAACAAAACAAAACAAAAACAAACTCTCTTTCTCTAAAATAAAGACATACATCATTTTTTAATAATAATTTTTTATTATTTTAACTTAATTTATTTTTATTTGACCAGAGAGTGACAAAGTGAGAGAGCAAGCAGGAGAGAGAGAGAGAGAGAGAGAGAGAGAGAGAGAGAGAGAGAGAGAGAGAGAGAGAGATAAAGTGGAAAGTAAGCCTCCAGGTCTGGGACTTGACCCGTGGTCGGCCATATGGGAGTCCAGTGCCCTCAGTCACCATACCACCTGCTGGTCCTGACACGTATCACTTTAAAAAATGATTTTGGTTTAGTGATTTTTTTTTTCTCATTTCCCTTTTAGTAGTAGGGTTGAAAGTTCAAAGAAATGAAGTAAATTGAGATTTTTTCAGTGGTAGTTTCATCCGCCCATCGCTTTGAGTTTCTTGTGTGTGTATCTGTGTCAGGGCTTTGTCCACGCTTAGGCCTTTCTGGTTTTCCTATTGTAGTAACTGAACATTCTCTGGGGTCTCACTGGGGGTGGGGTAGACCCAGGAATTGGCCTGGGGTCTGCACACGAGCTCTTCAGCCAGCTGTGTGTGTGTGTGTGGAGGGGGGTATCTGTATGAAAAGCGTGGAGTGTGCCCAAGGTCACATCCCATGCCTTCAAGCTTGTCAAAAGATGGGAAGAGAAGCCTTCAGGATTAGACAAGGGAGGGCTCAGACTGTGGGAAGAAAGCCAGGAAGTCTGGGACAGCTGGAAGAGAGCTGATTTAACCTGGGTGTCCTCTACCAAAGAAAGGTATCTTTTGGGGTCCCCAGGATCACTCTGAATAGTCACATTCCCGAAGCTATTTTGCTTCAGTGCTAGTGTTGGTGGTGGTCAAGGCTTGGCCATCATTTGCTTTGGTGGATTTTAATCCACTTTGCCCTGTGAAATATCCTCATGGTTGCCTTTTCTTTGTATTTTGAGATCTTTCTGTATTTCCCAGGCACCGGATTTCCAAGCTCCATGATCACGCTGCTCACAAGGTGGAACAACATGGCTCCCACATCCAGAGCTACAAAGCGCATGACCAGCATCTTACACTGAAATACATTGAAGTTAGTTGCTATTCAGAAGTCACATTTCTGTGAATTATCCTTCGAATTATTCTTAACCAATCTCTCTCAAGATGTTGATGTAACGTTCTGTCCTTCAAGTCCCTCCGTATTTACCTCCCCTTCCCGATTCCATGTGGTAACTATTAGGTCGTTGGCAAAGTCATGAGGTATTTTTCTATGTTTTTTAATGCAAAAATGCGTCATGACTTTCCTGGTGACCCAATATTTTCTCCTGAAAGCAAGCAGTAGCATACTTCCTTTTTCCATTCTGACCATAGCAGTTTTTTTGTTTTATTTTATTTTGTTTTTCTTGAGTAATATAGAAAACCAGAGAATCTTTGGAAAGCATCGCATTCTGAGTTTTCTCGTAACTTCCCATCTCCCTCAACCTGAATATTGTTCCAGCCGTGCCTGGAGTCTTAGGAAATAACTCTTATTACAGAGAGGGAAGTGAAAATGGAAGAGAGAAAGACATAAAATACTTGAGTTTCATCCCCATACCACTGGAGATTATACCTTGGCACTGCTTTTTCATGCCTCTTTTTGGCCTCTGGTAAGAGAGGATTCATGTTTGTCCCCCATAAAACCAGTCAGTGTTGGCCAAGACTAAAGTGAGGGTAGGAACTCTCAAGATGACATGGACCATAAGCTAACTGTGATAGTGGCATGCCTCTGAAATCTCAGTAGAATCAAAAGATTTCAAAACCTATGGGAACCAGCAGTTAGCGTAATGGCTATGTCGCTGGACTCCCATGTAGTTGACCGCGGTTCGCGTCCTGGACCCGGTGGCTTAAAACTCACGCTGGGCGCGTGTGCGTGCATGCCCAAGATCCCGAGAGGAGAATGGAGGAGAAGGGATTGCGGCGTGACCATCCCCCCGGGGGGTGATTTCTCGCTTTCTGTCTCTATGTCTCTCTCTGTCTGTCTGGCGAGCGCACGTGCCCTAAAAGCGAAAAACCTCTCAAAAAACAACAACAACAACAAAAAAGATTTCAAAACCTAAAGAGATATCTTGCATAACATAAAACTACACAACTGAATGACATTCTAGTAAAACAGTGGGGTTTGAACAGCCCTTATGCCAAATTTGACTTACAAGATGTGTGAATAGAAATAGAGAGGTATGATTTCTATAGATGTTTGACTTATACAAGTAATGTTATTAAGAATGATCACAGTATCTTCTTTGAAAAGTAGCACATTTGGGGGAATTTTTTTTGTGTTAAGCAAATCTGAGTTCAAATCACTTGTCCTTGAATCTGATCCTGAGCAAGGTATTTAACCCTTATGAGTTAAAGCTCCCATATATAAGGTGGGGATGTGAGAATTAACTAAGATCTAATAGGTCATGGGTCAGCCAACTTTCTATACCAGGCCAGATAGTACATATTTAAGGCTTTGTGAATGATACGGTCTCTCATTGTTATTTACCTATACTGTTGGAGCAATGTAGCCATAGACAAATACATAACAAATGGGCACAACAGTGTCCCAATAAAACTTTATTTACAAAAACAGCCAGTAGTTGTATTTAGTTACAGATAACTATAGATAAAGTGTCTGGTAAATGACCCATAAATATGAAATGCCTGCATTTTTTCATTGATCATGAAATAGTTGGCTAACACTTAGATCATATTCAACAAACTAGTTCAGCCAATATAAAAAAATAATTTAAAAAATCTTCTAAAAGTATGTACTGGGTGTTGATCCTAAATTATAATCTGTATCTTCACTTTCTCTTCTTCATTAATTTTTTCTTTTCTTCCTAAGCTTGGACGTCACAGACCTCACCCTGATCCTTTATCTCCACAGTGTCCAGTTTGGTGTTGGGACATCTCAGTCTTTCTTCCATTTCTTCCCAAGCCTGTGCCTCAGAGAGAATTGAGAATTCCTGCTAGAATTCCTCAGTCTGTTGCCTCCAATGGAAAGAGTTATTTTTGACCTATTCTGACCCCGTCTTGAACAACAATAAAATGGGGATTGGGAGAAATGTGACACAAATCAATAGGTTATCCCAACAGACATGATCTTTGAAGCTGTTTTTTTTTTTTTTTTTTTTTTTTTTTTTCAAACACTTGCAGCAGTAACAAAGATAAATAGGGACTCGCTCACATGGTCACCTAAGGAGTAGGTGGCTCAGCAGATCACAGTGCGATCTCTAGTCTGGGTGAGCAGCAGGTTTGAGCAGAATGAGGACAGGGCAGAACCAAGACACTGGTCATGGGAGAAAAAAGGAGAAGGCTAAAGGACAACTAGTGTCTGAGTGTCTCTTTAGAGTTGTTGGTAACCCATGGATTTCCTACCTGTTTTTCTGTTGGCTCCGCCCTTACATTCTCATTTAATTTAAATTCACCTGAGAAGCATTTATTGAGTACCTGCTGTGTGTGTGTACAGGGCACAGGCACAGTGAGACAAGTTGCAAAGTAGCAGTGGTTCCTTTGATGTTTCCTTTGTCCAATTCTGAGAGAAGTGTAGTTGAGAATAAATTGCTCATGGCAGGACCCTGGAGAAGAGAAGAAACAATAACCTAATGGCTTCTTCTTCCGTCTCCTCAGGTACACCAGCTGGCTGGAGAATGACAAAGAGCACCTAGAGCAGAAAACTCTGTTGTTTCTTGTATGGGTTTTGTGATCCTCCCTGAGCTTCTGTGATAGTTGTAGTGGAGATGATACCAGTGGTGGCAGTACTAGTGCAGGGGGTACTAGTAGTGGCAAAGCAGACCAGTGTAAGACTTAGCAGGACTGCAGCCATTTTGAAATTTAAAAAGGCCTCTAAGGAGAACAGTCTGACTAAATGCTGAGTCATAGGGAGATCAGTTGGAAGAATGGTCAGATGAGAAACTAGGAATGAGTGTTTGAAGGAATCAAAGTAATTACTCAGGGGAAGACGATTGATTGTAGTGAGGAATGATTCGTACATTCTTGTACATTTTACCTATCAGTATCAAGAACATATTGTACTTTTCAAGACAGTTTGAGGGTGCCTCCCTGTAACCGGCTACAGAAAGAAAGTCCCTTCTGCTCCAGCTCTGCCTCTCGTTTCCCTAACCATGAGAAGAAGCAACCAGACTTCACTGGCTAGTAACAGTGGTTGTTAAAGTAGTGGTGGTAGCAGTGGAAATGGTACTACTAGTGATAGTACTAGTGCTGCTGATAATAATGGCTTACAAGAGTTTTGGTCGGTTACGCGACACAAGGTATATTTTAGCAGTATGACCTCTACTTACTCACTTAATTATCACAACCACCCTGTGAGGCAGGTATGGTTATCATTTTCATTTTATGATCCAGCACTATTTATTCAAAAGACCATCCACACAAGAAGAAAGAAAGCCCAGAGAGTTAACGTCATTTGCCATCACTTGACTAGGTGGTGGCAGGGCTGGGACAGGAAGCCAGACAGTCTGGTCATCAGAGCACTGATTTCACAGGCATGTCATCAACACCTGTTTACTCTTCTGTCTCCCACACTTGACTGTGAGCTAGGTGGTGGCGTGGACCATATGATTTTTAACATTTTGTATTATAAAGTATAGCACAAATACAGAAAACTACACAAAACATAAAGCATAAAGTACAATAAGTTATTATACAACAAACAGCTGTATATTCACTGCCCAGACATTGACTGCACCCCCAAAATATACCCCAGACCCTTTTCAGTTCTTACTCTTCTCCCCAAAAAACAACTCCCATGACCTCTAGTGCACTACAGTTGGCTTTGTCTATTTCTGAACTAGAGCTACATGGGATTATGATGTAGATTCTCCTCTGCATCTGGTCTCTTTCATTTGACCTTACATTTGTGAGATTTATCCATGTTGTGACATGTAGCTATAATTTACTTACTTTCATTTTGGTAATTCCTGTTTTCCCTATCTACAACTGAAGCTTTTTCAGTTCATTCAGAAAACACTGGAGAAATAAAATTCAGTTGCAAATTTATGGATACAAGCTTCAAAGTATAAAGTCATATATACCAAAAATACAGGCAATATTTATAACAATAACTTACAGATAAAAACTAATGATAAACTACAACTTCACAGAAGATTGTAAACATTTTGCACACTTTCTTTTAGGCAAAGTGCTCTTTTGGTGACAAGTAAACTAACAGATACTAAAGAAACAGTTCACTAGAGTGAACTATTTCTTTTTTTTTCCTTGTAAACATAAGTTTATCATTTATAGTTTCAAAAATGTTTGCACTTTAACTTTCATAATTTGACAAAGCATTCATGAAACAATCTGCAGACTAGTTGAACAGATAACAGTATCCTAAATTTTTTTTCACATATCCACCATCCACCATCCACTCTCTACCAACCACTTTCTCCCCTTGTGGTCTCTAGCATCTATACCCACCCTCTTCACCATAACATCTTCCTATCTCTCAACTTCTACCATAAAATGTAGATACCAGGTACAAATTGAGTGGGGATATACAGTATGTATCTTCGAAAGTCTGGCTTACTTTGCTCAATATTAAGTCTTCCATATTCATACATTTTGAATGGAACGATAAGATCTCATTGTTTCTTATAGCTGTGTAATATTCCATTGTATATATGTGCCACAGTTTTTCAACTCAATCATCAGTTTCTGGACCCTTAGGTTGGTTCCATATTTTTGTGATTATAAATAAGGCTTCAATAAACATGGAAGTGCAGACGTCTTTCCGACTGTTTTCTTATCCTTTGGGTAGATACCAAGAAGTAGAATTAGGATATGGAAGTTCATTTTGGTAATTCCTACTCCATTGTAGAAACTCACTACACTTTATCTAGTCCATTGTTGATGGATAGTTGGGTGGTTTCCAGCTTTTGAATATCGTCACAGGTACTACTAGAACCACTGTTGTTCATGTCTCTAGGTGGTATTGTACCATAGCCCCCTTCGATGTAACCCAGGAGTGGATTTTCTGGGTCAAAGTATATTTCTATGCTCAACTTTGGTTTTACAGATTCGCCCTCCCGCTGGCAATACAGAGGGCCTCTATTGCTTCACATCTCACTTACACTGGAGAGTTTCAGGTTTTAAAAGCAGATTCCAGTAACTCATACTAACCTTCATTTGTATCTTTCTAATTAGTAACGCAGTCAGCATTTTCTGTCCATTGGTTGTTCACAATCTTTGTTTTTGAAGTGTTGGTTTGAGTCTCTTGCCTGTTTTTCTTTTTTGTGCTTATCTTTTTAAAAGCTGATTTTTGAGAATTAGATATTCTGAATACTGATCTTAGGCTGGTTACATGTTTGGCAAATACTTGCTTTTTACTAACTTAATGGTGTGTTTTGATAGCTTGAATTCTTACTTTTTAAAAAAGTTTTATTTATTTCTTCTGAGAGACACAGAGACAGATAAACAAAGAGACAGAGAGATAGGCGCCCCCATCAGCATTTATGCTGTTGCCCAGGACATTTCTTATGTGAGTCCGATTGTGTTACCACTGAACCAACACCTGGCCCTGAACTTCTTAATTTTAGTGAAGTCGAACTTACAAATTTCTTCCTTTCTGGGTAGTGCTTTTTATCTTAATCACTTTTGGAAGTTTTATTGTTTTGCTTTGTTTTTTTTTTTTTGACTGTAGTTCAGTCGGAAATGATTTTCGTGTATGTTATGAGGACCAGGACATCTTTCTTTTTCTTTATTTTCCTGTTACTATTTAATGAATCCAGCACCATTTATTCCAAAGACGGTCTTTTCCCCATTACTTTGCAGTGTCACTTTTGTTGTAAATCCAGTGACCCTATGTGTATGAGTCTGTTTCTGAATTCTATTGTGTTCCATTGGTCCACCTTCCTATCCTTGCACAAATACGGTACTGTCTCACTTGCTGAGGAACTACCTGGACTACCTAATTCTGCTGTTGTACCCCAAGTGCCTATCACTGTCCTTGGCGCATAACAGATGCTCAATAAATATATGGCAGATGACAGGGCCTCTAGCTTTGATCTCTATGGTTTTACTCCTCTCTCAGGATGGAAGTTGGACTTGAAGATTGTTTTGGACCTACGAGTGTTTTGTAGTGTCTGCCCTGGGCATATTCCCAAAACCATAGGTGTTAGTGGAGCTGGAACTGACAAAGATGAATGCTAGAGTTGGGATAGAAATGGTGGTGGGTTAGCTTGATGCCCTTGGTAACGACAATGGCATCCAGCTGTACCTCTCCTCCTCCAAGGGTGGGCAGACCCCGTGTAGGAGGTGCAAGGAACACGAGCAACCTAAAATTCTCACCGACTCTATCCTCGGCCCTCCACTGGCCTCCCCACTTCCCCTGAGATGACTCTTTTGCTTGGAATGGAGACTTTGTTGCAAGCAGACTGGTGAGTCACCTTCTTCTCCCTTCATTTCCCAGTGGAATCTGACAGTGATCCATATGCAGGGATGACAGCTTCCCTGACTTTGGTCTCTCTCTGTCTCTGTTGGCAGCCAAGCTTCCTCAAATACCCCTTCAACCTGCCACTCAGCTACCCCAAGACCAACAATGGGTTCTTATAGTTAACAATGTGTATTTCAAACTCTACAGTTTGGACTTTTAAGACCGTCCATAATCTAGTCCTTTGGTTTTATTCCAGTTTGTGTTTTGTTTTGTTTTTCTCCCAACCACTCTCTGGTTAGATTGGTTTACTTAGTTATCAGGTCTTGTGCTTAGGTCTGGCTGAGTTATCCTTTCAATTTAGATACCTTTGTCCTCTCTGTTCTAGTCTACTGAGTCTTTAAAGCCCAATCTGTTTTATCTCCCCCACTTTAAACCCTCTCCAAGCCCTTTCTGACTACTTCAACACCCTATTCTCTCCCATTTCAAAATTGTTGGTATATTTGTAAGATGCCATTTATAGTTCTCCCCATAGATCGCAAGAAAAGAAATATACATTATGGGACCAGCAGTCAGCATAATGGCTATGTCGCTGAACTCCCATGTAGCCGACCATGGTTCCAGTCCTGGACCCGGTGGCTTAAACTCATGCCAGGTGCATGTACGTGCGTGCCCAAGATCCCGAGAGGAGAATGGAGGAGAAGGGATTGCCATGTGGCCATCCTCCTGGGAGGTGATTTCTCGCTTTCTGTCTCTGTGTCTCTCTCTGTCTTTCTGGCAAGTGCACGCGCCCTATAGCACAAACTTCTCCAAAAATAAAAAAAAAAAAAAAAAGAAATATGCATTAGGCATTAGTTAAGATTCTTGTGATAGCTGCGTTTGTTTGCTATGGCTGTTATTAAAAAATACGAGACTGGCTTAAGCAACAGAAATTTATTTTTTCATAGTTCTGGAGGCTGAAATTGCAAGCTCAAGGTGTTGGCAGCTGTGATTTCTTCTGAGGCCTCCTTGGCTTACAGGTGGGCTGCCTCCGTACTGTGTCCTCAACCTGGTTTTCCCTCTGAGCAACTCCTTGCCGTCCCTGTGTATCCAGTTCCCTCTTCTTATAGGATGCCACTCAGATTGGATTAGGACCCACCCTGAACAACTTTATCTTAACTTAAGGCCCTCTTTAAGGGTCTAATCTTCAAATACAGTCACACTCAGGTACTAGGAGTTAGGGTTTCAATATATGAGTTGAACTGAGGACATTTCAACTGAGGACAGCAGTCAACTCAGTGGAGAAAGGCATAGACATGATTTATCACCTCTAGTATCTGAAAAGTTGGGGTTGATCAAATTGCTACAGCTGAAATTAGGTATCTCCAGTTGTCCAAAACCTTGCTTTCTCCATTCTTTATCTGCAACTTCTGTGTTGAAATTATTCTCAAGCAAGCTCCCCTTCCATTGTGGCAAGGTGGTTGCTACAACTCTTGGCTTATAGTCTACTGATTCGGCAACTACAGAGAACAAAAAGCTTCTAACTCAATGGTACTAGGAAAAGTCCTGGGGTCAATTCTCATTGGCATTTCCACCCTACCACTGCAGAGGAAAGGTAGGGTCAGCTCAATCAAACCGCATAGAGGGGAGTCGAATTCCCTCCAGAAACACCAAGGCATTATTGTAGAAGGAGGGGAACAGGATGCAGAGCCAGGAAAACAGGAAATATCCATGCCAGCTGCCTTCTATTGATCATGTGTCAATCCACACATTAACCCCAAAAGGTAGGTTTTATGATTCTCCTTTTCACAATAAAGAAAGAATCTTAGGGAGCGTAAGTCTCAAGTCAAATAGTCAGTGAATTGAGATCCGGACTCAGGTACTGATTTGACTCCAACACCAACATTCTTTCCTCTGCTTTTTCTTTCTCAGCTTTTGCCAGTTAAGGATTTAGCCCCTTGCTTCCTCAACCACTGGCTCAGCTGTAAGAAATCACAGGACCTTAATGAGTTAGAGAGGGTGGAAGTCCTGGCTATCCTTTGGATATGCTGTGAGGTGCAGGAAACCTCAGATGCTGCGGCGGGAGCAGGTAAGGCTCAGGGCCGGGAGCAGAGGGTGTGGCAACAGGGGTTCTGGGGTGAGACAACAAAGAGGGTGGGGAGATGGTCAGGCTGTTGTGGCAGGTGTAGTTTACTTCCCACCACTTTGCCTAGGGCCTATGTGGCTCTCCTGGGGGATTCTCCTGCTGTCTTTTTTTTTCCTCCAAGACTTGCTGTGTGAGTGAAGGCAGTCTGCCTGGGTCCTTCAGATCCTTTTTGTTCTCTCCTTTGCAGATATCTTCCAGACTTCCAAACCCTAGAACATTACATTCAGAGATTGTTCAGCTCTTTACGATAGAGTGGAGTGATTAAGAGAGTGGCCTAGAGGTGGTCTGCCGGACCCTGCCACTTCGTTGCTGTGTAATCTTGGGCAAGTTCTTTAACCGTTCGGTGTTTTAGTTTCATTATATGTAAGGCGAGGATAAGAAGAGATTGACCTCTAAAACCTGAGGTAACGTGCTAAAGGGTTTCAGGACCGTGCCCTACACACTCCATATGCTCAGAAATGAAAATGTCAGGCATTACGGATTCAAGACTGAGAAACTTGACTGGACCAGGGCTGCCCAACCTAGAGCAAAGACCCCGGTGAGGAGAGGTGAGCTTTGGTTTCTTCAGGGATGTTCCACTTACTTGACTCAGAGTTACAGTGTCCTGGGGATGAGAGTTCATGGAACAGGTAGGTCAAGAGTTACATCTGAGTTTGCTTTCCTTGAAGAGGGCTGAGAATAGGTTTCTCAGAAGTGAGTCATGTGGAATGATTTTAAGAAAGGGAAGGTCTGCTTAACAGGGTGGCATGAAACTTCAAAAGCTGACCTCCATAAAAATTTAGTACAAATGGAGTAATTGTACATCCCCTCATATAATTGAGGGCTCCTTTGGCATGAAGTCTATATCCACTGATAATCCCAAATGTGCCTTTGATTTCAGAATGCATTTATACATATTGTTGGCAGTAGATTTACTTCCTAATCATGTTTATAGCTCAAATTAATATGGAAATTAACCCTGAAACCCCAGACTATTTCAAAACACTGGATTTTACAGACCTTGAACTACTTTAAAATAAATGTTGAAAATGTGAACTGCATAAAAATATAAAAACTGATAGTATTAATTTAATTTCATCTCCATTAAAGATATCAGAAATGGTTTATTGAGTTTTTAAAAGAAAAAAGTGTATGTTCTGTTCCAGGTATGTGCCACTTACAGATACAGGTTATTTGAATGAAAAATAATGCTTTTGTTACATGCTGATTTATTGCTGAATTCCAACCAGGAATAAAGTTCTGTGGGTCTCCTTTACTGGTAATTTCTATGAATACACGTTTTTTGTGCAGAAATGTTTCATATCTTTAGCTCTATGGCACTATCTACACCAAGTTTCCCCACATTCCAGACTCTGAAATCTGGGGAGACCCCATCACTGGGAAGAAGAAGATTCGAGTCATTTTGCTGTGAAACAGCACACCGTTTGCAGGGGTCCTTAGCATAGGGTCTGGTTAGTTCAGGGTGGGGTACAGGGGTAGCTCTAGCCTTATATACTGTTTTCACCAGTCCTTCTCCCCCACCCCACCCCACCCCCTGCCTCAGCTGGTAGATGAGGAAGTGCTCAGAGAAGCTACCCTCTGCTCCTAGTCACACACCTGGTTAAATGGCATGGCTGAGATTCTTAACTAGGTGTCTGCCTCAAAGCTGTGTTCTTTCTTTCACACACTGCAAAGCTCTTAGGAAAAAATCCTGCAGCTTCACCCCTATCTGCCCCCCCCCCCCCCCTTTAAATTCCAAATGCTTCATCGAGTACTCCTCTGAAGGCGGTTGGAATTTCAGCTGCTTTCTCCAGTGTAGACCAAAACAAATGGGTCTTTCTCTTTTGCAGAAGGGTGCTGGACCAGAAGACCTGAGCTCCCACTGCACCCCAGGGGCTGCATCTGTCAGTGCACAGTCCTGACAAGGGCTGCTTAACCAGAGCGTAGGTGACCAAAACCAGGCTTCCTCCGGACAGGCGAGGTCTCTTAAGTCCCTTTCTGCCCAGCTAGAAACCTGCAGATCCTTCCATCACTGGGGAAGGGGTGATAAGGCTGGCCATGGAGGGCTCAAGGACTGCCTGAGGGCAGAGAGCAGCTCAGGGACTGCCAGGTGTTATCTGTAGGGCTGCCCCACCTGCTGGGGGACACAGAGTCATGGCAGCATTCTAAGCCCCAGAGAAGAACAGCCTTTTTCCTTTCCTTTTTTTTTTTTCCTGTCTTTTTTCTTGCTTTCTTGTTTTCTTCTTTTTTTCCCCTCAAATTTTGCTATAGGGCACATGCACTCATAGAAGAGAGTCAGAGAGAGACAAGTGAGAAAGCGCTTCCTAGGGGGAATATTTGCGCTGCAATTCCTTCTCCACTCTCCTCTGGCATCTTGGGCAGGTATACACATGCACCCAGCCTGATCTGGGACTTGAACCACACAGTCAACCATGTGGGACCCAGCCATCTTCACCACCACACTAATGGCTGGCTCTCTTTTGCTTTTGTCTTTTTTTTTTTTTTTTTCTTTTTTAAGTGGACATTTAGAAAAAGCTCAGGTATAATTACAGTCACATGCACATAACTGTTTTGATTGACATTGGAATGCACATAGCACAGTGGTCTCATCAAACTATAGTCGAGCTAAAAAAGTCCTATCACCCAGAGAGTTGTAGCTATCATAATGTTCTAGTGCAACACATTTCTCATGAGTTCGTGGTGTTGCTGGTGTAAACAGATCTGCACTGCCAGTCGTGGACAGTGTACAGCGCATGCAATTACATACAGCACTTGAAATGTGATCATGAGAGTGAACGATTGCGTTACTGGTTTATGTATTTGCTATGCTATGCTTTCAATCATTTTAGAGTATATGCCTACTTCTATAGCAAAAGTTTACTGTAAAACAGTGTGCTGTGTTACCCCCCAGAAGCCTCATTCATTTTAGGCTAACCATGTCTCTTGATTGCACCATTTTCTCTTGTGCTTGATTTAATGTCATGTTATTTTGTTCATCATGGCCCCTAAGCATGCAAAATCTACTATTGGGTTATTAGAAAAGTCATGATGAGTTTTTGCATAGAAAAACACATCATGACTTTTCTGACAACCCAATATATGGACTATAGGTGGTGTTTACATAAGGACCAACTAGCCCAGTGTATCCGCATTGTTAACAACTGTATGTACAGTAAAATGCACAGGTCTCAAGTGCAGATCAATGGATTATGGCAATGTGTACACCTAGGAAACTGCCACCCCAAACAACATATGGGACATTTCCATCATTCCAGAAGGTTCTGTTGTTTCCCCTTCCAGTCACTCCTCTTCCCCCACCCCACCATAGAGAGTCAATGGTCTGATTTCTATCACCACAGGTTAGTTTTGTCTGGCCTTGAGTTTCATATAAATAGAATCCTACAGTATTTATTTTTGGGGTCTGGCTTCTGTCATTCACCTAATGTTTATGAGATTCATCCAATTTGTTGTGTGTGTCAGTACTTTTGTTCCTTTTTATTGCTGAATACGAGAGATCTTTGGAAAGCTCATGGAAAATACGTATTCTTAAAAAAGACTATGTATGGATTTCAAACTTTTTGCACCAAAATAAACTTGCACTTTACTTCCATTTCTCCTTCTGAAGTCCCCTTATAGAATTACATTGCATGGATATTTATTTATCTATATGGTCTTAGATGGTGGACATTTGGTGTATGTAGTGTTTGGTTCAGGGCTGCTATGAATATTTGTGTCAAAGCCTTTTTGTAGACATGTGTTTTCATTTCTCTTGGGTAAATCCTTAGGAGTGGCTGCCGAGTCGTAGGGAGTTGTATTGCATGTACCTTTATGCTAGCTTATGTGGGAAAGAGAAGCCACAGAGATGAAGCCACCTCTGTGCATGGCTTTACTGTCTTACACAAGAAACTCCAGAGAGTACAGGGCATTTGTGTCCAAGGTGACCCCCATGGGGTGATCAGACAGCCCTGAACGAATGCTAGTGGACATTGGTTAGCCGGGTGCTCATGACTAGAAGGGCTGGATCTTGTGACTCTAAAATCATCTTTCCTCGGCTTCATTCCTTTGTCCGTCCTTAGTTTTCTGACGCCCACAGTTCGGTCCACCTCCAGGTGCCCTGTCCTCTTCCTACAGAAAGGAGGTGTTAGATAATTAGTGGCTTTGGGGTCAGGTGGATTGAGTTGTCTCTTGTCTCTGCCCCCTATGAGCTGAGTTATTTGAATCTTTCTTCATGTCTTTAAGGGTTGCGTTCCTGTGAACTGCTGAGAACAACTACCTTGAAGAGTAGTTGTAGGAATTACATGAGGGCTACCAGGTATGGCTGTCCAGGTTGCTTATGCCCAAAGGTGCCCAGTGTGCACAGCGCATGCTCTGTGACTGAGCCCTGTTCCCCTCTGGGGTTGTGTCAGCTGGGAGAGAGGAGCAGTCACTGTCATTTGTTTGTCAGAGGACGAATCTTTTTAAAAAATATTTCCACACAAGGAGGAAGTCTTTTTGTACTTCCTATAAAGGCAGTTGTAGTTGTATCATGAGATGTACAATATCTCACATTTAGAAAGAACTTTTTATTTATGTTTCTTTATTCATGATTGAATGCATGTACATGAGAAAGAGAGGGGGGGGGGTAGAGAGAGAGACAGAGAGAGAGACAGAGAGAGAGAGACACTCTCCACGGGGTCTGGTCACACAGTAATGGCGTTCCATCATTCTTCTCGCCCATTAGCTCTTGATTACCCCCCCACATATGTTCCACATGTTTTAGGCAGATGGGGACAGGAATTTGAACTGCTGTTCCTATGTGGGATCTAGCTTATTTTGAGAAGCACATTACTATTGTGCCAAGAAAGCCAGCCCCAGGAAGTACTTTTTTAATGGTAGCATTATAATGCAATTGTATCAGACAACATTCTTGGTTGCAAGCAACAGAAATTGGCTTGGGCTCTGCATGGATAAAAGAGAATTTTCCAAAGGGATAGCAAGGGCTTATAGATTGCTAGGAGGCAGGAGGTCCAAGCTTGGGAATTTCAAACTCTTTTGAGGATTGAGGTACAGGAGCTTCAACCAAGCCACTTAAGAAGAACCTGGCTGATGTGTGCCTACAGCAATGCTAAGATAAATATGTCCCATTTGCCTGTCTCACTTCCCATAAGGAGAGGGTCTGATTGGCCATTTTTGGAGTCATGTTCCTGCCTACTCTTAGAAATGAGCCTGCAGATTCTAAAATGGACTCCTTAGCTTTCTTTTTTCTTTTTTAAAAAAATAATGATTTATTTGAGAAGAAGACTCCTCCATGGCTCTTGAGAACTAGTGATTTCAGGGAAAAGAGAGAAATGAAGATTTTCTACTGATAATTCAACCTCCAGCCCCCAAACTCAAGTGGTAGGGAGCCCCCCAGCCTTCTCTCTGTCGCTGTCTCTCTCTGTCTCTGTCTTCTCATTTTTTGGTAATTTTTTCTTTTTAAAAATTTTTAAGGTAAAGTATTCTCTTGGCTTTCAGCCCTGCCTTTATCTTGCTAATAATCCCCTTTCCCTCCTTCCATTCAGGAGAGACAAGGGACAGACCTTCAGAAGAAGACTCCTCCATGGCTTCTGAGAACTAGTGATTTCAGTTTGAATTTTATTTTTTGCATTTTTTTGGTTGTTTTTTTTTCCCTTCTTTTAATCTCTGTTTCTCTCTCTCTCTCTCTCTTTCCTTCTCTTTTTCTTTTATCTCATCATTCTGCTCCTCATTCTCCATTCACGGTGTTTCTAGACAGATCTAAGGGAACCATAGCCAAACATCCAAATACTATTAGGGTTAACATATTCCTCAATATCCACTGACTCTGCTGCGCAAAGGGATAAAAATGGAACAGCAAAGAGATTCCAAATCACTTCCTTCTGCACACTCCTGAATGCTCAACTTGAACTTCAAGAATTAGGAAGAAATACACCATCCATCAGATAACTAGAAATCACCGCAGGGCCCCAAGACATATGGGAATGCAAGAAAATACCTCTCCCCAAGGGAAAAGAATAACTCCTCTTCATCCACAGACAGTTCAGTGAAAATCATGTTAATGTCTGATAAATAATTTAGAATATTAATAATGATGAACCTAACAGAGGTGGAAGAGAAGAAAGACAATGAACTCTGTGGAAGAAGCAGGAGAAAGGAGCTGACGAGTTTCAGGATGTGGGGATATTCTTGCAAGATCTAAAAGAGGAATTACACACTTAAAAAAATAATCAAATGGTCCTGTAAGAGATGAAGGCTATAATACAGGAAGTCAAAATGTCCCTTGAAAGTATTAAAAGCAGACTAGATCATACACAAAATAGAATCTCAGACATAGAAAATTGCTGATCTAGAAAAATCCACCACAAAGACTGAGAAAATTGCCCCCCAAAAATGAGAATAATATATGAGAAATACTAGATACCATCAAACATCCAAACATCTGTATAATTGGTATCACAGAAGGCAAAGAGATTCATAAGGGCATTGATAATATAATCCACAAAATCCTGCAAGAAAACTTTCCAAACCTAGAGAGGCACTCAAAGATCCAGTCCCAAGAAAGACAAAGGACCCCAAATAGAATCAACCTAAGAAGATCTTCTCCAAGACACATTATAGCCAGATTGACCAAAACCACAGACAAAGATACTAAGATTAGCAAGAGAGAAATGGCAAGTTACCTACAAAGGATATCCCATCAGCTGACAGCAGACCTCTCATTGGAAACAATGTGAGCAAGAAAAGAATGGGAAGTTATATTCAAAGTGTTAAGGTAAAAGCAATGCCAACCAAGAATACTATACCCAGCAAGATTATCCTTCATATGGGAAGAAAAGACAAGAACATTCTCAGATAAACAAAACCTGAAAGAATTTACCACTACCAGACCAGATCTCTAAGAAGTTCTCAAGGGAGTGCTATACCAGGAAAATTAAATACAGACACACAGAAATAAGAGTTCAAAAGCTAAGAAAATGGCCAACTTAATCGTAGGGACAAGTCTGAAGTTGAATATTATATTCCAGAATTTAATCGGGAAGATCAAACCACAACAGAAGATAGATTAAGTACATGAGACTGAACTGGTGAAATAGCATTTTATGACTTATGACTAAAACATTGCTGATTTTCTTCTAGGCTTTGTTTTCTGGTTTTAAGGATTTTTGTCCTGTCTTGAGCTGTTGATAGATTTATGTACCTATTATTTGAACAGAATCCTAACCTGTTTCCTGGCTTTAAGTTTTAAGCAAAGTTCCTTAGCATTTCTTTGATTTGTTAAAGTTAAAACTGCTTTTCTTGAAAAAAAAATTAATTTAATTTAATTTATTATTATTATTTTTTAATTTGAGCAGAGATGGGGTGGGGGGAGTGAGGAAGCAAGCCGCCAGGTCTGGGATTCAAACCACAGTTGGCCATGTGAGAGTCCAGTACTTTAACCACAATGCCAACTGCTGGCCCCATTCTTTTGCTTTCTTAATGATAAACAGGCACTCCTTGTCCTCAGGTTGCTACCCAGCAGGATTTCTATTTGGAATGGTAACAGAAATGGGGATTATATGTTAGAGAGTCAAAAAAGTGGCAAATTCACTGCTTAGGGCAATTCTGAGTAGGAGGATGTTCTAACTTATTGCCAGAAGCACTCATCACTTTGTAAACCAAGCCTCAAAAATGCAAGACCTATTAAGCCAAGTCTTCTCTTAGGCTGATGGAGAGACAAAGACTCTTAGAGCAGGGCACAATGCCTTGGTCTTTTCCACTTTGATATTTGGAAAAATACTCATTCACTGTTATCAGCAAAGAAATGCAGAATCACCTGAAGAGATACCATTTGAGTTCTAGGACAGTTGCCTGCCAATTTGAAGATTTATTTCTCACATGAATGACTATTAGAGCAGAGTGAAACGTGCCTGAGAAACTATGGAAATCGTAATGATCATGGAGGTGAGCAAGGCTGATCGCAGGATGCTCTTGGGAAGAGCTGAAATTTAGATTTACAGCTTCAGCATGGAGGAATTGCCAGCACTGATATTGTAAGCCACACCAGCACCTGATGCTAACCACAGGGTAGCGGTGGGGTTCCAGAAAGAAAACAAGAGCACCATGCAAAGGACACAAGATATCTATGTTTTTTTTTATATTTATATTTAATCACATCTATCTTCACAGTGTATAACATTTCCTTTTCCAGCATGATAACCATGCATATCAGTTAAAACAAAGACATTACTATCCAAGGATGTCTGCGTTTTGGAAGGGGCAGATGTCCAGAAGAAGGGTTATAGGTTCTACATTGGGGTAAGGATGTAGTGAAGAGGAAGAATGATTATAGAGTGATTATCATGGTCTCAGTTTCTAGAGAAAGGTCAGCCTGGGGGAGGGACAGACATTCTTCATATGATTGGCATTTTGTCTGGCATGTCACTTGTGTCAACTCATTGAAACTTCCCAACAACTGAGTAGAGTAGGTATTATTATTCTTCCTTATATGTATGAAGAAATTGAGGCTCAAAGAGGCCAGGTAAATTGTATCAGGGTCTGATTCAGATGGAAGGTGTATGGCTAGAGAACCTAAAGGAAGTCCTAGAACACAGCCACACATTTTAGAGCTAGACTCGGGGATGGAAATGGTATTTCAAATACAATGGCAGCCAAAGGATAAGAGATTCTCATCATCTCTGCATTTGGATGACTCTTCATGGTCATTAGCATGTCCCAGTATCCATCAGCCAGCAGGCTCCAAAGGCAGTTCTTCCCTAATGGCAGGAGTGGGCACGGAGTCTCCCCTCCCACACTGATGTCTGCTTGCTCCTGCACTGAATATCCAGCTGTTGTGGGCCAAGAAGTGGCAGAGGAGATAGAATGAGGAAACACAAGCACTGGTAGGTACTCAGCCTCCTAGGCCTCTGTTGTGAAGCAAAAAGCTAATAGCAGGAAGAGCAGAGAGGCCTAGATTTTGGTGGTACCCGAGTTGCACTCCATTTTCACCTTCGAGGCTGTGAGTGGAAAGAGTTGCTCTTTCTACTCCGTTCTCCCCATGGTTGTACGATCCAAAGAAACACCTGAGTTTAGGACATCCTCAGCTATGGGGAAGATGGTCATGGTTATCTGATTTTTTTAACCACCGTCTCTGTCAAATTTACTTGAAATTGCCTCTGCTAAAACTATCCAAATAATCACTGATTACCTCACCCACTCGTTTGCCCCACAAATATCTACTAAACATCCTGCTATACAATTTACCAGGCACTGTGCACTTCTGTAGGTGTGGCAAGCATACCTAGTCACTGTCCTCAAGGTTTGTAGGTGGTGGGGAAGACAGGCCATTCTTTAATAGCTCCTTCCTTGTCCCACCCAATACCTGTTGTCTCCCAGTGCTTGTGTCCCTGGATTCTCCCTGCGGTCCAGACCCCATGACGACAAGTACTGGGCTGCTTAACAAAGACTCCATTGAGAGCTGGCCACTCTGTGTAGAAAGTAGCAGTGTCGGTCCTGAACCTTACCCAAGGAAGATAGCTATTGTCAGTGTCATTTTGACAGTCCTTGGCAGCAGGTATCAGTCAGCCCCAGACCTCCCCATTCTTCTCTCTCCCTGCAAAGCTTTTTGCCATCCTCAAAGTGTCACTTCCATTTGGAAGGCCTGGAGGAAGCCAGGCGTTGAGAGGAATTGGTCATCACTCTAACTGTAGACCACAGGTGGGGTTGGGCATGGCCAGATGACAAATGGCATTTGTGCAGAACATCCCAGGGGCATGGAGTTGCTGATGAAGCGAGCTGAGTCTCAGCTGCAGCTCCTCTTTTCTCTACCTGTGGCAGTGAAGAGAGTGTTTTCTTCTGTGGACCCATCACTTGAATGTCTTCTCACTGTCTCCCCCAGTAGAGGTCTCAGCATTTCCCTATGTAGGGACAGAGAAATGAGTAAAAGGGAATGTCCTAGTTAAGGGTTCAAGCTGTCAGAACTGAATTTCAAGAGACAAGGAAGGGAGTAAACATAGGGTTGAGGCTTTCAGGTCAGACCAGGGTTCAAATTCTAACAATGATCCAGCAATTCTATTGCTAAGTGTATACCCAAGAGAAATGAAGCCATGTAACCACACAAGACATGCAGATATTCATAGCAGCATTATTCATAGTAGGCAAAAAGTGGAAACAATCTCAATGTCTATCAACTGATGAATGGGTAAATTAAGTGTGGTATGTCCATACAATGGACTACTCTTTAACCATAAACAGGTATGAAGTTATGATGCATGCTACAGCATGAGTGATGCTTGAAACTATTGAGTCACCAGAAAAGTCATGATGCATTTTTGTGTAGAAAAACATAGAAAAATATGACTTTTCTGATGACTCAATATCATGCTAAGCAAAAAGCCAGATGCAAAAGATCACATATTACATGATCCCATTTATATAAAAGGTACAGAAAAGGCAACTCTGCAGATACTGGCTGCCTGGGGTTGGAGAAGAAAAGACAGGAAGTGACTACAATAGAGGATTTTTTAAAAGAATTATTTACATAATTTATTTTAGAGAGATTTTTTGCTATAAGGTTTGTGTGCTCACTGGAAAGACAGACAGAAAGCTAGAAATCACTCCGCAGGGGAGATGGCCACACTGCATTCCCTTTTCCTCCATTCTCCTCTCAGGATCTTGGACATGCATGCACATGTGCCTGGCATGAATTTTAAGCTGCTGGGTCCAGGACTTGAATGGGTCTGGGACTTGAACTGCAATCGACTACATGGGAATCCAGTGACATAACCATTATGTCATCTGCTGGTCCCTATTATTTTTTAATTTGATCAGAGAAAGAGGGAAGGTGAGAAAGCAGGCCACCAGTTCTAGGACTCAAACCATGGTCAGCCATGTGAGAGTCTAGCACTTTAACCACCATGCCACCTGCCAGTCCCCCTTTTTTTCATTTTTTAGTTTTTGTTGTAGGGCACATGCACTCACCAGAGAAAGAGGGAAAATAAATCATCACCCTACCTCCCACCCCCCCCCCCCTCAGGGCAATGGCCATGCTGCAATCCCTTCTCCTCCAGTCTTGAGATTTTGGGGTCACACACACACACTCCACCTGATGTGATTTTCAAGCTGCCGAGTCTGGTACTTGAACCACAGAGCTGGCCATTTGGGATCCAGTGCCTTAACCACCATGCCACCTGCTGGCCTGGAGGACAATCTTTTGAAAGAGATGGAACTGGATGTAGTGAGAGTTGCACAACTTTGTAAACTTACCAAAAAGTAATTGGATCATACACTTAAAGTGGGTAAATATTGTAGTATGTAAATTATGCATCAATAAAGCAGCTATAAAAATCCCAAGTATACTACCTACTAGCTGACAGACTTGGAGAAAGTTAGCTAACTGTAGAGTTGTTGTTTCATGTGTAAACTGAGGATAATGATGTTTATGTCATAGACCCATTGTGAGAATTAGGAGCCTGATTTATAAAAGCATTAAATAAATATAAATGACAACCATTGATAGATGCTACTACCTTTTTGTTTTTAAATAAAAGTGTTTTATTGGGGGAGAAAGTAAGGAAAAGAGAGAGTGTGATCAAGAATCTTGGATAATAGTAAAATTACAGGGATTATGGGCTCTTGAGACTTCATCTTCTCTCTCTGTGCCAAGTGGATATTTTTAATGGTCTATCTCCATAATACATTTCTGAATGTTCTCTCTGAATGCCAGGGAGTCTGGTTAAAAAAAAATGAGCGAACAAACAAAAAACAAACAAACTTGCATGCCAGCCAGAGACATAATGGAGACCCAGCCTTCTATATATATATATATATATATATATATATTCATACCAAGAGGAGTTTAATTATGCTGAAGAGAAAGTGAGAAAACCCTTTGGTGTCCCAGTGGCCTCTAGTATGTCTAGTTTCTCCTTTCTTCGTCCATCCCTTCATTTGTATTCACACATTTATAAATATCTTAAGAATTTACAATGGGCCGCAGATAGGCTAAAGCGCTCCCTCTGCTTCTTGGATCTGCTTTTCTCCTGATGAGCATCATTTCCAGGGAACTGCTCCCCTGTGGGACAAAGGGGTTTTCAGCAGCCCCAGGCTCCTGTTCAATAAGTTTAACAGCCTGAAGAAAATTTTTTCTTTTTGGCAAAATCTGAGGATTACTCTCACTAAGTGTAGTTAGAGCTCATGCGTTGATTACCATCCTGAACCAACCCCTGTAGTCTAGAGAATGCAGCAGGCTGATTGGCCAGACCTGGGTCAGGTATCCTGTGTAGGGGGAAGTCAGCTCCACTTTGCCTACATTGACAGAAACCAAAATAGGGGAGGTCCCTCAAAGGAAAATCAGGACGTTTTACTGGAGTTAAAGGAATAACGATGAACAGGTAAATGGCAGATGTCCACTACGACCACTGTCTTTGCTCTAGTCTTGGAGGAATTCAAGAGGAATTTTGAGGAAGGCCCTGCTTAGTGCACTCCCTTAGTCCACCATTTCTAGAGGCCCCCAAATTACCCTTCTATTCAAGCAGACTGCTGGTTAGCAGATTCATTTTCATAAGAGCATGTTAATCCCATTTCTCATCTGGCTCATTTTCAAAGCTTATGTTTCAACACTTAATGGAAACACAATATCTGTATTATGAATTCTTGCTAAGGAATATAACCCCAAAGGTTTAACCACCCAACTCATACAATTTTTGATTGCAAATTCCCATAGAGGACTCTGTGGAGCATTGACAGTCTGACCGTTTCTCTAGGTTTTCCAGAATGTGCTCCTGGGTCAAGCTAGAACCACTGAAAGCAATGTACTCCCACTGTATGACTTTGACTTCATCCTACAATTTTCTTCTAAGAATATACCCTTGACTTTTATTGAAGTATGCTATTATATAAAAAGCAGTTGTATTAGTCAGGAATTCTAGGCCATGATTCAAGAAGAAATACACCCTCAATTCTCAGGGGTTAAACACAGTCAATGTTGACTTATGTTCCTCTCATTGTTCAGTATGGGTCAGGAGGTTCTCCTCCAGGAGAGACTCAGGGATCCAGGCTGCTTCTTCTTGGCACCTCAGTTATCTCTGAGTTTTTCTATTACTCTTAAGACTGAGAGGGTGTCGAAGAGCAAATGAGTGGAATTTGCTGACACTTACATTCATGTGTGAGAATTCAGCTCTGTGATCCCAGCCTAACTGAAGACAGTCTGGGAAGTGGAGTTTCCTGAGTGCCCAAGAAGAGAAAACCAGATGGGAAACCTACAACATCGTCTCTGCCATGTTGGTCACGGAACACCTGAGCACATTTATCATAAGAAGGCTGTGGAGACACCAGATGAAGCATAGCAAACTAAAACACATGCATTGTTTACCATCCTGCCCCAAACCTGCTAAAAGATGGTAAATGGATTTCAAAAGGTATGGCCCGTAAGGATAAAGAAAATAAAAAGGAGATGACAGCAACTAAATATTGGAAATTGGAAAGCAAGTGGTTATTGACCCAGCAGACCAGGGAAAGCAGAAGCTGACATCAAGAGTTAGGGAGGAGGTAGGGGTATGAGGGTGTGAGAGGAATCCAGAAGTAGGTTAAGCAGGGGTTCTAGACCCGGAAAGGCTGAGCCACTGGAGCACCACATCCCTTTGAAAGTAAAGGATAAATGGGACTAAAATAAGGACCAGTTTAAATTTGGAAAAGTAGCCAATAGACAACCCCATACTCTTCCCCAACTCCCCACACCCACATAAGAGTAACCTAACTCCCCTCCCTCATTCCAGCAAAAGGAGAGAGGTTTATGTGGTAGGAAAAAATGAGCCAGAAGGGCTCTGGGCTCGTAGGCACAGCTGAGGGGAGGGATCTCATACTGAAAACGGGAGCGCTAAGAAAAAGTTTCTACTGACAGTTAGTACCCTCTACCCCTTCTCCTCTTGACCCCCAGAATTCTAGCAGTCAGGTTTATATAACTGAAATTGGAGAGAGGAAGATTCTTCTAAGAAAACCAGCAGAACAAGGGAAAAGGCCTACAGGAGCTTGGCATCTGTTTACGGCATGGTGTCCTCTTGATGAGGCCTCTGGCGGAATTTCTCCAAGACCTTCGTTGTGCGTCTGTTGAACTGCCAAAGAAGACAATCTTAAGAACACTGTGAATCTTGTATAGAGGAGAACTGTCTTCTCATGTTGTCTCTAGGAAACTTCACTCCAAATTTTCTGCCTATTTCCAGCAGTTGTATAGAAATTCTTCGATGTGCTTTTGGGCACTCAATGTATTGCTGACTTTACCTTGCCACCTCTTTTTGGTTTCACCCTAATGACCATCCATTGATCCACTTACTCACTCTCACACTCATTCAACAAACATGGCAGATTTGTGTGCCAGACAATAGGCCCAATGTAGAGAACCAGGGGCCTTACACACTGGCGCTCTATGCATTTTGGTGATCCACTCTGGAAGCACACGTGTGTGCAGGATTGTTATAAACAAATGCATATACAAAGAACATGGCTGATGATTCCACTATGGTGTTGGAATATGCCTTCTATGGTGGCAAAATTCCAATGGTCTTATTGCATTTGTCACCATGGGTTGTTACACATGGAGGGTGCACTGGGAGGAGGTGAGGATTCTGGGAAATATAGGCTTTCCTGTGGAGAGATGTCATGCTTCAGAGAACTGAAATAAGAGAGGGACTGGATGGCAGCACAGTGGTAAAATGAAGTGCTCGGCAAAACTGACTCACATGGGAAGGTTCCAGGTTCGTGTCTGGAGACCTCCCTGAATGTGCTGGGCATGTAGGTGTCCATGACCCAGGAATTGATGAAGCGGTATCAAGACCCTGTTGGGGGGAACCAGCAGTTAGCGTAATGGCTATGTCACTGGACTCCCACATAATCGACCGCGGTTCGCATCCCGGTCCCGGTGCTTAAAACTCACGCCGGGCGCGTGTGTACGTGCCCAAGATCCCGAGAGGAGAATGGAGGAGAAGGGATTGCGGTGTGACCATCCCCCCCTGGGGGGTGATTTCTCGCTTTCTGTCTCTATGTCTGTCTCTGTCTGTCTGGCGAGCGCATGCGCCCTATAGCAAAAACCTCTCCAAAAAAAAAAAAAAAATAAGACCCTGTTGGGAATGCTGTCTCTCTGTCTCTCTGTCTCTCTCTCTCTTTGGAGGAAATAAATAACCTTACCAAAAAAAAAAAAAAAAAAAAAAAAAAAAAAGAAGAGAAAGATCATAGAATGAGCTCTTATTCTTACCATTGAGGTTTCTCTCTAAGAAATCTTTGCTCTGAATTTATGCTCCTTAGTGCCTGAGTAACCCTCTAAGGCCACAATGTTGCAGAAAATTGCCAGCCAGGTTCAAGAAACCAGTGGGAGTCCAGTTACTGCTTCCCTCAGTGGCAATTATTGCTATGAAGTGCGCTCTCCCTGCCCAGTCCTGACACCCATCCGCCTGCTTCCATTGGCTAGGAGAATGTGGGGTATACAGTTGATCTGCCTCTGGGATGCACATGCTCCAGTCAATATGGGCCTGAAGATGTTGCAACTCAGGGCACTGTTAGCCAGGCAGCAGACAACCCCTTTTGACTCCATACTGTACTTTGCCTCGATGCACGTGCGTGCACACGCTTACACGTGTGCACACTCCTACAAGGAAGTTAATAGAGATCTACAGCTCTCGTTACCATTTGCTTTCATAAATAAATATATTAAATCAGTAAGCCAAATTTATTTCTGGCAACAGCTTGCAAGTGACACCTCCCCTTCTTATTCACAGTTCCCGAAGCAACCCCAGCCTCTTCCACCCCACCCCCAGGTGTGACTTTCTCTCTTAAAATTTTATTTTTAATTTGTCGTGATGAATGAATGACACCTCTGACAGCCGATTCGCGGAGATTAATAGAAACGACACAATATTTACGTCGGCGCTACGAACAATTATCCTGCCATCTATCTCTGAGATTATCTTCCTGATTGAAAACTACTCATCCGTGTAATCGGAATTATTTGGAATTAGAAGGGAATTTATAGCCCCCCTGGAGCACACGCTCTCCCCTCGTGAAAACACCTCAGTCTCCATCATTCTCTTGGCTCTCCTCTGGGCCTCTGGCCTTCTCTTCTAGCCTGGTGACAGGGCAGAGAAAATCCTCTCCTTGAGGAAGGCTGCTTGTCAGGGCAGTGGACAGCTCTGGCAGGGGGCACAGGGTGGAGAAGATGGGATCTAGAAGCAGTGGTTTATAGGAGGGAGGCTCTTACACTGTGAGAAGAGTCGGGGGTCAGCAAGGCCAGCTCTGAGCTCAAGATAAATGAGTATGATCTGAAGAAAGAGGTTTAATATGAGGGTGGAGGAGAAAGGTGACTTTGGAAAGCACGCAGTGTCAGATTGTGACAACAGGACGAAATGTAAGGAAGCAGAAGAGGTACTGATAATGGTATTGAGATTGCTAGAAAATGCTGTCTTAGTTGGTGCAGGTTGCCACAGAAAATGCCACAGTAGGGGCGGCAGATGGTGTGGTAGTTAAGGAGTAAACTCCCACATGACTGACTGTGGTTCAAATCCTGGACCTGGCGGCTTGCTTTCTCACTTTCCCTCACTCTTTCTCTCATTGACCAAATTAAATAATAATAATAATAATAATAAATAATCCTTTAGAAAAAAAGAACGGAAATGCCACAGTAAACTGGGAAGCTTAAATACAGACACTTACTTCTTATAGTTCTGGAGGCTGGAAGACTGACATCAGGGTGCCAGTGCGGTTGGGTCCTGGTGAAGGCCTTCTTCTTGGTTTGTAACTGTCTGCCTTCTGTGTCCACACATGGCCAAGAGAGAGAGGGAGGGGAGGAAGGAGAGAGGGAAGGAAAAGTAGTGAGATCTTTTGTGTTTTCAATAATGGCACTAATTCCTCATGATTTACCCCCCCCACACACACACACACAGACACACAGACATCGTCTCCAAATGCCATTGCATTGGGCATTGCCATTGTGTATAAATTTTGGACAGACACAAACCTTCAGGCTATCACAAACAAAATAATGTGAGGGACCTTGGGAGAATGTCAGGTGCTCTGGGACCTGGGCCTTATCAAGGGCCACATTTGGGGCATCGAAGCAGGAAAGAGCAGGCTAGGAAGCCCCGTGTGCCGATCTGGAGAAGCTGGAGAACTCCTTTTCACACAAAGGGGGCTGGAGAGTGGGGCCAAGGTGTGAAGAACAGAGATGCTGTGAGAGCTCCTCTGCTCTCTGTTCTCTGCCCTGCCCTGCCTGGTGGCCCAGCAGATACAAGGTTGAGTTCTTCAGTTTTTCCCATTCTGCCACCTCAAAGTTGAGTGACTAAAGGCAACTTTGCTTCTTTTTTTATAAATTATTTGTGTATTTATTTTTACATTTTTCCACAAACATTTACTTCATATGTCAAAAAATTTTTGCTCGGGACCAGCAGTTAGCGTAATGGCTATGTCGCTGGACTCCCACGTAGTCGACCGCGGTTCGAGTCCCGGACCCGGCGGCTTAAACTCACGCCGGGCGCGTGTGCGTGCGTGCCCAAGATCCCGAGAGGAGAATGGAGGAGAAGGGATTGCGGCGTGGCCATCCCCCCTGGGGGGTGATTTCCTGCTTTCTATCTCTCTGTCTCTCTCTGTCTGTCTGGCGAGCGCACGCGCCCTATAGCAAAAAACCTCTCCAAAAAAAGAAAAGGAAAAAAAAAAATTTTTTTGCTCATACTCCATAGTTCTTGACAGTTAATAAACAACTTTCAAAATTTCAAACAACTTGGGGACCAGCAGTTAGCGTAATGGCTATGTCGCTGGACTCCCACGTAGCCGACCGCGGTTCGTGTCCCGGACCTGGTGACTTAAAACTCACACCGGGCGCGTGTGCGTGCGTGCCCAAGATCCCGAGAGGAGAATGGAGGAGAAGGGATTGCGGCGTGGCCATCCCCCCTGGGGGATGATTTCTCGCTTTCTGTCTCTCTGTCTCTCTCTGTCTGCCTGGCGAGCGCACGCGCTCTATAGCAAAAACCTCTCAAAAAAAAAATTTCAAACAACTAAATTTTAAAGATAATGTTTGAAATATTTGTTATAATTTTGTTTATGACTCTATAACAACAGAGATGGTATGTTTTTAAATATTTTTGAGAAAATATTTACATGTCAATTACTCAAACTGTTGCAAAGCAAACACCCAGCACACAATTTACACATAAACCTTCTCAGTTCAGCCCTGCCTACCTAGTATTCTGTGATATACCATCTGCTAGCAAAAATCAGTCTCTCTTTCTTCCTTCAAAGTCTTCCTCAACGTAATCCTCTGGTTGTGGCTGCTCTTTTACAATCTCTACTGATTACAATGCTGGGCTGGAAAAGTCCAGGTTATGTTATAGTACTAATTCTTTCATATAGCTTCCCTAATCCTCTCTGCCAGGCAGAATGTTATGGTGCCAGGCCATCTTTCCAAGAGCTTCTGTTGGCTTACTAGAGATCTACCTTAGTTTCATAGTTTTCTGGTTTAATATTCAGATATGACATTTCACTCAAAGCCCTGTTCAATAATGAGTGTTTCCAATTTCTGATTCAAGGCAACAGGTTTAATTGACCTTCTGCAAATAACCATTCTGCCACAAATAAGAATACTCCCAAATATTTTCCAATTCCAGAGGGGTCATGAAGGGAGAAAAGTTTATGTTTTCATTTAAAGAAACAAACAAACAAGAAAAAGCATTTTAACAAATTGCTGAACCTATCAACAGCTCAAAAGAAAGCAAAATTCTTAAATTGGGAAAACAAAGCACAGTAAAAAAAATCAGTAATATTTTACTCAAAAGTAATAAAATTCTATTTCACCAGTTCAGTCTTAAGTAATCAATCTTTCTTCTGCAGTGTGACTGTGGTCTGATCTTCTTGTTTAAATCCTGGAAGTTATCATATAACGTTATTATTGATATTTCTTGTCCCCAGCATTAAGTTGGTCATTTTCTTGGTTGCTTTTTGTTCTCTTATTTCTGTATGTGTGTCTTTAGTTTTCCTGGTAATGCATTCCTTTTCAGAACTTCTTGAAGAGCTAGCATTGGTAAATTCTTTCAGGTTTTGTTTATCTGAGAATTTTTTCAATCTTTTCTTCCCATATAAAGGATAATCTTGCTGGGTATAGTATTCTTGGTTGAAACTGTTTTTCACTTAACCCTTTTAATATATTTTCCCATAATTTTCTTGGTCATATTGTTTCTGATGAGAGGTCTGATGTTAGCCTGATGGGATAATCTTTGTAAGTAACCTGCCATGTCTCTCTTGCCAATCTTAATATCTTATCTTTGTCTGTGATTTTGGCCAATCTGGCTATGATGTGCCTTGGAGAAGAATCTTCTTGGGTTGATTCTATTAGGAGTCCTTTGTATTTCTTGGATCTGGATATTTGAATGCCTCTTTAGATTTACAAAGTTTTCTTCTAGGATTTCATGGAATAGATTATCAATGCCCTTATTAGTTTCTTCACCTTCTGGGATACCAATTATCCAGATGTTTGGGCGCTTAATGGTATCTAGTATTGTTAATATAGTATTCTCATTTTTGGGGTTATTTTCTCAGTTTTTTTTTGTTGTTGTTGTTGTTATTTTTTCTAGGTCAGAGGTTTTGTCTTCAACATCTGAGATTTGATCTTCTACATGGACTAATCTGCTTTTAATACTTTCAAGAGAGGTTTTGACTTCCTGTATTGCAGCCTTCATCTCTAACATTTCCATTTGATGCCTTTTTTATGGTGTGTATTTCCTCTTTCAGATAGTGCAAGAACTTTCTCACCTCCTAGAACTTGTTGTCTCTTTTCTCTTGCATCTTGTTTAGTTTTGTCACTGTGAATATTCTGAATTCTCTATCAGACATTTCCATGAGTTCCACTGTACTGTCTATGGATGAGGAGGGGTTGGTTGTTCTTTTCCCTTAAGGGAGAAATATTTTCTTGGTTGCCCATGTTTCTTGTGCATCTGCGGCTGTTTCTGGTCATTCAAAATCTCTCCTCTACTGTGTTTTGCAATATGGTATCCACAGGAAGATTTTGAGTTCAGATTTAGAAAAGGAATTTCTTCCTTAAGCTAGGAGGTTAAATAGACATTGAGGATTTCAATGACCCTAAAAGTATTGAGATGCTTGGCTACTGTGCACCTAGGCCTGTTCAGACACTCAGCATGTAGAGACTGAAGAACAGAGTGGGAAAGTAATGTTAAAAATAAACAAACAAGTAAATTAAAGCAAAAGGAAAAGAAAAGAAAAAAATACTAGCCAAAAAACAACCAAAAAAGAGAAAAAAAAATTTTTAAAGGTACAAAATGAAAGCTACATGGCACGCTAGCACACCTTGGTCCCTGAACACTGCAGGACAGGACAGATAGAAACAGAGAGAGGACAGAGGTCACCATTGCTGTCTCAGTGTTTTGGGGGGTCTAGAAGATGGGGTTTAGAGCATAGCTCCAGTTGTCTTGGTCCCTGAATGCACTAGGACACCCCTCAGATTTAAAATGCCTTCTGAAATTAGCAAGAGAAAAAAAGGCCGGAAGTGAGAAGTGTTTTAAAAATTAAAAAAAAAAAAAAATTAAAGAGAGAGAGAGACAGAGACAGAAGACAGAGGTCACTCCTTCTGGCTCAGTGTTTAGGGGGTCTAGAAGATGGGGTTTAGAGCATAGCTGCACTCATCTTGCTCCCTGAATGCTCCAACACATACTTCAGATTTAAAATTGCTTCTCAGTGTTTCAGGGGTCTAGAAGATCCAGGCAACTTTCTTAACCTCCCTGAATTTTAGTATTCAATCTGTAAATCTCCAATTTTTAGTTTTCTTTATAGGAGTGTACATAATCTGTAAATCTAGTGTAGCAATATCATCTGCTTTACAAGGATGTCATATGGATTAAATGAGATAATGCACATAGGACACTTTGCACTTTCTAGTACACAGAAAATGCTCAATATATGTAGTGCTACCAATGAGATAAACTCCAACTCCAGATGCCTTTAGAAGGCAAAGATCTGGGTTCCTGGATTAGCCCTGACTTGCCAGATTTCTTTTTTCACTTTTGTCATCATGCATCCTGATGACCTGTTGACCTGTGGCTTCTTCCTTCTCCTTCTCCTTTGACCTTTTCTTCTTCAACCTCCTCTTCACCCTCCCCTTGCTATGATATTGGAATATCTTTTGCAAAAGCAAAGCATACAGGAACCTACTTTAATGGGTGCTTGCTATGATTTCAACACCATTCTCTGTTACTTCTGTCTTTTAATACTTGTAATTGCTAACATGCATTGGACACATACTCTTTCCAGGCATGTTCTAAGTTCTCTCCTGCAACATATATTTAATCCCCATGGTATGAGTCACATCCTCATTTTACAGATAGAGAAACTAGGGCACTGAGAGGTTGATAACTTGCCAAGGCACATGACTAGCGCAGTAAGCAACTTCTAAGATGTCTTCAAGATCCCTAAGATCCCTGCCTCTGATATTCACGTCCATGTGTCATTTCCTCCTCTTGCATGTGGACTGGACCGTGACTTGTTTCCAGTGAGTAAAATATGGCTGTGATGAAGATTTCACTTCAGAGGTTAGGTTACAAAAGACTATGCCATACGTCTTTCTCCCACTTTCTCTCCCTAACTCTTCTTAATTGCTTACCCCGATGAAGGAAGTTGCCATGTTGTGAGTTATCTTCTGGTGAAGCCTCAAGGAACTATGGGAAGTCCCTGGCCAATAGCCCATGAAGAACAGAATCCTTCCAACAACAATGTAAGTGAGTTTGGAAGTTTGAGGCATGAGTTTGGTCTTCACCTTGACCATAACCTTCAGAGAGATGCTGAACCAGAGGACCTGCTAAGTAGTTCCAGATTCCTGGGCCACAGAAACTGTAAAACAGTAAGTGTGTATTGTTTTAAGCTGCCGAATTTGAGACAATTCGTTACACAGCAATAGATAGCCAATACAACATGTAATAGCCCAGCCAGGATTTGCACCTAAACTGGTGAATCTGCAGCTTGGGCTCTAGCCATCTTGCCACATGCCCCATGAGGCCCCCTTGGGATGGAGTCACTCGAGTTCTCAAGTCTCATCTGAGATGGGTAAATAAGCTTCAAGGGCTTCCTTAGGTTGTCACTTTAGTGATTCAGGATGAGATTTGAGTAATATCCCAATGAAGAGAGATTTGCAAATATTACCTAGAAAATGTCTCTCCTTCTTTTGGATGTATATAGCCCTTTCTAAGAGAAAGAAGAAAAATCTGTGTTCTTCAGGTCAGAGGAGCTTAGTGGTTTTTTTTTTTTTTCTTTTTTTTTTTTTTAAGAATTATTTTATCTAACTTTATTTTATTTAATTATTTATTTATTTTAATTTGACCAGAGAGGGACAGAGTGAGAGAGAGAAGGAAAGCAAGAAAGCAAGCTGCCAGGTTTAGGACTCAAACCACAGCCGACCATGTGGGAGTCCAACACCCTTACCCACCTTGCCACCCACCTGCTGGCCCCAAAGGAGCTTAGTTCTTTTTTTTTTTTTAAAGATCGAGAGCATGCACTCGCCAGACAGATGGAGACAGAGAGACGGAAAGCGAGAAATCACCCCAGGGGATGGCCATGCTGAAATCCCTTCTCCTCCATATTCCTCTCGAAATCTTGGGCACACACACACACACAAGCCCGGTGTGAGTATTAAGCCACTGGTATGAGACTTGAACCTCAGCTGACTACATGGGAGTCCAGCGAAATAACCATTATGCCATCTGCTGATCCCAGGAGCTTAGTTCTTTAAGTAGCTGGTAGGCAAGGAAAGAACTCTCCTTTTGGAAGAAACATAGTGCTATTAGAAGAGTCCCAGGTCTAGAACTCAAGAAACTCTTCCAAGTCAAGAAAGCCTCACCTGGAGGGATCTCAGGAGCTGGTAGGACACTTTGTCTACAACAGTGAAGAATCTGGGTGCTACCTCACTAACATTGGAAATAAACAGAACCAACCAACGTGAATTTATTAGTGCACTTTTTGAACAGTGAAATTCTGCAATTGCTCTCCAGGAAATAGTGACAACACAAATTTGTCATTAGGGCATTATTCCTCCTCTTTAATGAATGACTTCCTTCTGCTCAGGGAGAGTTGGCAAGGTCTCTCAGAGGGAGACTGTGAAAACTTTGCTATTTAGTAGTCCAGGAAACAAACATTAGGTAACAAAGAAAACCAACCCTAAGACCTGTGGAGTATGCTTACAATATAGGTAGGATCCAAATGGGGGAGGGAAGAAGACAAATGCTACGCACAGATAATGGAAAGCACCATCACCATCTGAAGAGGAAGATGCCTCGATACTTGGGAAAATATCATTTCAGTTTGGGCTTAGACTGTGTTACCCCCCTCCCCATGAATGAATATCTTTTGGGATCTGGGTATGTTCCTATGTTAATGGGCCAGTTGGTAAAGTAGCTGGCTTCCTTGTACTTTACACTGATTTAGCTGCTGAAGAGGAGCTTCATCTGGAAGGATGCACAATCACCACAAGGCCCAGTCTCTTTTCTCTCCCACCTGTTCTTTACAACTCGGTGGATTTGGGCCAGCTGTGGTAACACAATTCTCCATGATGCTGGACCCACGTGAAATGGTTCTGGGTCCATGTCCTGAGGCCTCCCTGTATATGTACGTGTGTGCCCATTGTCCAGCCTGCCTTAAGGTGGGGTGGATTGTGATAGGATAACCTTGTTGGGAGCACTTCTCTCTCTCCAAAGACACATGTTAGGAAATAACAAAAGCAAAAGCAAATCAGGGCCAATTACGTGGTATGGTGGCAATGCCCAAGAGAGCCAGATCACACAAGGTGACCATGGTTTGAATCCCTGATCCAGTCAACCTGAAACACTCCAGGCACACATGCAAGAGCCCACGATCTGATGGGCTGGAGAACAGGAGGAAGTGGATCATGGCATGACCAGACCCTGCACAAGATACAAGATTCTCATTCTCTCTCTCTCTCTCTCTCTCTCATACATACATGGTTTATCATAAATAAAGAATAAAACCTTAAAATTTGGGAGGATTTGCTTATCCCTGACCATCTGGTCAAGACCTAGTCTATTATTCTAGAATGATTAGCTCAGACTAAGGGCATTACATGGAGACAAGAAGGATGGAACCAGAGAGAAAGTGCCCTTCTTGTGTTGGAAGTGATTCTCAAGGGAAGTAGAGAAAGATGCTGAAAAACAGTCTGAGAAGGAAGAGACTCAGGGATGTGATGAGAAAAGAACATTAACCTTCAGCTTCTTAGCTGCAATTTTATTTTAAAATTGCCCGATCTTTGAATAAAGGAAATTCCCACACACCTGGTCTTAAGAAATAGAAGGGAGGGACCAACAGTTAGTGTAATGGCTATGTCACTGGACTACCACGTAGTCGACCACGGTTCAAGTCCTGGACCCGGCGGCTTAAACTCACGCTAGGCGCGTGTGCGTGCGTGCCCAGGATCCCGAGAGGAGAATGGAGGAGAAGGGATTGCAGCATGGCCATCCCCCCTGGGGGGTGATTTCTCGCTTTCTGTCTCTCCGTCTGTCTCTGTCTGTCTGGCGAGCGCACGTGCCCTATAGCAAAAACCTCTCCAAAAAAAAAAAAAAAAAAAGAAAAAGAAAGAAATAGAAGGGAGAGGCCGGTAAGGGAAGGGTTAGACTGTCCAGGACATCACATCACCAGCTCCATAATTAGCTGGTTATAAGCAATGGAAACTGCCTGAACTGACTTAAGCAAAACTGGAATGTATTGGAAAGATGGAGGAGTTCATAGGAAGGGTCAAGCCTCAGAAAGGCCAGGAGCCAGGACTGCTGAGTAAGCTTGATCTGGGTATGCTTGCCTGTTTTAAGCCCTTGGGGTACAAGGTTCAAGACTCAAAGCCCAATAAGAGAGCTTGTGATTAGCCTCTCTTGGGTCACATGATTGGTGGTATCACTGAGGCTGCAAATGACGAGTGTGAGGCAGCTCTCCAAAACAAAACTGGAGAGAAGTTACCAGAAAAAGAGTATCCTGGGCAAATAGAAACAATAAGTCATCTACTATACCCACTGTACCTAATCGCTTTCTCAGTGAAGTCTTTTTGTTTATGAAGTAAGTTAATATTGGGCAGGGGACCAGCAGTTAGCGTAATGGCTATGTCGCTGGACTCCCACATAGTCGACCACGGTTCATGTCCCGGACCCGGTGGCTTAAAACTCATGCTGGGCGTGTGTGTGTGTGTCCCCAAGATCCCAAGAGGAGAATGGAGGAGGATTGCAGCATGACCATCCCCCCTGGGGGGTGATTTCTCGCTTTCTGTCTCTGTGTCTCTGTCTGTCTGGCGAGCGCACACGCCCTATAGCAAAAACCTCTCCAAAAAAAAAAAAAAAAAAAATTGGGCAAAGACAGCTTTCTTTCTGTTGACCCCAACAGAAGTTCTTCCGCCGGAAGTGAGTTTATCACCGCTTCATGGTGGATAACCCCCTTTCCCTTCGTGGACTCCCATCAACATCCAAGTCCCTGTTCTGATTGCCCATGTCCAGCGTGTGTCCGGCAGACATTAATAGGACCTGGGAGAGACTACCAGGGAGGAAATTCCTGTGAAATAATGTGTACACTTGCCCCTTTCTTAGGAACCTCTTTTGATGCAAATAGACGATTCTTCAGAGGACCAGGGCAGGGCCCAGGGACAGGAGCTGAACCTTATTTAAAACCGACAGTGAGATGTCTGTATTTGTTTGGGAGTGTGGGTTGTGGGGGCAGGGGCCACTGCAGTGAGGTGTGTGCTATTCTGATGGGGCCTGGGAGCAGAACAGACGAGGCCATTGGTGCCTCATCCTCCACTAGCCAGGGAGAATGAACTTGCCTATCCTTGGGCAGCAGCTGGTGCTAGAGGAAAGTCAACCCGAAGGGAGTCCTCCGAGAGCGGCCTCCTCCTAAGAGGGGCCATAGGGGGCACGCAGAAAGTCATCAGGGTAACCAGCCTTAATAAAGGTAGAAGATGAGATTGGAGAGGGGTGGGTTGGAGCAGGGGGGAGTCTGGGGGAAGGAAATGATTGCAGGAGAAACAGATGCAATTGAGCAAGACTCCTGGAGATGGATTTCCCTGCCTTGGTCCAAACTCAAATCCCTGTGCTCAGATTAATTAGCAAGGAAATATTTTCCTGTCTGCAAAAAAAGGCTGCTGGATTGCCAGTGGGACATGAGGGTGGGCAGTCTATCAAATAACTACTAATTAGGTTACTTCCCACTGCTGTTGACATGCTGGGGACATGTTCCTGGGCCAAAATAAGACGGGGAGGGAGGGAGAGGAACAGAGATGGAGAGAGGAGCAGGCCAGGATCTTCTCAGCTCATTTTAGAAAATTGTTGGCTGGGATTAGGAAGGAGAACTGGATCCAAAGCCCAAAGGGGAGATGACAAGAGAAGCGACATGCTGGTAGCGGACAGCCTGTGGCCAAGACCTGCATTTGTGCTTCTGTCTCATTTTCTACAAATGACCTGAAAACATGCTCCGTGCAGGCAGCCACTGCCGAGCCGGGGGTGGAATGGCTATCGATGGGTAGGAATCCGGATGACACCAATAATGCTGCTGGGTGCTTATGGAGTGTTTACTGTCTGTTAGGTGTGTCTTCCCATGCACTTCATTCATTCATTCAGTCAGTCAGTCACAGGAGGTTAAGAGATTAGCGTACATTTGCCTCATTTATTTTCACAACTAGGGGACAGACAGTTTAGCCCTTTTTTATAAATAAGAAAATTAGGGCCCAGAGAGATTTAATAATTTGCCTCTGATCACATAGCAAGTGGTGAAGGTGAGTTTTGTATGCAATATCTGCCTGACTCCAGCCCCGCCTGCCATTACCCCTGTTCTATGGATGATGCACATTTGACCATGTACATTTTCTTCTTTCGTGTTCCTTTTCCTAAGTTTCTAATCCTTCCCTGAAGTTCTCCAGGCATATATTTCAGTACATCCCATGCAGGAACTTGAACTGTTTCACAAGAGGGACACTACCCTTCTCCCCAGAGTCCGAGGATGCGAGGTCAGGTGGTGACCCCGAGAGGCCATCACTAGTTCCTGTCATTAGCCAGAACTGAACTTGAACCCTACCAAACCGATGTGCATCCTTCTTTGTACAAACCCTATTGAGAAGAGTCATACAGTTCATTCCCCTGGCAAGACCACCTGGCCTGTGCAGAGTTTACCTGTTTCCCTCTAGTTTGTCTTCATTGGAACCCAGGCAGGTGAATCACCTGGTGCACCAAGTGGCCCTCTGCCATCCCTTCTCCTGGGTGCACCATCCTCCCCCCGCACCCTTCAACAGTTTGAATATTACACCTTCGTTGTAAGCAGAGTTGGAATACAGGGTGCCCACTGCTCTCTGGGTTGGTCTTGCCTCCTGGTGAGTTCTGCTTTTTCAGTTCTATTTTGTTCTCTCTTGCAATGCTTATCCTGCTGTTCAAAGTAGCTATGTATGCCCGTGCACCAGATTGTGAATTTCTTGAGGCCAAAGACTGTGTCTTAAGAACCTTACTGTGAGGTGAACCTAGTGTCCCATGAGTGTTTGCTGGATGAGGAAGTAAGTGCCTGAACAACACTTTTTGGCTCTTATCCAGTCTCCTAATGTTTCCCTAAATTAAAAAAAAAAGAATTATTTATTTAATTTTACTTATTTATTATTATTTTTCAACTTGACCAGAGAGAGAGGGAAAGTGAGAATGCAAGCTGCCTGGTCTAGGTCTTGAACTGTGGTCGGCCATGTTGGAGTCCAGCATTTTAACCACCATGCCGCCACCTACCAGTCCCTTTCCCTAATTTTTAATACTAATGCTAGAGACCTGCAGAAGGACTGGGGTGTCTAGGTATTCCATGTTAAGTATGGTGGAAAGATACAGTGCCCCAAGATACTCTTTTACCTTGTGTATATCCCAGCAACCTCTCAACGCTAAATGAGTGGGGACTTCGCAGAGGTCTTGCTCCCACTGCACAGGGAGGTTGGAATTCAGGTCATGCTGCTCTCAATCTCAGACTTTTGAAAGCCAGAACCAGGCTTGAGGACCTGGGAACAGGGATGCCAAGGGTTGCGATGGAGAGATACACCGGTCTGGCTGGGAATGAAAGAGTGTCCCGGAAAACCTGCTTCCTTGGAGCAAGTCCTGTGTGAGCAGAAGAAATCTATCCGCAGAGGGGTGAGATAGTAGAGCAAGTGGGTTACCTAAAAATAGCAGCTCTGGTTTCCCACGGTTAGAGATAGGTCCTCTGCGATTCGTCTCAGCTGCTTGTGCAAATTTGCTTATTTATTAAGAGTCAGAGAAAAGGATCAAATTGTTCACCCAAAGATGGAAATTTGCATCCTCTTCGACAATGAGCATCCAGACAGGTGAGCAGAGTGAGAAGTCTTAGAGGCCTGGGGCTAGCTGTAGGGGACGGGGTATGCCTTCGGGACAAATGATGGTGGATTGAACCAGCCCCAGTCAAGGGACTTCCGTGGGCTAGGCATGTTATGTATCGATGTAAATATAAATAGATATGTGTGACTTTACCTCCCTCTGAGGGATTGGATGAAATATCATGCATAAATCACCTAGCCCAGTGCCAGGCACACACCGTAAGAGCTTCAGAAATATTAGAGAGTCAAGTAGGTGGAAGTCGAGGTCAGGGCAGGAGGAGGCAGGGAGAGAGGAACATAATGTAAAAGAGCCATCATGTTTTTGAAGAAAAGGGATGAATTTGGGAGTCAGAAAGTCACAGGTTCAAATCCCAGCTGTGCAACTTGCTAACATTGGAATCTCAGGAAAATTAACTTCTCGGAGTCAGAGTCCTCACCTGTAAGTTTAAGAATAGGTATAATAATACTTATCTCATAGGGTTTCTGAAATCATTAAGTGAAATAATATATGTAGGGTGACTATACAAAGCTAGTTTAATGTATTATAGGTATTTTTCTTGATATCATTTATTATGGAGATCATGGACAATGCAGATCCTTAAATTGTTAACAGTTTGAATATTATTCTTTAAAAGAACTGAAATTAGAAAACTTGCAAATTATATATATGATAAGGGAATAATATCCAGAATATATAGAGAACTCCTAAAACTCAACAAAAACATGAACAATTTGGTTAAAAAATGGGCAAAGGACTTGAATGGACATTTCTCCAAAGAAGATATATAAGTGGTCAATAAACACATAAAATGATGTTTAGCATCACTAATCATCAGGGAAATGCCAATCAAAACTACAATGAGGGCCATCAGGTGGCATGGTAGTTAAGGTACTGGATTCTACATGGCCAACTCTGGGGTTCCAGTCCTAGATCCAGCAGCTCGAAAAACACGTCATGCACATGTGTGAATGCCCCAAATCCTGAGAGGATAACTGAGAACGAATTGCAGTATGGTCATCCCCTGGAGGGTAATTTCTCACTTTCCTTCTCTCTGCCTCTCTCTGGTGAGCACACACCTATAACAAAAACTAAAAAAAAAAAAAAAAAAATTACAATGATGTGCCACCTTGCATCTACTAAGATGACAACTATTTAAAAAAAAAGGAAAAAACAAACAAACAGAAAATAAGTATTGGCAAAGATGTAAATACTTTATAATGCTTGTGCCCTATCTGTGGAATTGTTACAATGCTATAGACACCATGGAAAACAGTATGGCAGGTCCTTAAAAATTAAAAATAGAAATATTGGGAGATATACAGTGGCAAAGTGATAAACACAATGCTTTGCAAGGCTGACCCATGTGGGAAGGTTCAGGTTTATGTTTGGAGACCTCGTGTTCATGTCCATAATAGGAAGCTGACTGAGGATGGGTGTGGATCATGGCATTGGGATCTTATTTGGGGTAATTCTCTCTCTCCATCCCTTTTGCCACTAAACTAGATTAATGAACTTAAAAAGAAATTTAAAAAACCAATAGAATTATCATAGCCTACAATTCTACTTTTGCATACATATATGCCCAAAAGAATTGAAAGCAGACTTCAATGATTAATAATTGGATGAGGCTATATATATATATATATATATATATATATATATATATATACACACACACACACACACACACACACACACATATATATATATATATATTCATAGCAATATTCTTTGCATTAACTGAAATGAGGAAGTAACTCAAGTGTCCATTGATGGGTGAATGGATAAACAAAATGTAGTATATACACACAACAGAATATCATTTAGCTATGAAAAGGAAGACAAGTATGACACATGCTATGGCATTATGCTAAGTGAAATAATCAGTCACAAAAAGGTAATAGTATGTGATTCCTCTGAAATGAGGTACCTAGAGTAGTCAAAATCATAAAGACCAAAAGTAGAGTAGTGGTTGTCAGGGCTGGGGGGGGGGGGGGCAAGGGATTATAGTTTAATAGGTAAAACCAGAATGCTGGTTTTATAAGACAAAGAGTTATAGAGATGGATGGTCATGATGGTTTCACAGTATTGTGAATGTATTTAATACCATTAAAGAGTACAATTAAGAATGGTTAACATAGTAATGTTTATGTTATATATATTTTATCACAATTAAAAAATTGGAAAACAATGATAAAGTAAAAAAAAAATGAATCCAGATCAAAAATTTTCCAATCAAAATTGTCAATTTTCCCCAAATTGATTTATATATTTAATATAATTCCAACCAAAATATCAGTAGATTTTTAAAAAATGTATTCTAGAATGTATATAGAAATGCAAAGGTCTCATGATAGCCAAAACTGTATTGATAAAGAATAAAGTTGAAAGAGTTATACTAGCAGGTTTTATGACTTAAGGTATAAAGCTACAGTGATAAAGTACTGGCATAAGTGTAGGTGTATTGGTGACTGGAATAGAATGGAGAGTTTAAATATAGGCCTATAGACATATTTGGTCAGTTGATTTTCTACAAAAATGCCAAGGCTTTCAGTGAGGAAAGGATAGTTTTTCAACAAGCTGTGACGGAACAGTTGGATATCCATTGTGGTGGGAGGGGTGAGCCTCAATTCTTACCTCACACCATATATAGAAATTAACTGAAGATAGATCATAGGCCTTGTGATGGTTAATTTTATGTGTTAATTTGACTGGGTCACAGGTGTCTATGTATTTCATCACATATTATTCTGGGTGTTTTTCTGAGAGTGTTTTTGGGAGAGATTATTATTTAAGTTGACAAACAAGTAAAGCAGATTGCTCTCCCTAATATGTGTCAGCCTCATTCAGCTAGCTAAAAGCCTAAATAGAACAGAAGGCTGAGATTTCCTTGAGTAAGAGGATTCCTTCTGCCTGAGGGCCTTTGGCTGAGACATCAACATTTCCTGCCTTCATACTTGAACTAAACATCAGCTCTTCCTGTATATTGAGCCTGGCAGCTTCAGATTTGATCCATACCGCCAACTTTCCTAATTCTTGGGCAGTAAAACTGGACCTGGAACTATACTATCACTCTCTTGAGTCTCTAGCTTGAAGACTTACCCCACAGGTCTTGTCATTCCCATGATCATGGGAGCCAATCCATCATAATAAATCTCTTTCCAAATATCTATGCATATCTTCTATTGGTTCTGGGAAACCCTGACTAATAAAAATCGAAACATTTGACCATTGAAAGACTGTGGCAAGTCCATCAAAGTCTTCCTAGAGATGTTCACTTCCTAATGCTGGCACCTGTGAACAAATTACCTTACATGGTAATAGAGACAGTAGGTGTAATTAAATTAGGCTCTTGAGATAGAGATATCTTTTCTGGATTATCCAATGGGCCCATTCTAATACCAGTGTTCCATTATGGAGGAGATGAGAGGGTTAGAGTCAGAGCAGGAGAAGTAAACACAGAAGCAGAGGTTGGAGTGATGAGGGGCTACCAGCCAAGGGGGGCAGCCTCTATGAGCTAGAAGAGGCAAAAAAGTAAATTTCCCCCTAGAGTCTCCAGAAAGGACACTGCGCTGCCAACGTTGACTTAGCTTCTGACCTCCAGAGCTACAAAATAATGAATTAGTGGGTTTGTTAGTCACTAAATCTTATGATTTAGTTACAGCACCAATAGGAAACCAATACAGTTGTCATTGGAAAAATGAATATTCAAGCCATGAACTGGAAGAAAGTGTTCACTTTCTTTTTGTCCCCCTACCCCACACACTGACATATACACACACAACTCGTATCACGAATATGTAAAGCAGTCTTACAGCACAATAAGACAAACAACCCAATTTAAATGTGAGCAAAAGATTGGAATAGGCCAACAGTGGTGGCTCAGTAGTGATGCAATGTTCCATGATACCAAAGCCACGTGGAAGGTCCTGGGGTTGCGTCCTGAGGTTTCCCTGTCTGTACCACATGTGTGCACACGTACCCATAATCTGAATTGGCTGAGGCTGGGGCTAGATCACGGTGTAAAGTCCCTGTTGGGGGTGTCTCTCTTTCTCTTTCTGACTCTCTCTTTCATGGAAGCAATTAATAAATTTAAAAAAAATTTTAAATGGGGCCAGCAGGTGGTGTGGAGGTTAAGGGTGCAGGACTCCCACATGGCCGACTGTGGTTTGAATCCTGGACCTGACGGCTGGATCTTGGTCACACAAGCACATGAGCCCAGTGTGAGTTTAAGCTGCTGTGTCCAGGACTTGAATCACCGTCGACTATGTGGGAGCCCAGTGATGTAACTATATAAATTTTAGAAACAACTTGCTAATTTCTTTAATAAAAGAAATAAATACCTCCATTTATCTGGGATTTAATTTTCTCTCAGTAACTTTCTATAGTTTTCTCTTTAAAGGTTTTGCATATATTTTGTTACATTTATTTTTAGATGTGTTTTTAAAAATACTATTGTAAATTATCATTTTTTAAAGTTAGATTTTCTTTTTTTTTCCTTTCTCTTTTTAGCTTTTACTATAGTGCTCATGTGCTCACCAGAGAGAGACAGAGAAAGAGAGAGAAAAAAAGTGAGAAACCACTGCTTGGGGGATGACCATGCTGCAATCCCTTCTCCTCTAGTCTTGGGGTTTGGGGCACACGCACACATGCACCCAGTGTCATTTTTAAGTTGCTGGATCTGGGACTTAAACCACGCAGCTGGCCATGTGGGATCCAGTACCTTAGCCTCTGTGCTACCTGCTGGCCTAAAGGTACCTTTTCTAATTGCATGTTCTAGCATGTAAGGTACAATTGGTTTTGGGGGGAACTTGCTAAGTGAGCTTACTAATTCTAGAAATTAATTGTTGTTTGTTTTAATTTTCTACATAGACAATCATGTTGTCTACAAATAGTGACAAGTTTATTTTCTCCTTACCTTCTTTGCATTAAGTTTATTTTATTTTTTATTGTAATTTCCGATTTCCATTCTTAAAACTTTCATTTATTTTCTTTGCTTATTGCTTTGGCTAGTACCCCAGTACAGTGTTCAACAGAAGTAACTTTAGTGAACATCTTTTTCCCACTCCTGAAAGGAGGGCTTTCCATAATTATTGTGAACGTACAGTTTATTGTACAGTGTACACTTTTCATAAATACCCATTTTAAAGTAGAGAAGTTTTCATTTATTCTTAATTTGCTAAGATATGTTTTTAAAATCATGGGTAATAAATTTTATCAATTTTTTTCCTGCATCTGTTAAAATGACCATATGTTTTCTCTCTTTTATTCTACAGATATAGTGAATTATATTCATTTAAAAAATACATAGCATGTGGTATTATATTCCTTTTAAAAATATACAGCATGTTCATGCCCATACTAGAGGGCATGTGTGCTCATCAGAAAGAGACAAAGAAACAGACAAAGGGAGAAGGAGAAGGCACTCCCCAGGGGGTTAGTTCATGCTATAATCCCTTTTCTTCCATTCCTCCATCTTGTTGGGATCTGGGGTATGCACATTTGCCAGGTGTGTTTTTCAAGCTACCAGGGCCAGGATTTGAATTACACAGTCAGACACGTGGGATCAGGCTTCCTTAACCACTAGGCCCCAGGGACAGCCCTAGGTTCATTTTTAAATGTTAAAATAACTTTACTTCCCTGTAATAACCATGAGTACTGTGATGCGTTTTCCTTTTTATTTAATTATGGGTTTGATTGGCTAGTATTTAATTTATGACTCATAGCACCTATATTCATAACAGATATAGGCCTGTTCTTTCTTTTCTTATAATTTCCTAATTATATTATATCTGACTAGGATGGCTAGGTTGTGATAGGTGGCTGGCTATAAACCATTTAAGGGTTAGACTTAGAGCTTTACTCCAATGGATAAAGCCTTCAGACCCTACTAGATGCTTATACTCTGTGCATATAAGGGAGAGAGAATATTTTCAAAACATATTAGCTAGCCCAGATACTGTGTTCATTTGAGTTCCCCCAGAAGCAGATCCCAAGACAAGGCCTTTGGTGCAGCTATTTTATTTGGGACATGATTTCAGAAAGCATAAGTGAGGTAACGGGAAAAGGAAAAGTGAAACAGGGAAGAGAGAAAGGACAGCCAAGGGTGTGTTAAGAAGGCAGCTACTGGGGCCAGCAGATGACATAGCAGTTATGTTGCTGGGCTGACCGCGGTTCTAGTTCTGGACCCAGTGACTTGAAAAAATCACACCAGGCCGTGGGCATGTGTGTCCAAGATCCTGATTGGAGAATGGAGGAGAAGGGATTGTGGCATGGGCATCCTCCCTGGGAGATGACTTCTCACTCTCTCTCATTGTCTCTGTCTCTCTTTCTGGCAAGCACATGCTCCCTAAGGAGAAAACCTCTTTAAAATATTTTAAAAAATAAGAAAGAAAGAAAGAAAGAAAGAAAGAAAGAAAGAAAGAAAGAAAGAAAGAAAGAAAAGAGGGAGGGAGGGAGGGAGGGAGGGAAGGAAGGAAGTAAGAAAAGGAAAGGAAAGGAAAGGAAAGGAAAGGAAAGGAAAGGAAAGAAGAGAAGAGAAGAGAAGAGAAGAGAAGAGAAGAGAAGAGAAGAGAAGAGAAAAAAAGAAAAGAAAAGAAAAGAAAAGAAAAGAAAAGAAAAGAAAAGAAAAGAAAAGAAAAGGGGGACTATTGCTGTGGGCAGTAGCCTTAATCCATCTGGGATCCCCTAGAGACCATGCAGAACAAACCTCAGAATCTTTCCACCCAAGGACCTAGACCCAGGAGTGCTTACCTAGCGACTCCCCTCTCATAGGTTGAGGATTGGCCCTGGGGGCAGAGTGTCAATGCTTCTGTTCCTACCTGTGTTGAGCAGACCTAGATCTAACAGTGGTTGTAGAGAAAACAGTTAGGCAGAAAAGAGGGGAGACCTAGGACCTTGAGGTCAGATGTGGCCTGGCTGCCAGACACCGTCCACCTGAGATGCAGGTGAACCAGATGCAGGTGAGGGGCCGTGGTGTGGAGCATCTGCCGCATCCTCATACACAGACCTTGACCGTTTCATGTGAGCACACCCTCCTAACATCAGGATGACAGTTCACAGGCCAATACTTTACAAATAAAAATCAGTTTCTGACATTGGCCGTGCTACTTAGCCAGCGTTGTCACTGACCTATACTTCAAATAAGAGACACTCTGACTGGGCCTCCCACTAACCACCAGCCCTCACCCTGTGCTGTGCCTTCTTGACTGGAATAGGAACAGCCCTTGAGTTGTAGCTTGACTTAAGTGGCACACACATGACACACTTACTTGCCAAGGCATTTTAAGGTAAATTGCAGACGTGTTGATAGCTGAGCTGTCAGGTAAGGCCTCTCTGAGGAGGTAACCATGAAGCTGAGCTCCATATGACAAGGAGCTAACAGGCAAGGTCCAGGCAAGGTTGTGCATTAGGTACAGGGACCAGCTCCTACCACTTCTTCTTCTCCCCTCTTCTATGACACCCCAGGGCCTCTTCTGCTTTTTGTTTATCTACCTGGAAAATGACTTACCCACCTCTATGCCTGGCGATCTCCTCTTCAACCTTCCAACCCCCCAGCTCCAACCCCACCTCCTCGTATAATCTCAACAATTTCAGTCGTATCCTCTGATCATCCAAGGTACTTGGTCCTGGCTCTGCCAACATATTTATGATATTGTATTATATTTTCTTTTTTTATATATTTGCCTTCCTAAGTACATCGATGACAGTCTGTTTCTGTACCCCTGGTTCTTAGCTCAGTGTCTGGCTCATGGGAGGTGCTCAATGAACATTTGTCCATTGAATGGTATCAGAAGGCTGGTCAAGGAAGGGGAGTTAGTAAGGATAATGGGCCAGGGTTAACTTCTCTTCTTGGCTCACCTTCTGCCAAGTCCTCACACCCCAGTCCATAGTCTCCTCCTGGAATGACAAGGAAAGGAAACAAACATGTCTGTAAGGGAGAGACTTTCTCCTACCAGCAGAGCACAAAGGAAGGTCTTTCAGAATATACTGTGGGGGAGGTTCTCCACTCTTCCATTCCAAGGTTTAATGTTTAACATGTCCCATTTCCTGAATGTCAGCATTTTTGTTTGCTGGTAACATTTTCACCTTGCTGAGTCTCCTTGGTTAAAATGTACAGTTCTAGGCCTCACCAGACCTACCACAAACCTAGCCACCTGGGCTCCATGTTGACTGACAAAGACTTCAACACTCTTAATCTGGCCCTAGGAACCTGTCTATAGTTCCCAAATCCTCCAAACTATCCTTATCCAGGGTGGGTTGGAAAGCCAAGCTACTGGGAGTATGAGTTACTACCCCTGGAAGATAGGAGCCTGGCAGGAAGGAGCCTGTCCTGTGTCTCCCACACAATCTTGTCCATTGAAGGCACTCAAATAGTATTGGTAGAATGACACCAAATTGCTGATCCTTCTTCTGCCGAAGGCCTTTCCTTTGAAGATTCTGTTTCAGTCTCCTAGAACAGTTCAGGCTTACCTATAAGCTTTCTTTCCTTCCCTCTTTGCTTTGCTTTTACAGCTATTTTAATGAGCACCTAACACACATCAGGCATGGAGTCCACGGCGAACAAGATGCCGCAGGTATCTCTTTTATGAACATTATCCTCTGGTGGGGGACAAATAGATAAGGTAACCTCACACAGTAGGAGATGGCTTACGGGGAATAAGCAGAGGTTACCAACAGAGGAAGGAGAGGGGTTGGAAAGGGCAGCCAAGAAAAGCGCTGTCAGAGGAGATGACAGAAGGCGAGATGAGCCATGTCACTCAATGTCTTCATGATGTGAAGTTTTGTGTTTTTTTTTTTTTTTTTTCCCCATCGGCAGCTAGTGACATAAGGTTATCACGTTTTTATTTTGTTGGCAAGTACATAGGTATTTATTACCTTCTGTATTTTTTGTATTAAATGTGTTTCAGGGAGCAGCAGGTGGCATGGTGGCCTCCCACATGGTTGATGGCAATTCAAGTCCCAGGCCTGGTGGCTTAAAGTTCATGCCAAGTATGTGTGCATGCATGCCCAACATCCTAGGAGGAGAATAGAGGAGAAGGGATTGCAGCATGGCCCTCCCCTTGGGGGGGGGGGTGATTTCTCACTTTTCCTTTCATTGTCTCTCTTTAGAGAGTGCACATGCCCTATGGCAAAAACCTTTTTAAAAAAGTATTTCTGTATTTAAATGTTTTCTGCATTAAATCATCTCATTGGAAACATCTACCCAGCAATTCACAGCTGTGACACGTGAGCCTTGTCTGATAGGAATGATGAATAACCACCTTGGGGTATTATCACTGGGCCTCGAACGAACGACTCTCAGGCCCTTGTCTTGTGGGCTGCCTTTGACTTTCTCCTTTTCTTTTCCTGGAAGACTCTTATTCATCCTTCAAAACCCATACCAAAAATCACCTTCTCAGTAAAGCTTTTTTCCCCTTCTTCCGAAAGAGTCTGTTACTCTCTAACTGTGGTGGTCAGTATGTTGTCTACACATGTGTAAAGAATCCTAGTATATTGGGATGTGGTGGTGCCAGTCCTATGGCAGAATCCTAGTATATCTGTCATAGTTTATTTGTCTGTCTGTCTACCTGTCTTCCCTTAAACTTCAGATTCTTCCAGGGCACCATCTGAATCTTGCTCATGTCTTTATTCTGGGCTCCCAACAGAGAGTACATGGTAGCACTTGGTAGATACCCAACGATGATTCTCCACGGTGTCTGCTGGATGTATGAATGAATGTTTAACCTTCAAATAGCAAGCTTTCAAGAGAGTATTAATAGAATATATTTGTATACAAGGAGTATGCTAATTAAAATTAGTTTTATTTATTCATTGACACAAACTCAGCAAGAACTCCATTTGGCTGCTATTAATGTTCAGTGTGATTTACTGTAATTACTAGAAATGTAAAAAATGTGTTTCTTCTAAAAGGGAAGCCACAGTTCCCTTCTAATTTTCCTATGTCCCTGCCCCCATGTCTGAATGAGAGAGGCTTTACTTTACTTTGGATCCCTTCCTGAGACTTGCAGGCTGGTTGTGCAGTAATTTAATTACCTCTGAATCTACTGAAGGCAAATACCAAGCAATCTATGGGGAAAGATTATGGCCTTCGTGGTTATTTATTAAGTATGCCTCATGAAGTCCTGGTGGTGGTGATGGTGACCACCCCGCCCCCGTCCCTGTGTCTCAGTGCTGGGAAGGAAGCCCAGTGAGAACAGTTTGCAGCTTTGAGTTGTCCACAACAGGGTAGGATGGCAGAGTCCTGACGTTAATGCAAACCAAAGGGACTGGCCCCATAGCAGAGCAGTTAAGCATAGAAAAACAGATCTTAGGGCTGGTACCTGTCATGGTGGTTGGCCAACTATGTGGTTCGAGTCTTGGACCCAGTGGCCTGAAAAACACATCAGGCCTGTGTTGTTTACGCACCCAGAATCCCAGAAGGAGAGATAAATGGGGGGAAAGGAAATATGGCCTGACCATGCCCCATGGAGTCTGCTTTCTCACTTTCCCTCTTTCTCTTTCTTATTTTCTCTGTCAAGCATATATGACCTCTGGCAAATAAATAATAATAATAATAATAATAATAATAAAATAAACAATAATAATAATAATAATGAGAGAGAGAAAACAGAGAGAGAGAAAAAAAAAGGAAAGGAAAAAACACAAGGAAAAAAGAAAAGAAATCAAATCCCACACAGCCAAGTCAACCACAGTTTGAATCCTGGTCCGAGCAACTTGAAAAACATTTTGGACTTGTGTGCAAGTGGTTGTGTGTGTGTGTCCAAAACTCTGATGGTGTGGAAAAATGGAGGAGAAGGGATTATGGTGTTACAATGCCCTATGGGATAGAGGGAGTATTTTCTCCCTCTCTCTGTCCCTATGTCTTTCTCTGACAAGCACATATGTCCTCTGGCAATTAAAAACAAAACAAAACAAAAACAAAACCTTAAGTTAGAAGGACCAGCAGCTGGTGTGGTGGTTAAGATGCTAGACTTCCACATAGCCAACCACAGTTCAAGTCCCAGACCTGGTGCCTCGCTTTCTCATTTCCCTTCTCTCTCCCTCCCACTCTCTCTCTCTCTTTCTTTCGAGTGCACATGTCCTATAGCAAACTAAAAAATTATTATTATTATTAAAATTAAATAATTCTCTTATTTTAAGAGAGATTTTTGCTACAGGTTATGCGTACCCCCCAGAGAGACAGAGATAGAAAGCAAGAAATTACCCTCCGGGGGGATGGCCACATGCAATCTCTTCTCCATTCTCCTCTCATGATCTGGGGCACTCATGCATACACACCTGGTGTGAGTTTTAAGTTGCTGGGTCCGGGACTCAAACCACAGTCAACTACATGGGAATCCAGTGACATAACCATTATGCCATCTGCTGGTCCAGCAAATAATTCTTTTAAAAAAAGTTAGGGAGAAATGGAATAACTAAAAGTGTAAAACGGAATTCACACCATTTACATTATCCTGCATGCATTTGCATTTTGGGGATTCTTTTACCTGTGAGTTCTCAGGACTTTTCTACTAATTTACATCCCTTAATTACACCTATTATTTATCTGACTCCCACTTGCACTACCATGTTTAGCATCATCCCAAATAATGAGTTAGTGTTTTGAGATGCAAACAACAGAAAGATAATAGAAAGGCAACCATGATTTAAGCAATAAAAACAGACATAGGGCTGCCTCTGAGGTGCGGCAGTAATGTAATGCTGGCTCAAGAGGAGGCAGGTCCTGGGTGGTCACTGCAGTTTTAATACCTGGCCTGGTCAGCCCAAAACATGCCAGGCATGTGTGTAAATGCCTAGGGTCCAACAGGCCAGAGGGCTGGAGGAAGGGGACCGCAGCCTGATCAGACTCTATAGAGGGTGCTCACCTCTCTCTGTCTCTCTCTCCCCCATGCAGGCATACACTCTATCATGAATAAAGGAAAATAAAAACAAAACAAAACAGCAACAAAATGTACCATTTTTTCCCCCTTCTTCCTTTTTTTATCATGAAGAAAAATGTTGCCCAAATAACCTCTGCTTACTTCCTCGGAGAATGTTCCTGAAATCTGGCTGAGCCCCTTGGAAGCCTCTACCTGTAAGGAAGGTGGGAAAAACAACTGGCATTCTCGGTCTCTACGATAAGTGATGGGCCAGCCAGCCAGGAGTATCTGGGAGAAGACTGTAGCGTAGGCGACTGAAGGCGACTCATGCTGTCTGCCAGACATGCTCAAGTCCGTCTTCTACAATTTTCACCTACATTCTGTTTTCCAAAAGTATCTTCCAACTCCAATACGAACTGGAAGCTGGTTCTTTTTCCCTAGAAGAGGGTCTATAACTTCCTAAGTTATTTTTTTTAATGGGGCTTCTGCATACACCTGCCCATGATCTGCCCAATTCTAGGAAGTTCAAATGGACCACCATACGAACTGCCTCCTAGAACCGTAGTTTGTGACCTTCTCATGAGCACTCTGTGTGCTCTTTCTCACTCATCCTATTGATCTCACCCTCTTGTTCTATATTTCCTAATTCACTAGCTTCCATTCATTCATTCAATTAACATTCACAGATCACTCAGTATATGCCAGTACCTGGGGCAGGCACTGGTTGGTAAAGGGACAGAAGATGATATAAACATGAATTAAGCAAGTTCTTGTCTTCTAGGAGCCAAATCCCAAGATGGAGACCCAACACGTGAACTAATATTTATACTGCTCTGTGTTAAGTGCTATCGCTGCGTGTTTCACAGTCTTGTAAAAGTACAGATAAAGGAGTGGCTGGCGTAAAGAAAGGCTTTCAGAGAAGGTGACATTGGAGCAGGGGTTTAGAGGCTAATGTGTGTTCTAGACAGAGGTGTGAAAGAGAACACGGTGTTATGGAGGAACATGTTCCACTGTGGCAGGGCATGGTGAAAGATCTGACCAGGAATATACATTAGAGCTGAATTATTAAATATAGTTTAGAGCTAGGCAAAGGACTTGGATTTTATCCCAGGGAAATTGGAGATTTTTAAACAAGAAAATCAATTCAAAGAATCATATGATTCAAAACAATGCCTTGGCCTATGGCTAACATCATAGTGAAAACCTGAAATCTGGGCTGGCCCTGCAGTCTAGTGGTTAAGGGAACCACATGGCCCACTGCAGTTCAAATCCCAGCCCCAGAGGCTTAGAAATCACACCAGACGTGTGTGTGTGTGTGTGTGTGTGTGTGTGTGCTCAAAATCCTGACAAGCTGGAGAAATTGAGAAAAGATTGTGGGGTGATCATGTCCCATTGGGGGGTTCTTTCTCCCTTGCCCCCTCTCTGTGTCTCTTGGTCTCTCTCTGGTAAGCACAAACAGCCTTTTTTTTTTTTTTTTTTTTTTTTTTTTTTTTTTTTTTAAAGTAAGCCTTCCCTCTAAGATTTAGAACAAGCGCCCATTCTTAGCACTTCTATTTAACATAGCACTGGAAGCCCTAGCCAGATCTAGTAAAAGAAATAAAAGGCATCACAATCGGAAACAAAGAAGTAAAATGATCTTTGTTTGCAGATTGCATGATCTTATACGTAGAAAATTCCCCCAAATCTGTTAGAACTAATTAAAAGTTGCAGGATACAAAACTAACATACAAAAATCAGTTGTGAAAAATCTGTACACCAATAATGAACTATCAGGAAAAAAAATGCAGAAAGCAATCCTAGTTGCAGTAACTTCAAAAGGAATAAGGGCCAGCTCTATTGCAGAGCAGTAATACGCTGCTCAAGGGAAGTCAAATCCTACAAAGCAACCACAGTTCTAGACTCAGCCCAGTCAGCCTGAAACACATCAGGCACACACATGGGTGCCCAAGATCTGATGGGCTGGAGGACTAGGGGAAGGCGACCGTACAGTGACTGGACCCCATGCAGGATGCTCATCTCTCTTTTTTTTCTCTCTTTCACATGCACATGCATTTGCTCTATCATTAATAAAGAAAAAAGAAGAAAGTACTTAGGAATAAACTTAACCAAGAAGATGAAAGACTTGTACACTAAAGTGTATTAATTATTGATGAAAGAAATTTTTTTTCATATTTCCTGATGAAAGAAATTTTTAAAGGCACAAAATAAATGGAAACACATCCTGTGTTTATGAATTGGAAGACTTAGTATTATTAAAATGTCCACAAATCCAAAGTGATGTACAGATCAATGTAATCCCTGTCAAAAATACCAATGACTTTTATAAACAGAAATAGAAAAAGAAATCCTAAAATTTATATGGAACCACAAAAAGTCTCAAATAGCCAAAACAATCCTGAGCAAGAAGAACAAAGCCAAAAGCATCACACTTTCTGACTTCAAAATCTACTACAAATCTATAGCAATTAAAACAAAGTAGTAGGCTGTCTCTGTGGTCTGATAGTTAAAACAGTCACATCCTTACATGGCTGACCTTGTGGCTTGAGTCTCAGACCTGGGAGCCCAAGGAAAACATCAGGCATACATGCATGCATGCCCAAAATTCAGAAAGTAGAGAGGGAAGAGAAAGAATTGTAGCATGACCATTTCCCATGGGGGATGCTTCCTCCTCTCTCTTGTTTCTCTGTCTCTGGTGAATGCATGTGCCCTCCAACAGCAAGACCAACAACAAAAACAGTATGGTACAGGCATAAAAACAGATGTATAGGCCAATGGAATAAAATAGAGAGCCCAGAAATAAACCCATACATACATATGGTCAACTCATCTTTTACAGGGTGCCAAGAATATAAAATAGGAAAGGCTACTCTCTTCACGGTATTAGAAAAACTAGACTCCATGTGCAAAAGAATGTAAGTGGTGCTTTACCATATACAATGCCCAAAAATCAACTTGGAATGGGTTAAACATAAGAACTGAAGCTATAAAACACCTAGAAACCTGGAGGGGAGTGACTTTGGCACTGGTTTATTGGATATGACACCAAAATCACAGGCAACAAAAGCAAAACTAGACAAGTGGGTCTTTATCAAACTAAAAATCTGCACAGCAAAAGAAATAACCAACAGACTGATAAGATAGACTATAGACTGGGAGAAAATATTTTAAAACCATGTATTTGATAAAGAGATAACATACAAAATATATAAGGACTTTCTTGGGACCAGCAGTTGGTGTAATGGCTATGTCACTGGACGTCCATGTAGTTGACCACGGGTTGAGTCCTGGACCTGGTGGCTTAAACTCATGCTGAGTACATGTGCATGTGTGCCTAGGATCCTGAGAGGAGAATGGAGGAGAAGGGACTGTGGCGTGGCCATCTACCCTGGGGGGAGATTTCTCACTTTCTGTCTCTCTGTTTCTCTCTGTCTTTCTGGCGAGTGCAAGCGTCCTATAGCAAAAATCTCTTTAAAAAAAGAAAAAAATATAATGACTTTCTACATGTCAATACAAACAAACCAATAAAAAAAAGAAAAAGAAACAGAAAAAAAACAAAAATCAAAATCAGAAACAAAAGACCCAGTTTAAAAATGGGCAAAGTACTTGAATAGGCATTTCTCCAAAAAAGATATATACATAACCAGCAAATAGATGAAAAGATGATCAACATAAGTAATCATTAGGAAAATGCAAATCAAAACCACAATGAGCTGTCATTCACAACTGTTACGGTAGTTGTTATATAAGTATGAAACAGAAGAAGCCAAAAAATAGCAAGTATTGGCAAGGATGTGGAGAAACTGGAAGCCTTGGGCATTGTTGATTGAACTATAAAATGGTGCAGCCACTGTAAAAACAAACAAACAAAAACAAAAACAAAAAAACAGTATGAAAATTACTCAAAGAAATAAAAATAGGGTCAGCCAGCAGTAAAGTGGTAGAAGCAGCTGATCCCACAGGGCTTAGTGTGTGGTTCAAGTCCCAGACCAATTGGCTTGAGGAACCACTGGACACATGCGGATGCATGCCCAAAAATTCCAAGAGAGAATGGAGGAGAGAGGATTGTGGCACGATCATCCCCTCTTGGGGGATGGGAGGTGGTTTCTCACTCACCTCCCTCTCTCTCTCTCTCCAGCGAGTTCATATGCCCTATAGCAAATTAAAATAAATAAATAAATAGATCATAAAAATAGAGTTACCATATGTGTGTGTACATGCCCAAAATCTCAAGAAGAGAATGGAGAAGGTATTATAACATGGTCATTCCCCCTGGGGGGTGCTTTGTCATTTTTCCCTCTCTCTCTGGTAATACACACACCCTATAGCAAAATTCTTTTAAAAATAGAGTTGTCATATGATTCAGTAATCCCACTTTTGGGTATATATCCAAAAAAATTGAAATCAGAATCTTGAAGAGATAGGTGTACTGCAGTTCTATGTAGCATTATTCACATAGCCAAGCTATGGAAACAACCTAAATGTTCAACAAATATATAAAGAAAATGCAATGTGGTGCATACATAAAATAGAATATTATTCAGCCTTTAGAAAGGAAATCCTGCAATATGCAATAATGGGTATGAACCAGGAGGACAAGTAGAATTGGCCATTCATAGAAGGAGAAATATTAGATGATCCCACTTAAATAATGTAACTAAAATAGTCAAACATAGAAACAGAGAATGGAATGGCAGTTATCAGGAAATAGGAAATGGGAAGTTGCTATTCAATGGGCATAAAGTTTCAGTGAAGCCAGATGGCTACCTTTTAGAGGTCTGCCATGCAGCATTGTGCCCATAGTTAACAATACTGTACTGTACACTTCAGCATTTGTCACAAGGGTAGATACCATATTATCTGTTCTTACTATAATAAAACAAAAACACAATACCTTGAGTAGATGATTTGGAAGTACAATGGCTTGGAAAAGGAAGAGACTGGGGCTAGCGTAATCAATGTGGAAACTCTTCCTGCAGTCCAGGTAAGAGTTCATGAATGCCAAAGATAAAGTAAGACCAAGGGTGGGAAGAAGGAAATGAATTGAAATTAGGCCATCTCCTGGTGATCAGACGTGGTGCCTAATTGGATGTGGAGGGAGGAGGAGAAGTCAAGGATGACTTTGATACTCTAATCTGGAGGATAAGTGGATGGTGGTGCCTTTAGGGAACACAGGCATAAGAGCGTGTTAATAGAAGATGGTAAGTCTAGTTGTGAGCTAAACAGTGTCTTTCCAGGGGCCTCTGGAATGATGAGAGCAGTGAAGTCAGGCCATTGCTTGGTGTTCATTCATTTTGGTGACTATGCCCCAAGGAACCCACACACCAGGTTCTGCTCTTAGCCCAGAGCCACCTTAGTTTTTTTCAGTTTTTCCTTTGGTTTTTGGGAGTTAATCTGATTTCAATAAATTCTATTTCCACGTAAGTTGGCCAGCATTTCTATTGCTTTGGACCAAAGCAAATGAATGATAACTATACAAAATTTAGAATAACAGCATGTTCATTCCTGACCAGGATTGTATAGGTATTCTCAACAATCTCATTTTATAGAGCAGGTTCAGGATTGGGCATCTCTCTTCTCAATTTATAAGAAAATCAAGTGCAAGGTCTGGAAAGAGAAATGCCAGAGTTCATGGCCAGCATGAACTCTGGCTGCACTCAGCTCTGAGACTTTGTTAAACTCTTCATTCTTCTCTGTCTCCTGCCCTCCCCCACCTTTCTTTGCTTGATTTAAATCCCATCCTGAAGGAAGGACTAGGGAAATCTCTTCCTGATAATTCCATCCAACCACTGAGATTCTCCCAGAAGTCATTAGGTTCTAAGATTCTGCTTTAACTTGGTCAGAGAAAAAGACATGGGCAGAGATGTCCAGAGCCCTGAAAAGAGCACACAGAGAATACCCACCCAGCACAAGCCCATTAGTCTTTGTCCTTTCTCTTCCAGTTGTGTTTTTTTGGTTTGGTTTGGTTTTTTGTTTCTAGGTTTTTGCCATAGGATAGAATTTTCAAATGTCACAGAATATTCAACTATCTGGTGAGGCTGGACATTCTCATTAAATATAAGAAGATAAGAGTTGAAGTTAAATTATAATAAATCATAGCCTCCATATATAATCTTTTAACAATCCTCTTGACAAATACATATTTTTTGAGGGACTACAATACAATCAGGTATTGTTGGAAATAAGCTTGGTAACAAGATAGAGTTGGGACAGCTCTTAATTGGAACGTGTGCGGTGGCTAGCAAGAGACAGAGAGAGAGACAGTGAGAAGAAAAGCGAGAAATTACTTCCCAGGAGAGATGGCCATATCACAATTCTGTCTCCATTCTCCTCCTGGGATTTTAGGCATGCACACATGCGCCAGGCATGAATTTCAAGCCACAAAGTCTGGGACTTGAACCACTTGAACCATGGCTGGTCATGTGGAAGTCCCATGTCATAACCACCACACCACCTGCTGCTCCCCCGCCCCCAGCTGCGCTCTTGGTGGAAACCCTATTTCTTTAGTTCAATTGTACCATGAGGAAGTATCACTATGTGCCCCCCACCTTTGGTGGGTGCCATAGCAGAGAATACAGGCTTTCAAGTCAAGCAGATATGTATTCAAATCCTGATTCTACCACTACCTGCTGTGCAACCCTGGGAACATCACTTGACTACACTGCAAGGTTCCTAGATGATGAACTGGGGGAAATAACCCCTGTCCATAAAGGTAGTTGTAAGGATTAAATAAGATAGTTTAGACTGGGTACTTTACACAGACCTTAGCACACAGTAGGTGCCCAATGAAGCATTTCCATTATTACTGCCTTTTGTGGCATGAGACATACACGAGAAGACAGCACACAACACGAGTTGGCGTAAGATACAGTAGGTGGCTCAGGTGAGGCAGATTTCTGGGAATGGGGGAAGATCCTTGGTCAGGACCGCTACGGGCAGGGAGCAGACAGGCTGTCATGCTTGAGCCAGACCATGAAGAAGAGTAAAAATTAGGTAAGAGAAGGCAGTAGAACTAGGAATGCATCCAGCAAGGATAAATGGTTTATGGGATGCCATGGAAGTTAGCTGGGCAGCAGGGTGGGTCTCTTGGAGTAAGAAAATAGAATAAATTGGGAGAACCAAGGACTGGGGGTCTTGATTTGTTGACTCAGCCACACATTAGTTTATTCCCCCATTATTCCCCCAAGTCCCTATTCTGGAACCTTCTTTTTCTCTAAGATTATAGCATTCCTTGAAAAGACTGTAGGCATACATCAAACTCCATGCCTGGTAAGTTCCCAGCAAATGGGGTTCCTGGTCAACAGGCATCCTGCCTCCACCAGGGAGTGGGTGTGTGCATTAGTGGGAGTACCTCCTTTTGGGACATCCTATGGAGAAGCTGGATTGCCCTTGCTGTCTCCTCCTCTCATGCAAAAACTCACCAGCATCAAGCTGTGTTACACCACCTGCCTTGCCTGTAGAATGCCCTCTGGAAAAGAAGAGCCCCACAGTGTCCCCAGCTTGACCTCGCCCTTGTGTTGAAAGCCAGTGCGCCCACGAAGGCCGCTTTGGTCTCCTGTGTCCCAGCAGGAGATGATTAATGACCTAGTCACACCAATGTGTTGTATTTAGGTCTATCCCCAAGCAGATAGATTTTTCTTTTCAGATAAAGTGAATGCAGGCCCTTCTTGGGCTGTGGATCCTGCCCACCCCTCCCAGTTGGCAGGGGACTTTGAAAGGTAAATGAATTGATAAGACAGTGTGGGTAGGGGATGACTGTATCTTCAGTGGCCCTTGTAAACAGTGTAAAGTCACCTTGATGTGCAGGGACTAATAACGCTGGAGCAAGCCAAATGGAGTCCAGTGGCACAGAGCCAGGGAAGACATACATCCCTATGGCACAGAAAGGAGCTGCCAAGGCCCCACCTCCCTCTGTCTGTGTCTCATACCAGTTGCTCGCCTTCCTGAACTGTCAGGTGCTTCCTCTTAAAAAAAAGAAAAAAAAAAAAAAAAAAAGGCATTATGGATAGTTCGTGTCTCCCAAAATGATGTTCAAGTCCTAGCCCCCAATACCTGTGAATATGACCCCATTTAGAAATAGGATCTCTGCAGATGATCAAGTTAAGATGAAGTCATTAGCGTGGGCCTCAACCCAATATGACTGGTGTCCTTATAAAAAAGGAACATTTAGACACAGATACAGACAGGCACACAGGGTATTCAATGTGATGCTCAAGCTAGAGACGGAGGTGATGCATTTACAAGCCAGTGAACACTGGAGAGTGCCAGCAGCCGCCAGAGCTAGGAGAGAGACATGGAACAGGGTCTCCCTTGCTGCCCTCAAGGCACCAACTCCATGGACCCCTCAATCTCAGATTTCTGGCTTCTGCAGCTGTGAGCCAATAAAGATCCATTGTTCTCAGCCACCCAGCTTTCTGAACCTTACTATCAGTTCTTGCAAATAATAGGAAAGTAGGGGTCCTTCCTGTGGGTGAGCAGTGAGGAGGTAACAGGGAACCCCATGTGGAGCAGCTCAGACATAGCAGGTGTTCACAGAAGGGCATTCAAGTTTAAGGCTGGGAGCCCACCCCAGACAGGGAGGGCAAGAACTGGGGAGAAGGTAGACAGAGGGCTGAGTAGACCATACACAAGGAAAGTGTGGCAAAAAGATCACCCTCCTTGTTTCTGCAGAGTAGACATACTGGGTTAAGAGTTTAGGAACATACCATGTGATGCATATTGTATGATTCCCTTTATATGAAATGTCCAGAACAGGCAGATCCATAGCAACAGAAAGCAGTTTAGTGGTTGCCAGAGGCTGGAGTCCCCAAAATTTATATGTTGAAAAGAGATCAATTTCTTTTGTGTAAGCCACCCAGTCTATCATATTTCATTATGGTAGTCCTAGCAGACTAGTATCTTGGGGATTAGAAGGTAACTGACTGCTTAATGTATATGGGATCTCTTTTGTGGGTGATGAGAATGTTCTGGAACTAGACTTGGTGATAGCTATGTAATATTGGGAATGCACTTGATGCTACTGAATCCTATACTTTTTAATAGTACATTGTGTGTCATGTTAATTTTACAATATTTTAAAAATATCTTTTATACCCCCTCCCCAAAAAAAGTTTCAGAGGAAAAACTCAAGAAGTCCCTGGGGACTTGGAATCACCCTTGAAGAAAGAGGTAGAGCTCATAGTCTGATGGAGTAAACAGTTAAGTAATTGGGGCTACAGTGATATTCGGGTCATTTTTTTAAGAAAAGCCTGTTCAGCCTAAAATGTTCTGGTCAGCTGCTGAGTTGTAGGCTCAAGGTGGAATACTCAATTATTTTGGAACACCGGAACACTCAAGGTGGATGGGATAGCTCTGGGGGCAAGATGGGTGCAGTGGAGGAGGCATAGTCTGTGATGAAGCTGGCCCTTTGGGTGGTAAGTGTGGTCAGGGGAGAGATTGAGATCCTCTGTAGGCCAGAGCACTTCTCACCCTCAGACACCTGCCCTGCCCCTGCTGCCTCCAGCTTTTAGGGAAGAATGAAAGTAAGCTTGGGCAATGCAGCCAGGACAGGCAGATCTCCAGAACCAGCAGGGGGCTGTGCATGAGGACTGATAGCTTACCTGGAGCATTTACAGAGGACTCAGATGTGCCAGGCACTGTTCTGAGCATCCCTTTGTGCTGAGTCATTTTGTCCTCATCACAACCTTAGGAAGTAGACACTTAGAATATTCATATTGCATAGCCCAGCTACGGTGGTGCATAGTGCTAAGACACTGCGTTCCTCAGGCTGGGACGGCATGGGAGGCTCAGATTCAAATCCTGGTTCAACCTAAAGCCGATGCTGTGGCATGTGCCTGTAATTCCAGCGACTCAGGGAGGTTGAGGCAGGAGGATCTCAAACTTGAGAATAGTCTGGGCAACAGAGTGAAACTCTGTCTTTAAAAAGACCCGAAGGCGTGGTGGTGCATGCCTGTAGTCTCAGCTGTGAGGACTGGCAAGACCCTATCTTAAAAACAACAACAACAATAATCATAATAACTCATGTTGCAGATGAGGAAACTGAAGCACAGAGAAATTATGGGATTTTGGGACCAGCAAGTGGTGTGGTGGTTAAAGATTCCAGACTTCCACATGGCTGACCGTGGTTCAAGTCCCGGACCTGACAGCTTGCTTTCTCTCTCTCTCTCTCTCTTTTCTATGTTCCTCTCTGGTCACATTAAAAAAAATATATGTGTATATATATGTGTGTGTGTGTGTATATATATATATATAATTTAAAAAGAGAAATTATGATATTTCATCCGAATTTTCTGATAATAAGTAGAAGAGGCAAGATTCCAACTCAGGGAGTCCTGGTCCAGAGTCTGTGCTTTAACTACTAAGTCAGAGAGGCTTGAGGGTGTGCGTCCACACGTGAGTCTGCTCTGAGTGGCTCCAGGGCCAGACCCTTGAGGTTATAGAGGTTTTATAAAGAAAGCAATGGCCTATGGTCCCTTAAGATGATGACCAGCACTTCTGAAGAGCTCGCTGTGATTAGAGAGATGCCCGCTGGTTTTCAACTGGCCCCAGTGGACCCCTGCCAGAGGCATTCTAAAGGGAGAGATACCCAGATTTGGTTCAGCTGAGAGTTTGTACAGAGATCTGCCTAGAAGTCAAAAGCCAAAACCCAGGTCCCTCAGGTTTTCTAAGGAGGATGCGTTCCAGGAGTGGCTGTTTCAGTCCAGGCCCCAGGCTCAGCGTACCAGAGAATGGGGGAGCCTTGGGGACGCTGTGGCCACAGGGAGAAAGACTCATGTGGCTGTGATTCCGACTTCTGGCAGACGTGCTTTCTGCCATGAATTAGTGAGGGGCAGTGAGAATCCAAATGGGCATAGTTGGAAAATTAGAAGAGAAAGTGGGTAATGGAGGGAAGTCCTTGACTTGCCTCACAGGGAGAGGTTTTCCCTGGGGAAGGAGCCGGGTGGAGAATGTGTGCTGAGGTGGCTGCAGCCCAGTCAGCAGCACAGGAACCTCTCCGGAGCCCTGCTTCTTCAGGGTCACTTGCCCTCCCAGCACCTAAACTTGCTGCGAGCCTTGCACGTAGCCAGGCCTAATTAGAGGGGAGTCCTTGGTGGCCACTGGCCGCACTAGCCCAGTACCCTGAAGCACAGTGGTTCTCAGGCAAGATTGTGGGTAAATGGTGGGATACTTGGGTTATATCTAATGTCCCACTCCCAATTCTCTCCCTTGTTAGGGGGTCTTCTCGTAATACTGACATATCTAGAGAGAGCATCTTAGTCCAAAGGAGTGACTTAAATGGCAGTGCCTTAAGTATCATTCCTTCATCCACTTAATCAGTCATTCAGTCAGTCCACACACAGGATGGCCTCACTCTCGGCCTGGTATCATGGTAGCACTGTGGACATGATGGAAAATAAGACCAACCTATGGTTTTTATCATCTTAGAGCTTATATTCCAATGGCAGGCTACTGGTGGGAACATGGGAGGTTCTACACCTTAAGCAGTCTGTTCTTGGTGCTCTAATTCGAATGCCACAGAATAAGTCATTTATAAAGCATAATGTTTTATTCAGCTCATGGTTCTGGAGGTTCAAGGTGGAAGGGCCACAACTGGCTAGGGCTCTCTCTAGTGGAGACTCTCTGCAGAGTACCAAGGAAGCACAGGACACCACAGGGAGAGAGGTCAAGAGCATGTCAGCTCTGGTCTGCCTCCCTTTTTTATAAAGCTACCAGGACTCAATTACATAGCCCTACCTGATGACCTTATCTGATCCTAATTGCTTCCTACAGGTCCCACGTTTTCCATTTTTTAAGAATTATTTATTATTATTATTTTTCCAGTTTTGCTATAGGGCACATGCACTCACCAGAGAGAGAGAGAGAGACGGAGAGAGAGAGAGAGACAGAGAAAGAGAAAGCAAGCCTTCAGGTCCAGGATTCAAACTGCAGTCGGCTGTATGGGATCCCAGCGCCTTAACCACCATGCCACCTGCTGTCTCCACAGGTCCCACCTTTTAATACCATAGTCAGATTAAATTTCTACCCTCTTAATATTCTCACAATAGCAACTAAATTTCAACACATCCATGTTAGGGGGATGTTCCAACCATAGCACAGGCTTTGACTTTAAGTGTTTGGGTACCACCTCATAATCTGGAGATTAGAGAATTCAATCTAACATGAAGGGGAAGTTTAACTTCATTTTTAAAAATGAATGAAGATCAGAAAATTTTAAGATTTATAAAGTACTTACTCCTTACCACACCAGAGAGAAGCTGATCTCATGAGCCCCCTTGAAGGGGAACCTCACCGGCAGTTCTGTCGGAATTAGCATGCTGAGTAACCCAGGCATCAAGGCCCATGACCCTCTGCGATCAAAGCAAGCAGGAGTCCAGATGGCAGCCGAGGGTCCCAGAGTAAGCAATGCTCACCTGGTTCACCCCTAGGCAGTGCCTGTGTCTCCAGGACTTGTCTGTCTTCTAGAAACTCAGCCTATTGCTCGGCACCCAGCTGGGCTTCATTCCCCAGGGAGGCTGCCCCCCACTTTGTAGAAATGGGGGCAGGCAGTGTGTCTCAGAGTAGGGTGCATTTTCCAAAACAGAAGTCTTTTCAGACAACTGGATCTGTGTTCTGGAAAAAAAGCAGAGGCCAAGACCTCCGAGGCCCTCTAACTTTGGGCAATTCTTTTGTTGTGAAAGCCACCTCCTGGCCTTCTCAAAGGCCCAGCTTCAACAGGCAAGGAGGACCCCAGACTCATCTGGACCCTCACCTGCGCATTCTCCCTCACACTCTGGAGCCTCTCTATGTCCCCCAAGAAGTCCTGGCTGGTCCCAGAGCGAGAGAAGCTGCTCCCTCCTGCCTCCTGCGTTGGCAGGACAGATGGAAACTTTCGTGGAAAGCACTTGAGCTGACGACTAGTCCCAAGTCAGGACTTTGACTCCAGCCCCGCCAGGGCCAGGGGCTCAAGATCAGGGGGGGGGGGCCCTCTCTGTCTGAGGTCAGGACCTCCTGCCCCATCTCCTCCCCTCGTTCTCTGCCAACCATCATACACCAGCTCTCCTGTGACCCCAAGTGACGACTGCTCCACTAGAGAAGTCATTGTCTCTCACATTCCCTCCCCCTCAAACTTGCCCTCCTCCCTGTTCCTCCTCCCCTTTATTATAAATCTTCTTCCCCCTCTGTGCCCATCAATGGCTGTGGAGAATGCATGGGGCTCAGTGGAATTGGAAGTCTAGAGCTTTTTGCTGTTTTGTTTAAGACCTGGTTATGGTTGTGAGATTTTTTTTTTTTTTTTTTTTTTTGTCAGCTGCCTGTTATATCAATCACAGAGTCGGGATCTATTTATAGGTTGGGAGTACTGTGTCCTTAGTCACAAAGAGACACAGACAGGGGACTGTCAGCTGGTGCTGGAGGAGCTAAGCAACGAGCCATCAGCAATTGGAAACACCTGAGGGGGTAGACAGACCATCCCACACCAGCCCCAAGCATGTGAGTAACCTAACTAACTTCTCCCTTTTCTCCTTTCCGGACTTTGCCCTGTATCTTTCTGTCCCTTTTCCTTCTCTCTCTCTCTCTCTCTCTCTCTCTCTCTCTCTCTCTCTCTCTCTCTCTCTCTCTCCTTTAATGGATAAAAATATCTCCCCATGTGTGTTCTTTCATCCTGGTTTTCTGCACTCCAAAGCATCCCTGCGCGGCCGAGAGGAAAATGTTGCCTGTCTCAGGCTGTCACGGGAAGGTCAGAGGGTCTCGGCATGGCTGGGTGGGACGGTTACACAAACTCATTTGAAATCAGTAGGTTCCCTTTTATTTTTATTTGTTTTCGCTGAGAAAAAGTCAGTAAATCAAAAGGGCAAGGGAAAGTTTACGCGCGCTCAGCGGGGTGGTTATGTCTCCCAGCGTGAAAACTTTTCTCTGCTGGCAGCTCCAGCGTTTGGTGAGCTGGGGAAGGTTCGGAGGGGGGAGACCCAGTTCGCACAGGACAGGTATGATGGAAGGCTCCTGGCAGATCTGGGCTCCACCTGGGAGCTTCCAGGTTTAGCGAGACACCCCACAGCCCTGCTGACCAGTTTTCTACAGCACCTGAAAGGAAAGTGACTTTTTTTTTTTTCTCCCTGCATGAAGTGTATTTGAGAAGCTGAGATGAGAGTTGACAGTTTGGCTTGCTTTACAGGCTTGGGTTGACTCACTTATTTGGCGTATTTTCTTAATCCTGAAAGGGAACATTGGTTGGGGAGGGGGCGGGGAGAGGAAGAGTCTCAAAAAGGAAGAAGCCAGGTGCGGAGGGCAGTTGAATACATAGGTCTGCATCCTTCATGAAGGAAGAAACTTAATACCGCAGTGCTGGTCAAAGCCATGCTTGTTTCGTACAATTCCAGCAGTGTGCAGGCTCTGTGTGCGTGGCGGTGGCTCCGGGGTGGCACGCCCCAGCACTGGCCGGTGTCAGGCTCACTTGCCAAAGCTCTCTGTGCAACCTGCGGGATTTTAGTTCCTGGATAACCCGGTCATAGCATTAGCTCCAAGTCCTGCATTTGGGCAGATTTGCTTTATAGTATTTATGAAGGAGTGGTAGTCCTAAATTTTTTTGGGAAAAATGATATGATGATGCTTAACATATAGTATGTACAACTTTGTCTTCTTACCATGGGTTCCTAGTGACTTAGACCATGGTGACCACATGCTGTGTTGCCGCAGACTACTTTTTGACTTGTTTGGGAAAACACTATCCTCACAAAGGAACAATAATTCCAATAGTTTAAAAGCATCAGACGAAGCAATACATCCAGATTGATTTTGATTACAAACAAAATGATTTCATCAACCAATCTAACTTGATGAAAGGTAAATAATGTGGCGGTATACATGCATGTTTAGCAAGGTCATTTTATCTAATTGCTTTTGTGACTTTTATGAAAACTTGATTTTCCTTTTCCTAGTTCTTTATTTTTGCTTTCATTTTATGTAGCATTGTCCATGTCTTTGATCCATTCATTCATTATTTGGGAGGGTGGAGCGAGGGTCAGGAAGGAAGAAGGAATTAGAAGGTAAACTTTACACATTCAGGTTAACTTTACATGTCCACATTAATTGGGGGAGAAATTCAGAATAAGGAGTTTAGTGTAAAGGGAGGTACATAGTACTATTTAAGACTTAGTATGGAAAATAAATTGCAAGAGATCCAGAAAAAAATGTATTATACATACAGAATTATTATTTTTCCTATTTCAAGGACTCTACTTTGATAAACATACCCTGTTAAGGTTTCCCCACAATAATGCTGAAGTGGGATTTGGTGGGTTATTGTTAATTAAAGCTCAAGTGAATCTAGTGATTGAGACATTGCATTCAGAAATCTGAGCAATCCTTTGCAAAGCTGAACTTCTAGGACTTCAAGATCTCAGTGACCTTTTAGAGAAAGGGTGGCCTTTTTTTAAACCTTTTAGTGCAAGAGCAAATTATTTCTTTCCCTTCCCTTCTCTATATGCACTCTGGAGCCTGCCTGGCCTGTGCTCAGGCTTAAATGCATTCCTGAACAAGTCCTGTGTTCTCATTAAAGAGTTAACAGTTAACAGAGAGAAAAGTTGTTGCAACATTTCAGTAAGAGCTGCCCTTTCCTTTGGCTACCTGTAGATGCTTTCAGCTGGGACAGAGGCTTGGTTGGCTGTGTGACGGAGGATGTGGCTTTGATCCTCAAGTGTCCAATGTGGCTCTTCCCTGTTGGGCTTAGTTAGAGTCATGCACTTGGGGGGAACTTCCGTGCATTTGCATAAGGCAGCCTCTGATTACTTAGTTTCTGCTTCAGTAACGATTAATTGTATGTGGCCTGAGCGCCCATCAAACTCATTTTTTCCCCATACTGATCTTTTATATGCAATTGGTCACGGGGCTGTCTGTGACTTCCCGTGTGCAAAACCTAACCTGTTCCATCTCTGTCGTTGTTTATTTCTCTCCGTGTAAACGCGCGATTGCCTGTATGCTTGCACCGTTGTTTTATGTGCCTCATCCTCCCTTGAGCACCTAGGAATCCAGGCCTGACCTCCTCCCAAACTGGGGACAATGAGGCCACTGAGCAGGTGCTTTGGAATACAGCAGGCTCAGGTGCAGGACCATCAATCTCCAGAAAGAAGAAATTGCAAATCCCTGCAAAGTGCTCCCCTAATTCAAACAGTTTTACATAACTGAGGTCTCTTCAAATACCCCATACATTTTTTTAAAAATGGCAGCTGGCAGGATTTTTAGACCAAAGACGATGCCCGGTTTTTCCTTCCTAGCATTTCACTTCCACAGTGTATCTGTCCATCTTTTCTTATCTCTATTTTTACATTTCATTATCCTCTTGCTCTTTCCCTCCTCCTTTCCCTCCCCTTCTCGCCTTTCCTGAAAACACATTTCTATCTGGCACAGAAAATAAACTCAGATTGTGGGTAGTTATGTTAATCTAATTCAATCCTCAGCGGGTTAAGAGTGAAATTCTAATAGTGGAGCTGTTGAGGGCTTTTTTGTTAATGGCTTGGGGATTACATTGCATTAAAGGCTCATTTCCTAATCAAACAGAGAGGGAGAGAGTGACTCCGAATATTTATGAGTCTCCCAGTGAGAGTTTAAACATTCAGCTCCAAAAGCAGGGGTTCTGTAGGAGGAAAGAGTTAAAACCCCTCAGGGCTGCTGGGGAAAAAAATTAAACCAGTTAAGCCATCAGCATTTTCAGGCTGCTGTACAACTTCTGTGCTCGGCAAAGTGGAAGGCAGGGCGGAGCTGGGGGGAGAGGGGACTCGTGTCACAAAGTGAAAATGGAAAGTGTGGTAGAGGCTCTGAAGCTGGAGGCAGCTGATGTGTTCCGAAAGGAGTCCCCAGTAGCAGGTGCGGGTCCTGGGTTCACCAAAGCCTGGAGGGGCTCCGTGTCTTCAACTCCCCAAATCAATTCTCCTTCTCCAGGCTGGAGGTGAGAACTGAGACAGGAGTACGGCTCAATTTACCAGCAGCTGGAGAGTTCCCCATGCTGCCTGGTGGGGCTGGAGGCACCGGTGCTCGCCCACATTGGGCCTGCCTCTGCACCGCAGCAAGGGCTCTGTCTTCCCCATGGGAAGGAAATTTGCATCCCCACTACCCCCTTTCTCCCTTTGCCCCCCCCCCCAACTGGCGCAGTCCCTTGATCTTCCTGCTTCTCTCTCTTCACATGAGGAATTCCAAGCCCATCTGGTCCGCCTTGCCTAGGTAAAGGCAGGTGGAGCTGATCGCCAGCCAGAGAGAGCCAGGAGCAACTTGGCCAAGGTCGAGCAAGGTCAAGGCCAAGCTCAGGTCAGGAGTCTGCATCCAGGCAAGCGTGTTGGCCTCTCTTCCCTTGTTCTCTGGAGTATAGTAGAGGAGAAGGGAAAAACCCAGCCATATGGCTGCCAGAGCAGGCCCTGGCTCCCCAGAGGGGGCTTCCTTCTTCAGCCTAGAGGGGAAGAGCAGGAAGCCCTGATACAGGGGGATTCTGAATGCTCTGCGGACATTGTCCTTTTTGCTGCTGCCGACCAAGTGAGCAGTTTCAATTTTCACTTAGGCCTTTTTTCCCTGCTTCATGAGGACAGCAGAGGCACCAGGCAGCTGACTCTTTGAGTAGGATTCTTGCTTTGTGTTCCCCGGACCCAGGCACTGTTCTTTCTCTTAGTGCTTCATGCGCACAGCCTGTGGGGCTTGCATTTGCACTTTCATGTCAAGGTGGTAATTGTAACACGTCTACACCAGCTCTTCTGCGAAGCCTACTCCCTCTCTCTCTGCATTGTTGCGTTCACTCCTGTGGAGTGATGGATTGTTTCTGTGGGTCTCCCTCATTAGAGAGCTCCACAGAGCAGAGTCTCTGCTTTATCCTTCTGTTAGACCAGCTCCTCCTTAATCATTCCTGCCCTCTTGCCCCAGCACATGCCTCCTATGGATGGTACAGAGCTGTAGTTAAGAGCGCATGTTCCAAGTCAGAGAGCCAGGTTCAAATCCTGGCACCACTATTTCTCAGTTTGTGAGGCTTGAGTTACTGAACTCCAGATCTCACTTTTCCCTGGGCCAGCAGGTGGTAGGGTGGTTAAGAGTGCTGGACTCCCACAAGGCCAACCGCAGTTCAAGTCCTGGACCTGGAGGCTTGCTTTCTCACTTTCTCCCTCTCTTTCTCTCATTCTGTCCCTTTCTGGTCAAATTAAAATAAATAAATAAATAAATAAATAAATAAATAAAGTTAAATAAAATAATTCTTTTAAAAATCTCACTTTTCCCATCTGCAAAATGGGATAACCGTAGACCCTACAGGGTCATTGGGAAGATGAAATACATGCAAAGTGCTTAGCCCTGTGCTGGAGGGTGTGGGGGTGTGTTTGCTCAGCACAGAGCACTGGCTTCTGTACACAGTCCATCGCATCCCTGAAGACAGGCTCCCATACCCCAAATACGGGGCCTAGCTGAGTCTTGTGTCAGCAAGACTTCCAGCTCCATTCTTCAGTGGGCTATTACAACAGGAAACCAAACATCGAGGTGTTTTGGGAAACCCTTGAGCCTGAAAAGGACTTTAGGCTCTGAAACCACTGTGGGAGGGCAGAGGGTGTGAGCTGGGCTCTAGCAGCATTCCTCTGTCAGGGAAAGGCCTGACTCCACTTTGTAGGAGAGTTTTGTCAACTCCCTTGGCCCTGGCTCATAGCCCATTGAGCAGTTAAGTCACACCTGCACCCATTTCCACCCCATGTCCTCAGAGGGCAGCTTGTGCTCCACCCACAGAGCAGGCCTGGCCTGTCCTAGCCTTGACGCCAACAGGGCCACATCTATAGGGCAGCAGGTGACAGCTCTGTCCTCCTCCCTCTTACCAAATGGCTTGACAAATGTATCCAAGAGCCAAGTGGGTGTTGCTGGAAATCCTGCAAGGAGTCTCCTCCTGCAGGATACCCTGAGCCCTCTGATACCCTCAACTCCGTATATGTCTCTGTGTGGGGAAGAGTCCCTAATGCGAACCCTAACCCTGCTACCCTGCAAGGCACTGAGCCCTCCTCCTGTTCCAACCCCCACTGATAAGCCATTTATTTCCTGAGTGAGGCAGGGGTTCTGGGACGGGAATCAAAGTGTCACCCAAATTCATGAGGTGTCCCATATGCTCTCCCCCCCCGCCCCCCCTCCCGGGGAGGTATCACTACTAGGCACTTGACTTGCCCTGCCTCCCTTCTGCCTCCTACCACTCATCTTTGAAGTCCCCAGTTCCTAGTGTAATGCCTCACACCAAAATGAGTTCAATACATAATGTGAAGGGGATTGCAGAATCTCTTCATTCCAGGGAGAATTCGAATTCCCGAATCACAAGAAGAGTGATCGGAAGCTGTGAATGTCCAGCGGCTGAACCACATCCGCTTGTGACCCACTGATCATGACCCTTGCCCCAGCCCTTCTCTCTTCACTGTTCTTCCCTCCAGCTTTCACATTCCTCTGTCCAGAAAAGAGAGAGAGAAAAAGAAAGAAAAATGAGATGTGAATTTTATTCACATGTGCACAGATCTTCCCAGGATCTTTATTCCATTCAGTAAAGCAGCTCTGTCTAAGTCGATGTCAAATTTAATTGCTAAACTGGTATCTCTCTTGTGAATATTCCCCTCATTTGTCATGATCTCTCCTCTCCCCTTTCTGAGCTGTACCTGCTTCCTCTGGCTGTTCAAATTCTGTAGGGCCCCGTGCCTCTCCTCTTGCTTCAACCACTTTGGTCCCGGAGGTACACATAAGAGGGAGACCTTCCTTCTGAAGTTTTCCAAAGTGTCTGCTTCCATTAGCACAGACAAGGCTTTTGAAAGGTGTCAAGTTATGAACATCATTTTAGGTACTGGATTCTTGCCCAAGCCGTATCCCTGCTCTCATCTGAAAGATGGGATAAAAACTCAGGCTGCTGAGGGTTAAATGATAGCAATGAAAAGTCTAAGCATCTCTTGGGGACCAGTGGCTGGCTGAGACAATTGATTAGCTTGGCTTAGTGATCTTTCTAGTAATATTCAGGAGTGAAATTATTGCTGATTAGGCTGTGTGTGTGTGTGTGTGTGTGTGTGCGCATGTGTGTGTGTTTTAGGGTTTATGGCGATGAGGGGGTAGGATAAGATATGACAAGGACATATCATGGATTGTTTGCTTCTAAGTCAGTCTCAAGACGGTTCTTATCACCCTCTTTCTGCATTTCTGAGGTCATATTAAAACTGTAGACTCTATTCACAGGGCAAGTTGGGAGGGCAGTAAACGAGGGGTGTAAGGGACCTCCTTGAACATTTTATTTGCAACTCCCTGGGAATCTATAAGTATTTTGAAATGAAAAGTTAAAAAATAAACTCACCTGGAGAGAGGCCCAATGTTGAAGGATAGTCTGGTGCGTGAGGAGGGAAGTAGGTACCAGGTGGTCCAGGCCAGTTCTGGTCCCAGAAGCAGCAGGTATGGTTCTCACCAGCTTGAGGCCTCAGTCCCCTTTGTTGTGAAAGAGACATCAAAAGAGATCTGTTAGACCCTCCAGCTCTAGAAGTGTGCATTTGTAAGACTGTCAGTCCTGGCAAAGTCTGGACTTTGTGTTCCTAATATAACTGGTAAGATAGGTCAGTCTGTCTCATCTCTTTCATCCAAGGTCTTGGGTTCAGGAGTGGCTTTTCTTGGGCTACATGGCTTTGCTGTCATTTTCCTTGGTTTGTTCTCTGTCCTCAGCTTCCCTTTCTAAGCACATCTCAGTGGAAAGCTGGTCAGGATTACTTGTTTGAAAATGAATATCAGATCAGTCAGTGGCTTGGTGGTTGAAGCTATTGGATCCCATGTGGCCAACTGTGACGCTTGTGTCCCATAAGTGTTCCAAGTAACTGGGGTGCTGTTTCTGCATAGGGCCAATCTCTCTTCCGTATACAGTGCAATGGGGGAGAGAGGGATTTGTTTTTCTCATATTTGATAGTTAATTTTTTTTGTCATTGTCAGAGAGCATGTGTGCTCACTAGAGAGACAGACAGGGAGAGGGAGAAAGCATCCCCCAATGGGCATGATTGTGTTGCAATCTTTCTCTATTCCGTCAGGATTTGGGGCATACACACACATCTGCCCAGAGTGTTTTTCAAGCCTCCAGGACCAGGATTCAAAGCACAGTCAAACATGTGGGATACAGTTCCCTTAACCACTAGGCTATGGGGCCAGGCCAGATGGTACATTTTTAGGAAGTACTTAGCAAAGAAAGAAGAATGGAAATAGGAAGGACAATTTCTGATGCTTCTAAGGGGGTCTTATGTGTACATTTAAAGGCCCTTGTAAAACTGCCATCATGCTCTTAGGGGGAAAATTCCGTATCCAGACTTGTGATCAGCCTGAGTGTGCACGTTAAGAGTATTGCGGTCAGCCATCCATGACTCTTCTTTCCCTGTCTCGGGCTGAGAGTAATCTTGAAGGAACATGTAATTACTATTTACTCTAGGGCACTCAATTGAAAACACCCTCATGTAATGATTCTTGAGTTAATTCTGCCTTCAGATGCCCATCTGCTGCTGCTCCTTTGGAAACCAGTGGGGATCAAGCACCACTTTTAGCCCAGGGAAAAAGATCAAGAGGTGGATATTAGTCCTGGGGAGCTCACGCTTTTCTCTTGGGCAACAGATACATGGCAGTGGGATCCTCCTTGTGCAGGATCTTCACCCAGATCTCTGTCCTTGGTGATAGGAGCTTCTAAGCAGAACCAACTGCTCCTCTGATAAATAGTCCTGGTGGATTTTTTAGATAGTCGGCAGCATCGATACAGGAAAGGCATTTAGGAGGTTTCTAGAGACGGGATGATACCATTTATATAAAGTTTTCAAACCTGCCAAAGATGCCATACATTGCCTAGGGATCAGACATAAGACGTGCATGGGAATGAGAGCCACCAATTTCAGGAGACGAAGCGTATGTGCTTACGAGCAGAGTCTCTGTACCCATCTGCTAAGCACACACATTTGCTTTGGCTTCCTGAGGCTCCTCCTCCTTTCTTCTCTTGCTTATTTTTTGGGGGATGAATTTACGTAATTATTTAAGGTGAGGAATGGAACAGAGAGAGGGCAAGAAGATGCATTCTTATTAAACCTGTGGAATCCGTTTGCTAAAAATAACAGAAATATTACATTGAAAGATGACACTCGGGGTCAGCAGGTGGCATGGTGGTTAAGGCACTGGATCCCACATGATCAACTTTGTTTTGGTTCCGAGACTCAGTGGACTGAAAAATCATGCCAGGCGTGTGTGTGTGTGTGTGTGTGTGTGTATGCCCAAAATCACAAGGAGAGAATGGAGGAGAAGGGATTACAGAGTGGTCATCTCCCTACGAGGTGATTTCTCACTTTCCATCTCTCTCTGTCTTTCCCTGGCAAGTGCATGCACCCTATGACAACAATCTAAAAAAAAAAGGAAAGAAAGAAATATGACACTCTATTTGTGTAGTTGGACACTGTTGTGGAGACTACCAAACTGTTCATAGAAACAACATGAATTTTTATATCAGCATATTGAGCTTAGCTTCCCAGAAGCCACTGCCTGATGGCTTTGAACTAGCCATTTCATCTCTCTGTGCCTCTGTTTCTTTGCTGTAAAAGGAATGGGTGGACCACACGATTTCCAAAGACTCTTTGGGTCCAGCCCTGAACTTGTCCTGTGGTTCTCCATGGCTATGACTATCTTGCATTACGGCTGTTGGCATGTCTCTTTCCCCTCTAGAATTAAGCACCCTGTGGGAAGGGACTGGTCATCCCATCTCCCAGGACAGTGGCTGGACAGGACAGTCCACCAACATGCTTTCAATGTTCAAAAGAAAGAAATGACACACATACAGATCACCGGCCAGGCCCAGTATAGACTAGGTTGTTCCAGAGATGCCTCAGGCCTGGCCAATTGTGCTTAATGGCTTTGCTTCTCTCCTCTAGTACCCACCGCCCCCCAGCCTTGGTCAGGGGTGGGGGCTCAAATGATGGTATAAAATGGAAAATCTTTTAGAAACAACATGTCAATTGAATTGCCTAAAACAAACCCACTGCAAACACCTCTTAGGGATGACATTCTTCCCTGTCATGCCGCCTCTCTAAATGACCATTCCACTCTCTGCTTCTGTTGTATTTCTCTCTCTCTCCCTCTCTCTCTCTTTCAAAGTCTATTAATTTAAAAATATTACATTTGGAGACTTGCTAAATAAAGAGACCTCAGAGCACAAAGTATCCCTTATCCATTTTCTGGGTCCCTATGTGCTTCCTTGTAAAGATTTTTTCCTTATTTTTTTATTTTTTTTTTTTTTTTACTAAATGGCCTTGATTTTATTATTAATTGCTGTGTGACAATTCTTTTTACTGTGTCTAACTTATTTCTAAAATATTCTCCCAGATGTCCTCAGGTCTATTTCTATTAGTCTCTGCGCCCCTTTTCGCTCCTGTCTTTGCCATTTCACAAAACTTAGAAAGTGATTCCTTTATATGTGGGACCCTTGATCTCGGGCCTCCACCAAAATTTCCCAGAAGAGTAGTTCTTACAATTGGACTGGTGCCGTTCAGGTGGTCTTGAGTCTCTGTCATTTCCATACTGAGCCTGGGGACATGCTTTGTTCTCTAGCCCCTAAAACCTCATATTTTCTTTAAGCAGCAGTTTTCACATTGGGGATGAACCACATTATGATTTTAAAGCTTTAAAAACTCTCCAGGATCTCTCTTAGGCTCCATATTGTGAAGAATCGCACGTTTTTCCTGGACAGTCATCTCCCTCCCTCCGTGTTAACTGTGCCATTACCTGGTACCTACTCAGTGTTTCCTCGAGACATTTCTCTCCTGTTTCCTTAAATGGTTGGTTGGTGTTTGACTGGTTTGTTGACCTGTTCATGTGTCTTGCCTCTGTAGTTACTTTTCAAAGTGTGGGAAAAGGAAGAAGGCATTTTTGGAGGGACGGTTATGTGCTGGAACCTCTCTGGAGTTCATCATGCTTATCCTTGTAATGACTGAAAGAAGTAGACAGCATGGTTATTATCTTACAGAAGAGGAAACTGAGGGACCAAGGTTATGAATCTTGTGTAAAGCCACCCAGGTCGCAGGTAGAGCCATTGGACATTACTTTCCAGGATATGCTGCAGGACGAAGTGCAAACAGACAACAATTAAAAGCCACATGAGGCCTGCAGTGGTGCTATGGTGATGCGGAAGCTACAGGGAGGGTCCCGGTTGGTGTTCCAAGGTCTTTCTGGACGCCCAGGATTGTGGCTGATGCTGGGAATGGATTACAGTGCTTTGCGCTCTCTCTCTCTCTCTCCCTCTCTCATAAATGAATAAGTAGGAGCCAGCAGGTAGCATGGTGGTTAAGGCACTGGACTCACACATGGCTGACTGAAGTTTGAGTCCCAGACCTGGTGGCTTGCTTTCTCATCTCATCCCCCATGAGTACTCATGCCCCACAGCAAAATTTAAAAAATAATAATAATAAAATTCTCCACAGTGGTTGGACCAATCTACATTCCCACCAGCAGTGTAAAAGAGTTCCCCTTTCACCAGACCCCCGCCAACACTTATCATTTTTTGTTTTTTTTTAATATTAGACATTCTGACTGGGGTTAGGTGGTACTTCATTGTTGTTTTTATCTGCATTTCCCTTACGATGAGGGAGGTTGAACATTTTTTCATATGCCTTTTGGCCATTCGTATGTCATCTTTAGAGAGTGTTTTTTTTTCATCTCCTTCTCCCATCTTTTAATAGGGTTGATCATCTTTTTTCCAAACAGCTTTTTTAGTTCCTTGTGTATTCTGGTTATCAGTCCCTTATCTGATGCAAAATTTACAAAAATATTTTCCCATTCTGAGGGCTGTTGATTCACACTAACTACTGTATCTTTGGCCATGCAGAAACTTCTTAGTCTGATGTAATCCCATTTGTCTAGTTTGGGGATGATCGACTCTGCTTTGAGGGTCTTCTAAAATCTACAGATAGATCTGCCATATAATCCAGGGATCCCACTCCTCGGTATCTACCCAAAGGACAGAAGAATTCTTCATTGGAAAAGTGCTTGCACATCGATGTTTATTGCAGCACTATTCACAATTGCTAAGTCATGGAACCAACCCAAATGCCCCCGTATGGAGGAATGGATTGAAAAACTGTGGCACATATACTCTATGGAATACTACTCAGCCATAAAAACCAACAGAGCCCTGGCTTTTGACAGAAAGTGGAAGAATATGGAAGATGTACTGCTGAGTGAGGCAAGCCAGGCTATGAAGGAGAGACATTGTATGTCCCCACTTAACATATACCATTCGTCTGCATTCTATGACTGAAACTGATTGACTAACAGTTGAACAAACACAAGAGATGGGTGTGAATGTCAGATGAGGTGTATGTGGAGGAGTGGGGCCTAACAAAGGACATTTGGAGAAGGTATACAGAGGTAGAGCATTGACGGGATGGGGAGGTGTGGTGTTATCTGTTGAAGATATTTTGATCAACGGGTCTGGGGAGAAATGTTCACATATCGAAATGGTCTCATTGTAAGCCAAACAATATGATTGAAAGTATATACAAAAAATAATAATAATAATAATAATAAATAATGTGGAAAAAATAATAATAAAATTAAATAACTAAAGAAAAAGACTATAAGGTTTTTTTAAAAAAAGATATAAGTAAAGTTTAAAAATATCACCAATACCCTTTTACATCGGTTATATATATACATTGAGCCTGGTCCAACAATTTTTTTAAAGAATTATGTTATTTAACTTTATTTATTTATTTACTTATTTTAATTTCACCAGAGTGTGTATGTGTGGGGAGGTGGGGAGTGAGGAAGCATGCCGCCGGGTCCGGGACTCAAACCTCAGTTGGCCATGTGAGAGTCCAGCGCCCTTAACCACTATGCCACCTGCCAGCCCCAAGTCCAACATTTTTAAAGTTTTAGTCTTTTTAATTTTTTTCTTTGAAAAGTAAGTTTAATGCCCCCTTTAACATACCCATATGAAAGAAAGGTGCTGAAACTCCAGCTTCTATTCCCCTTGTCCCTGTATCCCCATAAATATTACCACACAGAGGCTTCCATCAGGTTACCCCTCTGTCAGTCACCCTTAGCGCGCCTTTGCAGCTGCAAACAGTCTTGCTTTTCTATAAATTTGTTTTTAAAACTCTCTGCAGAGGCTGGTAACCACGTTGGCAGGAGGGAGATCTGACCAGTGGGTATAACGGTAGCCTTTAAAGGCCCCGGTGTTGCAAGGAGCTCTTTCAGAAAGCACATTCCTTTTTTCTCCCATGGATTATATCCACACCTTCCTGGGCCCCCATCTCTTTCCCTGCCTCTGCTTCTAGGTCCTCCCTTCAAGCAGCCCATAGACAACATTCACATTCCCTTTGTGTCTCACTGTCTAGCTCTCCCCCTCATAGGCTTCACATTTCATTTTATTTGAACCTCAAAGTTGGTGGTCTGTCATCTCTCCTGCCACCAATATCTTTCTATCTCCTTGGGGACCATTTCGTGTCCTTGCCTTTATGCTGGGCTGCAAACCCAGTCTACCACCAGATTTTCATGTGGAGGAAACAAGTTGAGGGAGGAGGGGGGTCTCCTGCCAATGCCATGGCTCCCGGGCGGCTGGACTCCCTGGCCACTCTCCTGTGACCTTTATCTCCTCTTGATCCACCCACCTTGGCTCTCAGGATGCTAATCACATTCCCGAGGAGAGTTATAATATCTCCCCACCTTGGATGCTGTCCAACATGCGCTCACTGTTTGGGACAAAGTGTTTATCCCCTCTCTGCCCGTGACCTTCCATGGACACAGGTTCGGCAGCGTTCTGCCTTTCCTCTGGCTTCACTGTCTCTCAAGAGGCTCCCCCCATCTGCAGTCTCCCTCCTGGGTGGGGGGCAGCGGCAGATGCTAATGGATGTTCAATAGTCGCTGATGCGATTTCCAATGTTCGGCACTTCCGCCCTTTTCTCTAAGCCACAGTGTCACATTGAAAACCTCTGTGAGATCATTGAAGTCACTTAGTTCAGTGCTGAGCTTTTCTGTTTCTGCAATACTCGCTTTCCTGGGGGACTTTTTCCCCTGTCTTGTCTGGCGTTCTTACAGTCCCCAGTCCTCGGTCTCTCTTTTCCCAGGGAGGTTACTAAGGTACTCCCTCGGGGGAGTGGCGGCATGTTTGATGTGACCATGTGACTCTCAGTGGCAGCTTCTGGGTCTCCAGCTGCTGGGTGACAGGTATTAGGGGGAAGTGCAGAATCTGTTGGCTTCCCGAGTGGAGGCCTTGACCCAGGCTCTGTTCTCCAAATTGGAGTCCCCTAGAGGAGGACATTTGCATTCCCTCTGATTCCTGGAACCACTGCAGAGTCAGAAGCCAGAATTTCCCCCAGACTGGAGGGGTCTGTTGCTTAACTATTGCCTCTTCATCTGATGGGGCTGTAGAAATATCTCTACCAAGTGGTTTTTGGCATTTCCCTTATTTGAGGGTTCCACTGCTGCAGTGACTGTTTGGGGAAGATGCCTGAGAAGTGGTGGAGAAAACTGTCCTAGACACAGAGCCTGAGGTAGGGATTCTGAGCAAGAGCTGTTGTCTTGAGGGAGAGCTCCCCAGAGACACCTGGAAGGGAGTGATGAAAGAAAGACAGGGCAGGAGGGAGGCAAGCAAAATGTGGGTTCAGCTGAGGTTTAGCGTCAGCCTGATCCCATGGGGTGCTCAGGAGCATAGACCACACCACAGAGATGTCCCACCTCAAGGATGGAGATTGGCCAGTCCTACTTGCATAGCAATCACTCATTGCCTGAGATTTGCTTTAGGGACCAGCAACCTCCTGGGGCAGTTCTCGGAAGAAGGCTGTAGCTGTTATCCACACCAACAGCATCTAAACCAGGAGATTGTAGTGTACGAGGCCTCATTCCCTTCAGCTCCCTATCAGCCCCTCTAGATTCTGACTATGAGCTTCCATCACTCTTCCAGCTGAGCCCAGGGTGGAGACCATCATAGAGCACAAGACCCTGAGTGTCGAAGATCCTAGGCTACAAAGACAAGGATTCTGAAGTCAGTGCCCAGAGCTTGGGTTAGACCTCTTTCTCTGCTGGTTTAGGCTCACCAAAGGCAGAGGAAGACAAAAATCACTCACTACCTCATGTTTTCACTCTGTGGGGAGCTGAAAACAGAGGAAGAAATTACTTTTTCCTCTTCTAAAGAGAACCACTTCCCTCCAGGTCCTTTTGAGAATTAAGAGCTCACTACAATTGCCTCCCTACGGGGGAGACTTTGGCCTTTGATTTGCCTTCAGCAAAAGGCCAGGATAGGGTATGCAGGAATTACCTGTTACCACACAGCACTTGTTATAAATGGCTGTGGGCTTGTCTCTGTGTGGAAAAAATACAGGAAGATCAGAGTTTGAAATAGAGAATTAGTTGGGGCAGGGGTAAATGGGAAAAGGGAGGGATTGCTTGCTTGCTTTAATTGGTTGTAGCTGTCTGGCCACAAAGGAAAGAGTAGGGGTGTGGGGTCCAGACAGTAGAGCAGTAAAATGGAACACTCTGCAAGGCTGACCAACAGGAAAAGGTTCTGGGTTCATGTATGGAGCCCTCCCTGAATATTCCAGACACATATGTGCCCATGATCTGAGGATGGCTATGGCTGGGGTGGATCTCATGTCAAGACCCTGTGAGGATGGTGTCTCTTTCTCTTTCTCTCACTCTCTTTCTCTCACAAGAAATAAATAAGTAAAAACAAAAATAAGCAAACAAAGCAAAAAAAAAAAAATACCCCAAAAAACAAAAGCATAGGAGATACTTGTGAGGAAGGTAAATACATGAGGGAGGGGAACTTGTGCTGCTGAAAGACTGTGTTGACTGTGTTTAGAGTATGAGGCCAAGTCCTTTGTGTACTATCATGTCTGATCACCACAGAAAACCCAAAGTAGGGGGGCTTCATTTTACAGCTAGGAACAGAGGATCCTGGATCAGCCCTCCAGAGGGGGTTGCAAACCTTGGAAGTGGTAAAGATGAGGTCCAGAGTCAAGCCTGGTTGCCTCTGTACCTCATGCTGTCTCATCACTGAACTGATAGGTTGTGGATACCTAACGTGGGAACACGTGGAGAGGGTCAGGTCCAGCAGGGCGTGCTGGTCCAGTGACTCCAGGTTGCCAGCTCATCTGAGTCCCCCTAGGCCTGGAGCTTGAAACATCTCCCTGTGTGAACTCAGTTCTACTCAATCCCTTCCTCTCATTCATCCACCTATAGTGCATGCTCATTATGGTACCTACATGGGCTGTAGCCCCCTACTCCAGCCCTGGGCCAAACCACATGTCTTCTATGTTTATTTTTATAATAACCCTCCTCCCTATGTGGTATCCCATTCTGCATGTCCAGCATCCATCACTGTGCTTGTTTTTTAGAGAGAAATTTCTAAAGGGTGTATGTGCTTACCAGAGAGACAGAAATGAGAATCACCCTCCAGGTGGAATGGCCATGCCACAATTCCTTCTTTTCCAGTCTTCTCTCAGGATTTTGAGTACACATGCACACATGCCTGGCATGAGTTTTAAGTTGCCGGATCTAGGACTTGAACCATAGTTGACTACATGGGAGTCCAGTGACAAAACCATTACACCATCTGCTGGTCCCCCTCTCCCTTTTTTTTGAATGTATATGCCAGAGGGTATGTGTAAATACACAACAGAGAAAGAGTGAGAAAGCACCCCCTAACGGGCCATGCCATAATCCTCTTTCCTCTCATTTTCCATCCAGTCAGAATCCCAGGCATGTGGGCATGTCCGCTGTGTTTTTCAAGCCCCCAGGGCCAGGACTTGAACCTTGGTTGGCCATGTGGGATCTAGATTCCTCTGCACAGTGCTTATCCACTACACTACAAGGCTGGCTCCAGCATTCATCGTTGATTCCCACAAGGTAACTACACACTGTGAGCACACGATTGCTCATGTCTGACTCATGGACACACACGTTCACTCTGTGCCAGCCTGGAGGCCAGCTGGGCAGTTCCAATCCATGCACAGGTCTGTCTCCAGTGTCCACTCTGTGCTCTGCAGACACCATGGTGCCCCTGTGCCTAAGGAATCTATGTGTGTACACAGGAACCCGATGGCTTGGGGCCAGCATAGGAGATGGTCAATGTCTAGACTTTGGACTTGGGCAGATCTGGATCTGAATTCTGATTCTGCTACTTATCAGCATTATGGTCTCTGGCAAATGAATCCATCTCTTTGCACTTTGGTTTTCTCATCTGTGCAAACAGAGTACTGAAATCCAGTCTCGTGGACGTGTTCTGAGGATTAAGAGAGATGAGGCATTGAGGAAACACCAGCTTAGGACTGGGCTCAGAGACTTGCTTTCCTTGTGGCTTGGTGGCTAAAGTTCATGGACAGTGAGAGCTGTAGGGTTGTGGGGACATAGAATGTTGGGGTTAGGGGGTCTGATGGTAACAATGTTAGTCTAATCTAAACATTGCTGACTCAACCATTTGATTATAGAAGTAGCAGAGAGTAAGAGTGGGTTTTATTTTGGGGGGGAGATACTGGTGCTACATGATTCCCCTTCTCCTCAACCTCAGGGCTCCATCACACTGTGAAGGTCACGTGACTTTCTCCTCTGGCTGTGTCATGCACAGAGCAGGGAAGGAGGCACCCTTCCTGCCAGCTGCTTTTGCCAGTATCTGGCATGTTCATGTCCCTGGGTGTAGGGAGGCCTCCAGGAAGCCTGGGACACCATCTGCCGGAGCTGTCATGGCTGTGCCTAGCACTAGCCCAGCCTCCCAAACCCTAACCCCAGCTTTTGGCAGCTGCCCGGGCCCAGGGAGCTCAGGGCCTGGGCAGAGTGACCTCACAGCTGTGCCTTCAACTCCTTGGGGGTTGTGTTTGTGTCTTCTCAGGGGCCCTTCCTAGCACCGGGCAGAGGGCCCACTGTCCTTCACTACCAGCAGCACACGTCGCCTTCCCTGGGCCAATAGTTGGCAAAGGCTTTTCAGCCAAGAGGCTCAGCATCTCTTGCATCTGTAGCTGCCTGTGTGACCTCCAGTGGCCTGGACCCCATGAGGGGCTGGGGCAAGCTGTTGGCCTCTCCTTCCATAGGCTTTGCCAGCTTTGCCATTGCTGACAGGTTTGGAAACTCCTCCAAAGGTGCCTATGCTCACATGAGTCAAAGGGGAAAACTGGACGGGTGCCTCAAACAGCAGAGACTCTTGTCAAATTGTACTGAGAGGATGGTGACAAAAGTGACGTGGTAGGTTTTCTAATCTGACTCCATGGAAAAGTATGCAGCTAGTAATGTGATGATGGTGGGGATGATAGTGGGGAAGAGGGAGGCGCAGAAGGCCATCCCGTTACTGAGCACATACTATGGGCCAGACATTGTGCTCCGTGCTCTATGCCTGGGGTTCCTTAGGCTCAGCTCCCCAAGGAAGCAGGTGCTCCCCCCACCCCCACTTTAGAGATGGAAAAGTGAGGCCACAGAGGTTGAATGACTAGCCAATGACCAGGCAGCTGTTGAGTGGCAGAAGTGCAACAGGAACCAGGTCTTACTCTAACGCCTCTGCTTTCACTGCTTCCTGGCACTGCACTCAACACTATGCCTTGCTTTGTCTGCAGAGAAGACTCCAACAAGTGAGGAGCACATCCCCATTTTTTAGGTGAGAAAACTGAGACTAGTGGTCAGAGCACCCTAGGTCTGGTTCTCATTGCCAACACATGGCCTCTGTGAGGTCACCTTCTGGGGCGAGCTACGGGCTGCTGGGATACTGCATACGTTGAGAGATGCCCATTCTGTGTGGGAAACGCACTTGGGTATGTTAGAAACCTCACATGTAGGAAGATAGAGGAGAGAGGACGCAGCTAGAATTGGATCAGGAGAGAGGGTGCTGGATGGGAAGTCACTCAAACCCTGAGTCTGGATCCAGGACCACCATCTTGTGCCGATGTCCTAGAGACACTCCCAACCTACACACCAGTGCAGCAGGCTGTCTTACTAAGTATGCACAAGTGCCCGTGTGCAAAGGCTGCCACTCCTTCCCAGTCATGGCCCACTCAGCTGCCCAGCACGTTTCCCACGCTCCGTGCCCACCTGCTCCTCCCTCTGCCCTTCCACTGCCACTGGGTCCCACGCACCAGCTATGCTGAAACAGCCTCTTTTCCTGAATGTGGACCAGGCTGGGCTGCATCCCTGGGTCCCAGCTCACTCCGGCTCCTTTACATCTGCTAGATGCCCAACCCCAACGAAGCCGCACCTCATCCCCCTTCCCATAGAGTCATCTCTCCTGTTCTGGTCCCCTCTGGGCCTCGCACAGTTGCTTCTGAGATATGGTTACCTTCCCTCTCGGACAGATCTCTTAAACCAGGAACTATGTTGCAATTATTAAAGAAGAATGCCCAGAGGCTGGCAGGTAGTATGGTGGTTAAGGCACTGGGCTCCCACATGGCCAACTGTGGTTCGAGTTCTGGACCTGGTGGCTTGCTTTCTCACTTTCTCTCTCTCTGGTCAAATTAAATAATAATAATTATAATAAATAAAATTAAATAATACTTTTTTAAAAAAGGGAATGCCCCAAAGAGCTGCGTGTTTGCGCACATGCATGCATGTGTGTACACGTGCATGCACGTGTGTTAGTGCTCGTGTGTGTGTGTGTGTGTGTGTGTGTGTGTTAATCCTCAAAGCACAAAAACTTGCTTTTTTGTGGTGACCAGTTCAGAGTGGGAACAGGACTGAGAAGTCAGGTTGTGAAGGGAGCTGAGCCCTCCATGTGGGTTCCAAGTGGGGGAGTTGAAGAAAAGGGCTCACCAGCCACTATTGTACAGTATCTAGGAAAAAGTGACTGGGGATCAGTTTGGCCCCAATGCCTCACTAACTCCAGCATCAAATTGGATTTTCATTCTAGAAATGGGGCCACCTATGAACTTGTGTTCCCAGGACCCAGAAGTGGTAAGGAGAGGTGGGTGGTTCCTAGCAGAGAATCAATCTTCTAGATGATCTCAGGTTTAATGCCCCTCTGACCTCCTGTCCCTGTCACCACCACCAGGTGGTCCCCGGGCCAGCAGGTCACCTCTGCATGCCAATTCCCCACCTCTGTCCCTCTGCAGGGAGCTGAGCAGCGGGCGTCCCTCCACCGGCTGGCCCAGCTGGAAACAGCTGTGCACAACACAACCGCTGCACATCTCATGCCAGGCACTGACCTATGCAAACACGAGCAGAATTATAGCCACCCATAAACAAATTAGCATCCTTTAAAAGGTGAAAAGCTCCATAAAATGTCTGGGTTTTGTTTACGGCTTTGAGGTGGGGTGAGGGAGTTGGGGTAAATCACGGTGCCCATGTGGAGCTGGTTCTCTTTCCTTCCTCTTGCCTTCTCCGCCACCACTGCCGCTGCCCTCATGGGCACATACAGACCGGGGTGCACACTCCTGCACGCACAACCCCGCCTGCAATGGCTGCTCAGTCCGTCCTGCCCGTTGTTCCTGCCAGCCCGGGTCCCAGCAGGTGTTCCCTAATTAGCAATCTCTTCATTTCCAATCAAAGCACAAAGCGGCCCCAAAAGCCTGTCTTTATGAGGGAGCGGAGCAGCGGCTAGGGAGGTGGGGGGGGTGATAATTGTCTTCGCCAGTGGCGGCAGTAAGCGGGCTGGCTAATTCATTATTGTAATAACTTTGCTTGTCCTTGGGGAGGTGCAGGGTGGGGGAGGGAAAGAGGGGAAGGGGGAAGGGACTGAGTGTGGCTGAAGTGGGGTGGGTGAGGGTTTGGGGCAAAGGGGTGGGAGATAGAACGAATGGACAACGCACCTGTCTGCTCTCCTTCGCCTTCCAGACCCGCAGCAGGGACTGTTTCCTATGGCTCGCACCCACTCCCCACTGCAGCGACTGGGCTGGCCAGCCCTCTACACGAGGCAGGCAGGAAGGGCCCTGGATCCTGAAAGGCTGGGCTCTGAGAGGTGCTCGCAGTTACAGATGGGCTGACTCTTGGAAGAATTTTTAGGGTCAGGGCTATGTGGGAAGGTCACGGAAGCCAGGCTTCTGCTTTCCAGGGCTCAAATCCCGTGCATCCTTGGATCTTGTTCTTCACGCCCACGCAGCACAGTGGCAGAGTCTCCAGTTAGAATGCCCCCGACGCTCTTTACACTGTTGTTGGCAGGACCACGTGGCTGACAGCTCAGAGACCCCTCTGACCCAAAGCCCAAACTGCAGAGGTGGCCGTGAGTATTCCTAAACAGGATGTTGTGGTACCCTTGCTCTGTCCTGGCACCTTCACCCTGAGCCATTTCTCCCATGATGAGCGGGACCTCAGGAGTAAGAGGCTAGAGGATCCCTCCCTGGCCACTGGAGTGCTAGTGGACTGAGTACGGGGAAGTGAGGATGGCTGTGGGTCACCAAATGACTTGGTGAAGAGTCTGGGTCCCAGCTGAGCCTCCATCTGAAACAAAACACTGGTGCAGAGGAAGGAAGGAAGCGGGGTCTCCAGTGAGGAGCAGCACGTGCAAAGGCACGTGAGTGAGTCTCAGTGGGGGGCAAAAGGAGGCAGGTCTTGTGTGATGGTGTGGGAGTGCATGTGCACAAGACTTAGGGGGAACCTGGGAAGGCAAAGGGAGGTTGGTCCCTGGAAGCCTGACTGGTAGACTGAGGCTCAGTCTTCATCCCCCACATCATAGCAGTAGCAGCCCCTGGTAGGCAGCCTGAGGATGGCCATGTCCTGCCTAGGAGAGAAGGCATGAGGGAAATCCTTGGTTAGGGCGTCAGCCAGTCCTCGCTCACACTGGAACTTGTGGGACATGGCCTGGACCAGAATAGGGACCTACCAGATGGCCAAAAGGAAAGAGACCACCTTCCCAGATGCTTCCCTCTCCCCTGCAGTTATCACCCCAAATCCCACCATGTGGCCCTAGCCCTGGGACATTAGAAATGGACTCTGGCCAGCCCTGGTCTGGCTCCTCAAGCTTTTCTCTGAATTCCGAACATTGCCCTTGGCTTTAGTGCGTGGTGGGGCCCATCCTGCAATTAAGATTCTAGGCTCTGGAATCAGAAGGCCAGTGGCAGCACAGCAGTAATGTAGCCAGACCCATATGGGACGGTCCCAGTTTGTATCCAGGGTCCTCCCTGTAGATGCCGGGCACGTGCATGCATGCCTATGACCCAGGCTGGCCGAGGCTGGGGCTAGGGTGGGTTATGGTGTGAGGATCCTGCTGAGGGTCTGTCTCCCTTTCAAGGAAGAGATAAATAAAGGGGGGACAGCAGGTGGCATGGAGGTGAAGGTGCTGGATCCCTCATGGTTGACTGTGCGGTTGATGTTCCAGACTTAGTGGCTTAAAACTCACACTGGGCACATGTGTGTGCATGCCCAAAATCCCAAGAGAATAGAAGAGAAGGAACTATGGCATGGCCATCCCCCTCCCCTGGGGGGGGCAATTTCTCTCTTTCTCTCTTTTTTCTTTCTGGCAAGTACATGTGGCCTATAGCAAAAATTAAACAAATACACACCAGCCAAAAAGTGGACATCCTCGCCTTCTCAGTTTCTCTGAGGCGATTTCTCATTGTCTCCCTCTGGCAAGTGCACATGACCTATCACAAAAACAAAACAAACAAACAAACAAACAAACAGAAAACAAAAACAAAAAACAAGGGTTAGAGCCAGCAGATGGCATAGTAGTTAAGGCGCTGGACTCCCACATGGTTGACTCTGGTTCAAGTCCTGGACCTGGAAGCTTGAAACACCCGAGGCATGTGTGCATGCATGCCCAAAATCTAGAGAGGAAAATGGAGGAGAAGGGATTGTGGTGTGGGCATCCCTGGGAGGTGGCTTCTCACTTTTCCTCTCTGTCTCCCTCTGGTGAGCACACATGCCCTCTGGCAAAAACAGAAACAAAAAACCTGGGGTCCCATCCCGACTCTGTTCATGAATTCACGCTTTGTGCCTCGGTTTCCTCACGTGTAGCATAGGGATAAGAGTACCTGCCTTGCAGGAGCTGGACATGTGACTGCACAGTAGGGCACTGGCCCCCAGCTAGAGGCCTACGGCTAACCCCTGCTTTAATGATAGTGAGGGGTGCCGGGAGGGATGTCAGAGCTTCACTGCTCCTTCTACCCATCTTCCCTGTCCTCTGCGAAGTGGGACGGACGAACTGAGCAGGGCCCTCTAAGGTTGTGGAGTTGGGGCTATATAGCAGCCTATCCTCTTGTCCAGGGAGCTAACTTGGAGAGCTCTGCATCGCCCGGGCTGCAGCCTGGAGGCAGAGGCCCGGTCCTGTTCCATCTCAGCCCTGCCTCTTTCCTATGGGTTTGGGAGGGGAGGCCCTGGGGCGGTTCCTGGTCCCTGCATCTGCGCAGGACGGGAGGCTGCACACCCGGCTTTGCTGACTGTGGTCCTGGGCTTGGTCTGGCCAAGGCAGTTTGGGAGGCCAGGTGCTCGGCACCCCCCAGGCCTTTCCATGGGTATTTCCTCAGGGCTTTGTGGCTTTGGTCCTCAGCTCTCATGCTAGCTTTAGAGTCAGGATAGCCAAAATTCCAAACAGTAGCCCTTCAGCAAATATTTATGAATTATTATTACGTGCCTCGTGGGAGAAGCCAATGCTACACAAGTAAATGACAGGATGACTGGCTGGCCCCTTTCTGGGTATAGAGAGGGCACTCTAGGGATGAAAGAGGTGACATACATGTCAGCCTGAGGGGCAAGGGGAACACCAAGTTAGGACCAGTGTGGGCTAGAGCAGCCCCATTCAGGAAATACACACAAGCCACAAATGGGAGCTTTGGGTGTAATGGAAAACAATTTTTTTTTCTTTTTTTTTTTCTTTTTTTTTGAGAGGTTTTCGCTATAGGGCGCGTGCACTCGCCAGACAGAGAGAGACAGAAAGCAGGAAATCACCCCCCGGGGGGGTGGCCACGCCACAATCCCTTCTCCTCCATTCTCCACTCGGGATCTTGGGCACGCACGCACACGCGCCCGGCGTGAGTTTTAAGCCACCGGGTCCGGGACGCGAACCGTGGTCGACTACATGGGAATCCAGCGATAAAGCCATTACGCTAACTGCTGGTTCCCAACAATTTTTTTCTAATAGCTACATTTTGGGGGGGAAAAAAAGTTGAAAGAAACAGGTGCAATTAATTTAAAGAATCTATTTAGCTCAATATATCTAAAGATTATCATTTTAATACATAATCAATAAAGATCATTGTATATGTTGCATCCTTTGTCTTAAACCAAGTCATTGAAATTCGGTGGTTACTGCACACTTAGCTTTCAGTTCAGCTTCCCGCATTTCAAGGGCTCAGAAGCACACGTGGCTAGTGGCTGGCACCTTGGTGGCAGGTGCAAGTCTAGAGGTTAGACAGTCTGGTGGGAAGGTGAACAGTGGGCTCCGAAGCCATTTCCAAGGCAAGTGCAGCGGTAGGGGTCGCTGAAACGCTGTAGGGCCAGCACACTGGAATATACACCTGTGACTCCTCTGAGCAACTTTTTTTTTTTTTTTTTTGGAGAGGTTTTTTGCTATAGGGCGCGTGCGCTCGCCAGACAGACAGAGAGAGACATAGAGACAGAAAGCAAGAAATCACCCCCCAGGGGGGATGGTCACGCCGCAATCCCTTCTCCTCCATTCTCCTCTCGGGATCTTGGGCACGCACGCACACGCGCCCAGCGTGAGTTGTAAGCCACCGGGTCCGAGACGCGAACCGCGGTCGACTACGTGGGAGTCCAGCGACATAGCCATTACGCTAACTGCTGGTTCCCTCCTCTGAGCAACTTTTGTCAAGGCCCCGTGGTGTGCCAGGCCCCGGATGCTGTGGCTACAAAGGCAAAGAAGACAAATACCCACAAACTTCGAAGCCACTTGCTAGCTGTCTGACCTCGACCAAGTCGCTGAACTGCTCTGTGCCTCGATTTCTCTATCTGTTAAGTGGGGGTAGTAACAGAACTACCCCTTAGAGTTGTCATAAGAATCATATAAGCTCGTAAACCTAAAGGCTGAAATAGTGCCTGGTGGGTAGAAAATGCTATCTAAGTGTTAGCCATACATAAGAAGAATTAGAAAACTAAGAATAATAAATCTCTGAAGGAAGGGTGGTCAAAGGCAAAGAAAAAAAAAGAGGGAAGGAAGGAAGGAAGGAAGGAAGGAAGGAAGGAAAGGAAAGGAAAGGAAAGGAAAGGAAAGGAAAGGAAAGGAAAGGAAAGGAAAGGAAAGGAAAGAAGGAAGGGAAGGAAGGGAAGGAAGGGAGGAAGGGAAGGAAGGAAGGAAGGAAGGAAGGAAGGAAGGAAGGAAGGAAGGAAGGAAAGGAAAGGAAAGGAAAGGAAAGGAAGGGAAGGAAGGGAAGGAAGGGAAGGAAGGGAAGGAAGGAAGGAAGGAAGGAAGGAAGGAAGGAAGGAAGGAAAGGAAGGAAGGAAGGAAAGGAAGGAAGGAAAGGAAGGAAGGAAGGAAGGAAAGGAAGGAAGGAAGGAAGGAAGGAAGGAAGGAAGGAAGGAAGGGAAGGAAGGAGGGAAGGAGGGAAGGAAGGAAGGAAAGGAAAGGAAAGGAAAGGAAAGGAAAGGAAAGGAAAGGAAAGGAAAGGAAAGGAAGGAAGAAAGGGAAGGAAGGAAGGAAGGAAGGTAGGAAGAAAAGAAAAGAAGGAAGGAAGAAAGAGAAAGAACGAACGAACAGAAGGAAGAGCGGAAGGCCCAGTGGGAAGGGCTGAGATGTGGTGGTGGGAGGCCGAGGGGAGGCAGGAAGAGGACAGGAAGGGGAGCAGAGAAGGTCAGTGGGGCTGCCCAGGTCCAACCTGAAGAGCTGGCACAGAGCCTGAGAACCCAGAGAGAAACTCCGGGGCTGCGACTTGCCTGACACTTGTCTCCGTCTCCAGGGGTGGGGTGCAAGCTCTGGGGAGATCCCTCCTACCCTCAGTCTACCCCCTCTTGCTCTGACTCTGAAACTGTTGCATGCCTCCAGCTTGCAGCCGCCTGGGAAGCCAGGCATCAGCTGGAGGGGGGATATTAATGATTCAATTTTCAACTGGGTTCCACTCCAGGGCCTCGCCTTCGACATGCATTTTTAATCATAACAAAACAGAATGACAAAGGGAGTCATTTGCAGCGGGGCAGTCCCTGCTGGCTGGTCCCCCTGAGGGGTCGGCTTTGGGGGAGGGGTGACTGGCGCACAAGACATGCCCCCTTCTGCTGCCAAGGCTACTCTCCAACATCAAAGACAGCCTTCTTCAGAGGTGGGCCCCACCTCCAGCCTTGCCGTGCTGTGCAAATCGTTCTGGACTGTACCTTGTTTCCAGGGGGGTACTGCTGGGCTGGGGGAGCCATAACTTGGGTGCATATCAGCCAGGGTTGGTAGCAGCTGGGGGTGTAGAGGTTTGACCATCTCCTGAGTGTTTTAGCTGGTCCTCAGCAGGAACGTGGAACCATGCAGGGGTGTGTGTGTATGTGTGTGTGTGTGTGTGTGTGGGGGGGGGGTGATGAGGGGACCTGGAGCCATTCTTCACTTCCTGAGTCTCTGCTGGGCTTGGGGTAGTGTACACCTGAACTAGCCTCTGGGCTAGCTGTGCCTTGGTAGTACCTGGTGACTGGCTGGCCCTTCTCTGATAGAGGTGGTATCTTAGTTCCCTGTTGGTTCCCTTCCCATCTGCTACTAGGTCCTGGCCCATACAGTTTGGGAACTACCTCTGCACTGAGCCAATCTGGAATGTTCTCTTTTACTTCCTGATGCCCTTGAGAGCCCAGCTGGAATCCCGATCTCCCTGTCTCCTTCCTGCATACATTACCCACTCTCTGCACCACTCTCGTGGCATTCCTGCTGTCTTCTGACTGTCCTTCTGTCCAGCTACCCAATCTCTGAGCACCCAGTATATGCTAGGCAGTGTGCCCGGCTGGCTCGATCTAGTGGAAAGGCAGTCAGCTGAGAAACCATTTCCCTATAGGGAAAGTGCTATAGGAGTCACCCAAGAAGATGTGGGGCCAGTATACTTTAGTACACACAGGTGGTTCGTCCAAGCAGCATTTACAAAGGGCCTACGATGGGCCGGGCACTGGGTGCTGGGGCTCCACCTTCGCAGAGTGTGCAGTAAAGTGGAGAAGGTTAGACAGACCAACAGGCACCATGCTTCTTTTTTTCCTTAGAGAGATTTTCTGCTCTAGGGCACATGCGCTCACCAGAGAGACAGAGAGACAGAAAGAGAGAAAGAGGGGATGGCCATACTACAGTTCCCTCTCCTCCAGTCTCCTCTCGAGATTTTTGGTACACATGCACACGCACCTGGCATGAGTTTTAAGCCACTGGGTCCAGGATTTGAACTGTTGTGGACTAAGTGGGAGTCTGGTAATGCAACCATGATGCCATCTGCTGGTCCCCATGCTTCTTTTTATATCCTCCCTTGTGTCTTGTGTACAGTAGGTGTATAATACGTGCTTGCTAAGTGCTGGGTTCTAAGCTGGCTAGTTCTCCCCTTGCCTTGGAGGCTGGTTTCGAGGTTGGACTTTTATCTGCTTCCTGCCAGGAACACCCTTGTCCCGATAGGACTAGCTCTGAACTCAGGTGTAATAAATTAGTAAAAATAACAAGTACAGGTATTAAGTCCTCATTATGTGCCAGGCGCTAAGCACTTTGCTACAATAATATAATCTTATCTAATCTTCTCAACCATTCCCTAGACTAGTTCAACTCAGTTTATCCAGGAGGAAAATGAGATGCAGAGATGTTAAGTCACTTGTCCAAGGCAGCACAGCAAATAAAGGGCAGGGCTAGGCTATAAACCCAGGCAGCCCCAGAGTCTGTGTCCTGTACACACTGTGTCATTCGTACCTCTTACCTGCAGAAAGCAGATCAGAAAGGCCCGTTGTCGTCCCTTCTACAAAAACTTGCTGCCTTGGGACCAGCAGTTAGTGTAATGGCTATGTTGCTGGACTCCCATGTAGTCGACCATGGTTCAAGTCCCGGACCCAGCGCCTTAAACTCATGCTGGGCATGTGTGCGAGTGTCCAAGATCCCGAGGGGAGAATGGAGGAGAAGGGATTGTGGTGTGGCCATCCCCCCTGGGTGGGAGGTGATTTCTTGCTTTCTGTCTCTGTCACTCTCTGTCTGTTTGGCGAGCGCATGCGCCTTATAGCAAAAACCTCTCCAAAAAAGAAAAAAAAAAAACTTGCTGCCTTTTTGGTGACAGGGCGCTATTGCTGAATAGGGCCAGGCTCTGTACCACACCTTCTAGGAACCAAAGAATGGTAGCACTGGGGGTCTGCACCCCTCTCCTGTTTCAGACAAAGGAACAGAGGCTCAAGGATAGAAAGGGACCGAGGTCTCAAGACCAAGCCTTGGCTGAGAGGCTGCCTTCCCAGCCAGGGTGTCCACCACGCGGCTGACCTCCCGGCCAGTGTGTCCACCACACCAGCTGCCCTCCCGCCCAGCGTGTCCAGCCCCCCCCAAGGCTGACCTCCCGGCCAGCGTGTCCACCATGCAGTTGACCTCCCACCCAGCGTGTCCACCACACCGGCTGCCCTCCCGCCCAGCGTGTCCAGCCCCCCCAAGGCTGACCTCCCAGCCAGCGTGTCCACCATGCAATTGACCTCCCACCCAGCGTGTCCACCACACCGGCTGCCCTCTCGCCCAGCATGTCCACCATGCAGCTGACCTCCTGAGCATGGCTGTGCATGGCTTAGCAGAGACTGCGCAGCAGGTGACTGGTCTTAGATGGAGAGGGCAGAAAAGCCCCCCAGTCCTGAATGTGTGCCTGCCCATCTTAGTCCTTGAAACCACACCGACCCCAATCCCTAGGCTCCCAGGCTCATAGTTGGCACCCTCCCTCCCAGCTCCTCCCCCTGGGTAACAGAAACCAGCAGTCTGTGCTTCTTCCAGGTCCTCAGGGCAGAAGTGGGAGGGAGAAGATAGCTGCTGGCTGCTCCCCTGTCTGCAGCCCACCTGTCTTTGCAGCCCACCTGTCTCTCTCTGTAGCTAGCCAGACTAAGTTGGGCTTAGGGTGCACCTGCTCCAAGGACTCTATCAACTCTTCATTCATTCATTCAACACATGTGCTAGCATGTCCTGTTGGGGGGGGTGGGGAAAGACTAAAGTCCCTGCCCTCAGGTATCTTACACTTCTCGGCGTGTGTGCAGGGGAGGGGGGTAGAATACAGGAGATGGACCAAAAAATTAATATAATAAGTGCATCTAGTATTCAAGAGGACTTCAAAAAGTTTATGGAAAAATGGAATTAAAGTACTGGCTTATTTTGGTACAAAATAATTTGAAATCTATGCATAGTTTTTCATAATATACATTTCTGTTTTATAAAAAAAGAATTATTTTATTTAATATATTTCTTTCTTTCTTTATTATTTTGACCAGAGAGGGACCGTGAGAGAGAGAGAGAGAGAGAGAGAGGGAAAGCAAGAAAGCAAGTTGCCAGGTGTAGGACTTGAACTGCAGTCAGCCACATGGGAGTCCAGCACCCTTAACCACTATGCCACTATGCCACCCACTGGTCCTCGTAATACATATTTCTATGAACTTTTTGAAGACCTCAGGTATTAAACGGTTAAATACTATCAAGAAATAGTAAAACGTGGGAGCTAGGGCCTAGAGAGACCCTCTGTACACTTTAGTACCACTAAGGGAGGTGAAGGAGAGAGTTCTGCCAAGTTCTGGAGAGCACTTCACACAGAGGGATGCATAGCAAGTGCAAAGGCCCTGAGGTAGGAATAGGCCCACTGTGTTCAAGTCATGGCGAGGAGGCCAGTAGCTGGTGTGGACAGGGAGAAGCATAGAAGGAGATGCAGTGAGAGTGAATGTGAAGATGGACACCCTCTGATGCTGCTGACCAAAGGTGTCAGGGAGAGGCAGAAATCACTTGCAGTGGCCCAGATTCTGCTGGGACTGAGGGAGTTTCAGAAAAAAACTCACAAAAAAATTTGTACCCTGTGACTTCCTCCCACCTTGTATGGTGCTGTAGACAGAATCCATAGAATTTTCTAGAAAATGAGCAAAGTGGGGAGGATGTCTGGGGGTGGTGGCAGGTGTTGATTGTTCACCTGGCAGAAGCCCCATCACCTGGAATGCTTTGATGTAGAAATGATCTTTCGTGCCCCAGCAAAACTCTGGCTCCCACAGCTGCCCTTGGAAGGAGGCCTTAGTCACTCGCTGGCTTTTCTAGGAACTTATGAGCTCCTGGTCATTGTTCTGTGGGGAGGACTGCGCTGAAAGGACACCCTCAGTGAACACCGCCTCATTTGACCCCATCCTGCTCCTACTGCCATGGCCTTGGGTGGGAGTCCCTAATGTGACGTCCAAGGCCTCTTTGCCTGGTGGGGCCTGCAGCTCCTGCTGCTGTGTGAGCTTGTGTAGTCTTCCTCCCTTCCCGTAGACGCCTCTCTCAGATTTAAGGGCAGGTTTATTCCCGAGCTGCCTCGGGGCTCCTCTTTCTGATTGCATTAAAGTCTCCGTAATTCTCCCCTCATTAATGATTGGCATATTTTTACCTCTCACTAAAGGAGCTTCAAGGCGACTCCCGGGGGGCCCTACTCTCGAATGAAACAATTTCATCCTGCTCCAGAAACGCATTAAAAAGGGTTTGTCAGGATCTTATCACCAGTTAGAGAAAGCTAATCAAATTACTTCTATTTATTAGCTGGTACAGCAGTGTCATTCCATCAAGCCTTGGTCCTGGCTCCGGCCCAGGTGGGCATGAATCGGGCACCTGGCACCCTGGCTGCTGAAGGTGGGCAGAGCTGGACAGGCCCCCAGCTGGCACCTGTATGCTAGTCCTGCCTGCCAAGAGAATGGGGTAAACGACCGGTACCCAAAGTCATGGCTCTTGGTTACTCATCAAAGACGGCTCGTTCTAAGCACCTGCGTGTTCTCAGCCAGAGGGCGCCTCTCAGCCCCAGGCCGCCTGTTGTTGGCAGAGCCAGGCATGAAGTCACACTTATTTATAAGAAGCACATATTCTCCCCTCCTCTGGAAGAGAGGGGCATAGCTCATTTTGTTTTCCTTTGAGGAATAGAGTTACTTTTTTTTTAATAACAGGAAATAGCATGCACCCCAAATTGGCAAACGATAATATGTTATTACATATGTTCCATGTTGAATGTTATTCAACAGAATGGACATTTGGTTCCTTTGTTCACCACCCCTCAGTTGCATTATTTTCTCCTCCTCCTCCCCAGTGGTAAGTATCATGATTTTTGTCATGCATCTTTCTAGGACTTTTAAAAAAAAATCTCTTACATGACAGACATGTATCCAAGAATGGTATAGGTCGTTGGGTATAGCTGCCCCCCTCCACTCTGTGGCATCGTGGGGTCAGCAAAGACTCTGGGATCAAACCACCTGGTCCTTCACACTTACAACTCTAGGCCCTACCTGCCCTATACCTCGGGTTCCCTTCTCTGAAATTATAATAATAATAATAGCATCGCCCTGATAGGATTTGTTGTGAGGATGAAATTCAAGTCCTGGACCCGGAGACTTGAAAAATGCACTGGGCCCGTGTGCGTACATCCCTAAAATCCCAAGAGAAGATAGGAGGAGAAGGAATTGTGTGTGGCCATCCCCATGAGGGATGCTTTCTGACTTTCTCTTTCTCTCTCTCTGTCTCTCTCTCTAGAGAGTTCATGGGCCCTATAGCAAAAAAGAGAGAGGGAGGGAGATAACAAAAGCACTTAGTAAAGGACCTAGTGTGTGCTAAGTGTTCTTGAATGCTAGCCATGTCACGCCCTTTGTCTTCCCGCCTTCCACCTCCACCTGGGGGGGGGGGGGGTCCATGTGGTTTCCGGGATCCCCTTTGAATGTGCACCTCTAATTCAGGTCTAGGCTGTTTAAGAATCTGTGATGTGCGCAGTGTCCGGACAGCCCCGCTGTGTGACATGTGTGCTCTACAAGGAGCCCCAGACCTCCACAGTTCCCTGCACAGAGGAAAGAGGACTGAGCAGAACAGGCCAGCCTCACACGGTGGTCCGGCCTCCCCTGAGCAGACCCAGGCTGGAGCAGCCCCCTACCCACACCAGCCCCGGGCAAGGGGCTCTCCCAGCTGCGCAGTGGCCTCCATGGCCCCAGGAACAGTTCAAAAGGCTGTGCTGAGTGCCCCACCGCGTTGCACAAAAGGACGTATTGATTGGTTTGTAGAAGCATTTCCTGGGGTCCTTTATATCTCTCTCCCCCGTCACCCATAATGAAGAGGCTGCGTGCTCAGAGGAGGAAGAGGCCGGCACTCGTCCATCTGGGTGGGATTTCTTCATCTTATCAATCAGGGCTTTAATTAGACACGTCCGAGAGGGCAGTTCCATCTCGGGGCAGGCGGCAATCTTTATCAAGCATGCCACATCTCTAATTACTGTGTACTGACAGATAACAATGGGGGGCAGGGTGGGGAGCCCAGGAGGCAGGGGAAGGACAGGAGGGCTCGCGGAGTGGCCCTTCACTCAAGGAGAGTGTCCTTCCCAGGCTTCCTGGAAGGAATCGCCCTAACTCCTGTTCCTAGGGGCAGAGGATGCGGCCTGTGATAACACCCCACCAAGTGATTGCAGGGACGAGGCATGGACAATGGCCGGGTCAGTAGACGGACAGAGGGAGAGGACCACCCCCCTGCCCCCGTGCCTCCTGCCCACAACCCAGGTTCCTGACACACGGCTCTCTCTCTCCTTTACATCGGAATTCATTGTCACTCAGTGTTTTTTAATGGCGGAGTAAAAGAGCCAGGGAGACCCAGGCTTGAACCCTGTGGGTTGGTTCCTTGGGTCCACAACAACCAGGTTATGTGACCTCAGACAAGTGGCTTAGCCTCTCTGGGCTGAGGTGAGATGGCTGCCAAGAAGGGACAGTCCCCCTACCAATGTAGGATGGTTGTGGCCACGCATGACAGTGACGTCCTCCCCCTCCCGGCCGTCTGTCCTGCCTTGTCCACCAGGCAGGCAGCTTTATTTAGGGGGTGAGAGGCCAGTTAGGTCAAAGGCTCAGGACAAAGTCTCCTGCCCTGCCAGAGTGCGTTTCTGCTCGGTGTCGTGAATATTGGGGATGAAAAGTCGAGGATGGCAGATGGGCTCCTGGAACAAGTCTGTCTTGGGAGAGGTGGCCTGACTTGGAGATGACAGCAGGAACATGAACTTCTGCAGGGGCCTGAAGTGGAGCGACCTCTCCGTGTGAGGGACTGAGTGAGTTCAGTCATTGATTCTCTCCGTGCCTCAGCTTCTTCATGAGCAGAGCAAGTGTAGCCATCCCTCCTCCCCGGGTTGAAGAGGGGGCATGTCTCATGGCCAGCCTTGGCCCAGCCTGTATCCAGGTTCAGCTAGACAGGGTGTCCCAGACCCCACTCCAATCCATGTGCCCAGCCTCCTGTACATGGGACAGTCTCTCGCTCCTCTCTCTTCAGGGCCTGGTGCTCTCGCTTCTAGGGTCCCCCTTCCCCACACTGAGACCTGGTTCTCCTGGGCAAAGAAGGCCACAGGGGCCTTGCTGAGCACCTGGCCACCCTGTCTAGACACCCTCCCAGCTCTTCATCAGCTGGTTCTCAGCCTGGGGAGCTTTTGTGTCCTGATGTCCCTGTCTCTCCCAGTCACATTCTTACCAGAGTTCCCTCCAAATTCACACCCCTTTGGTCAGGCAACAAATAATTCCTGTGATCTCTTCCCTGAGTCTGCCTGGTCCCACCTGGCTCTCCTGCTAATATGAGAACCCTTATTTCCAAGCCCTGGGGGCCAATATTCCTCTTGATACTTGGTTGGAAAGTCTTAAATGCTCCTGGCCTCCAAGGTCTCAGGCCTGTCCCTAGAGAGGACAGGTCGAGGGTCTCAGTGGGTAGAGTCCTAGTTATTTATGAATCATTTCATTTAGCAGAGTGGTCTTGGTAGACAGATATCTTCATTACTGCTCAGAGAGGTTAATAAACCCGCCAGCCTGTCTCTCAGAGCTAGAATATGAACCTCGTGCTGAGGGTGGTCATCCTTTACACCACCCAGACAGGGAAGTGGTAGACTGGACACCACAGGCTCAGGCTATCTTTTTTAAAATTTGCCAAAGGGCACGCATGCTTGCCAGGGAGAGGGGAGAGCACACCCACACTGGGACACGTCACATTGCAACAATCCCCTCTCCTCCATTTCTCCATCCTGTCGGGACTTGGGGAACGCATGCATGGGGCCAGCATTCGAACCTCCTGGCCAACGATGTGGGATCCAGCTCTTGTAAGCACTAGGCCATGGGGCCAGCCCTCAGACTGGAAGTATCTGAGGACGTCCCTAAATGAGAATTTCCTTTGACAAACTCAGACTCACCTCTCCAGACTGACATACCATGTTGGAGCATGGTGGGGGAGGGGCTGGAGTTGGTGCTCTGGGAGGTGAGAGTTAACATGTCTCTGTTGTTGGCCTGGACTTGGACTGATGGGGACCCCAGGGTGAAGTTTCAGAACAGCAGGCTGGCTGGCAGGCAGTGACGGAGTTGTACAGAGAAGGCGAAGCACCAGTCTCATTCCAGAGACGCCGGGTGAATGTGGGGTGACAGGGCTACTCGCTGTTTCATTGGGGAACAACAAAGACAACAGCTGGAAGGCATGAGGGCAGGAAGAGGCAGGCTCCATGGGCCGTGTGTCAGCCCAGCCACTCTCTGGGCTGAGTGACCTTCTCCCTGCGGTTCTCTCAATCAGACATGCCTTTCAGGAGGTGGCATTCTGGAAGGGAAGAAGAACTGCATGGGCACTGATGGGGGTCAGCAGGGAGCTTAGTGAGAGCCCTGAGCAAGCCTGCAGGAAAAGCCCACGGAGCCCCCGGGCCCCTCAAGGACCAGGGAAACACTGCTGATCACAGGAAGGCCATTGCGTCACCTGACACTGATCTCAACACAGATGCTTCCACTGGCAGGTGTCACAGTTACCCTCCACTCATGTAGCTGAGGAAACGGCAGCTCAGACAGTGAAGAGATGAGCAGGAACATCATCTGTTAAAAACATGGGCTATGGATGGGCTGGCTCTGTGGCTTGGTGTCTAAAATAGCCAGATCCCACATGGCCAACAGTGCGGTTCAAATCCCTGCCCCAGCAGCTTGAAAAACATGCTGGGTGCATGTGTGTGCCCAAGATCCAGACAGGATGGAGACATGGAGAATGGATTTCTGTGTGATTGATCCCCATGTGAGCGATGTTTTCTCCCTCTCCCTGTCTCTCCTGTTGAACACATGCAACCTCTGACAATTTTTTTTTTAAGTAATAAAGGGAAAAAAAGTAAAAAGAAATTTATGCTCTCATACTTTGGCAGGGTAGATGTCCCAGATCAAGGTGTCTGGCAGGGCCATTTAAGGAAGGATCTGTAAGGAAGGGTCACAGGGCCCCTGACCAAGGGTCTGTTCCAGGCCCCTCTCATAGCTTCTGGTGGTTTCCAGAAATCCTCTCATTCCTTAACTTGTAGCTGTGTCTCTCCAATCTCCACCTGTGTCTCCACATGGCCTTCTCCTCTTCGTGGCTGTCTCTGTGTCCAAATTCTCCCCTTCTGGGGCCAGCAGGTGGCGAGGTGGCTAAGGCGTTGGACTCCCACATGGCTGACTGTGGTTTTAGTCCTGGACCCAGTGGCTTGAACTCATGCTGGCACATGTGTGTGTGTGCTCAAAATCCCAAGAGGAGAATGGAGGAGAAGGGATTGTGTGGTGTGACCATCCCCCCCAGGGGTGATTCCTTACTGTCCCTCTCTCTGTCTCTCTGGCTAGTGCATGCACCCTATAGCAGAAAGAAGAAAGAAAGAAAGAAAGAAAGAAAGAAAGAAAGAAAGAAAGAAAGAAAGAAAGAAAGAAAGAGAAAGAAGAAAGAGAAAGAAAGAAAAAGGAGGAAAGAGAGGGAGAAAGAAAGAAAGAAAGAAAGAGAAAGAAAGAAAGAAAGAAAGAAAGAAAGAAAGAAAGAAAGAAAGAAAGAAAGAAAGAAAGAAAAGACAAATTCCCCCCTTCTTATAAGGACACTGGGTCCACCCTAATCCAGCAGACTGTCTTCCCTTGATTATGTCTGCAATGAGTCTATTTCCAAATAAGGTCACAGTCACAGGCAGTCATGCATTTGGGGTACATAGTTCAACTTAGTAGACTATCGGGGCTGTTGTCAAGGAGAGGGAACACTAGACCCTACCCTTGAGATGAAGGAAAGCCGCGCCCTGATCCTGTAATACCTGGTAGCAACTGCTGTTGTGTCCCAAGAGGAGAATGTTAACTACCCTAACTGGCTATGCTGCCTAGGACCCAGCGTTCTCCAAATAGCCAAAGCTGGCTCCTGAAATGAACCCCTACCCTGGGATGCCCTTCTCTTCCTCACCCAGAGTAACAGCCTTGGTCTCCTGGGTTTGAAAGCAGGAGGCAGAGGACAGGGGTCCACAGATTGCTTCTGTCTGCTAGAAGGACTCCTTCTGGAACCAGGCCTCAGGATGCCCAGGGGACCTGGTGCAGGTGGAGCTGGCCCGAGCCTGGTGGAGCTGACGAGCCATGCCAGCCACCTTGCTCCTCCCCATTTCCCAGGCCACCCGGCTCTGCCCAGGCACTTCCTCTGGGCTACTGCATCTGAGGCTGCTCTCCATGTGGCCTGGCCCCAGGGGCCTGTGCCGGACTGTTCCTGACAAGCCGCCCCCAGCCAGGCTGAGCCAAGGCCCCGCAAGGTGAGGCATATGCCCAGGATCAACCAGGATTCCGTAATTGGACTGTTGTTCTTTCATTTTGCCACGTCGTAGCGTGTGGATTATAGACACCACATGCTATAGATTTCCTGTCAGAGCTCATGAATCAAGCCCCACTGTCTTATTTACTGTCGGCCAGCGGCTGTGAATAACATCTCCCCCAACACACGCTCACAGGCACGTGCTTGTGCAAACACTGCCGGCAGAGCCAGCCTGGGCCGGGTCCCAGATGCCGCTGTGGGGGCTGCAGCAGGAAGTGAGGCTCTCCCTCTGCCTTCTGCTCCTGCCCTGGGCTCTTTGGAATGAGCAAGGGGGCTGGTCACCTGGGCGGCAGTCTCACTCTGCAGGAAGACTGCTTCACTCAAACGCCATTTTCCCTCATCCGACTGAGGGTTACTTTCTGTGGATTTAGAGAGCTGTCCAGACCCCACACCGAGCTGTGTCCCTCTATGCGTATGCATGTGGGTAGCAGGAAAAGGTTCATTTGTGCATGGGTTCTGGAGGCAGATAGATGTGGTTTGTACGGCCGCTAGGCTCCTTACTGGTATGAACCCTCAGCTGGTCAAATAGTCCTGGAGTTGGGACCAGCAGATGGCGTAGTGGTTACATCACTGGACTCCCACATAGTCGACTCTGGTTCAAGTACTGGACCTGGGAAATGCTGGGTGTATGTGCATGTGTGCCCAAAAATCCCAAGAGGAGAATGGAGGAGAAGGGAGGAGAAGGGATTGCAGCATGGTTGTCCCCTCTGGGGGATGATTTCTCATTTTCTGTCTCTCTGTCTCTCTAGTGAGTGCGCTTGCTCTATAGCAAAAATCTCTCAGAATAATAATAATAATAAAATAGGCCCTGAGTCTTGGTTTCTGCAAAATGGGGCTATAACTGTACTATATTTGTTCATGAATGAGTGTGCGTGCTTGCGTGTATGTGAGAGAGAGAGAAATAAATGAACGTTCATGTGTCGCATGGAGTCCTGTGTGCAGGGCTCAGTACTCTTAGCCATTACATTCCTAGGGGTGCTGAAGCCCCTGCCCGCACAGAGCATGCCATAGGCACTGAGCCAGCTCACTCAATCCGCCCAACTCTTCGAGGCGGGTATCGCTCCACTTTGTATATGGAGGACCCCCAGCTCAGACGGGTTAAGTAATTTGTCCAAGTTGTCGAGCTAGGAAGTGATAGAGCCAGGACTCAAATCCAGCTCTTTCCCACCCTAAGGACCAGCACTTCTCCGTCACACTCGCTTTGAGATCAAGGACTCCAAAGACACCATTAAGAAGGTGCCTCCTCATCCCACCATCAAATACCAAGGGCAGCAGCCCCTCCCTTCTTCCTCTCTCTTGCCCATGCAGGGACTTCCAGGAGAGATTTTGCTCCTCCTCATGGCTTTGTTGCTCAGGGATCATTAGATATTTGTCTTTTTGAATAGAGTTACCTTTATCGCTTAAGGCATGTACATTAGACTTCGGATGTGTGGACCTCCTGATGTGTGGACCGTGTGTGTCTAACTCTCTGTTCGCCTTACATCTGATAACTGGCCAGGAAGTATTTGGATGGAAGGATATGCCCCTACAGACTTCATCCAAGTGGCGTCTGAGGACGTATATCTGCCAATTTCTCTTATTCAGTAACCTTTAAAGCAGGGCACTTGGGGTCCAGCAGTTAGCGTAATGGCTATGTCGCTGGACTCCCACATAGTCAACCACGGTTCGTGTCCCGGATCTGGTGGCTTAAAACTCACGCTGGGCATGTGTGCGTGTGTGCCCAAGATCCCGAGAGGAGAATGGAGGAGAAGGGATTGCGGCGTGGCCATCCACCCTGGGGGGTGATTTCTCGCTTTCTGTCTCTCTTTCTCTCTCTGTCTGTCTGGCGAGTGCACGTGCCCTATAGCAAAAACCTCTCAAAAAAAAAATAAATAAATAAATAAAAGCAGGGCACTTGGTCTCTCTGAGGCTCAATTTCTGAATCCATAAAATGGGACTGAGAATACCTGTGTGGTAGAGCTTGGAGTCTTAGAGTCTTCCCTGCCCAAATCTAGTATGACAGATCATGCTCTGTTCCTTCTGTCTTCACAGGCATGTAGATAGACAGTTTAAATACGGAAGGGCCCAGCCTGCTGGCGTGGTCGGTAGCAAAATGAACTGCGGTGCTGGCAGCTATGTGGCCATCCACGGGTTTAGATCCCCAGGCTGGCCTGAAAACACGCTGGGCACCTAGGCGTACACCAGGATCCTGAGCAGTGGGAGGGCTGTAGGAAAGGTGATTGCATGTGACAAATCCTCACTGAGGGTCTTCTCTTCCTCACACTCTCATTCTTTCTCATGCACGTGCTTTGTCGTGAATAAAATAAATACACTTACGAAAAAATAAACATGAATGATCGATTGCAGAGTTTTGGGGTGCCACCTGGGGCTTAGGGAGTCTGAACATAGTGTAGGTTCCTTTGCCAGGGCCTGGTATAACCCATGGCAACGCGTTTCTTAGGCCCCTTTTGCAAAGGAGGTGGACACGTTGTATTTCTTCCGGCGAGAAGAGAAAGCCCAGCCGAGTAGCAGGGTTGTGGGGCACATCCCATGTGACTAAGGCACACCTGCCCTGTGGGAAACCACTAACCTCAGGCCTGTTCTGAGTCATCTCCAAACAGTCACGCCCCCCCTGCTCCCCCAGAAAAGCTTTCACTTGTTCTGTGCCCAGAGGAAATGCTTCATCCTCAAATGTAATTGTGTCTGAGGAGGTGTCCTCTGTGACCAGGCAGGTCACGGAGCCAATGAGTGAGTCAGCGCATCCGGGCAGAGTTAATTAAAGCACGACGGCCGGCGGGGGCGGCGGGCTTGCGGGGGCTGAGCCGCTCCGACACCTAGCAGAAATGGCTCCCTCTGCGGCCCGCTGGGCTCCAAAACATGCAGGGCCGACCTGGGACACAGAAAGGGCGGGCTGGGCCCATGAGGGGAACGAGGAGGGAGGTCGAGGCCCGGGTGGCTCTCCAAGGTAGCTCAATTCTGTGGCCTAATAGAGGCTGTTTCTGCTTTCCTTTGGATTCCGTTCACAATAGCCACGGACAACCAGGAGTTTCCTGTGACCTCTCTGTGCTCAGGGACAGACTGGTAGAGAGGGGAGCAGTCCCTTTGACTGCTGTTCACCCAGGAAGTGTGGTCTCATCTCTGCCCAAGATGGCCAGAGCCTAGAATAGGCACTTAATTGACCGCTCTAGAATGAAAGAACGAGGTTTAGACGTTCGGATTGGGGTTATCTGAGCTGTGAATAGCTCGGTGGGTGTTAAGGAAGGAATGGGAAAATGAGTTGACAAGAAAGGAGAGGGGCAGAGACAAGGCGTGTTGTCTATTCTCTCACTGCAGGGTCCCTAGCACCTCAGACCATACCTGGCTCAGGGTAGGTGCTCACTAAGGGCTTAATGATGAATGAATAGAACATCTTCAAAAGGAAGGAAAGCAAAGGGAGAAGGAAGGAAGAAGGGAGGACTCCGGAAAAGAAAGGAGCCTTCAGGGTCAGCCAGTGGTGTGGGCTTAAAGTGGCTGGATCCCACATGGCCGACTGTGAGGTTTAGGTCACGGACCCAGTGGCTGGAAAAACAAGCCAGGTGTGTGTGTGCACATGTGCCCCCAAATCCTGAGAGAATAGAGGAGAAAGGACTGTGGCGTGGCTAGCCCCCTGGGCAGTGATTTCCCACTTTCTCTCTTTCTCTGTGTGTCTCTCTGATGGGCACCCATGCCATATAGCAAATTAAAAAAAAAAAAAAAAAAGAAGGAGAAGGAGAAGGAGAAGGAGAAGGAGAAGGAGAAGGAGAAGGAGAAGGAGAAGAAGAAGAAGAAGAAAAGAAAAGAAAAGAAAAGAAAAGAAAAGAAAAGAAAAGAAAAGAGAAAAGAGAAGGCAGCCCTGGCAGCTAGAAAAATGCTGGTGCACAGCTGGGGAAATCGGATCCATGTGCCCAGGTGGGTCTAATGAGGACCAAGTATGTTTGATGAGAACGACACCGTTCTCCATACCACGTCTCAGTCATTTCCTGGGCACCCGTTCACAGGGGAGGCGAACTTTCTCCTGGTGAATGATGTATGGAGGCTTCTTTTCTCCCTCCACTCTCTGCTGCCAGCCACCAACCTGCTGGGATTTCTGAAATACCTCCCTCGGGGGATGCTCTCTCTAGTCCTAGGTAGGGCATCTGCCCTGAATCTCTGCTGCTCCTTTCTCTCCTGTGTCAACTGGGCCAGACAAGCCAGAAGGCACCTCTGCTTCTCCCATGTCCTCCCTCTAGCCAGCCAGGGCTGTGGGCAGGGCCCCGTGTGCCCGGCTTCCTCTGATTGGGAAGGGCTCGGGTGACCCAGAACGGCCCCTGCCCTTGCAAATTTGCTTTCTTGCTAGAGATACAGCCTGCGCACATGAGAGTCTATACACCCAGAGAAATGAGGCCAGGCTGTCCGGAAGATTAAAACCACTGCTGCAAGAGCCCGTCCTCTCAGTAAGGCAGGAGCCACTAGTCCCATATGGATCTCCAGCTCCACAATGAAAGGCTCCGGTTTTCAGATGAGGTATTTTGTTTATTTCTAAACCAGAAACTCCTTAGCCAAGTGATTCTGTCTCCCAGAACCGGGAGCCAGGTCCAGTGACAGCTCTATTGAGGTGCTTCACAGGAAACTGCTGAGTGAGAGACCGGGTCATGTGTGACTCCCCGCGGGGCTGATGGCCTCTGCCTGCCACCGTTGTGGACCACCTGGACACAGCTGGATGGACTAGCGTGACGCTGCCTCTCCCTTCGCCCCCGCCCCTCTCCAGGAACCAACAGGCAGTACATCAGTGACAGGAGGCGCTGGCAACGCTGAGTGAGGCTGGCAGAGTCGGGGCTGGCAGGTGAAGTGCGGGGCCCTGACACATCTGCCTGCTCCCTGCGCTGCTTCTGCCAACTCATATACCTTTGTCATCCTGACATCCTGGTAACTGTGGCTAGTCAGTCAGGTCGAGGTCAGTGCTCCAGTGCATGGCCATGGCATTACCCCTGACCTTGACCTCTGTGGGGAGGTGCAGAACGCATGTGGATGGTGAGACCATTCTCCCCTGTTAGTGGGGAAAGTGGTGAGTACCATTAAAGTAGTTTCCTAGGGACGCTGTAAGCACGGATTAATACCACACAATGAATGACTGAAAGTAGCGGAAACTTTTTGACTCCCAGTTCTGGAGGCTGGAAGTCCAGGGTCAAGATGGCAGCAGGGCCTGGCGGGGAGGGTCCTCCCTTGCCTCTTCCTCACTTCTGCGGTTTGCTGACACTCATTGGTGTTCCTTGACTTGCAGCTGCAGCACTTTAATCTCGGCCTCCACCGTCAACGCGTGGATGTCTATTGCTCTTCTTCTTTTCCTTTTTTATTTATTTAATTTTAATATTTTGCTATAGGGAGCATGTGCTTTCTGTGCTTCTGAGACACAGAAAGAGAGAGGGCAAGTGAGAAATGACCCCTGGGAGGATGGCCACAATCCCTTCCCCTCCATCTCATCTCAGGATTTTGGGCCCACACACATATTCACACACACACACACACACACACACACGTGTCCAGTGTGTTTTTCATGCCACAGGCTCTGGGACTTGAACCTCACAGTTGGCCATTTGGGATCCAGCTATCTTAACCATCATGCCACAGGTTGGCCCCATCTCTCATCTTCTTCTTCTTTTTTTTTTTTTTTTTGGAGAAGTTTTGGCTATAGGGCACGCGTGCTCACCAGAAAGACAGAGACAGAGAGATAGAAAGCGAGAAATCACCCCCCAGGGGGGTTGGCCATGCCGCAATCCCTTCTCCATTCTCCTCTCGGGATCTTGGGCACACACGCACACGCGCCCGGCGTGAGTTTAAGCCACCGGATCCGGTACTCAAACCACTGTTGGCTACATGGGAGTCCAGTGACATGGCCAGTAAGCCAACTGCTGGTCCCACCTCATCTTATCTTGATTACACCTACAATGACCATATTCCCAAACAAAGATACCTTCAGTTACGGGAGTTAGAATTTCAGCATATCTTTTAGGGGAATGTGACTAAACCCTAACTACCATCCACACCCTGCATCCTGAGTGAAAGCCAGGCATATTATGTCACCATATGCAAAATGCGTGTTTTCCTTTCTGTTCAGCACACATGATCTCTTCTCATAAATCATCATGAAACAAGGATTGGGTTCGTGTCACAGGGGGACTCCCTACAGCTGATGAGGAATATAAACTCCTAAAAAATCTGTCCTGTTCACTGCTGAGTCTCAGCACCTACTGTCTGGTGCAGAGTAGGTGCTCAAGAAGTATTTGTTGAATGAGTGAATAAATAAATATAGTGGTGGTAGCTCCAGAGACTGAAGTTATTTTTGTTTTGTTTTAGACCTTTTTTAAAGGTACATCACTTCTTTATTCCGTAAGAGAGAGACAAACGCAGAGACGGAGCTACGGCAGCACTGATGGGGTCTTTATAAAATGATCCACCCTCCTTGCAGCCTGGAGCTGGGCACACGTGTGTTTGGCGTACTCAGGGGAAGTCTCTGGACATGAACCAGCAACCTCTCTATGTGTGTCTGCCTCACAGAGTGTCACATTTGACCACTGAGCTGCTGTGCAGCCCCAGAGACTAAGCGAGGTATTCACTGTTACCCAAGGACAATCACTTACCCCTCTGATTTGTGTCCTTATCTGTAGAATGGGAGTAAGAATGAGCGTGCAGTTTACGCTTCTCTAGGAATATTGCATGAGAACCTAGGTTCGGGGAGAGGTCAGTGTTCCAGTGCACCGCCATGGGATTAATGCATTAACCCAGTTCCCGGCATGTGGTGGGTGCTCAATAAGCGTTACTGAATCAGAATCGGTTAGAAGCCCTTGTGTAGTTTGCATTTTGGGCGACTGGAGTGCCGGCAGGCTGGAACAAGTGGGTTGCCCTCCCCAGGGATCTGCTGGTGAGAAGTGACTACCTTTCAGGTGGAAGGAGGAAGAATGGAGTCTTAGAGATTAGTTAGGGCACCTGTTAAGGGCACAGCTCTGGAGCCAAGCCCTGGGGTCAGATCCCAGCTTTGACCCTGGCCAGCTGGGAGACCTCTGGCACAGGAGGTTCGGTTTCGGTAACTGTGAGGTGGGGGCAATCCCAGCATCTGCCTTCAGGGTGGTGGTGGGGATCGAATGCCAGGGCTGACACAGAACGCGGAGTATGTGCGTTTGTTATGGTTAGTGTCACTTTTCTAGGTCCTCTGGCCCCCTCCTCGGAGCTAGGTCACTGAAAAGCCCTAACTCCCGAAGGCTGGGCAGACTTCTGACAGTGCGGGCCCTCGCTCTGCACTCCGTGCGCCCTAGCGCGCTCACCGGCCGACACCCGCCCACCCGCACTCGCGCCCACCCGGCGGCCCGCGCTCCGCGCACTCCGAGATCCAGCGCGCCCTCTAGTGGCGCATGGCCCGGAATCCACCGCGCAGAGGCTCACCCAGTGATGGGCGCGTCTGACGACTCTGATCCTGCACCCCCAGGCTCCCTTGACCTTGGCTTTCCCTCCTCAGAGAGGCCTGTGGGAAAAGCCCTCTCGCTCTGCGGCCTCCCTCGAGCGAGCGTGCCTCTGTTCTGGAGGGCCTGGGAGTCAAAGGGACCTTGAGGGAGCTGGGGAGGAGCACCGAGGCAGGCACCCCCACCCCCATCCTCCCACTCCCTCCTAAAAGGAGGGAACAAGACCAGCTCGACCTCACCCCACCGCTTTTTCTCTGATGTGATGTCCAGACCAGCTAGGCGGCTGGACGGGCCGGTATCTGCATGTTTTCCTGCCACCAGGGTCACCCCGTATGTTTGGGGCTCACTAGTTATTTCCATCCGCTGAGATGGGGGGATTCGAGTTCCGCCGTGCACTGTTGTTTGGACCCAGCCTTCAGCACTCAGCCCAAGCACTCAGCCCGTGCCAGGCACCAGGAACAGGCTTTGTGTGTGACATTTCATCCAGGCAACAGGACCTTCTGCAGGGAAGTAGCTGCCGTGAGAACACTGCACAGAGAGGTTAGTGACTTGCCTAGGATCACACAGCAGGGACTTGGATCCTGGCAGTCTGGCTCCCAGGCCATGTCACCACAGCTGTGTCCCACTGCCTCCCCACCAATTTCTGGGTAATCGCTCCTGCTCCCCTGCTCTTGCTGGGTCTACCCCCACCTCTCCATCTTTTACAGAAGACCCTTTCTCACCCCCAGGACAGCTGCTCTGCATATGCCTCTGAACTCTCCTCCACCTCCCCATTCCCCCAGGGCTTCACTGGGCCTTCATGGCTGTGCCTTGCTTCCTCTGGGGTGGCTGGGGCCATCGCTGACCATAGGTGCTGCCCCAGCACAGCGCTGGGCACACAGCAGGTGCTCGTGGGACGAACCAGGCTGGAGGAGCGGAAGCCTTGTGTTGGAGACACATCTCACCACCGCGGGCTGAAGGGGGAGGAAAGGTATGTTAGACCCATTCTGGAGATGGGGATGCTGAGGCCACAGAGGGTAAGGGGCTCACCTATCTTCATGCAACGAGCTGAAGGGAGTTGCTCTTACAGTCCCGTCCTGTGCTCGGCATCTCAGGCCTGACACTTGGGAAGGCCAAGGGTGGGGGCGGGGGCTAAGCCCCAAGAACCTGCGGGGTCTCAGGGATGGGAGTGTTCCCCCTGTTGTGTAGGGAGGTAGGGAGGTCCTGGCCTTTGGCTGCACAGGCCAAGGAGGACAGAACTTGAAATCGACATCTGTTTGTTCTCTACCTTCCCCTGAAAGGTTTCGTCTTTTGGGGAGCGCTTTCTTTCTGGGCTGGTCTCCTTCCAGGAGGCCTTCTTCCTTGCAGTCTGAAGCAGGGTTCAGCAGGCTAGAGGCAGTGGAGACCAAGTAGGGGCCAGGGGAGTTGAGGAGGAAGACAGGGACAGCTAGCAGGGCTGGGGTCCGGGCCATCCTTGGCGGCTAGGGCAGAACGCAGGCTCTGTGTCTGACGCCTGTTCCCTGACCCCCTTCTCCCTTATCGTGACTAGTTTGCCTCACTTCCCACGGCTCACGTAGGGTATTCCCAACTCTCAAGACCCAGCCCAAGCCTCAAAACTCCCCTTGGGCCCAAGTCACGTTTTACCCTGCCGCCCCCCCCCCCCCCCCCACACACACACACACTCCATCTGGACAGTGTCACTGAGCATTCAGCTCCTGTCACTGTGGGCCATCTCAGGATCTCCCAGGCCAGTCCTGTTTCTCCTGCTCTGGTAGACCCTCCTTGAGGAGCAGGGTCTTCTCTCCTGTCTGCATCCTGCTCCGTGTCCAGCCCAATGCAGGCACCTGACAGATGCTTCCTGCTAGGCAAGATGTTTCGTGTCTCTGAGCCTCGATTTCCTCCTCTGTAAAATGGGGATAAGGAGTTTAGATGTGAGGCTGCGCACCTCAGAGCACCCCCCACAAACCCCCACACTGCAGCCCATTCGAGGTTGGTTCCCCATCTCCCTGTCAGCACGTTCCTCCTGAGCCACCCCAGAGAGTGACCTGCGGGGTACACAGTCCTCTCTCCTCTGCTCCCGGCCCAGGTGAGGCGTTCCAAGGTAGGATGCCTGCTCCTCTTTGATCTTTTTGCTTCCACTTCGGCAGAGGGGAAGGGCCAAGAAGTCCCTGGGCTCCAGCAAAGTAGAGGCGGGTCTTCCTTTCTCCCTGCCAACCCAGCGGGAGCCCTGAGGAGCTCAAGGTTGAGGTCCGGGAGGGCTGTCACTGGACTGCTCCAGAGCCACTTCCCCCCTTCACCGTAAAGGGCTGGAGGAGTGAGTGGGTGGGAGGGTTGGGAAAGGGGCTGGGTTTCTCTCCGGACATTTGCTGCGTTCATGAGTGATGATGGCATGGGGACACGAGCAGGCCCTTCTCACCCTTTCCCTGCCTGGCTGTGGCTTCAAGCAAAGCATTGGGCCCCGCGGGGTGTACAGGGGGCGGTGTCTGGAACATGCTGTCTAAGGCTTTCTGTGTTACCACGCTCTGCCCCGTCCTCATGACGGCCCTGGGAGGCAGGTGCCATGTGCATTTCTCACACTTTACGAAGAGGGAAACAGACACAGAGCAGCTCAGGGGCCTGCTCAGACTGCACGGCCACCCCAGAGAACCCAGCTCTGAAGCACCCCACATCTCCTTCTCTACCACCAGGCCACACTGTCCCCAGCAGAGCAGAGCATGCGTTTTCCTTTAAGCCCTGATATCTTCTAGTCCAGCCTGCCTTCTAGGCCTGTGACCAGGTGGGCCTGCCTAGCGCCTGTGGCCTCATGTGAGCTGTCTCTCTTCCCAGCCCTGTGGTCACCCCAGACTCACCCTGGCCTCTCGGCACTGCCTGGCTATCCAGGGAAAGAGGAAAGTCCCCTGGAAAATGGAGAACAGTGGATAGATAAATCATCACTCCCGTCCACCACATCGGCCATGCCCTGTGACGGCTCTGGGCGGCTGGACTCCTTCTGGGCTTGAACTCAGTCTTTTTCTCTTGTTCAACATGATGTTCCCTCACTGCTCCCCTCCCCACTTTTGATGGCCACTAAGAGCTTCCTGCGGGATCCCCAAGGAAGGTTTCCTCTCTCCTTGAGCCCTCCCCGGTACTCACACCAGGGAAGGGATGCTTGGCCTCTCGCCTGGTGACCCCGCCAAGCTGCAGATCATCTAATGGATGGGGTGTAATCTATGAGTGTCCCCCACTTCTGCCCAATGGCCCCCAAATATATTTCTGAGCTCACGGGGGGCGGGGGGTAGGAGACAAGAGTCGATATGCAGGATTCTAAGATGCTGGGAGGAACTCAGAAATGCGCACACATGTTACCTAAAATGGGATGTGCATTTAAAAAAACCAAAACACTGCAAATAACAATGAGCACTAAGAAGCTATTCAGAGCCTTCAGCTCAGTAATGTCACTTCCAAGAGCTGATTCTAAGGAAGTAATTCCAGAGAAGGAAAAGAAAGTATGAGGCACCAGGGAGGTTGCTGCCAAACAGAAGGAAGAACCTTGGGATCAGCAGTTGGCATAATGGCTATGTCGCTGGACTCCCGTAGTCAACCACGGTTTAAGTCCCAGACCTGGTGGCTTAAGTTCACGCCAGGCACCTGTGCGTGCATGACCAAGATCCCAAAAGGAGAAGGGATTGTGCCATGGGCGTGGCCATCGCCCCTGGGAGGTGACTTCTCGCTTCGCTTTCTGTCTCTGTCTCTCTGGCAAGTGCACACACCCTATAGCAAAAAACAAAAGAAAATAAAACCTCTCCAAAAAAAAGAAAGAAGAACCTCAGTGTGGAGGAATGGCAAAACCAATTGGCACTTGGTGTTTTGGTGATAGTTTATGAAGGATCATTTTACATAATGTTTACAAGGGGACTTTCAGAAGCTCTTGGAAAATGGAATTAGAGTACAAGTTTATCTTGGTGCCAAAAAGATATACCTAGTTGTGCACATTTTACAGGAATGTTTTGAAGACCCCTGGATAGAGGTTTTTGTTTGTTTGCTTTTTGTTTGTTTGTTTGCTCTAGGACATGTGCACTCATCAGAGGGAGAGAGAAAGTGAGAAAGCACCCCTCCACACACATCCCAGGGAGGATGGCTGCACCACAGTCTCTTCTCTTCCATTCTCCTCTCTGGGTTTCGTGTACACACGCACATGTGCCTGGTTGTGTTTTTCAAGCCACCGAGTCTGGAACTCAAACTGTGTGATCTAGCCAATATCGCCACGCCACCAGCTGGCCCAGAGTATGCATTAGCATGAAATGTGTACACGGTAACAAGATAAAATACAAAACTACATTAAACATGTGCAGAAGAGAATGAACAAAAGAGAAATCATTATTTTCCAAGTGAAGTGATTAGGATAGTAACTTCTCTTCTTTAAAATAATTTTCCTTGGGACTGGCTCTGTAGCACAAGGCTTAAGTGATATACTCTGGGAGCCACGTCCCACACGCCTAGGCCCAGTTCAAATCCCAGTCCTTGTAGTTTGAAAAACACACTGAGCATGGGAGAGTGCATGCCTAGGATCCCGATGGGAAGGAGAGTGAAGGAGGGGGATTGCAGCATGGCCTCATCCCACCGGGAGATGATTTTTCTCTCTCTTTTTCTCTCCCCCTCTCTGGCAAGTGCGCACACCCTCTGGCAAGAATATTATATTTAAGAATTAAACTAAGAAAGAAAGAAATGATGGTCACTTTGTGTTTAATACAACTAACTGTAGCCTCCATAGTCAGAAGTTAGTAGATTTTTCCTCCTAAAATATCCCACTATTAAAAATAAGTGATGACTGGTTTTTTTGGTTGTTGTTTTTTTTTGTTTGTTTTTCATTTTTTAGAGGTTTTTGCCATAGGGCATGTGTGTTCACCAGAGATACAGACAGAGACAGAGAGACAGAAAGCGAGAAATCACCCCCACCCCAGGGGCAATGGCCGCTTTGCAATTCCTTCTCTTCCAGCCTCCTCTCAGGATTTGGGGCACACATGCATACGTACCCGCCTGGAATGATTTTCAAGCCGCCAAGTCTGGGACTCCAACCATAGAGTTGGCCACATGGAATCTAGCACCTTAACCTCCATGCCACAGTTGGCCCAGTGATAACTCTTTATAAAAGTCCTTTTCTCTGGGGTGGTTTGAAACTGAAGACAGACATAGGCTGTAAGCAGACAGACTCAGCGACCTCAAATATTTAATATTTGTGAAACTTTTAAATGAGGGTTTCTCAAACTTGAGAATCTTCTGGGTGATTTGAGGGCTTATTTAAAACACAGATTGTTGGACTGGCTTGGTAGCACAGCAGTGATGTCCTACTTAAGAGGTGTGAGAGCCACATGTAAGACTGCAGGTTCTGTTCCCGGGTCAACCTGTCCATGCCAGGCGTGTGTGCCCATGATCCTGGATGGCTGAGAAGGTTGGTGGGATTAGCAGGAGACCCTGTTGAGGGTACTTGTCTTTCTCTCTCACTCCTGTGAAAGAAAGACAGAAACTTCGAGAAACACAGATTGCCATGTTTGAACATAGCAAGTCTGAGACAGGGCCCGAGAATGTGCATTTTTAAAAATACTTATTTATTTAAGTTTATTTATTATTGTTATTATTATTTAAATTTTGCTATAGGGCACATGCACTCACCAGAGAGAGAACAAGAGAGAGCAAGAGAGAGCGAGAAAGAGAGAGAAGGAGAGAGAGAAAGAGAAAGTGAGAAAGCAAACTGCCAGGTCTGAGACTCGAACCATGGTCAGCCATGTGGGAGTCCAGTGCCTTAGCCACCATGCTACCTGCCAGCCTGAGAATGTACATTTTTTCCCAAAGAATTATTTATTTCAATTTTATTTATTCATTCATTTATTTTAGTTTGACCAGAGACAAAGAGAGAGGGAGAGAGAGAGAGAGAAAGTGAGAAAGTAAGCCACCAGGTCCAGGACTTGAACTGTGGTGAGCCATGTGGGAGTATCCAGCACTCCAACCACCATGCCACCTGCTGGCCCCCATGAGAACGTGCATTTTTAACACATTCCCGGGTGATGCTGATGCTGTTGGCCTGTAGAATCTACTTTGAGAACCACTAGCATCCTGGGCATGGTGGTGAGGAAGGTCATTGTTGATGAATGCAGGGAGACATATTCTTCCTCCTGCAAAACTGAAGCCAGCGTTGGGTCTGGCTGATAATAATGCTATCATCCAAGAGGATGCCCATGCCTGCTGTCATCTGGGCCTGTGATCGGTGTGGAATGAACTGATTTCAACTGACCCTACTGCTGCTTTCCCCAAACTCTAGGCTAAGGATTGATGTTGCCAGGTATGAACGGGATATAGAAGCAAACTATTCAAGGGAAGGGGAGACGCACAGATTAAAACTATTGTCATTATATCTGTATACACAAATGAGTATCTTTTTTAGGGATAAAATACAATGAATCACATTCATGAGCAATTACTCTCTGCCAGGCACTATGCCGAGAGCTTGAAGTGCTTCATCTTGTTTCTCCTCACAACCACCTTCCGAGGTCAGTACTGTCCATGAGCCCCGTTGGCTGGGGGTTGAGTAACTAACCCAGAGCCCCATGCTCCCCAAACACCACGGCTTATACACGGAAGCTCAGGTCCAGAGTCTGCACACTTGCCTAGCCGCCCAATGGGCACACGGTCACCCCCTTTGGTACCATCTGAGGAAGTGGCTAGTGAGGAAGAGGGGGATCCCAGAGCTGTCTGGCAGGCCAGGAAAAGCATGGGGCTTGTGGGAAGGGCTGGTGTAGGCGGTAGACTTTGGGGGAAGTAGATATGTAAAAGGAGGAGGAGGAGGAGACAATGTGGAGGAAAAGATCCAGGACCCAAGATGTATTTGCAGCTCACAGAAACAAAAGCCTCAAAGGCTCACATACCTGGGGCAGGTCCTGTCTTCAGGTATGGTTGAATCCAGGACTACCTTGCATTTCCAAACCCTTCCTGGATATTGTCTCTCTCTTTTTTGGAGTTTATTTCAATGTTTTTTAAGACAGAGATACAACACCCCCAACAGGATCTTCATCCTGCAGCCCATCCCTGCCTTAGCCAGTCCTGGCTCATGGGCAGTGTGCACTCAACATATTGAGTGCAGAAGCCGAGAACCATCTCAGAGCAGAAACCAAGAGCCTTCCCACGTGACTCGGTTCACGGTTCACCATCCAATCCCTGACATTTTCTCATGGGTCTTGTTAGCTCACATTCAGAAGCAGAACCGAACAGCACCTTCTGTCTGTAATGGGAGAAACAAATAGAACCCCCCCCCCCCCCCCCGCTCCATGTGACACTCCTGGGTCTCTTCTTAGTGAGGCCTTTTGAGAATAAAAAGATGTTGAAGATCGGCAGCATGTCTTTGGGGCTCAGGATGGAGCTACTCAGAAAGGTAGACAGGGACTTACAGATCTGATGGGGCGGGCAGAGTGACAGTGCGTCTTTGTCGTCCTCTAAGCCTTGTACAGTCAACACCAGTTAGCACAGGGGAGCCCCATGAAAAGGCAGACTGTGAGATAGCAGGCTTGGGGAAGTCCCTCAACTTTCCCCACCTCCGCCCACAGAAAGGGAAGAAGCGTTGTTAACGTGATTGGTCCACACAGGACATTCTCGGGGTCACATTTTTTTCTTTTTAATTTGCTATGGAGAGTGTGTACTCATCAGAGAGAGACAGAGGGAAAGTGAGAAATCATCCTCCCTGGGGTTGCCACGCAACAATCCCTTCCCCTCCATTCTTCTCTCAGGATTTTGGCCAAGCAGACGTTGCAGACATTGGGCAGGGTGCTCTCTCACACTGCCGGTGTTAGAGTCATAAAAAGACACCTAGTGATCCTTACATTGAGACCACCCTATGCTGGAGATGGCACCCCAGGCTTGACTGCCAGTAGCCGGGCAGGGGGTTGGTGGTTCACAGCTGCTGTGCCTGGGCTGTTTCTAACGCCATTCAGCGTGGCTTCGTGGAGAGGTCCTTTGAGATACGAGGCTGGGGAATGAGAGGGGGCCCAGGGTAGCCTGCTCCCTCTCTGCCACAGCAGTGAGGTGAGATAGGCTCAGCTCTGGGGAAGTAAGTAGTCCTGTCTCTCCATTGCCTCCAAAAAGTCCTTCCTTTGGAGAAGAAATTACTAGGGTTTAGATATTTTCATATAGACTTTTCCTCCAAACTAAGAGATGGGAGTAATATAGATACTTTGGAGAGCTGTCCAGGCAGGAGAAGGGAAGATTCCCAAAGATGGAGTAAGTCTTGGAGGCCACTGGAATGGCAGCTCTTTTCACACCTGTTGAGAGACTCAGGTAGCAATGGGAGTTAGGCTGGTATTAAACTCCATGTCTGAATCACAGTGACTTGTAGCAGACGTACGGCCATCTCTCATGGATGGCGTAGACGATGTGGCTTAGCCACAATGGACCAGGAATCGGGTTGTGTGGTGGGAGAGCTCACAGGAAGGTGGCAGAGCATGGCTGGGCTCCCAGGGAAGATGTGCTTGACACTCCAGGACCTTGGGGTGGGATGGGACAGAGAGGTGAGCCTGTGATAAGAACTCATATGGGCTGTCACAGTGAATAAGTCAGCTCCTGGCTAATCCCTCTGTGGCATTCTACAGGGAGCTGAGTCTTACCAAAATTGAATGCAGTATGGACGCCGGACGTTACAAGGGAGAAGATCACTGTGCAAAGCAGGTTCCCCCTCCCAGAGCTGTGGTCAGGACCTCCATTCAGGAGAGGAGGGTATATAGACAGTGTCTGTTGAGCACCTATTACATGCCAGGCATGCCAGGCACTGTGCAAAGTGCTTCATACCTCTACTCAGCAACGGACTATTTTAAAGACTAGAAAAGATAGGTAGAGAGGTTACACTGTCCCGGGGTTGGATTGCTTATGAAAAGTAGAGTGAGGACTTGGCTCAGGTCTGCCAGACTCGAAGCCAGTGCTCTTTAACAAAATCAGCATCCCTCCTACCTGACTACATACCTGTTTGGAAATACATCTGTACATTGGGACTCCGGTTGAGAACCACAGGCCACACTATCCACGATGACAAGTTTGGTTCTCCCTTGAAAGTGCACCGCAAAACCAGCCTCCCGAATAGGGTTGGCTTCAGCTTCAGTGGCAAAGGATGTTGATACAAGAAGCCAGGGCATTGAGCAGTTGCTAACTTTCAACCAAGGCCTTCTCTAGCATGACCTTGGGGCCTCCAGATGGGGGTGCCATGCTAAGCACGAGTCTAATTCATAGTAGCAATGCTTCTTTCCTTCCTTCCTTCTCTCTGCCCGCCCTCCCTTCCATGTTATTTATAGAAAACACTGATTTTAGAAGTACCATTTTGGGGCCAACTGGTAGCATGGTGGTCAAGGCAGCTGAGTCCCACATAGCCGACTGCACACTTCAAGTTCCAGACGTGGTGGCTTGAAAAACACGTTGGGTGCATGAGCATGTGTGCCTAAAATTCTGAGAAGGAAACAGAGGAAAAGAGATGGCAGTGTGACCATTCCTCTTGGGAGGAGAGTGCTTTTTCACTTTCCCTTTCTCTGTCTCTCTCTCTTTTTCTCTCTCCAGCAAGTGCTCTCACCCTATAGCAAAATAAAATAAATAAATAAATAAATAACATTTTGGTGTTCAAATGATGCTCCAGAAAGGCCTAAGGGTTCCTTAGAGATGGTTCGAGTGCATCCTGGGGTGGGACTGAAGAACTGAAAGGAAGTGGGTACTTCTTTCTCTCACTTGCTGCTACTTTTTTGCTGCTTTATAGATCAGGTTTCTATATACAATTCCATCTTTATTTAAAAATTTAAAATCTTTTTTCTTTATTATTCTAGAGGGTGCTTGTGGGCAAGAGAGGGAGACAGAGAGAGAGAATGTGCCCCTCCACCCCCATGTGGCCTGGCCATGCCCCAATCCTTTTTCTTCCAACTCCTCATCCCTTTAGGGTCCCGGGCACATGTGCACACAAGCTGCCTGGCTGGGATTCAACCCCCACCCCTCTCCACCTCCCCTCCACCCCCATGGACCATGTGGAATCCAGCTTCCTCTGCACAACGCTCAACCTCAGCACCATGGGGATGGCCCATATGTTTGGCTCTTTTTCAAAGTTTGAAAAACATTGTTTTAAAATGATACTTTTGTGGTCTCATGGGCAAAACCGCTGCTTCTCATGGAGGAGTCTCTCCCCTGCTAACCAGCGGAATGGTTGGTAACTGAAGAGTTGCGCGGGGCACTAGGTTCTGTAAGGACTCAGCCTCTAGCCCGTCATTGAGAGTAGGAGCAAGAGGCGACTCTCCTTGGCCCCGTGGCCAGGTCAGCTAGGATCCAGGGAGTGAAAAGGAAATGCACATTGGTTGATGTTGGAAGAAACAGGAAAGTAAAAGCACACATGTGGTCTCGTTGCGGCCTTCAAACCAGAAGGGGAAGGAATATGAGGCAACAAGCCTGCCTTATTTTACTAGGGAATTTCTTCTACCTCCAGAGGGGACCTCCTAATTTCTGGGGTGCATTTGCAGAAACCCTTCAAGCACATCCAGCTGGCCTCAGAATTGCTGCCCTTTTGAACCTGCTCCAACCAAGCAAATTGGCCCTAATGGGGAAATTTTGCTTGGCAGGGTCAGTCTTCCTTTTCGTCACCTCCTCCTTCTTCTTCCGGCTGCCCTTTGCCTCCTCCGAGTCATAGAAAGCTGAAATTTACTCTTTGGCCTCATTCCATAAAACCGGTTGGTTTCTTCCCCAATGTTACATTCCTTCTCTCATGTTCTCCCTTCAGTGCTGAGAGCCCACCTCAGCCTGGTTTGAAAGAACTTCTACTGGGGATAACATGTCTTGCCAAGCCTGGGACAGGGGGGCTAGGTCTGCTTCACACCGTCCTCTCCCAATGCTTCGTTCCTCAAGTCCTCTTATAAATTCACTGGCTGGACCTAAGCGCACGTCTCCCTAGTAGTCCTCTGTGCTTACGTCCTTTAGTGGGAGGGTGCATACTGGCATGGACCCCGTCAGGTGACATGTTGGAATAGATGGAGTACAGTTTGGGGGTGAGCTAGACTCGGGTTCTAATTCCAGAGTGTCTTCTGGCCTTGAGCTGCTTGTCCTCAAGGTTTCAATTTTTCTCCTCAATAAACGAGGTTGTTGCTATTCCCCTCAGATGTGAGGGGGGCTGAATTACCCTGGGAAGGGACAAACTGGAACTAAGTATCACATCTCCCAGTTCCTGCTCAGTTTCACTGTTTTCAATAGTAAATGCAAATAACAATTCCAAGTGAGGGCCAGTCAGGTGGCAATTTTGTATTAAAGAATAGGTAGTAAAATATGCTAATTTGAAGTCTAAACATATTCTTAAAACTCAGCAGCAACTGCAACAATCATTTAAAACTGAGACTAACAAAAGGTTTTCTTGGAGAGGTATTTTGTCATTGACGTTGTTTTGACTTGCTGGAACAAGCCCCTTGAAGGCAGCCTGACTTTCAGGCAGTTTTGTGATTGTTTTGACATTTTTTTTTTTTTGGAGAGGTTTCTGCCATAGAGCACGTGCGCTCGCCAGACAGAGAGAGACAGGGAGATAGAAAGCGAGAAATCACCCCCCAGGGGGGATGGCCACACCACAATCCCTTCTCCTCCATTCTCCTTTTGGGATCTTGGGCACGCACGCACACACGCCCAGTGTGAGTTTAAGCCACCAGGTCCAGGACTCGAACCACGGTCGACTACGTGGGAGTCCAGCGACATAGCCATTATGCTAACCGCTGGGCCCTATTTTGACATTCTGTACAGACCACAGCCCTCTTCTTGCTGGCCGACATGGTGTTTACTCGCTGCCCTGTTGGTAGGACCACCAATGGTGGCAGACACTGTTGACTGTCAGCCCAAGAACCATTCCTGCCTCCTCTTCTAACACGAGTGGGTTCGTGTGCTATTAAACATCAGCCTACCTTCAGGGGATAAACATATTTCAAGCCATTCATAGGAGGCTATTTCTCCTTTGACAGGTATTGGTTTGGGATGAGCATGTGACTAGATTCTGGCCAATAAAAAGTAAGGGCACTTCTGTAAGAGTGGGAATGGGAGCTCTTAGGATAGATATTCTTTGGGATGAAATGCAAATCAAAGCAAACAAGCAAGTATAAATCAAGCTAGAGTGGGCCAGCCTGTGGTGTGATGGTTCAGGTGGTTGGATCCCACATGGACAACTACACGATTCCAGTCTTGGACCTGGTGACTTAAAAACATGCCAGGCATGTGTGCATGCATGCCCAAAATCCTGAGAGGAAAATGGAGGAGAAGGAATTGTGATGTGGCCATCTCCCCTGGGGGGGGGGTTGCTTTTCACCACCACCACCTCCATTTCTTTCTGGTGAGTGCATGCACCCTATAGAAAATTTAAAGCAAAAAAATAAAATAAAGAGGGGGAAAAAAACAAGCTAGAGAAATAGTGAGTGACATTTTTCTCAATGTATCCTTCCAAGGAACTTGGACATACCTGGGTGAGGCAGTGATACGAGGACCACAGAACCATCCTTCAGTCATGAGGGAACGAGCCAGGGTAGAAGCCTGTGTGTTAAGGACAGAGGAAAAAAAAGATGACACTGCCTGCCCCTGGAATGCCTGCTGTGGAAGATAACAGCCTCCTATTCTTTTAGCCCCGTCACTTGACTCTCCTATTGCTTGAAGTCAAAAGCAACCAAAGGGATGGGGCCAGCAGGTGGCATGGTGGTTAAGGGCACTGGACTCCCACATGGCCAATTACAGTTCAAGTCCTGGACCTGGCAGCTTGCTTTCTCACTTTTGTTCTCCTTTTCCCTCTCTCTCTCTCATTTTCTCTCTTTCTCTCTCACTCTGTCCCCCTCTGGTCAAATTAAAATAAGTAAATAAATTAAAATTTTAAATAAAATAATTCTTAAAAAAAAAACAAAAAAAGCAACCAAGAGGTATTGTTGGCTATGTGTGCAGATGGGGAAGAGATGGTCCCCTGAGGAAGTAGCTTAGCTCAGTAGAGAAAAGATAAGGGAAAAGGGAGAGCAGACGATGTACTTGGCCTCCCGGGGTTGGAGGGGGAAGGAAAGCATAGGGAGTGAGGAAGGGATATTGGACCAGAGCATCCTCCTGACTGGCTTTAGAAGACCCGTTGACCTGACCATCTCGGCCACTGATGCAGGCTGGAGTGTCTGAGCGGGTGAGTGGGTGTGTGGATGGCATAGGGAAGGGTCCATGTGAGCCTTCTTAAAACGGTGAGTGTGTCACGTGGATAGTGACCGCAGGTAGTAACCCACCCTCTCTGTGCCCATGACGATCTCCCTGCAGGAGGACAGGGGTAAACAATGAATAGTGTGAACTGAGACAAACTTAAAGTCACTTGCTGATTCAATCTTTGTCTTAGCCCTGGTTCCTTAGAAAATAGAGCCTTGGGGACGCAATAAAAGACTGACACTTTGGGACCAGCCAGGCGGGGTAAAGGTGGCTGGATCCCACATGGCCCACTGTGCAGTTTGAGTCCTAGACTCAGCGACTGGTACAACACACCAAGCATGTGTGCAAATCAAAGTCCTCAAGTCCCAAGAAGAAAATGGAGAAGGGACTGCAGTGTGGCCTTCCCCCTGGAGGGTTGTTTCTCTCTCTCTCTCTTCTCTCTCTCTCTCTCTCTCTCTCTCTCTCTCGGAAACTAAAAAAATAAAAATAAAAAAAGATGGACACTTTGAGGCCAGCCTGGTGGTACAGTGGTAGCACAATGCTCTACGATGCTGGACCCACGAGGAAGGGGGTTCATGTCCCATGCCCTCCCTCACTCAGGCAGGCATGCCTGTGATCTGGCTGTCAGGGGTGGGTTGTGAGATGAAGACCCCGTTGGAGTTGCCCCTCTTTCTTTTTCTAGTTCTGTGTGTGTCTCTCATGGAAGAAACAAATAAATGTAAGGGTTGGGGGGAGATAGACACTTATCTAGGAGGTGCAAGTCCAGGGAATTGAGAGTGATAAAAAGGGGAAGTGAGGAAAGGGGAGGTCCCAAACAATGAGCCGTAACATGCTAGTTGCTGGTCACCGTTTCGCATCTAGCTGTGTGGCATGAATGCCTTTTCTGGAAAGTTCATAAAAAAGCATCATGAAGCAGCACACAGAGGGGGAGAAAAAGGAGGAATTCAGGCAGCTACCTTCCCGAAGTTCAGGGTTACATCTGACCCCAGACCTCATGCACTGGAGGTGGAGATGAGACTCTGTGCAGGGTGCGGACCAAGAGAGAGAGAGAAAAGAGGCAGTCCAGGGCTAGCAGGTGGTGCGGCAGTTAAGGCAGTGGATCCCACATGGCCAACGCTGCAGTTCAAGTCCTGGACCCAGCAGCTTGAAAAACACACCGGACGCTTGTACATGCATGCCAAAAATCTGGAGAGGAGAATGGAGGAGAAGGGATTGTGGTGTGTTCATCCCTGCAGAGGGTGATTTCTCATTTTCCCTCTCTTGCCATCTCTCTTCAGCAAATGCATGCACCCTATGGCAAAATTGAAGGAACCTGAAGTGACACTCACAGCTGGTGTGTGACACAGTGGCTGGACCCAAATATTTAATCCTTTGGAGGCAGGGACAGCCCATTCACCTTATCTCTGTATCCTATGTTTGTCCCTTTCTTTCTAAGACTCAGACACCCTTCAGAAGGCCTGTGGCACTTCCGCACCGTTCTTCACATTCTTTCCACATCACCCTTCCAGTTTGCTTTCAAAGCAAAGGCCTTTGGGCTGAGCGAAAACCCCATCTGCACCTTCAGGAAGGGAGAGCGAAGAGGAATTATTACTGCTCCCTGCTCTGCTGGGCTTGGTGGAATTACCCCAAAGCAGTGTTTATCATACCATTGAGCTGGAGGCCCATGTTTAATGTGCTATCTGTCCTGACCCCAGGTGTCTCTCTGCATCACTGCTCTCCAACCAGCGATCCTACAGACGGTGGCGCAGCCGAGGGTCATTGCTGACAAGTGTATTACCGGTGTTTATCCATATTAAATCTTGTATCGGTGACTGCCTTTTCCCCATTTTTCTAAACTCTCCTTGGTTCTCCTGCAGTTTCCCTTCCTGCCCTGTGTTGTCCCTCTTGGAAAGGCAGTCCCTTTTAAGTCAGGAATTCTATTGCTGCTTCCTGTTCCCAGTCGGTTAGGAAGAATAGAGACGTTATGGATGGCCCTGCTACAAAGCTCGAGCCTTCATCTGGAATTGGTACTGACCCATTCATAATTACATCGTTCAGAGCAGTGGGGAGTTCACCGAAGGGGCTGGTTTAATTACAATATACATCTGCGAGGGCAGTGGTTGGCCAGCACTTTGCTCATGTAAAAACACAGCTAAAAGCTATCATCTTAATCATGGTTTATACAGATGTAACACTTTGCACTTCGTAAAACACTTACATTTGGTTTTTCCTAAAACCTAGAAGCATTTGCTATTTTTTTTTCCTTTCCACAAAACATTTCATTAGAGCAAAATAAATGTATTTTATTCTGAGAAAATAATTCAGTAAAAATAGTCAATGAGGGCAGGGAGGGCCAGCTGGTTGGCGTGGTGGCTCAGGTGGCTGAGTTCCACATAGCCCACTGCACGATTCAAGTCCTGTACCTGGCAGCATGGACGATATGCTGGGTGCATGCACGCAGGTGCGTGTGTGTGTGTGTGTGTGTGTGTGTGTGTGTGTACCCAAAATCCTGGGAGGAGAATGTAGGAGAAGGGAGTGCAATGTGGTCATCCCCCCAGGAGGTGCTTTCTCACTTCGTCTCTCTCTCTCTCTCTCTCTCTCTCTCTCTCTCTCTCTCTTTCTCTCGCCCCGTCGTGAGCATATACACCCTGTAGGAAAAAAATATTCTACCAAACCACCCCCATAGTGCAGCAGTTAAGTGCTATGCATGAAGAGTAGAGCCCACATGACTGACTATAGTTTGAATCCTAGCCCCATGGCTTGGAAAGCATAGTAGGGGTGTGTGTGTGTGTGTGTGTGTGTGTGTGTGTGTGTGTGTGAGAGAGAGAGAGAGAGAGAGAGAGCGAGCGAGCGCACAAAATCCTGATGGAATGGAGAAATGGAGGAAAGAAGATTGCAGTGTGACCGTGCCTTACTGGGGACAGGGGACGGAGGTGGTTCTTTCTCTCTGGTGAGCCATTAGCACATAAAAATGTGTTTGAATATCCCCCGTTTTAAGTTTGGTATCATTAATGTTAGGGAGGCAGGCTCCGCCCACCTGTTTCTTTGTTTCCACTGAGTAACACTTTACATGTGCGCATGTGCTTCAGGATTCGTTTCCTGAAAGTTTCATGTATTTTACGGATTTTATGGATTCTTTACGAAGGTTATCTTTGAGAATGGCAATGGAGGCATAGTCTGTGAGTTTCCAAGCACATTGTTCTTTCTTTCTGGGCTATTACTGACCATGAGATTTTTACAGTTATAACTATCATCAACCTGAGAGTTCATTTCCTTTTACCAATGATGAACCCCTAGAAACAAATTGTACTACTATTTGAAACAACCATGTTTCATGCTTAAATTGATGCCAAAGTCACAAGAAATTAGATGATAAATTAATATATGACACAGACCAAAATAAGGTCAAGTTTCTTTGTTATAAGAAAAAACCCGCAATCCACTGTAATGGAAAATATTTAATTAGACAGATCATTCATTCAGTCAATAGCTAGTTGTTTAATGCCTCTTAGCCACTAGGTACTATCCAGGCCTGCTCTTCTTTCTTTCTCCCTCCTCCTTCTCTTTCTCTTTGTGTTCCTCCCACTCCTCTTTATTTCCCCCAGAAATTTGGCAGAGGGCAAATAAGAAGGCTCCTATTCTCTTGGTGGTTGGGAGAGATCTTTGTTTCTACAAAGAGGAAAATCTCACTTTCTTGATGGTCCAGCCCACCTGCTTCCTGCAGTAGCCATCTTGCCTGGGACCTGCAGGAAGAAGGAATCCCGTGGTCAACAGAGAACTTTAATAGCTGTGTTGGTGAGAATGGGACCTTGAAACCAGGGGAAAAAAAGAAGAAGAATTGGAGACCAGCAGTTGGTGTAATGGCTGTGTCGCTGGACTCCCACGTAGTCAACAGCAGTTCAAGTCCTGGACCCAGTGGCTTAAACTCACACTGTGTGCGTGTGCATGTGTGCCCAAGATCCCGAGAGAATGGAGGAGAAGGGGTTGTGGCGTGGCCATACCCCTGGGGGATGATTTGTCCCTTTCTGTCTCTCTGTCTCTCTCTGGTGAGAATACACACCCTATAGCAAAAACCTCAAAAAAAAAAAAAAAAAAAAGAAGAAGAATTGAAATTTGTGAAAGTTATTCCAAAACCCCTAAAAGGAAGTTCTGATGATGATACGGGTGATGGTGGTGGTGCAAAAGAACCCAGGTACTTATCTACCGAAGACCTCTCCCCCGTATTTTATCTTGGTGTCATGGTGGCAGTGCTAATGGGACACGAGCCTCCTTGCCCCAATAATGGCCCATTACAGCTTCAGGAAAAGCCATCCGTTTCTGCAGCATTTATCTGTCAGCAGGAGACTATTATGGGAGCACAAACTCACATTGTATTAGTGTTATCAGTTAATTATGATCCTCGGGAGGAGTGCCAGCCAATGGGCTGACAGTCTGCTGACCACCACTCAGGATATAACTCCACGCCCCCTACTCAAGCATGTAGAAGACAGCGGGCCACAGAGGGTGTATGGTCAGGGACATTCCCCTGGCCTGGAGACCATGGAGCATCGTACCCAGAGATGCACAGGGTAGGCTCCTCCCTGGCCAGGCAAGGCCCACCTTTGTCATCGTGGTCCATCCATGGAGGCACTTCCTGGACTCACTGCTCCCAGCCTCGGCCCTGGGGTGGAACAGACGCAAGCCGGGCCTGCGATTCTGACGATTCCACAGAGGCATCCTCCCCTTGGTGGGCTGGTGGTAAGAAGTGGCTCCACACCTTGGGTGCTCCCCTGGTTTCTCACCTGGAAACTTGGCTTCAGGGAACATGAGTATGAGAGAAGGACAGGGATGTGTAACCAAACCAAGCAATGAGTGTTTCCATAGCCACTGGGCATAGGGAGCATACGGCAGACTCCCCAGTAATTCCTACTGGGTCTGAACTGTTACTGCTGAAGCCCTCACGTCCTCAGCTGCCCTGGGGGCCACGCAGCTTCTGCTAAGTTGCCTGGCTCCGAACATGCAAAGAGCCTCTCTTACTGTTAGCACTAGAGCAGCACCTGGCAGGGAGGGCACCCAAGAGACACTGATGCTGCTGTCGTACGTGTGCAAAATGCTAGTGTCAAGGGAGGTTGCCTCAAGAGGAGGAGAGACAGCCAAGACGAGGCTCTGGTAAGGGCAGGGTTTGTCTGACCCCAGGCAAAGGCTGCTGCGCTGGGTCAGCTGCGCAGATCATGGCAAGATACAAATGAGCCTGGAGACCCCGACCTCAGGACAGCCCCTCCGAGAACAGAGCCAGGCTGACATGGAAACAGTGGGTATCAGTGCGGACCTGCATGCTGCTCAATCCGTCATCTACTCAGTGCTTTTCACTCCCAGTGAGACACAGGCCAGGGGAGCAGAGTGCTGTGCTGTTCGTGACAGGGTGTCCTGTCTGCCACCTGAGCATCGCTCTCAGAGGACAGCAGGGCGTGAGGTTGGTGTCCAGCAGTCGCGCTTTCTTTTTCCTCCCAGGACACTATTGGGAGAAGGGTCGGGCACCAAAGCCTGTGTCCTCACTCTGTCTGGGAGGAGCTTGTGTAGGCTGTTGCTCCCAGGATGTTCTTGTTTGGCTTCACATTCTCTTAGGGAAGAGCTTGAGTTCAGGGAAGGAGAGGTAGGGAAAGTGAAGAGCCTTGTCTTCAGCCACTTAGGAGTTGACTACGTCGAAATCCAGAGACACAGATAGCAATGTTTTGCCAGTTATTCACTGTGTGACCTTGGGTAGGTCATTTTGCCACACAGGGAAATTTACAAGTTTCCTTATTTGCCAAATCTGATGATAGTCCACCATAAGTCCTTGAGTCCCTCCCAGCTATAAGTTTCTGAGAATGTAATAAATATCTACTTAGGGGCCAGCAGGTGGTGTGGTGGTTAAGGTGCTAGATTCCCACATGGCTGACCATGGTTTGAGTCCTGGATTTGGTGGCTTGCTCTCTCTCTCTCTCTTTCTCTCTCTCTCTCTTTCTCTCTGGTGAGTGCACGAGCCCTATAGCAAAATTTAAATAATAAGAATAATAAATAAATAAAATTAAGTAATTCTAGAAAATTTGAAAAAAATAATCTATTTAAATAAATGTATCACAAAACCAAAGTGGGGGGAACCAGCAGTTAGCGTAATGGCTATGTTGCTGGACTCCCACGTAGTCGACCACGGTTCGCGTCCCAGACCTGGTGGCTTAAAACTCACGCCGGGCGCGTGTGCATGTGTGCCCAAGATCCCGAGAGGAGAATGGAGGAGAAGGGATTGCGGCGTGACCATCCCCCCTGGGGGGTGATTTCTCGCTTTCTGTCTCTCTGTCTCTCTCTGTCTGTCTGGCGAGCGCACGTGCCCTATAGCAAAAATCTCTCCAAAAGGAAAAAAGAAAAAAAAAAAAAAAAAAACCAAAGTGGGCTGCTGTCTCACCCCCTACAATCAGTGTCTAAGCCATTGTTTCATTCCCTTGTGGCTGACTTGCCCACCTGAGGGTGTTGGTTTCAGGGCACAGGATAGATAGTCAAGAAGCAGCTTAGCGCTTTGGTTAGGTAAGCAGTGAAAGTTCGAAGCCATGATGGGTTGAATGGACCCAAGAGCTCTGTACATCTCACACTACCTCCTACACTCTGCTTGCTTTCTGGAGAAGAGATGGTTTTGGAAAAAATCACACAGGGGAGTCAGGACCCAGCCCAGAGTCCTCAGCACTGTCCCACCCTGCCTCTCCCTAGCCAGAGGCATGGGCCCAACTGACTCTAGCTCTGGGAAGAAATTCCATCCTCTGTGAGCTGGCTAGGATGAAGCCGGAGAAGGGCCAGTCCTATGCACAGTGTGTGACTTAGCCAGGTTTGCCTGGACAATCACAGGAGAAGTCTGGGCCTGCCAAGTTGAATCATATCATCAGGGTGTCCCAGCTGCTGGCCCTCATCCCTCTAGCAGAGTCTAGAGGCTCACACTTGCCAGAGAGGAAAATAAGAAAGAACTCGGCCCCAGTGCTGTGTGCGAGGAGTCTGGACTGGCACAGGCAGAGGGGGGCAATCTGAGGAAGCCCAGGGCTCTAGGATCTCCTTCCTGGCCTGGAGGACAGTCAGCTAGTGCCCAGATGGGAGGCCCTCACTTAACTTCACTTCGAAGCCTTGTAGGCAGTAAGTCATTGTGTGCGGATGCTAGCCTAGCTTTTATTTATTTGTTTATTTACTTTGGAGAGAATTTTGCTATAGGGCATGTGTGCTTGCCAAAAAGACATAGAGAGACAGAAAGTGAGAAATCAGTCCCCCCGGGGGTGGGGGTGGGGGTGGGGGGGTGGCCACATCGCAATCCCTTCTCCTCCATTCTCCTCTCGGGATCTTGGGCACGCATGCACACGCGCCCGGTGTGAGTTTAAGCCACTGGGTCTGAGACTTGAACTGCTGTCGGCTACATGGGAGTTCAACGACAGAGCCAACTGCTGGTCCCATGTTTATTATTTTTTAACTGCCAGAGGGTGTGTGCCCTCTGAGAGAGAGACAGAGAAAGCGGGATAGGATAAAAGCACCCCGCCCTGCAGTGGGGCATGGGCACATCACAATCTCTTCTCCTCCATTTCTCCATCCTGTTGAGATTTTGGGGGCATGCATGCACACATATCCAGCATGTTTTTCTTTAAAAAAAAAAAAAGTTGCCAGGGGACCAGCAGATGCAGCAGATGGCATAATGGTTATGCTGCTGGACTCCGTGTGGTAGACTGTGGTTTGAATCCTGGACCTGATGGCTTTAAACTCATGCCAGGAGTGTGCATGTGCATGTGCAAAATCCTGAGAGGAGAATGGAGGAGAACGGATTGCAGTGTGACCGTTCCCCCAGGGAGGAGGTGATTTCTTGCTTTCTGTTTCACTCTCTATCTCGTCTGGTGAGTACACGTGAGCCCTATACCAAAAATCTCTTTCAAAAAAAAAAAAATTTTGCCAGTGTTCACCTGAGAGAGAGAAAGTGAGAAAGCACCCTGGATGGGGATCAGCCATGCCACAATTCCTTCTCAGTTTCCACTTCCTGCCAGGATTCTGGGCATGCACATGCACTCAGCATGCTTTTCAAGCTGCCAGATCTGAGATTTGAACCACGCAGGCACCCATGTGATATCCAAGCACCTTATCCACCATGGCATCAGCTGACCCAACACCCAAAATGGTTTTCAAGCCTCCAGGGCCAGGATCGAACTGCCATTGGCCATGAGGGATCCACTCCCAATGTACAGCATTTAACCATGTCCTACAGGGTCAGTCCTAGGCCAGCTTTTTAACCAACACAGACCTCTTATTTCCCCCCATGTGCTCCTAGTGGCTTTGAATCCACTGCTCGGGGCTGTGAAGTGGTCTTTATTTTCCTGCAGTGGAGAGGCCTTTGTCTCCACTAAGTGTGCTCTTTCTCTCTCTGCCTCTCTTGCTAATGAAATAAATAAATGAATCAACTTTAGGACAAACAAATAAAATGATGCATCCACACAAAGCAAGGAGTCAACTATCCCATAAAACCCGTCAAGACCTAGCCCCCTTCCTGGGCAGCAGCCTGTCCCTCAGCAGGCTGTGGCACTCCACTTCAAACTGCTATGGTTTAACAATGCATTTATTTAAAAAAATTCATTCAACAAACACTTTACCAAGCAACTGTTATGTACCACAGTTGTCCTCAACGCTTTTGGCACCAGGGAGCAGTTTGGTGGGAGACAATTTTTCCACGAACCAGGGGAGGAAGGATAATTTATGAGAGTGTAGAACCCAGACCCCTCACATGTGCAGTTTTACAGTGGGGTTTGCGCCCCTGTGAGCATCTGATGCCACCACTGATCTCTCAGGAGGAATAGCTCAGGTGGCGATGTGAGCAATGGACAATCGCTGTAAACACAGCTGAAGCTTCGCTCCTTCCTCCCTCCGCTCACCTCCTGCTGTGCACTCTGTTCCTAACAGGCCCAGGGATTGGGTACCTTGATGTACCAGGCACCTGGGTGCTGGGGATCCCACAGCAAACTGCACTAGGTATGGTCCCTGCTCTTACAGAGCTTGCAGTTTAGTGAGGGAAGAGTGGAGAGACGTGTTGCTCACACCAGTGCACGGATCACTGGAAACTGTGATAAACGTCTGGAGCCACGTGAATAGTAGAAGGTTCAAGTGCAGTTGGGAAGGTGGGGATTTCTGGGTGGCAGGTGCAAGGGCCGGGGCCCAGTGGAGTGTGGCATAGGCTGTGGAGGGGTATAGAGAGACCCACTTCATGGGGGGCCCTCCCTGCCAGCCAAGGACTTGGGCCCCATTTCTAATCGCCACAAGAGGCCTTTGGATGTGCATTTTACAGAGCATGTCCTGGCTACTTTGTTTGGAAAATGGATTCCAGAGGGGGAAAGAGCACAAAGAAACTATTGCTGAAGTCTGGGCAAAAGACCGTGGTCATACAGAAAGCAGGCTCAAGCGGGGCCTTTTTTGCACCTCTCTTTCTGAAACTAATGTGACTAAGTGCCTAGGTGATTAAAAAATTTTAAAAATCCAGGGCTGCTGGAGGTCTGCTGACAGCAGACATCTTCATCTACCTCTGTGAGATGGCTTCCTGAGCCTCGCCCCAGAGAATCCACGCGCTCCTCCACTTCAGCACTTGCGAAACATCTCAGCTCTGCTTCCCAGGCTGTACGGGCAGACATTTATCCAAGTCAAATATCAACTGCGATCCTGCTGCCCATTCACCCAGCCCTCCCTTGTGGTTGGCCCCTCCTGGGGTGCCAGACAGCCCTCCCTGCTTTTATTCCTGAAGTGCTGAATCCTGCCCGCAGTCACACTCCACTTAGACATTATTTTGATGATAAAATTATGTCTTCCCCCCACAGCTCATTGTCTTCTGTAGAATATAGGAGAGTAAGGTGGTGGTCCCTCCTGAGGGCTTTTTTCTCCTTTTAAATAATTCTATACTTACCCCCTCCCCATACTCATTCGAATCATCAAACTGATTATCATCCCTGTGGCCCGCACATGGCAAATGATGAAAAGACACAGAAGGGTTGGGGCTCAACCGACAGCTCGTTTCCGTACAATGGCAGCCCATAATATTCAGGTTCACTGAGGGAGCAGCGGACAGAAATGCAGGTGTGTTCGTAGCTGGGGATTCAGGTGTGCATTCGAAAGTGTCTATTTGTGCCTAGTGGATGTGACAGGTAAGTGGTCGTTGAAACCACGATTGTATTCTCCTAGGCAGACAGGGGTTTACTGGCTCGTGTCTGTGTCCTGGTAGGTTTCTGAGAGTTGCCAATGAATGGAGCTCACTTCACACACCTAGAGGGCACTTCACAGATGCACACCCTGCGTCCAGCCATTGGAGAGTAGTTGAGAGCTGACTGGCCCAGGTGGTGGGAGCTCAGAAGGAATCTCTTTCTCTCCTGGCGTCTTGCTGTGCCTCACCTGCTGGCCTGACCGTTGCACTTTTGCACAATCAACGCAGGGTTTGAGGCTGTGAATTTCTGAGGTGCCGGCCTCTTCTTGCTGCTTGGGTGGAGAGATGAGACTCATTTTTAATTTGACAAACAAACCCATTTCAAAAGGCTGAGAGGTGAGTTTGCCAGGCCTGTCGTCAGAAGATGGGATGGTGGAGAATGAGGAGGTGGTAATAAGCAGCAACTCTATTTCCCCCACCCCAATTCCTCCAGGCAGTTGAACATTTTTTCCCTTTTAACTTAGAGAGGGCAGGCCTTGCGCTCTACTCCTCAGGAGGTGGGAACCCCAGGCGCGGAGCGTCTTCTTCCATTGAAGTCTTTCTGGCTCACCCCCCTCCCCCCACCCCGGCTGGATTCTGTCACTTTAAGTCCAGCCCCTGAGAGATAGCCAATAGGAGCCAAACCATACATCAGTCTCCCAGCCTTAAAGCTACAGTAGGGCTAGTGGGCTCCAAGTCTCTGGTGCCCCAGCCTCCTCCGCATCCCCTCTGCCCGCTCGGTCGGAGTGTGCGGATGAGTGGGAGCGCTGGGCTGTGCGCGCACGGCTCTCTGCCTCCCTCTCCCCCGCTCGCCGCTTCCTCCCACTCTGCCTCCTCGGCTCACTGTGTCCCTGCCCGGATTCGCACCTCGCCTGTGCCCTTCACTCGCTCTTCCGCGTGATTTCCCCGCCGCCTTCTCTACCAACTGGGAATGCTCAAACGAGACTGATGGACGCGTCCGAACTCTGCATCCCGGACCCCCTCGGCTACCACAACCAGTAGGTGCCCTGCTTCTCGCTCTAGCTGTCCTTCAGCCAGTCCAGCTGCCTCTGTCCTGGGTGTCGCAGTTTCTCTTCTACATATTCTTGAAGTGGCAGGGACCTCGGGACACTTGGGGGACGTTAGTGCGGAGGGGAGGAGGCGCACACTTCCTGGGTTTCTTTCTCGGATGTTAACCCGCCTCTAACTTTTCCCACACCGCCTCTTAGAAACCCTCACTTTCAGGCAAAAGTCGCGATTTCTCATTCACTTTTCCCTCCTTTCTCGCTTTGATCTTGCTCCGCGGTGAGAAAACAGTTGAGTTTTTGTGGATTGGAGCGCGAAGGGAGACGGAAGCCCGGAACAGGTGCAGGAATGCGGTTTGCAAGGATGTCCTGTCCCGTCTGAGAAGGCATCCCCGAAAGCGCTTTGATTTCATTATTTCCATCTTGGGGACCAAAAATAAATCCGGGCAAGGCTGAGAAAATCGAACGTGCGGCGGCGATTCGGGCACTGCAGGCGCCGGTGCTGCGCTCGCGGGGCTGTCCCAGTGGGGCGCCCCGAGGGTGCGCCCCCGGCGCGGCGGACCCAGGGCTCCCCAGGGGGTGCCAGCTGCACAGCGAGTGTGCCCTGGGTTTCGCTCGCCCCGCGAGGGGAGACCGCACCCCGCCAGGTGTGAGGGCACCGGGCCTCGTACTATTAGAGGCAAAGTTAGTTCGCGGCTTGCAGGGAGGCTGCGCCCGGCGGCACGGAGTGGCACGGTTTGCCTGCCTGGGGCGGCTTTGCGCTCGGCGTCAGACCCCGGGTGTCCCAGAGGAGGCTGGTACTGTAGGACCCGATTCCCAGGAACAGCAGGTGTCCAGCCGCGGGGCAGCGGGCGGAGTTCGCAGGGTGGGAGAGAGACTGAGCCTCCCAAGCGACGAGTGGTAGCCTCGCTCTTCCTGCCTGGGCTCTCCCGGGTTCCCTTCTGGCCACCCGCGGTTTCCCTCCCAGCTCCCTCCGCTGTCGTCGACCCACCTGTCCCCACACCTTGGCGCTCTGAGTCCCACCGCACCCGGGGCGGACGTCCCGGCGTCTGTGTGTGCGCGCGTGCCGAGTGGTCCCTCGGAAGGCTTAAAAAAATAACAATAATAATAAAAGGAAAACACCAGTTTTCCTGCGTAACTTTGTGCTCTCCCTCCTTTTTTTTTTCCCGCTAAAGCTAACTAAACTATCAAAGTCAAAGTTTCTCTCGTTCCCTCATCCTTTCATTTTTACACCCTTCTTTCCCCCCAAACCACAAGGACATCCGTAAAATAAATACTTTGCACGCGGTGGAGGTTCAAACCGACTTCTTCCACCCCCGCGGGAGAAAGGAGGAAATTTCTCAGCAGGGGCTCGTGCTGATGACCCGACTGTCCCAGCCTCCCCGTGACCTTTCTGGTTCTAGGTTTAGGATTTCCCCAGGCAGAGGATCCTTTAGATGCTGACAGAATTTAGAGCAATGGAAAGCAGGAGGAAGAAGGCTGTGGGGCTGAGGAAGGAGGGGAATCCTTAATTATCATGGATTGAACTTGAAAAGTGACTTTCATTCTCTTTAAAGGTTACAGGGATCCTAGCTTCCGGGGCTGGTGGGGGGGTGGGGGTGGGAGTGCTGCCAGGCCCCTCCTAGGGAGGGGGTTGTGAGTGAGGCTGTGGACAGTGTTTGGTGTTTGTGGGGCACTTGCTCACATAAAATGACCAAGGAAGACAAATATTGGATGCTTAAATTATTTAGGCTTCCTCTCTCCAGAGGTGACTTCTTTAGTTGAGCTCAAAATATCTATGTATTTGTGCCTGGCTCAAGTCACAGTCAATAAATATGAACATTCATGTGAAGGAAGTGCATGCTTTGATTATGTTGACCAGAAAAGCAAGGCGAGATGGAGGGTTGAGCCGCTTGGTAATTCATCCACTTTGACGGCAACTCCGGCTTGAGTGTGAGCAGAAATATGGCCAAAGAGGGCAAGTCAGGAAGGCAGCAAAGGGGAACGGAGGTGCCGAGGCCCTGGGTATCCGGGAGGGTTTGAAGTGGGAGTCATTTATAAATGCAGCTGGACGATGGTTTGGATCTCCCACCCTGCCCTTGCTTAGCTTCTCATTCCATGAGGTGCAGGAAAAGCAAAAAAAAAAAAAAATCCACCTGCTGTTGCCACTGAGGAACTTGGCATCCCCGTGAGATGCCATTTCTCAAGCCCAGTACCTGCTGGGCAGCCACCCCACGCATTGGTGTGCTGGCCCCCCACACAGCCATGTGCTTCCAGAAGCGGGTTCACATTTGCAATGGTTCAGGGGTACACTGTGTCCGAGGATGGGTGGTGGAGGTCAGAGGCTGGTGTCTGGGGGAGGCAAATTTCTGACCTCTGCCCCAGGGCCCTGTGACATAGCTTTCGAGCAAAGCAGAGGGCTGTGTTCTTTGGTTTGTTGGAAGGACCGTAGAATGAATCTGGTCATTACAATGCTGTTGCTCTCTCGGGGCCCATGGGTTCGTGTGCTCTGTACACACGGTTTTTACCATGTGGATTAGTTGACCTTCCCAGACTTGAGAAAACCCAAGGGCACAGGGACTGGAGTTCAGAGAGAAAGAACTCTCCAGCCCGCCCTCTCGCTTGCTCACACACAGGGAGCATTCGTTAATGCGTTGGTGTCATTCTCGCTCTCCCAGGTGAGAAATGAACGCACACACAGATACATACGTACCTTCTACCTTTCTCTCCTTAGTTTTCATTTTCCTGTAGCCAATCCTGTAGGTGACTCCATTACCCTCTCTAATCAATATTTTATGTACATATCTAATCAGCTGGAGTGGGAGTGAGTGTGCGCGCTGGCATGTGCCTATGTACAAATGGGCCCCTGCCCAGACCGGCTGGAGATTCGCGGCACATACCCTCGAGGGCTGGGAGGGCTGCCTTACCCACCGTCTGATGGCCACTTTGCTGTTGTTAAAGAAACAAAGAACAAACTGTCCTGAAGGTAAAATATGTGGGTTCACACGTAGGAAAAATGCCACATGGTAATTCAGAGTCAGTGACCCAGAGAAAAACAAAGGGGGAATTAATTTTTAATGGTACATTTAAAAATAAATCAGAGTGAGGACATTAGTCTTGATTTTTTTAAGGGAGGGGCTCCAGGACATAAACCCTTATGTGCCCGCCACCCTTTTGGAGGTGTGGGCTGCCTGGAGGAGGATGGGTGATAGAAGGCAGTAGCTGATCTGTCTGTGAGAAATAAACTGGGGGAATCAGCAGGTCAACACCAGAGGCCCTGGTGCTCGCTGGGGCCCTTTCCAGCTCAGTGAGATCCTAACATTACTGGAAATTTCCTCTTAGAGCACATTATTTTCCCAGCTCTTCATTTTAGAAATAATCTATTTTATTAATAACGACATGTGAAAATATCTATTTCATTAAAAAAAAAAAAGTCATGAAGAAACAACCCAACCCACCAAACAGGAACCTTTTCATTCTATTGATTTGGAGTAATCAATAAATATTCCATTTAGTCCAAGAGAAGAGGGACAGAGAAGACTTTCGGAGAAAACACTTCAAGGGAGGTAGCTATGATAAAGATTTCACGTCACACCCTGCTGTCTCAGGTGCCCCTGGCCCTGGTTCAGGGGGTTCTTATAACTTTATCCGTCTACATCCCGTTCATGTATTCATGTTCCTGATAATTGGACATTTTGCCAAATGGTTTTTAGGTATCGTCTGTATTCATTGAAAAAGTTTGTCTCTTTCTCCAGTCTTCTGTGAAACATCGTGTTTCTTCTGAGTAAAGACCTGCAGTTAAATCTAGCAGGCCAAAGGAAGGAGTTGGCCAAGTGAGTGAGTGGATTCAGGAGGGAAAATGCAGAAGCTAGTAGGTAGGCAAGTGGCAGGGCGCTTTTGACATGGCTCTGTGCTGTGCCCCTCTCGAAATTTTCTCCCTAGAAACTCAAGTGACTTCCTCAAAATGGTTAAAATTCCTTGTGGTTCCACTTGTAAGGGAAAGGCTAGCAGATGTTTAAACCATAATCCACCCCTTCAAAGCAAAGCCCAAGCATCCCTACTCGGATGCCCTCCCATACCCACCAGCCATCAGGGGGTCTCTGTCCATCGCTCCCCAAAGTGGGACCCTTGAAGTGCTCTTCCTGCTTACTCAGGAGCTCTGCCCAGAGCTAGCCAGGACTTCTCACAGCTCCCTGAGAGCTTCTGTCTTGGGGTTCGGTGGCTCTTACCAAATGTTACTATGGGGGATCCCAGCTCGGCTGGAGGGCTCTTGTATCTGTCCAGCTCAGGTGCTTTTCTGTCCTGACCAGGATTAAAATCAGAAAAGATCTTAACAGCACCTTTATTTGTGTGGAGGACACCAGTCACTGTAGTCCCTGGGAAGTGCACGGACTGAAGAGGGGGTTGTGAGTTCAGGGTCTGCAGGAAGGCCCCAGGAAATTGTGAAGGTACAAGCTGAGGATGGGCTGGAACCAGACAAATCTGAGCCTGGAGGCTTCCTGAACACCCTGCCTGTTTGGCCTTGGGGCTGTTTACTGATTTCTAAGCATAAATCAAAGATCTTTTCAGCATATACTTGCTGGTGACCCTTGAGGGGGCTTCATCTCTAGTGAGTTTCCCCTTTCTGAGTCCCAGCAGCCTCAGACCTCTGGGGAATGGTCATAGATAGGGTTGTTTCTTGAAGGAGGGGTCCATAGGCTTTGGCTGTCTCTGATGTCCCCTGGTGTGGCTGGGGTGGCCTGGGGTGGGATTATATCCTGGTTGCCCTGTCACTGTTGTGGCCAAGTCCCTGCGCAGGGAGGTTGTGGTGTTTATAATTGCAAATGTAATTAGCAGACCAGCTCTGGGGGACTGGGATGCTCAACTTCTTTGCACATCACGGTGACCCCTGTGATGGTCGGCCAGGCAGATTAACCCTCGCTGGGCCAGCCTGTCTCTACCACCAGGGAGGCTGCTGATCTTTCACGGAAAACGGCAGCGCTGTCCTGGGACCAGACACCTTCCTCGGAGAGGTTGCCAGGGAAGTGACTGGGGGAGGTTCTTTCTTCCACAGGACACTGGACTAGTGACCCTCGCCTTTTGTGACACACATTGTGACCCTGTGTGGCAGCCTGCTGGGGCAGCCTCTCTCACTTCCCCAGCCACTGTGGGAGGACATGATGGAAGACTGCGGGCGTGTGCTGGTCATCTCTGTGGCTCTGAGGGCTGTACTAGGAAAAGCAGGACTCTAACAGGGACGCATCAGGACTGGCATTGGTGCTCCTGGGACCCTGCCAGCCGGGGCTTGTATTCACCCATCTCATCAGCCTGTGTGTAGGAAGTGACTGCTTGCCGGCTCCTAGGCTGGGAGCCGGTGCTCTGCAGAGCTGGGCAGTGCTGGACAGTCTCGCTCAGAGATGTTGGAGGAGGTCGGTCATTGAGGAACACAGACTCAATTTGTTCCCAGGGGCAGACCCCCAGCTAGCCATCCCAGAAAAAGACACAGAGACACCAGGGCTGTGGGGTCTTTGCCCCCCTTCCTAAGCGTGTGCAGAGCTAGGGTGCTTTTGGTATTGATTAGGATTAAGATCAGAAAGAATCTTAACACCTTGATTTATAAGTAACACCTGGGGGGAGTGTTGTCCCTGTTGTGATGCTGTTAAAGCCCCAGTTATAGAGGAGCTTTCTGAACCCAGAAACATCAAAAGCTGCATTCACCCCCTTAGAGAGTTTCCACCATGGAGAGTCTGTGCGTACAAGTCCGTGAGAGTGTGTCATAGTAGGTATCCCCTTTAAAATGGGGTGACAGTGGGCAGGGGACTGTGCTATTTAAACACAGCCCGGCTGCCTGCTGTCCCCCTGGCCTGGGCTGAAGTCAGGCTGTGGCCACATTTCAGAAAGGACTGCTGTGGCTTGGGGTTGGTTTGTTCATAGTATGAAAAAGAATGCAGAGGGACCTGCCGGCTGCTTGTCCCCGTAGCCCAGAAGATTTTAGTCTTTTTTCCGAGCCTCTTGTTTTCTGGCCTGGGTAGGGCAGGGACAGACCCGGAGAGGGAGAGAGAAGGGAGTCCTGCCCTTCTCTGGGATAACAGATGGCCACACTCAAAGGAGCATTTGGGTCATTCTGTTCTAGGTTCCCGATTTCCCCTTCTCTCCCTGGAAATAGCTATTGACAGGCTGTAGCTTTAAGGGTCAAATGTTTTCTTAAATCAAGGAAAATCATACTGGTTAATCTGCCCATGGGACTTTCAGTGTGGTATCAGACAAGGTGGGGGAAAATTATCAGCTAAAGGTCTTAAATTCAGGATTGCCTGAACATCAGTTAAAATTGTATGAAGATAAAACAAAAGTTTTACTGGGGGTTAGATATAATTTTTTCATCTTCATTTTGCTGTGCTTTTTAACCCATACACATTTGGCCATTTAAAAAGTTTCCTTTTTTCCTCTCTTCTTTTTTTTTTTTTTTTTTTAATTTCTCTTCTTTGTTCCTCAGGACTTTAAAATATTCTATTCAATATTGTCATTCAGCATCCCCGAGGTTGAATCTTTTCTGGGAATGATTTTCTAGAAAATGTTATTTTATTTCTCAATGTCATTTCATTCAGAGGTCAAAAGGCAGTTAAACAAACTCCAACAAGGTTTTGTTTTTATCTTCTGGTTTCAAATGTGATCAATTTTCATTTAAAACTATATCAGAGTCCTCTCTTACCAATTATAGCTGCATTCAGCTTCATGCCTGACCATTGCTGTTTACTAAAACACCGCATTTAATACTGTACAGATGTGACATGCCTGATCGGAGGCAAGCTTTTTCCTTTAGCGAGGAAACTGAGTTTCAAAACCTCCAACATTGTCCGACTTTAATGTGACTTTATTTTTCATCGCTTAAATTAACCTGAGTTCCTAAATGAGTCTTTCTGCTTTATTCTTTTTGTGAATTCGTTTCAAAAGGCTTATTGTGTGTACTTAGATTTGTGTTTGGTATTTTTACCTGGTATCTGCTTTAAAAAAGATACCTGGAAAAGGGGCGTTGTGCATCCCTGACTTCTCCATGTAGTCTTGGTTTCTGAAGGGCAAAGAACCAGGAGATACAGTTGTAAGGAAATGCTGTAGAGAAGGCTAGTGAGTATGAAGGGCGATATTTTTGATGCGATTTTCTCAGCATTTTCCTTTGTCTTCGCTATGTTTTTCCTCTCTGTTTTCATTCCCACTTACTGTAGTGTGCCCTTGTCCTTTATCCCTCCCGGTTGTGTGTTTCGGAGGAAGAAGTGGATACGTGTGGGTCCGAATGTGTGTGCATGTGTGAAACGGTGTGTATTAGTCTGGGGGTGTGTGAGCTGTTTGGAGGTGCTGAGCACAATGAGATGAAATCCCAAAGTCTGCTCGTTACTGGCCACTCCGTTCGAATTCAGACGTGAGTACCTTTACCCGCTGTCGCCGGCCTACCCACATGTTTTGGTTGAAAAAAGGAGGGTCCAGGACTGCTGTTTCCAGGCAGGTTCCAGGTGGGCAGTGTCTGTTACCTGAGGAATGGGATGGCAGGGGCTGGAGGTGTGAGTGAAGGCACCGGGAGGAACTAAACCCTATTCAGAACTGGTTTTGAAATCGCTGCCCTCTCTTCACTGCCTAGAGCCCGGAGTCCTGGTTTGGGATCTTGGCGATGCTGAGTAAACGAGCTGGCATATGCTTTTGTTTTTGCCTTCCTAATCGATCAGCAGAAAACATTCCCTTTTGATGGTGAAGCAGCCCTTCAGCATGCAGAGTGAGGTATTTATCCTTTTCCTTTTAGCCTCGCTCTTTGTCACTTGTCTCTTGGGTGTGTTGACATTGTGTCTACCTACACAGTCACGCTAACAAGCTTTGGCAGAAAGAACACTGATTTTACAGAAATAATAACAATAATATGTTGGTTATAATCATTGTGATGGCAGTCAAAACAGATGGCACTTTTTCCTCCAAAAAAGTGCAAAGCGATCCTCTTAGCCAGTCTTACAGTAGTAACTGCATGAGGGTGGCCATGTCTTGCCCCCCACATAAATACCTTTGTGCACTCGTAAACATGCAAAGGCTTCAGGTTTGCATTTCTGAATTCATTCAGGAGCAAGAACTGCCTGGTCTCTGGATCTGAACAGACGATAAAGGAGACTACGGTGTTAACCGCATGCCCCCCCCCGCCCCCCCGAGAAAGCCTGGGTGTGTTGTCTTTGAAAGAAGACGGGAGAAGTGTTTCTGGTAAAGCACGCTGGGCCAAGGCTGACCCCACAACTAACAGTTTCTCTGGCCCGTGCTCTGCTCTCTGCCACTCAGTGCCCTCTGTCCTTTGGTTCCTCTGGTCACTTTTTCAGGAGCAGTTTGCAAACCAAAGGCACACAGAGGACAAGGTAGGTTATGACTTGGCTCACGTAAATATCTGGGAAGAGGACTGCGTGAAGAGAGACAAAGTCACCTCTCTACCCTTGATCAGCTTCTTGCCGTTCGGTTCTAGGAGGCCATGCGCATGGGCCACTGCTCCTGGGTACCTTGACTTCCGCTCTGGAGGCAGAGATTCCAGAGAGGTCTTCAGGGTGCTGATCCCTCGAGATCCCTACCGTTTCTCTGTGACTCTTCATGCCAACTCCCAGGCCTGGACCCTGGCTACCCGCAGCCTGTGCTCTTTGGCATCCGGCAATGCTTCTGTTATTTTCTCTCATGTCCTTTTTTGTGTATGTGTTCTTTGGAACCAGGATGCAGCTCTGCTTTACCTGATTTACCAGGGCCCCACGACTGCTTGTGTGTGTGTGTGCATACACACACGCACACACGTACACACACTCACACACATATATCTTTTTTCAACCTTAAAATTCGTACTCAATTTTTTTCCTCAGGAAGAAAAAAACAAAACAAAACAAAAGCAAAACCACCAAAGCTTTGGATTATTAATTGATTATTAACTGTTTTAACAAACAAAACATTCCACTCCCAAGGAATGCAAGCGAGAGTTTGTGCTGCTCAGGTGGAGATCTGCTTTCCCCCTTCAATCGGTGAGAAATTTTATAGCTTCAATTCCCTTGTTGGACCCTGAGTAAAAAATTAATTCATGAATAATAAAAACCAATCAGTCTTGTTGAGTTTAAGAAGGATTAGAGTAAGGGTGTTTTTTCTTACAGAGAACATTTGGAATCTGTGTGTCATTGTCACCGAGTGTTCGGGGATGGCTCTCTGAGTGTGCCTTTATTCACGGCAAACGAGCTGTTATTATCCCGAGGCAGAACGCGTCTTCCTCAGTTGTAAGGCCAACTTACCGAGGACTGTTAGGGTCTCTTACCCACTTCTCTGCTACAATCCCACACTCCACACCAGTGGTAATTCATTGACATGAAGACAGTTTCCTATATACGTGGCATATAACCAAATAGCAACCGACCTGACATTGCATTATGAAAAAGCGCATTTGTTGATGGGATGGAGTCCTTCTTGCTTTCTTCCCCTTGTTAACCCAGGAAGTAGCTGAACAGAAATTTACATGCCATTGCAAGAACTATAGACATGAGATTGTATATTTCCTTTTCAGTCTCCACTATTATCTGCCTCCCAGGATTGTTAGGACGATTAACCGAGGTAATTCACAAGTGCTAGGCACATAGTAGGTGTGCATTAAGTGTCCCGTGCTTTCTTACTGTTAACTTTGGGAGTTACTTTTTCATTTTTTTTTTTTGCCAAAACTTCATGGTGAGAGTCCTGGCAGCAGTGAGACTGGGTGCTTGAACTGATTATTTAATGCAATCTAGTGGATTCGATTTCTATATGCAACACAAGGGGATTAGAAAGGGAATTACAATTTGAGATGAGGATTACAAATAAGAAATTTCCCTCTGAATGAATCATATTCTTGGACTTGTGGTTGGAATTGCCTGATAAAATACAGGATACCCCATTAAATTTGAGATTTAGATAGTAATGAATAATTTTAAAGTATATATAAATCCCACACAGTATTTGCTAAATCTGGCATCCCTACCCATGACTCTTTTACATAAATCAGGTTAAGAAACACATTCCCTCTATATTTTCTGCTTTTCCTCCATTCTCCTCTCAGGATCTTGGGCACGCACGCACACGCGCCCAGCATGAGTTTTTTAAGCCACCGGGTCCGGGACGCGAACCGTGGTCGACTACGTGGGAGTCCAGCGACATAGCCATTATGCTAACTGCTGGTTTATATTTTCTGCTTTTAAGAAAGCCCAAAATAAATATTATATGTTTACTTTTTTTCAAACTTTTTTTTTTTGTCTTTGCTATAGAGTGCTCACTAGAGAGAGATGCAGAGAGAGAGAAAAAAAAAAACGTGAGAACCCTTCCCCCCCAGGGGATGGCCATACTGCAATCCCTTCTCCTCCACTCTCCTCTCAGGATCTTAGGCACACATATTCGCACACTCACCCGGTGTGTTTCTCAAACCATTGGGTCTAGGACTCGAACCGTGCAGCGGTCCACATAAGATCCAGTCACTTTAGCCTCTGCACTACCTGCTGACCTTGAAGTTGTTTTGTAACTGGCCATCTTTAATTTTTTGCCAATATTAATTTGACCACGTCCTTAGAAGTTAGTGTGTAGAAGTGATTTCTGTCACTCAGATATATTGCTAGAGCTGCACGTTGGTAAAAGAACCTGCCAGCTGCAGTCTCCTGATGTAGTACCAGGCTGTTGAACTTTGCCTTAGGGAGGCACAGAGTAAGGCCAGCCTTACGGGGAAGCTGTCTCTAGGTGAGGTTTCCCTGACAAGCAGGAGAGCTGGACTGCTGGAACCCGGGATCCCAGCATTCGAAAGCTATCCTTGCTCCACCTTGGGGGCCAGAGCCTCCCCACACAAAAACACGAGACTGACTCTTTGGAGATGGGTCCCAAGACTGTTGAGGAAGCCACCCGATCAGTGTCAGGTGGTGGAGCAGGAGGATTAGGGGCCCAAACCTGAGACAGGGGAAGGTGGGAGCAGTGGATGAATTGAAGATCTTCAAGAGGCTATCAACCCACTCCAGCTTCTCTTTGCTCACTCTGCTGAGCAGCATCTTGGCAAAGCTCTAGTAAACTCAATCATTGTTTTAAGCTTGGTACCCTCGCAGCCCAGGGCATGGGAAATAGAAGAGCTCTAGAGCCCCCTGCAGGCCCTCTCTGGCACTGCACTCTATGGGTGACAATCCTGTAACACAGCCTTGTCGGGGTGGGAAGGGTGTGGAGAATCCTGAGTGTGAGCTCCCAACAGGAGTGCAATCTTGACTCTGCTTTGGAAAGCAGTGCTGGTTTCAGAGTCAGTGCATGCTTCATGCCCTGAGCCCTGCAACTGCCTCTTAATGTGGTATGCCACTCCCACCCCAACACATACACGCACACACACACACCCATGCACACCGCACACTCACTGCCTCCGTGGCTTGCCTGACCTCCAGACAGGCTCCTCCAGCTGCCAAGTATACAGAAGCAACACACCCTACACCATTTCCAAATCCTGACTCTGGTGTTCAGATTCTCTTTTCCAAGCTGGCTCTCTGGAAGTCATTTTAGGATTTTCCAGAAGAAAAGTTTTTAGGGAGGATGAGAGAGCTAAAAATAAACTGTAGGGCCAGAGATGGATGATTGTTGTAGTGACGGTTACGGTGGGCCTGACTGACACTGAGCACTTACCGTGCGGTGGCTTTGTCCTCAGGTTATTTCATGTGCTAACTCCTCTCTCTTTCACAACTCTGGGAAGTAGATATGTTACCATTCTGTCCCACAGATGAAGAAACAGATGTTCAGTCACTTGCCCAAGGTCACACAGCCGATGAAGCAGGGATTTGCACGACGCCATTCTGCGCGCCTGCGCTTCTAACCACCGTGTATATGTCTAGAATTTCGGTTTCCCCAGCCTTGAGGACAGTCCTTGGCAGATGGAATCCAACACATGGGTCAAGTTTAAGGTGGAGGTGGGAGGGGAAAATTGGGCCCATGTCTTGGGCCTGAAAAATATGGACAGTGGGTTAGTCCTTTTCTCGCCCCACATTCTGCCACCCAGTTCAGCTTTCAGTCTTATCACCAGCACAGGGAAGGCTGCAGAGTGGAACTGTTGGTCTTCCTGACCTCATTCTCCAAAGGCCCAAGGTCAGCCCCTGGAGCCTCCCGATGACTGACTCCCTTCGTGCCTCCCTCTAAGGCTGCCATAAGCCTATTTTGAAGCCAGATCCCCTCTCCTCAGCCCGTATTTGCCCCATCTGATGCCCCCATTCCCACCTGTCATCCCCCATCCACAACCACACCCAAGTCTGCATCCCAGTGTCTGGCTCTGGCACCCAGCTTGGATTCCTGCATATTCTCCCCACAGTGCGTGCAAAACCACCTGCTGCAGTGTGCTCCAAACCTGTCCCTCTCCGTGCCCCCCTTACTGCTCTCTCCCTTAACGCAGGGCCCCCAGCCAAGGTGTGGCGCATAGTTCCATTTCTTCCCCCTCTCTCTTCATTGTCCAATCCACTCCTGTGTCTGGAAAACTTTTATCTGAATACATGCCTCAGATCTATTCTTTCCTAGGTAGCTTCCCCCATTCTGGTCTGCCCGGTGACCTTACATTTATGCTTTAAGACCCTGCCGAGGTGTCCTCTGCATGAAGTCCTCTGTGATCCATCCTGGGGGAATTGATCTTGCTCTTTGCAGCTATTCTCTGGCCCGTGCCCCTCACAGGATGACCATCTGTTGTTTTGACACTGTTCACCTTTTTCCACCAGGCTCTATGTCCCTAGAGGCCAAGTTCATCTCTGTGACCCTAGTGCCTAGACTAGCACTTGGCACATAGTATGTGCTTAATAAATGCTGATTGAGCTAGCCTAGGGAGATTGGAAGTGGGTAAAGGGAACCCTAGGGGATGTAAGAGGGAGGATGAAAAGTAGCCTGGGATAAGTGGCCAGGGCCCAGCTGCAATGGCACAGGCCACGGGGTGCCACTGTATAATGCTAGAGCCACGTGGAAGGCAGGGGTTGGGATCCAGGTTATCCTGAGTGTGCCAGGCACGCCTGCCATCCAGGCTGGCTGGGAGGCTGAGAGGAGGATCCTGGCATGGTGAGATCCTATCGGAGGTGCCTGTCTTTTTCTCTTTAATGAAAGAAAGAAATAGAAAAAGAAAAGGGCCGGCTGGTGGCACTGTGGTCGAGGTGGCTAAATGCCATATGGCTGAGTGCTTGGCTTAACTCCTGGACCTGACCGCTAGAAAAAAATGCTGAGCGTGTGTGCGTGCATGCCCAAAGTCCTGAAAGGAGAATGGAGGAGAAAAGATTGCGGTGTGGCCATCCCCCTTGGAGGGTGATTTACTTTCTCTCTCTCTCTGTCTTTCCTGAGAATGCATGTCTCCATAGTAAAAATCTCTCTCTAAAAAAAAGAAAGAAAGAAAGAAAGAAAGAAAGAAAGAGAGAGAGAGAGAGAGAGAGAGGGAGGGAGGGAGGGAGGGAGGGAGGAAGGAAGAAAGAAAGAAAGAGAAAGAAAAAGAAGAGGAAGCTGGGTCCCACGAGGTGACTGTGGTTCGAATCTCCACCCAGTCAGCCTGAAACATGCCAGGCACTTGCAAGTGCTCAGGATCTGGGGGGCTGGAGGATGGAGCAGGGAGATTGTGGCATGTGACCGGACTCTGTGGGGGGTACTCCTATTTGTCTCTCTCACTGACACGTGTGTGGGCATGAGCTCCAGCATGAATAGAGAAATGTTCTTAAAACACAGGTGATAAGTACTACAACCCATCGTTCCGTAAGAGGGGCCTCGTGGTGCTGCGTGTTCGGCAGGAAGTCTGTATCCCCGTGCTGTGTGGTGGGACTACTGTGCTGTGGTGCAGCTGCCGTATCTGCCCTGCTCTGCATTCAGTGAGGTCACCTTGGGAGATTGAAATTGGCCTCTGCACACCATGGAAATTGGCAAATGCTACAAATGAGCCCCTTCCCTGGCCACATTTATTACCACACCACTGCCTGGCTCCATCACGCCCCAGCTCTGTGACCCTGGATCAATGACTTACTCTCTCTGTGCTTCAGATTCCTCAGCTGTAGGGATCTTCCTTGCTGGGCTGCTGTCAAGATGAAAAGTTGAGGACCAGCTCTGTGGTTTAGTGGTTAAGGCAACTGGATCCCACGTGGTCAACCATATGAGAATTCCAGCCATGCGGCTGGAGGAACATTCCGTGTGTGTGTGTGTGTGTGTGTGTGTGTGTGTGTGTGTGTATGTGTATGCACGCGCACACACGTGTCCCAAATCCCAACAGGATGGAGAAATAGAAGAGAGGGGAAATGGCCATGCCACATTGGGAGGGTACTGTCTCCTTCTTCCTCTTTCCTTTCCCCATCTCTCCGGCGAGTGTACTCTCCCTCTGGCAATTAAAAAATTAGGTTGATAAACAGGAGCTGGATGGTGGTGCAATGGTAAAACAGGATGCTCTAAGTCTGACCCACATGGGAAGGTTCTGGTTTTAAGTCAGGAGGCCTCCCGTGTACACTGGGCATGCGTGTGCCCAAGATCTGGGGCTGCCTGGGACTGAGAGTAGATCTAGGTGTTGGGACCCTATTGGGGGTGAGGTCTCTTTCTCGCTTGCTCATGGATGAAGTAAATAAATAAACTTTCAAAAAATTAAGTTGATCAACAGGACCAGCCAGGGGCCTGGTGGTTAAGGCAGCTGGATCCCACATGGTTGACTACGTGGTTATGGTCTCAGACTCGGTGACTCAGGAAACATGTAGGGTACGTGTGCATATTTGCCCAAAATCCAGAGAGGAGAGAGGGGAAGAAGGGATTGTGCCATGGCCATCTCCCCTGGGGGTGCTTTCTCCCTTTCTCTTTTTCTCTTTCTCTCTCTTTCTCTTTGGTGAGTACAAGCACCTTATAGGAAAAAAAAATCTTAGAAAAAGTTAATAAATATACTTAAAACAGAGATTGGTGCACAGTCAATGCTCAGTATTGGCTCTTTTTTGGTATTTATTTTCACTGCTCTGCCATGTCCCTGTCTAAATTCTATTGAAGCAGATGCCTTTCCAGGCAGAGAGATGTGTTTCAGGCCTAGAATGTGTGGCTAATTTCTTTTCCCTGTTGTACCCAGAAACTGAACACAGGGGTCACCTTAACTGAGAGAGGGAAGTGAAACACTAGTTTTCCAAAGGGAAAGCCCTGGTGGGAGGTCCACTTAAGCGTCTGGGCCATGAAAGGTTGTGCCTCAGGCCCTGGAAGGAACAGAGACCACTAACTTGGCTGAACAGGCGAGGCAGGCACAGGTGTGGTTGGGAGGGGAGCGGAGCAGGTGCCAAGAATGGCCAGTGTGCAGCATGAAAGGAGACTCTGCTTGTGGCTGTAGCCGACCCTCAGATCTGCGAGGAGGAGGCTGCCCTCCCTGGAAATGACGGACTCCTCTGGCCTTGGGAGTTGGAGTACATGTGGTGAAAAGCATGAGCTGGGGTGATTCGGCTGTGTTGCACTTGCTTGGGATGTCACCAGGGAGTGAGAAGTTGAGAGGGTCTGGCCTTGGAGCGCGCTGGGTGGCTGGGGCTCTTCCAGACTCCTTCTTGGCTCCCAGGCAGCACGGTCCCTGGAGGGGGTAACTGGACCGGTGGTTACCTGGAAATCACATCGGGCTCAGATCTTTGACATCAGGAGGGCCAGCTGAGGTACCCACAGATAAGGCCAGAGCTTGGGCATGTGCCAGGTAGACTTGGCCACTCCAGGCTAAAGCAGTTGCTCTCTGATTCTGGGTTCTTACCTTTTCCCCCTCATGCTTTCCCATCCTGCACTGCTACCTCTGCTATCCTAGGCCCGTTTTCCTGTATTTTTCCCTCTCCTGCTGCTAATGACAACGGTGATCATTGCTATTATCTGCTGAGTGCCACCGTGAGCCAGGAGCTGTTGCACACAGCTTCTTGTGGTTACTCTTGCCTTGGCTCCTCTTTCTGGGCCTTCTGGTCTGAAAATTACCCGGTATCCCTTGAGCACCCTGCATAGGTGGTCCATGGGACTTACTCCTTCTCAGAGAGAGAAGGCAAAAGGGGGAACTGAGAAGGCCCAAAGAGGCTCATTGGCTCCAGCATCTTTATTTTACAGAGGGGAAAAACGGAGTTTATAAAGGCCTTGGCTACTGTTTCACAGTTCAGGTGCAGAGCTAAACCCAGGCCCTGGCTGCCTGACCCTTGCTCAGAGCTGTCTTTTGTCTTTGGGATGTACGTTCTGCTTGCCCTTAGCTTTAGTAAGCTCTTCTTTGGCCTCGCAGTTCTCGGGACTCAACAATGAGCCTCCGGGGCCAGGTGGTACAGATTGCAGGGGTCATGGGCCAGTGTCACACCACATGCCCACCCTGAGCCACGCAGGGTGAGGAGACTGCAGGAGGCAGACAGAGAGCCAGGGGAGGCCTGGGTGGACTGGCACAGACAATGCTGATTTAAGAACATTTAAAAATTGAGAGAATTCCTCCGCAGGTCCTTCTGCCCTCTGCTCCCCCTTGTGGGCCCACAGCCCGTCACACCGCTCTGCTTGGGCAATCTCTTTAGGCTGTTGTCTGCTCTTTGTGACCTAAGTAGGAACTGTCAGCCTCAGGCAGCCAGCCTTGCTCGCAGTGGGGTGTGGACGAGAGGATGGGGAGGTATGAGCTCCGCTACTCTGCTAGCTCACCTTGGCCTTCCTGGTGCCTCGCCCCCTGGCTGGCACAGAACAGGAACGCATTGCCCTGCGGCTGGCCCTGTGGGTACTCCCAGGCAGCATCCCAGCTACTCCAACCCATGTCCAAGGTCAGCACCTCACTGGCCATCCCTGGCCCGAGGTCGGTACCGTCAGTGTCAGGGTCTGGCAATGCTACCATGGATATAAACACTGCTGGCCAAGCCCAGGGCCTGCAGAAGGGGTCTATGCAGGAAGGAATCCCTTCTGACTCACAGCCCATGCTGGAAGAATAACCCCTGTGGTGTGGAGTGGTGTGATGGAGAAGGTGGGACCCTTCATATCAGAGAGGTGTGAATTCAGCTGGTGACTGACCCTTCCTTGCTGTGTGGCCTTGGGCAAGTCACCTAATCCCCTCTGTGCCATGCTGGCCTTATCCGAAAATGAAAATAATAATCTCTTACAGGGTTGCAGAAGGACTGAATAAAATAATGCATGTAAAATATTCACATAGAGATATCGTCAGGCCTTGCAAAGTCAGATGAGCCCCAAGCTTTCTATGTGAACATGGCTGTGGTCATTAAAAAGCACAAACAAAACAAAACAAAACAAAACAAAATTTATTTTTCAGTATTACTGAATTGTGGTCATATTATGTATTCTTCCAACTAATGAAGACTGGAAGTACCAAGACCATGATATGCAGGATCAAGAAGTGTCTCGGCATTGAGAAGAGGCCCTCATTGGGCTATATGGACAGATGGGAAAGGACAGGCAACAGAGTTGAGCAAAAAAAAAAAATCAAGCAGTGGGACCAGCAAGTGGCCTGGTGGTTAAAGCACTGGATCCCACATGGCCAACTTTGTGGTTCCAGTCCCACACCCGGAGGCTTGAAAAACATGTCAGAAGCATGTGTGTATGTGTGTGTGTGTGTGTGTGTGTGTGTGTGCATGTGTGCCCAAAATCCCAGGAAGAGAGGGAATTGTGGCAAGACTATCTACCACCCCAGGGGCAAATTCCTCACTTCCCCTCTCTCTCTGTCTCTCTGGCAAGTGCACGCACCTTATGGCAAAAATATATATAAAAAAATAATAATGATAATAAAAGCAGATGACTGAACAGTATCTATAGTAAAATCCCATTTATATTTTTGGCAGTTCCAAATACTGACCACGTGCTTTAGAAACTTCGGGAAGGAGACACAAAAACTTGTCATTTGAGTAACCTGTGAAAATGCAGTTAGCAATCATGTTATGGAGAGAACATTTTGATTTTAATTTTATCCTTCTGATTGTATTATGTAATGAAAACCATTTTAATTTATAAGTTAAGGAAGCTACGTCTACGCAGATGGGCAAACAACTTTCCTAAGGAAAACATCGAAACAAGAGGGGGAACCTATGTACACTTGGAACTCAGTGCCCCAGACAGATGGACGTGCAGACACTGGGCTCTGTCCTTGCTCAGGGTCCCTGCCTGCCAGCTCCCCCAGTCCCCGCAGTGCGCTGCCCACCCACAGATACCTCTGTGGCAGTGGCGGCAGTGACAGACCAGGCGGGGCCTTGACTCCTGCTGGGGACGGTGGCTGCGATAGCCCAGCTCTGCCCGGGTTGGCCAGGCTTGGCCTCTTCACCAGGTTCTTTCTCCACTTCACGCCTCACAGAGCCAGGCCAAGGGAGTCGCTGGAGGATCGTGACTGGCTGAGTGGGCGGCTGCTCACCTGCCTGGGAAGCCATTAATCTTGTGTCTCCGCAGCCTCTCGTCCTCCCACACTCCACCCTGGCATGAGCTGACTCGGAAAAGGACATGAAAGGGGCTCTGGGCTTCTCTCCATGCTGGACGATGACCCTGGAAAATGCCATCTGGCTTTTCTATGTGTCTTGTGACACCAAATCCCCAGGTTGGGACCCAACAAAGAGAGCTGCGTCTGGTGACATCTCTCATTGTTACTCCTTTGGCAGGGCCTTCGAATTCAAGGTTACAGCTACACACACACCTCCAGAGGCTGCCCAAGGGGCCTGGGGTCCTCCCTGTCCTGCAGATGCCTTGGGAGAGGGCTGGCATGGGGTAACCCAGGACTACTCAGAGGCCAAGGCAGAGGGCCGGGCAGGCAGCAGCGCTTTCTCGCATTACCAGCACTGAGTTTCCTTCTCTGTAGTCGGACCACCTCCCACACAGAATGGCCAAATTGCCAGGTACCCACCCCAGCTGTCAGCAAATACGTAGACTTTGACCCTGGTCCTAGGATTCTCAGGTTTAGTCACAGATCTGTATTTTCTTTAAACTAAAAGGCTAGGTCAGTCAATGGCATGTTGACTATGGTAGCTGGGTCCCTCGTGGCCAACTGCACAATTCGAGTCCCAGACCCAGCAGCTTGAAAAACATGCAGAGCACATGTGCCTGTGTGCCTAAAATCCCCAAAGGAGAAAGAGAGAAGGGACTGCAGTGTGACCATCCTCCATAGTGCTTTCTCACTCACCTCAGCCCTCAGTCTCTCTTTGGTAAACACACGCCCTCGTGGCAAATTTTAAATAAATAAATAAGTAGGCTGAGGGATGGGCCCCATGATCTAGTAGTTAAGGGAGTTGGATCCCTTATGACTGACTATGCAGTTTGAGTCCTGGCCCAAACACCTTGAAAAATACACGGGACGTGTGTGCCCTAAATCCTTATAAGGTGGAGAAACAGAGGAGAAGGGAGGGTGCTGTCATGCTCTTTCTCTCTCTCTGGCACATATGTGTGCCCTCTGGCAAAATTTTATACAAGAAGAAGGAGAAGAAGAGGAAGAAGGAGAAGGAGAGGAAGAGAAAGAGGAAGAAGAAGAAGAAGAAGGAGGAGGAAGAAGAAAGAGGAGGAGGAAGAAGAAGGAGGAGGAGGAAGAAGAAGGAGGAGGAAGAGAAGAAGAAGAAGGAGAAGAAGAAAAGAAGGCCATGGTCACTAGCTTTAGAATGATTCCAAAGTCGAATCATTGGGACAAAATTTGGGGGAAAAATGGGCCACAATCATTTGGGACAGGACCAGCCAGTAGAGTGATGTGGCAACTGCTCTCACATGGCTGACTGTGCAGTTCAAGTCTCAGACCTGATGGCTTGAAAAATACATTGCACATGTGTGTGTGCATGCCTAAAATCCTGATAGGAGAATGGAGAAGGGATTGTGGCTTCTTCTTCTTTTTATTTTTTTTAATTGATATATAACAATTGCACGCATTTATAGGGTACAATGTGATGTTTTGATAAGGCATTGTATATTTGAAAGATCTAGATGAGAGGATTTTGTATGTTCTCACCACAATGAAATGATTAATGTTTAAGGTAACAGATATACTGGTTACCATGGCTTGATCGTTTCAAGAAGTCACCTTTTGACCAGTCCAACAGGAAGCTCTCTGGTGGGGTCCGAGGCCCTAACATGGCCACTCTGGTAGTTCAGTAAACTTAGAGAAGTCACTCAGCCTGTGAACCTTTATATTCCCATCTGCATAATGGGGATAGTAGCAGCCCAGTCCTTGGGTAAATGCAGGAGCAGGTGAAATCAAGTTTCCAACAAAGGTTAGATTTGCAGCTCTGGGAGGCAAGTTCTAGCAACCCCTCCCTGCTCACGCCTCCTTATCATGCCATCAGAGTCTTCATCATCATCTTTGCATATGCTTGCTGGTGGAGGATCCTCTCCTCGGGGGTGGATTAATTTTTAATGCCGCCAAGGTCATTTGGAGGCAAGTCTTGGGAATTAGCTGGGTGACAAAGCTGAGCAAAGCAATTTTTGATAACAAAGAAAGTGAGGATTTGACTCTATTTCTCAGATAATCTGGCTCTAAAGACAGATCCCAAGAGGAACTCCAAAAATGCTTTGACCAAAGACAGCATCACTGGGAACTGGGAAGCAATGGCCAAGGTGACCATGTGGAAGGGGACAGCACTCACCAGGGTGTATAAGTATCAGCGAGTTACACTCGGTTTCCTGACTTCACAGTCACACCCCACTCACTGCTCCTGGGCAGCTGCCACCACTCTGTGGGACAAACTTGTTGGGAGTTCATGTAAGTAAGTGTCTAGGAGAACTGAGTAGCTGTGGCAGCCTTGGGTCAGACTCAGTCCCTGCTCCATGTGGAATACATAATGGCCCAGCAAGATGCCTGTAACTTTCTCATCTTACCAGCCAGACCTGCAAATTACCCAGCAGAACCCACGCTGCTTTGGCCAGGAGGGCCAAATGAGCCAGAGCTTGCAAGAGTCTGTCAGGAAAGGGAAGGACACATAGCGCTTCCTGCTTCTGAGACATCATTTGCTCTTGAGAATTAACCTGGCAGCGGGAGTCCTGAAAGTGGGCACTTCATTTCTCTCTCTCTCTCTCTTCCTCTTTTCTTTTTCTTCTCTCTCTCTCTCTTTTTTTTTTTTTTTTTTTTTTTTTTTTTTTTTTTTTGGTACTGCTATCCCCTGATATTTTCTTTCTGGAGAAACCATTCTGGGCAAGGTAGAGATTCGGGAATTTTGAATAAGAAAATAGCCAACCCAGAATGCCATTTGGGGAGGACAGAGCAAGGCAGAGAACTCTGAAGAATAGCGGATAGACCTCCAATGTCCTTCTGAAGACTGTCACAAATGAAACAAGTTGAGGGAAGTAACAATAGCCGGCAAGTCTATCCCAAGAACTCACATCAGTTGAAGACCATCCTTTACCCTAAGATTATGATCTTCTTCATTTGGGGTGTGAAAATGGCTTTGATCTCATGAAATGATGGTTGTACTAGGTGCTTTCTCCCACCTTTAATGTTCTTACTTGACAAAATACAGCCAACCCTGCACATTTGCCCCTTGGTAACCATAGAGGATTGGTTTCAGGACCCTAGTGGATACTAAAATTCAAGGATGCTCAAATTCCTTATATAAAATGACATAGTCATTCCATTTAACTCATGCACCTCCTCCTGCATACTGGCTTTGTTTTGTTTAGATTTTTGCTATAGGGTGAGCATTGCTCACTGGAGAGAGACAGAGAGAGAGGGATAGTGAGAAACCACCCCTCAGGGGGCATGACCATGCCACAATCCCTACTCCTCCATTCTCCTCTTAGGATTTTGTGCATATAGACACACACACACACACACACACCTACCATGATTTTCCAGCTGCCAGGTCTGGGACTCGAACTGCAGAGTAAGCCATGTGGGATCCAGCACCTTAACTACCACACCACCTACTAGCCTACCTCCTGCATACTTTAAATCATCTCTAGATTATGTGTAATACCTACTACAATTTACACACGTTGTTATACTGCACTGTTTAGGAAATGATGACAAGAGACAGGTCTGTGCGTGTTTCAGCACAGATGCAACCATCATAGGCCAAGCTACGCGGGACGCCCTGGCAGCAATGGAATATCCACAGTCCTCCATTGGTTGGACCTGCAGATGCAGACCCTGCAGTCATGGAAGGCTGAATGTATTGGTGCCCGAATTTGGTGGTAGTTGGTGGACTAGGATTTATCCCATGAGGCTGAAAGATGAGAAACCACTGGTCTAGAACCCAGAAACTAGAAAACAGGTCTTTTCAACTTGGGGCTCAAGGCTCCGTAGGAGACCTGGGGACAAAGGTGTAGGCACAGATGTTTGCATTGGCTGTCCTCTAAGGGGCAGGCTCCTGTAGACGGGCTCTGTCTACCCACAAATTCTCTTCCCTGTGGAGCTCTGCTCTTGTGCGCAGTTCAGAGAGCAGCCAGTTCTGAGTTCCAGGGATGTAAGATTGCTGCTCTGGCTTAGCCAAGCAATAGGGAAAACACAGCTCTGATTCCTGTGGTTTCCACCCAGAGCTCTGCCTCCTGCAGGGAGTTGCCCGACAGGTGTGAGAGAGAAGCCCCTCCTACCCGTTGTGATTGCGGCTCTGGCCCAGGCAGCTGTGGACCTCAGTACAACCCCATCCTCATGTGGGAGGATCGAGAGGAGAGAAAGCATTAAACTCCTTGTGTCAAAGGAGAAGGGAACAGAAAAGGGAAACCCCAGACTGGGATTTGCCATTCATGAAAGAACGTGCCTTCTTAATCCCTATTCTCATCTTTTCAGCCTGGAAGACTTCAGGTTAAAGAGACCATGATGAATGGGGCCTGTGGCGATAGACTGCTTCAGGGAGCACCTGGTGTTTAGGCAGGGGGTCGTTTCATTTTCCAGGCAGTGGTGGGGAGCAGAGGCGCACAGACTCTGAGCCTCAGCTGCAGCGTTCTTTGAAGCATTCATGGGACTTCAGGACTGCAAGGTGCTCTTCAGGGCAAAGAAATGTATCTGTGGCATTCTCCAGAGAAACAGAACCAATAATAAACACATATACACATGTTTACATATATACACACACAATATATATGTCATATATTATCATATATATCTGTGATATTCTTTATTTATGTATACATAAAGTGGTTTATGTATATAGTGGGTGGCATGGTAGTTAAGGTTGCTGGTCCCACACGGCTGATCGCCCAGTTCAAGCTTCAGACCCAGTGGCTTGGTCAGGTTGACAAATAAAATTAGCCATCACAGATTAGTTGTTGGGGGTTTGGGAGACTCTGTCTATTGTAGACCTGTTTTATGTCTTCAAGGGCACATTAGCGTATTCAAGGTTCTGAGAAGTCTTGCAGTAAAGAAATCTATTTGACTTGTTTACCCAAGTGTTTCCCTTATTTATTTGACCACAGTACTTTTTTAGGAGGGGAAGAGGAGGCTTGGGAAGAGAGATGGTAGCTATTAGAATCCATGAAGGCCAGCAGGTGGCATGGTGGTTAAGACGCTGGATCCTACATGGCTAAGTTTGCTGTTTGAATCCAAGACCTGGCAGCTTGGAAAACATGCCAGGTGCGTTTGTGCCTGTGCCCAAAATCCCAAGAGGAGAATGGAGGAGACGGGATTCCTTCTGGGAGGAGGTGATTTCTCACTTTCTCTCTCTCTGTCTCCAGTGAGCACATGCACCCTGTGGCAAAAAAAATCAAAAAAAGAAAAGAAAGGAAAGGAAAGGAAAGGAAAGGAAAGGAAAGGAAAGGAAAGGAAAGGAAAGGAAAGGAAAAGAAAAGAAAAGAAAAGAAAAGAAAAGAAAAGAAAAGAAAAGAAAAGAAAAGAAAAGAAAAGAAAAGAAAGGAAAAGAATCCCATGAAACTGGGTTCTAGGGACTGTGTATATTGGGAAGCACTGCCCTGGAGGCATTCCCTTAGTTAGAAACCACTGGTCCTCAGAACTTCCTCTGCCATAACTTCCATCCATGCAAATACTGGTTTTAGCTTCTCAGGCCTCTCTCCTTCCTGCTCTTTGTACTGCTGTGCTGGTTGCAAGAAAGTGGCCTGTCCATGACTGGGGCTGTTGCGCATGCCCAGGCTTTCATGCACTGTCATGGTCAAAGTGCATCCACAGGTTAAAGGACTCAAGAATGGACTTTCTGGGACCAGCAGTTGGCGTAATGGCTATGTCACTGAACTCCCATGTAGTCGACTGCAGTTCGAGTCCCGGACCTGGTGGCTTAAACTCACGCCGGGCGCGTGTGCGTGCGTGCCCAGGATCCTGAGAGGAGAATGGAGGAGAAGGGATTGTGGTGTGGCCATCCCCCCTGGGCGAGTGCACACGCCCTATAGCAAAAACCTCTTCCCCAAAAAAAGAGAGGACTTTCTGGAGGTCTTAAGTCAGCTGTGCGTATTAGTGTTCCTGGCGCCGAGTGCCAAGTACTTCGTGTGTGTGGTCTTTTTTAATCTTCTCAACCACCCTTTGGTTTGGGAACTAGTATCTTATTTTTCAGATAAGGAAATAGACACAGAGAGTTTGTCTGCAAGTTTCTAGCAAATGGAAAGTTAGGGTTCTTTTTTTTTTTTTTTTCCTTCATTTTTAGATTTTTGTCATAGTGTGCACTTGCTAGAGAGAAGGAGAGAGGAAAAGTGAGAAATCATCCCCCAGGGGAGATGGCCACACTATAATCCTTTCTCCTTCATTCTTTTCTTGGAATTTTGGGCCTACACACATACACCCACCCTATTTTTCAAGCTGCTGGGCCCAGGACTTGAACCACATAGTTGGCCATATGAGATCCAGTGCCATAGCCTCTATGCCATTTGCTGGCCCAGGAAGTTAGGTTGTCAGACTTTAGAACAATGCCCATAACCACCATACCACCACCACCACCCCGATTTTCACTGTGTGTCTAGGAAACCTTTAGGAGCAAATGAAACCGAGGCCTTGCCAGGCACATAGCTTGAGATCAAGCAGTTTATCTGAAAATCCTTAACTGATAGGATACCTTTCTATGACACAAGGGGAAAATAGAGAGATTAGGGAAAGGGAGGGTGTATAAGGCTCTTAGAGGAGAAAGACTGTGTGTTGGCAAAGTGTGGTCCTGTTCAGAGGAAAAGGGGGTACATGGATTCAGGATGTCCCAAACCATCACCTGCTTCGATGGGGTCTACCCGACAACGCCGGCTCCACTCTGCACTTACTGCTCCGTGTAGGGTCCGGTGCCCTCGGAGGAAGCCCTCGAGAGTGTCATATGGTGGAAGAGGGAACAGGGGAGAAGACCGCACACGGGGAGCAGGACCTTGTCATAGGTGTGACTTGGACAAGTCCAGTGCCCTGAGAGCTGGCATGCTCTCTGCCGGCCTGCCCAGTGATCAAGGCTGCTGTAGCTGTTTGGCATTAGGGTGCTGCTCTATGGCAGGAGAGCAGTGTGCATGTGTGCACTTGTGGGTGTCTGTTGACTGCCTTTGGGAGCCAGTGCTCACCAGGGAACTGGTCCCCGCCACAGAGGTGCCAGTGAGGGGAGTGTCTGCATGTGTGTATATAAGCACACACCACACATAGTGGGTTCCTGTGTCACATAGAACTTTTAAACTGCTTATCTAACAGTGTTACACTTATCCTTGTTAATCACCTGTCTTTTCCACTAGCATAAAATCTCCCTGAGTTCCCCAAACCTGAGGTCAGGGACCTTATTTTCTCTGCCAGTACAATGTCCAGATTGAGGTGTTCAATATTATGATTGAGGGACCAGCAGTTAGCATAATGGCTATGTCGCTGGACTCCCACATAGCCAACCGCAGTTCAAGTCCCGGACCCGGTGGCTTAAAACTCACGCCGGGCACGTGTGTGTGCGTGCCCAAGATCCCAAGAGGAGAATGGAGGAGAAGGGATTGCGGCATGGCCACCCCCCCTGGGGGGTGATTTCTCGCTTTCTATTTCTCTGTGTTTCTCTCTGTCTGTCTGGTAAGTGCACATGCCCTATAGCAAAAAAAAAAAAAAAAAAAAAAAAAAAAAAAAAAAAAAAACCTCTCCAAAAAAAAAAATTATGATTGAATGCACAGACCAGGTGATCTTTTAGAATGTCCTTCTTCTCCCCCCCCCCCCCCCCATAGGGCACATGCACTTGCCGGAGAGAGACAAAGAGAGAGAAAGTGAAAAATTACCCTCTGGGAGGATGGCCGTGCCACAGTCCCTTCTCCTCCATTGTCCTCCTGGGAATTTGGGCATGCACACACACCCAGCATGATTTTTAAGTGGGTCCAGGACTCAAACCATAGTTGGCCATGTGGGAATCCAGCGCCTTAACCACTATACTACCTGCTGTCCACCTTCTTATGAACTGCTCCCCTTCAGCAGAGCCCCTCAGAAACAGCCATTGCAGTCTTCTCCTTTTCCTCCTTCTTCTTCCCCTCCTCTGCTACCTCCACCTCCTACCCCTTGCCCCAGCCCCCATGCAGAGCTTAGTGTCCTCTCCAGCAGCAATTTCAACCCACACTCTTGAATGTACTTAATGATGGTTTCTAGATTTTTTCTAAAAGCAGCAGAAATCTTTTGGAACCAAGTATATGAGGGTTTGTCAGCCAAGCTGGTCACTAACCCAGAGATGACAAATGAGGGGTAATAATCAGACTCAGTTTTGTTTTCTGTTGTTTTTAATTTTTTTTTAAACTGTTTCTAATGGGTATTCCCCCTCCTGGAGGAAGTTCCTGTCCAAGGGGAGCGGAGGCAGAGAAGCTCCAGGAAACCATTCAGAGAAGGACAGACCTGGCCTGCTGTGGGTGTTCTGGCTGCAGTGTTTAAAGCGGCGCCCTGCATATTGGGTCCTGCCCCCCCACCCCCTCACCCCTGTGCATAGCCACCCCTGGGAACTGAGATATCAGCAGCTGTTAGGAGGGAGGGACTGGAATCCCAGAACTGAAGGAGGTCCGGTACCTTGAGGCTGGGTGTTTCCTTGCAGGCTTCCTTGCAAGGTCATTTGGGAGCTTTGTGTTGGGCCGTTGTGTCCACAGGCATGATCAGGAGGGTGGAATGCTTCCAGGGGTTTGCTGGTGAACCTGGGGCAGAGGCATCAGGGAATGTCAGCAAACAGATCCACGAGGGAAACAGACAAACCTGGGACTGCAAGTGGCCTGTTCCGGTGAGGTCCCTAAACCACCCTCAGGATTTCACCTTCTCCTGCCAAGTCTTCCTTCCAGCTCCACTGTGTCACTATGGAAACCTGGGACCTTGGCAGTGACCTTCACTCTAGTTTCCCCTCTCCAGTGCACAAGCCCAGTCCTGTCCTGGGAAATATAAGAGCACCTTACATTTCACCTGGTGCTCTTATCTGCCTGGAAAGGCACCCCTGCTAGAGCACAGGGCTCCTTTCTGTGACTAAAGGGGTGGCTTCTGCTGGGGCTGGCCCTGACCCTCTTGTGTGGGTGGAGTGGGACCAAATGACCTGTGCCCCATCTTGCAGACCATCTCTTGCTGAGTGATCCCCCGTTTGGTCCATAGCACTGGCCCTTAGGCAGTACTGCCACTTCCTGCCCCAGCTCCCAGGAGCCCTGAGCCTGTGCACTGGACTCTGAGCCTGATCTGGAGCTGCTGCCCCCGTGTGGTCGTGCTCACTCACAGCCTAGGCTGGTAAGACCTTCACAAATCTATATTGCAGTGGCCATATTAAATACTCTGCTAATAAAATTGTATTGTGAAAATGATTCAGAAAGGTTTATAATTATTTGGATTTATTTGGATGCAAATAACTCATTGACTTTTTCTTTTTTACAATTATTATTTTTTTTAAAATTTATTCACTCATTTATTTTAATTTGACCAGAGAGAGAGACAGAGAGAAGGTGAGAAAGCAAGGCACCAGGTCCATGACTTGAACCATGATCAGCCATGTGGGAGTGTCCAGCACCTTAACCACCACACCACCTGCTGGTCCCCTCATTGACTTTAAAATAGGCTATGGGGCCTGCCCTATGGCCTGGTGCCTAAGAGAGCTGGATTGTGTATGGCTGACCATGCAGTCTGAATCTTGGACCTGGCAGCTTGAAAAGCACACCAGGCATGTATGCATGTGTGCCCCAAATCCCAAAAGAATACAGAAATGAAGGAGAAGGGATTGTGGCATGACCATGCCTGTTGGAGGGTGTTGTCTCCCTTTCTCCCTCTCTCTCTCTAGCAAGCACACATGCCCTCTGACAAACTGAAAAAGCAAAAAAAAAAAAAAAAAAAAAAAGAAAGCCATGATTTCTTGGAAAACCTCAAGCCAACTCAGAAATTATTACTAAGAAAATCTAACCCACAGATCATTTTCAGATGTAATGAAATATTTATGAATATACTGTGACCGAAGCAAGTTCACGTCATGTGCTTTATGGACATTTAAATAAACATTTTTAAACTTCTGATTTTGCATGTTTCCTTTTCATATTTAGAGGTTAGTATTTTGTTTTGTTTTGTTTTGCTTTGCTTTGCTTTTTGTATATTTTAGATATGTAAAGATCTTGGGAAAAATTCATAAGCCAGAGACTTTGTGCCTATAGGGTTGAGTGGACAAATGGACCTGACCCTGCTCTACCCCCTGGGGAGTTCCAGGGAAGGGAAGGGGCAAAGGGATGCAGTGAAGAAAAGGAGGAATTGGCTAGAGAAGTCCAGGATCTCTGAGGGGCAGGGTGGAGGGTGGAGCTGGGGCCTGCAGTCGGGCTGGGTTCTGGCCTGCCTTCTGATATTTAGTTAATCTATAAAAGGGCTTTCGAATCTTGCTCCTGCTGCTTAGACCCCCTAAGCAGGTGCTCTCCCTAATTCTCCGGATGCCCCCTCAGCTAAGGAGCTTGTCTTCATTCAGGATTGAACAAAAGGGGCCAGATGGTAGCATCGCAGTAAGACAGAAAGTTGTGCAAGGCTCTGTGAGGCTGCCCCACATGGGAAGGTTAGGGGTTCACATCCAGAGGCCTCCCTGAGTACGTCAGGCACACGTGTGTCCCTCACGTGGACTGGCTGCAGGTGGAGGTGGATCTCAGCATCAAGACCCTATCAGGCTGTTGTATCTCTGTCTCTCTGTCTCTTCCATACATGTGAAATAAACCACAACAAAAGATTGCAGTCAAACGTCCCCTAATTACACTAGTGCCCCATCCTTTAATGTAAAATGTAGTGTTAGGAAACCACTAAGGTGACATGGTCTCACATGGCCAACTCTGGTTTGAGTCCCAGATCCGGTGGCTTGAAAATCATACTGGTGTGTGTGTGTGTGTGTGTGTGTGTGTGTGTGTATGCACGCCTGTCCAAATTCCCTAGAGAAGAATGGAGGTTAAGGGATTGTGGTGTGACCCTCCCTGCTGAGGGGCTATTTCTTACTTTCCCTCTCTATCTTTGTCTCTCTTAGGCAAGCACCTTAGAAAATAATCTTAAAAAAAAAAAAAAAGCCATTTATGTAGACAATAAGAGCAGGTTAAGAAACCAGGGAATGTCTTCTGTTATTTACAATCTGTTGACTTGCATGTGACCTGTCTCCAGTTGCTTCCGGGAGCAGAGATTTCGTACTGTTCACAGAAGCGACTCCAGTGCCTGAAACGGTGTTTGGCACCTGACAGCTCCGCAGTAAAGCACTGCTGGCCTAACGGATGGACAGGGGACAGTAGTTCTGAGACTTGTGTGCAGAGAGCAGGTGATCAAATGCAGGTGGAAGGCTCACACACACGGGTGCTGATTCAGAGAGTCGGGGCACAGCCCAGGGTGCTGAATTTCACAAACCTTTCGGGTGTTACTGATCTGCTGGTCTGCAGACTGCACTGGGAGGAAGCTTCGCTGAGAACTGGTTGTAACTTTCGATTCACTTTACAGATCAGGACATAAAGTAGACCCACGGGTCGTGTGGAGCTGGAATGCAGTGTGACCCTGGAGCCCACAGTTCCGACACTGGGGTTGCTCCACTCTGTGTTTGAGGGCCCAGGAACCTTCATGGAGCAGAACAACCAGGCTGAACCCCCTGACCCTGATTCTGGCTTAGGACCTTTTGCTCTAGAGTTCTAGTTCTCCATTTCTTCTTTTTCATTTTTCTGTTTTTCATAAAAGAGCATGTGTGTGTGCACGAGAGAAAGAGAGAGAGTCTGGTCACGCTGCAGTCCTCTTTCCCTTCCTCCACTCCTCCAGCCCCTTGAACCGTGTGTGTGCCTGGTGTATTTCAGGCCGACTGGGCCAGGGATTTGAACCATGATTGTCACATGGGATCCATCTTCTCATAGCAGGGCATTACCACAACCCACTACACTATGGAGTCAATCCACCCTTTTTTAGACTAGGGACAACCCCAGAGAAGTGGGAGCTGCAGGACACATAGGCTGCTCAGGGGGAGGTTGGGTCCTGTCAGCCAGCAGGGCCACCTGGTCTGCTCACCCTCCACCCAAAGCCCTTGTTGCTGAGCACTGACGGGGGCTGTGCTGCTTTGCAGGAGTGGGTCTGGGTGCCTCCAGGAGGGTGGAGGTATCATGTTCCTACCTGATGACCTTGGAAAGGGGCCCCCAGGGGCTAGCACTGAAGGTTAAGCTGCCGAAGCCACTGTACCATGCGGGTACAGGCAGCTAGCTTGCTCACTTCCCCAAAGCAAGACAGATCTTCTCAGCCTAACTCACTTGTGCCTTGTGAGCTGTCACTCTCCCTGGTCTAGCCATTGGATAGGTGACTGTTGATCCTGGATGGTAGGGTCTTGGCAACCTAGCCCTTTGACAGACTCTAGGCTGCACACCGAACTCAGGTGGCACATGCACTGGCCAGTCTGAGGATGAGGTGCCAGGCTGTGGCTGCTTAATCTGCAGAGCAGAGCCAGCCCCAAGTCACAAGGCAGGTTTGAGGGGCCGTCAGGTCTTGGCCCCCCAAAAATGTGTATACCAGGTTTGCAGTCACTTTGGGCCATCTGGCCTTACTCAGTTGTTTATTCTTTTGTTCATTCCATAAAAATCTTTAGCACCAGGCCAACTGGTGGTGGCAAGGTGATTGAGGCACTGGATTCTACATGGCTGACTACATAGTTCAAGTCCCAAATGTGGCAGGTTGAAAAGCATGCTGGACACATGTGCTAATCCTAAAAGAAGAGACGAAGGAGAGAGGGTTACTTGTGACCATCTCATATGGGGTGTGCTTTCTTAATTTCTCTCTCAGTGTCTCTCTCCAGTGAACATGCACACCCACTAGCAAATTTTTTTTATTTAAAAATTGTTTAAAGAATTATTTTTTGGGACCAGCAGTTAGCCTAATGGCTATGTTGCTGGACTCCCACGTAGTCGACCACGGTTCGTGTTCCGGACCCGGTGGCTTAAAACTCACACTGGGCTCGTGTGCGTGTGTGCCCAAGATCCCAAGAGGAAAATGGAGGAGAAGGGATTGTGGTGTGGCCATACCCCCTGGGTGGTGATTTCTCGCTTTCTGTCTCTCTGTCTCTCTCTGTCTGTTTGGCGAGCACACGTGCCCTATAGCAAAAAGCCTCTCCAAAAAAACCCGAAAATTATTTTTTAATTTAATTGAATTAATTTGTTATTAATATTATTATTATTTAATTTGATCAGAGAGAGAGGGAAAGTGAGAAAGTAAGCTGCCAGGATCCAGGACTTGAACCACATTTGGCTATGCGAGAGTCCAGTGCCTCAACCGCCATGCTACCTGCTGGTCCCCCCTCTAATGGATTAAAAAAAAATTTTTTTTAGTATCTGCTATGAAGACACAAAGATGAAAAAGATGGCCCCTGTCCTCAGGGATCTTAACTGATAAATGATGCACCAAAGCACAAGATTTTTTCTTGTCTTTTTGTTTGTTTGTTTTAATAGGGTGCATTTGCTCACCAAAGAGAGACAGAGAGCGAAAGTGAGAAATTAGCCCCCTCAGCACCCCCCTCCCCAGGGAGGAAGGCCATGCCATAATCCCATCTCCTCCATGCTCCTCTTGGGATTTTGGGCACACACAGGTATGTACATGGTGTGTTTTTCAAGCCTCCTAGTTAGGGACTTGAACCACAGAGCTGGTCACATGGGATACAGCTACCTTAACCTCCACACCACCTGGCTGACCCAAAGCATGAGCACTTTATAGAGCAGTGAGCAGCCCCCAAATGCATGGAGCTGGTACATAGTAGGTACTCAGTGAATCTCGATTGATGAGCAAGGTGCTGGAGAAGACCACAGGAGCGTGAGAAACCCACTGAGGAAAGCTTCCTGTGAAGGAAAGGAGAAAGGCATTCTAGGTAAAAGGTATGAAAGTTCTCAAGGATGTGGGGGTGATGAGAAATTGGGGTGAGTAGCAGTGTCACAAGAGACATAAGGAGGAGCTAACTTCTGAGCAGTGGTCTAAACCAGGCACTGTTCTGAGCCTTCTGTCACTTCTGAGATGGGCCCTGTTGTTGTCACTACCGTTTTGTACTTGTGTGGCTGAGGCCCAGAGAGGTTAAGTTCATGCCGAAGGCCACGCAGGGGTCAAGGGCAGAGTTAGGCGTTAAGCTTGTCATCAACTGGCCCTTAATCAACTTGAGCCTCCATTACTCCATCTTTAGGTTGGGACATGTAGGCTTCCCTTGCCCATTCTATGAAAGCTATAAGAAAGTTGCATATGGGCCAGCACTTAGTATAGTGGTTAAGGTGCTGGATACTCCACAGTTCGAGTCCTGGACCCAGAAACTTGAAAAGCACAGCAGGTACATGTGCGTGCATGCCCAAAATCTTGAGAGAAGAATGGTGGAAAAGGGATTGCAGCATGGCCATATCCCTAGGGAAGTGATTTCTCACTTTTCCTCTCTCTCTCTCTCTCAGTAATTGTACATGCCCTATATCAAATAAATAAATAAATAGAAAAGAAAACTGCATTCTTAAGTGTAGAGAATTTATGAAATGGTGCAAGATTCAAAGAAAACTTGGTATTGGCGGTAACCACTGGGGAAGCTGTCTAGGGAACCAAAGGTTAGGGGGGAAAGAACGTGCCAGTTACTGGGTCACTTATCGGGTATCTAGTGGGTAAAGGTTAAGTGGCAAAGAACCTTAATGGGAAGGAATTGGGGTGGGGGTAAGTTTAAAAGAAGAAAGAGAAATTGAGGCTGGGGTTCCTGGCAGAGGGATGCCATTTGTCTGTTGTGAACACTGCCTGCTCTGTACCCTGCCCTTTGAGAGGAAGGGCACCCTGAAGATCGCCTTTTGCCTTAACACAGTATGTACATTTTATCTCCGCAGACTTCTAGCAGACTTGGTTTAAAGATCTCAGCTCAATACCATTAGTGTCTATCTGCAGAGGCCCCTTTGTAAAATTGATTAGAAAGGGGGCTTTTGCATGTGGGGTGGGGGTGGGGTGGGACCTAATTAGATTTGAGCATGAGATGGTATCTAATTCCCTGCATCTAGCAACTGGCTTGGGGACCTCCTTGGGAGCCAGGGCCCCCCTAATTTGGTTTGTGAATACATTAACCAAACAAGCTGGGGGGATCCCTTTGGGGAGAGGGTGTTTGGAGGATGGGGACAGGAGATGGTGGGAAGGCTGAGGAACTGAAGGGAGGTACTGTCTGCACAGGCCCTGGGTGTAGCTTCACATGAGATTACGGTGGTCCGTGTGGACTTCGTGTGCGTTTCCAGTGGTTTTACCCAGCCCAGGAGAATGAAGCCAACATTTAAGGCAATCTGTTATTGTATTGCTTGTCATTTGTTGAGCCCTTATGTGTCCATTTTTTTTTCATTTTTCAATATGTTTTTTAAAAATGATTACATATTGTCTCTCTGGCAAGTGCATGTGCCCTATGGCAAAAACCTTAAAAAAAAAAAAAAGATTTTGTATCTTATGTATAGCACATGCATAATAAAAGAAATCTGGCCCAGTCATGGTAGCTTGTGCTGGTGCATGCTGCTACTCAGCAGGCTGGAACCAGATGGGAGACCCCCGTTCGACTCCCAGCCCACCCTAGAAGCCAGTGCAACAGCACAACCCTGGAGTCCCAGCTACGTGGAGGCTGGGCAAGAGGATCAAGACACAGTGAGACCCTGCCAAAAATAAAAAAAGGCAAATGCTCGAAGAGTACAGATAGTCCCCAGTATGTCATTCTTTCTCTCCTAATCCTTGAGAGGAGGGCCACACTGCAACCCCTTTTCCTGCGTTCTCCTTTTGGGATTTTGGGCCCACATGCACACAAGCCCGGTGTGTTTTTCAACCTGCTGGGTCTGGGACTCCAACTGTGCAGTCACCATGTGGGGCCAGCCGCCTCACCTGCCATACCACTGACGGGCCCTACTTATCAACTTTAAATCAATATCTTGGTTCTCCTTTATCCCTGTTCTGAATCTGATCTCTGTCCAGTGAATCAGTTTGAATTCCCACTCAACACATTTATTGAGCACCGGCTGTTTTCTTGGCATTCTGCTATGTGCTGGGGGCACAGAGGCAAATAGGCCATAGACCCTGCCCCCGTAGGACTCATAATCAAATAGGGGAGGCAGAAAGCAGGGGGATCAATTGCAGTCCGACTGTTTACAGGGAATGCGCAGTGTCCATGGAGAAAAGAAATGGAATTACTGGTTTCATGTTTGCAGTCCCTCTGTGTCCCCTTCTGAGGAGTGGAGCTATCTCTCTTTGTCGTGTTTCTTGGTATCTGGTATTTGGAAAATAAAGCACAACCTGCCTGGTGTGGTTTCAGTCTCGTGGAGTCTGATGGGGGCCAGGAGGGCTGAGTCCTTTTGTTCTTTCTACCCACTTCTCCCTCCCCCAGAAAGTCCCCCTCCCCCCACCAGTGGAGCCATGAGGATTTGCTGAGCTGCAGGGCTGCAGGGACACATTGGCTGTAGGCCTGGGAGCCTACATCTCCCTGCAGACTCCCCCCAACCACGGTGCATCTGACCTGCCCCTGGCAACTCCCACCACCCTGCCCCACACGCTGGTACCTTTTCACCGGTACTTTATCCCAACCCCATCCTCCCTCTACAAAAGAGGTTTTGTGGGAACCAGATACCTCAGACCGATGCTGTACTGTAAAATAGGAATTATATAACAGCTGGATTATAGGGTGATTATTAGCTTTGCTTAGAGATTTTCCATTTACGCAAGGATTAGCTATGGGGTTCCTTTAAATAGCTAGCTTTACTAATGCATTTGTATTGCAAAGAAAGGATGAGTGGAAGAGGGAAAAAGAAAAAGGACAGGGTGTGAAGCAGAAGGCCAGGTTCTAAGCCAGCTCTGCCATGGTGGCCATTTCCCCTCTTGCAGCCTCCACTGCCCTGCCCGGCCTTGAGCTTTAATGGAGAGGACCGCACAGGCCGTGTGCAATGGGCGAGGGTAGGGCTGCAGTGGAGTGGGTGTGATGCAGCCTGCCCTAGCTGGCCTTGCCGCCTGCATCAGGGTTTGCTGCTGTGCCGACCTGCAGTCCTCCTGGCCCTGCCTCCTGCCACGTTCCGAGTACTAGACTTTCCATGTTGCCCCAGTGCCAGCTGTTTCCTGTCTTGATGATTCATACATGCTGGTCCCTCTGCTAGAATGCCATTCCCCACCCTCCCTCTTCTTGACCTGCCCAACACCTTCCTGCCCTTCAAGACAGCCTAGACTCTTCCTCCAGGAAGCCCTCCCTGACCCCTTTTGCCTAAGGAGAGCAGGAACCCCTTCTCTGTGCCCCAGGTGTATGCACGTGCTCATGTGTGTGTGTGTGTGTCCCTCTCATGCCACTTTCAGACACTTCATTGTCCAAGGACTATTGTCATAGTTTATTTATTTGTATCTTCTCTGAGCTGCTGAGCTTAGGGGCAGGGGCCCTGTGGTGCGTGACTCAGTAAGTGTGTGGTGAATGAGATGAACTAAGTGAATAGTAACTACTTCTTATATGTGACGGATGTGCTTCGTCCTCAGGCACAGGTAGCGACAGTGTGTCCTTGAGAGCAGAACCCAGGCATTAGACCACATGGGGCCTGGTAACTGGCTTTACCCCACCTGTGTGACCTTAACCAAGTCAGTGAGCCCGAGACTCCCCATCTAGGAAACGGACGCAATGGCACCGCCCTCGGGTCGCGGTGAAGATGGAATTGGTGTGACTACTGTGCTCAACTGGGACAGTCTAGACACAGGGAGGTCTGGGTCCGGAGGTGCTTTTCCCTAGCGAAGGCCCCAAATTCCTCCCTGTGGCTTCTCCCCAGCTCCCGGGTGTCCCCAGGCTGCTGAGCTGGCTGTCCCTCCCTCCTCCCTTAAGTTAGGGAACTTTCTCGCTTCCCGCCCACCCCAACCAGTCAGCGCAGGAATAATCCAATTGTATTTGATTATTAGTCATTACTTTCTGCTGCTGTTTTTGTTTGCTGCCTTTTTTTTTTAAAGCATTCTAGATTTAATTGATTGATTAACACAATCGCTGATTGGAAGGAGATAGTCCGTAACCCCCTCCTCCCGGAGTCTGAGCCTTTACCCAGAGGACACAGGCTGACTGCTGGGGCCCCAGAGTTGTGTCCCAGAGCAGTGCCGTGGCTCGGTGAGCTGGCAGCCAGGAGCCTGACCTTAACTGGCTGACTGGCCTGAGGCGAGTCCTTTACCCTCTCCTGGCCTCGTCTGTGGAAAGGGGATCGGACTACATGAGCCTATGGTGCCTTCCTGAAAGTTCTATGAATGCAGTGCATCAAAGCCCCCCCACACCTAGGGTTGTGAGTCATTCAACTCCATCCTCACAGCCCTCCTCCCAGCACGTAGGCCCATGTGTGAGCAGGCACTGGCCCTGCCTTGCCGGCGCTAGAACCGGAAGCGGTAAACTCCAGCATCTCTAACTTAGTGTGTTTCAGGGGAGCCCCTGACTCTGGAACATCGTAGAAGGGCTGCTGTGTGAGTTCAGTCTAAAAATACCCACCAAGACCTTAACAGACTGTGAGAAATGACGTCTCTGTGCTGAGTACCATGCGAGGTACTCTCGTCTCATTCTCTCTAATCCTTGGAGTAAAGAGATGTGGTATTAGCTTCATAGACAAAGCACCTGATGCTCAGAGAGGCTAGGTGGCTTGCCCACAGTCACACAGCAAGTGAGTGGGAGAGGCAGACTTTGAAGTAGAGTCTGAAGGATGTCAAAGCTTCCTCACACTGTTTCATACCATGTTACAATACTACATAATTTGAGAAAGGTTTTTAAAATCAGCACATTGGGACCAGCAGACTGTAGTGATTACGTTGCTGGACTCCCACATGGCTGACTGTGATTTGAATCATGAACCTGGTGGCTTCAAACTCATGCTTGGGCACTTGCATGCCCAAGATCCTAGGAGGATGGAGGAGAATGGAGGAGAAGGGATTGCAGCATGACCATCCCCCTGGGGAGGGGGGAGTGATTTCTCACTGTCTCTCTCTCTCTCTCTCTCTCTGTATCTCTGGTGAGATCACATACCCTATAGCAAAAATATCTTTTAAAAAATAGCAAATTTCCATAAATGTCACTTCTATTTCCACTTTTTGCACATTATCTTCCGTGCATACCCTTTTTGCATTACATAATTAAACTGGTATATTTTTTATATTTTTTACTTATAGCACTGTCTTTTTTTCTTTATTTGGGTTTCATTCGTTGGTTCATGCATTTCTTGAGTACCTACTGTGTGTCTTGGCTCTGAGATAAAATAGAGTCCCTGCCGTCATGCAGTTTACCTGGGTGGTCATTATCGTAAACAGATAAACAAATAAGTAATGGAATGTCTGATACTAAGAATGGCTTGGAGGAAGTAAAGCAGAATTTGGGCCAGCAGGTGGTATAGTGGTTAAGGCACTGGATTCCTACATGGCTAACTGTGGTTTGAATCCTGGACCTGGCAGCTTGAAAATCACACTAGGTTTGCGTGTGTGCCCAAAATCCCAAGAGGAGAATGGAGAAGGGATTGTGGCATGGCCATCTCCCCAGGGGGTGATTTCTCACTTTCCCTCTCTGTCTCTCTTCAGTGAGTGCATGTGCCTTATGGCAAAAACCTTAAATGAATTAAAGAAAGAAGAAAGGAAAGAAGGAGGGAAGGAAGGAAAAGAGAGAGAGGGGAAGGAAGGAAGGAAGAAGAAAGGAGAAAGAAAAAAAGGAAGAAAGACAGGAAGGAGAGAGAGAAAGAAAGAGAGAGCGAGAAGAGGGGGGGAAAAAAAAAAGGACAGGATGGGACCAGCAGATGGCATCATAGTTACGTTGCTGAACTCCCACATGGCTGACTATAGTTCGAGTCCTGGACTTGGTGACTTAAAACTCATGCTGGGCACATGAACGGGTGTGCCCAAGATTCTGAGAAGGGAATGGAGGAGAAGGGACTGTGGAATGGCCATCCCCTTGGGAGTGATTTCTCGCTGTCTCTCTCAGTCTCTCCGGCAAGCGCAAGTGCCCTATGGTAAAAATCTCTCTCTGAAAACAAGAAAGAAAAGAGTATATGATGGGGCCCGTGATAGAAATAGTGGTCAGAGTGTCTTCCTGAGTTAACGTCTCAGCAGAGATGTGACTGAGTGAGAGAATGCGCCACAAGGGCACCTGGGTATTCCTGGCAGAAGAGCCAGTGCAAAGGCCGTGGCGCAGCGATGCCCTTGGGATACCAGGGGGAAGGCAGTGTGGCTGGGATGTGAGGAGATGGTGAGTGGTGACATGGAACGGTAGTGAGGCCAGGTCACAAAGGGCTTTACAGACATGGAAAGGAATGGGTTTTGTTTCTTCATGGTCTTCTAATCCCCATTGTTTCACCAACTCTGCAGTTTGACCCAGTGGGTGTGGCATTCTTTACCAGCTTCAGGTTGTTTCCAGCATGTTTCAGTGTGTGTCTACATGGACACTGTAGGGCACATCTCAAACACGCAGCTTTTCGCTTCTGATAAACTGTGTTAGACTGATCTGTAGGAGTGGGGTGACTGGTTCAGAGTCATCATCATTATGGCCCTGGTGACTTCTGCTGCAGAGAGCAGAAAGCATGGCAGGCAGGGGACCTGTGTGCAGGGGTGCAGAGACAGGGAAGAGGGAGGCTTCACAGAGGGCCAAGCGGCAGGTCACCATCTTTGGCCATGAGGGAGGGCCAATGGTCAGAATGCAGATGCCTCCAAAGGTCAGGTCATCATTTGAGCAAAACCAGTGCCTCACCTTGCTGGGACAGAGATGCGTGAGGCTTTTAAACAAACAAGCAAATAAAACAAACAACTCTTTCCATTTGAATGAATTTTGTGGAGTCAACAGGTGGCATAATGGTTATATCATTGGACTCCCACGTGGCCTACGGCGGTTCCAGTCCTGGACCCAGCAGCTTAAAACTCACACTAGGTGCATGTGTGCCCAAAATCCCAAGAGGAGAATAGAGGAGAAGGGATTGTGGTGTGGCCAGCCCCCCGGGGGATGATTTCTCACTTTCTCACTGTCTCTCTGGTGAGTACATGCACCTTGTAGCAAAAATTTCTTTTTTAAAACAAACAAACAAACAAACAAAAATAATGGCTTTGTATTTACAGAAGAATTGCCAAGGGAGTACAGAGTTCTTGTATTCTTCTCATCCACTTGTCCTTTTTGTTAATGTCCTTGTATATTTGTCATAACCAAGACTAGACCTCAGTACGTGATCGTGAGCTGAACTTCCTACTTTATTCAATTTTCATTTATTTTTCTGTTGATGTCCTTTTTCTCCCAGGATCTAATCTAGAATCCCACACTGCCTCTAGTTGTCTTGTCACTTTGGTCTCCTCTAGCCTGTGACAGTTCCTCGGACTTCCCTTAGTTTGCATAACCTTGACGGTTTTGAAGAGTGCTGGCCAAGAATTCTACTTTCGCGTTGCCACCTTTCTGTTTCCATTTGGAATCATGCTGTTCTGAGGCTGTGCAATGTGGGAATTGAGCTTAGAATGCAGGAGTCAGGAAGCCTGGGTTTAAATCCTGCTTCTGCAACTTCGAACGGCCTGGACCCACTAAGTAACTTCGAACGGGAAACTTCCCACATCTCCACCCTCACAGCAGGCCCGGGGAGTATTGTCTGAGCTGAGACACGGACTCTCAAAGGAGCCACAGCCCTAAAATGCCAGGGTGAGGAGGGTAGGGAGAGGGGCACAGCTTAGTGTGATGCTGACCTTTGACAGAGCTTTTGAAAACAGCATCCTTATTCAATCGTTTCATTAGTAAAGTGCGTTATCCCTATTTTAGAGATGGAAAAACTGAGGCTTAGAGAAGATCACCTGCTGAAGGTCACAGAGGAAGGAAGAGGTAGAGCCAAGACTCAAACCTGGAACTAAGATCTTGTTTCTCCTTCCAGTTCAGGCTGACCTGGGTCCTGGGACAGAGGACTTCATGGTGGAAGCAGGACTAGGCTTAGTGAGGCAGGCGGGTTGGGACGGGATTCTAGGTACAGATTCCGGGTCTTTACCTGTCATATTGATCTCAGCGGTTGGCTTACAGCCAGTGCTTCACTTGTCATGTGGATTTTTTTTTTCTTGACGTGATTTCATTTTTAACCCTTGAGTTATCCCTGAAACCAGCATGAGCAAACAAGGCAAAAGCTCATGACTGGTGTCCAGCTTCCTTCCAGAGGGGCGACGGTCTCACTCCCTCTTTCACATGGCTTTCAGGTCTTTCCAGGAGATGGCTAGGGCTGTCTCCATTTTCTAGAAAGAGAAGTAGCATGCTTGAGACCAGATAGGACAAGGGACTGTCTCAAGAACACATAGCCTCGGGACCAGCAATTGGCGTAATGGCTATGTCTCTGGACTCCCATGTAGCTAACTATGGTTTGAGTCCCGGACCCTGTGGCTTATACTCACACTGGGCACAAATGTATGCATGCCCAAGATCCCGAGAGGAGAATGGAGGAGAAGGGATTGCGGTGTGGCCATCCCCCCTGGAGGGTGATTTCTCATTTTCTGTCTCTGTCTCTCTCTCTCTCTGTCTTTCTGGCAAATGCATGCACCCTATAGCAAAAACCTCTCCAAAAAAAGAACGCACAGCCTCAGAGCTGGAGCAGAAGCCCTATCATAGTCTCTGGTCTTTTTGTTGTATTTTCATACCTGAAATATAAACTACTTGTTGTAATTTCATGCCTGAAATATAAACTACAAAATTGCAATTCCACACTTGACAAGAGGAGACGGGGAACAGTCCTATGAGTGTGAGGTAATAGGTCTTGTCCTAGGAGGGTGAGTGTGTGTATGAGGGTGAGTGTATGAGGGTGAGTGTGTGTATGAGGGTGAGTGTGTGTATGAGAGTGAGTGTGTGTATGAGCAAGAGAGAGGGAAACACGTTAGGTCAGTGCACTGTGAGGACAAGGGTCAAAGAAATAATGGCACTGGGACCAGCAGTTGGCATAGTGGTTACATTGCTGGAATCCCACATGGCTGACCACGGTTCAATTCCTGGATCTAGTGGCTTGAAACTCACACTGGGCATGTGTGCGTGTGTGCCCGAGATCCCAGAAGGAGAATGAAGGAGAAGGGCTTGCAGAGTGGCCATCTTCCGTTGGGGGTGATTTCTCACTTTCCCTCTCACCGTATCTGTTTCTCTCTCTCTGGTGAATGCACGAACCCCAAGTCAAAGACCTCTAAAAAAAGAAAAAAGAAAGAAAGAAAAAGAAGTAATGGCATTTAGGTTGAGTAATCAAAATGTACCCTCCACTCCGCCAGGGTACATAGAGTTTGGGGAATTCTTTCCTAAAAGGGGCCCCCGTGGGTCCTGTGACTGTCATGTCCTTGGTATGGGGGTTCCCATTCCATCCCTCTGAGTGGTCTAAATTGAGGACTTGCCGGCCACGCTCACAGCCTGCACACTGACGACATGACCCTGGCGACTCCTCTGACCCTGACATCTCTTCACAATTGCCTCAGGTTTTCAGATCTTTGACAGCCCAGGGTCTCGTGGAGCAGCCTGAGCACGTGCTGCCCCCTGGTTTCTTTGGTCCTAGTGGGTGGTCTTGGGGCAGAGGTCACCATGATCGTGGTGGTCCAGACAGAAGTCTGCTGGACCTGCCCTCTGTCCTCACTTTGCAGCAGTCAGCGGCCTCACCTCTTCCTCCCACCCCAGACACACCAGAGAAGGCAGAGGCCGTTTCTCTCAGTCAGGGAAGGAAGAAGTAACTTTGACTGGAGTCACCACACTGCTCCAGAGATGGGTTACCCCAGAGCAGCTAAACCCCCAGATGTCGGCATCAGGATGGATTAGAGTTCAAGGCTTTGCCCTTCTGCATACCATAAAAAGCAGGGGAGGGGGGACAGCAGATAATGAGGAGGTGAAGGTGGTTGAATCTCACATGGCTCACTGTATGGTTCAAGTCCTAGACCCAGCAGCTTGAAAAATATAGGGCACATGTGCGTGAGTGCCCAAAATCCCAAGAGGAGAATGGAGGAGAAGGGATTACAGTGGCCCTTGCCCTGGGGGATACTTTCTCCCCTTCCCTCTCGCTATGTCTCCAACAAGTGCACACATCCTATAGCGAAAAAAAGTTAAATAAATAAAAAGAAGCCCTATGGCCACACATGATCGACATCTCTGTGCCTTGATAGATATTCTCATCTATAAAATGGACAAACAATCCAGAGTTATTTTGAGGATTAAATGAACTTAGATGCATAAAGCACTTTGCAAACAGTTAAGTTCTTCAGGAGAAAGGACATTTATTGCTGTTATTCCACTAAGTGATACAGCAGTATTCATGTCGTTTTTTTCTTCAAAAGACCTCCACAACTGTTTTTTCATTGCATCCTATATCCCAGCAAAATAGTGTAGCTTTTTTTTTTCTTTGGAGAGGTTTTCGCTATAGGGCACGTGCGCTCGCCAGACAGAGACATAGAGACAGAAAGCAAGAAATCACCCTCCGGGGGGATGGTCACGCTGCAATCCCTTCTCCTCCATTTTCCTCTCGGAATCTTGGGCACGCATGCACACATGCCCGGCGTGAGTTCTAAGCCACCCGGTCCGGGACACGAACCGTGGTCGACTTCGTGGGAGTCCAGCGACATAGCCATTACGCTAACTGCTGGTTCCCAATAGTGTAGCTTTTCTTGATTCAGGTTTTAGTCTGTTTGGTTGCCAACAGGTGGCATCATGGTTACGTCACTGGACTCCCATGTAGTCAACTGCAGTTCAAGTCCCTGACCCTGGGGCTTAAACTCACAATGGGTACATGTGTGTGTGTGCCCAAAATCCCAAGAGGAGAATGAAGGAGAAGGGATTGCAGCATGGCCATCCCCACTGGGGAGTGATTTCTCGCTGTCTCTGTCTTTCTGTGAGTGCACATGCTATATAGCAAAAATCTCTCTTAAAAAAAAAAATAGAATTGCTTGAGTCTGGGTAATTTACAACAACAGAAGTTTATTCAGTTTGCAGTTCAGAGGTCCAGGATCCAAGGGCAGCATCTGATGAGGGTTTCTTACTGGAGAACGTGGAGGAGGAGCTTGAGTGTGTCCTGGTCTGTCGGACTCCCTCTCCTTATAAACCCACCAGGACTCCATCATGGGGCTCTATCCTGGTGCCTTTCAACACCATAGTCGGATTAAATTTCCTCTAATTATTATAATGCCTTCACAATACAACCAATTCCTACACATGGATTTTGGCGGAACACATTCAAACCGTAGCATTGAGGTAGCAGCTAAGAAGCAGTGAAGGGCAATGACATAGCCAAGGCCACTCAGTGTGGCTGTGGGGGCACCAAGGCCCAGGTGGGGGCCACAGCTGCAGCCACAGGGGTCCTTGCTAACAGGCCCAACAGCAGTTGGTGAAGGCGAGCCCAGCCTGCACCCCCTACCATGGCACCTGCTCCTCTAGTTCTTTCCTGCCCCTCCTCCCTCCCTCCCTAGCAGCTGTCTTTCGCACCAGACCCTGACCCCTCAGGAAGGAGGCCCACAGTCCTGGTGGGAACCTGGGGAGGAGGGTGTGGAAGCCAGTGGGGGTGACTCCACCTCTATGGCCAGTGGCCAGTGCCTGGGCTGATGCCATTGCCAGAAGCATCTTGGCGCATGAAGGTTGCATTAGCGAGCAGTAATTGAAATGTAAAATAACATTTTGATCGAGCCAGCAGGCTGTTTATTTATCAGATCAATAGTCAATACCCCATCTGGAGAAGTCCCCATGTGATAAGTGACAGCTTCACCAAGGGCAGCCTGTGCCTCTAGTCCCCTCCCCCGGTGGCCCAGTCGGGGGAGAGCCCAGAAGCCTGCGGGCACTTCCCCTTTCCAGAGTGTGAGCATACATGGCCCTTTCTTCATTTTCCTCATAAACCCAGTTCACAGAGGGGACAACTGAGATCCAAGTGGTCAGGAATCACCCTTGCTGTGGCTCAGGACCTGAACCCAAGAGAGCTGAGAAAAAAACAGTCCATGTTTACTGAGTGTTTCCTATGTGCAGATGCAGCTGTCTGGAGGGATTTTACATTTACTGTCATTTTATCCTCAGAAAAATTCTACCATGGACCAGCAGGTGGCGTGGTGGTGAAGGAACCAGATTCCCACATGACTGAGCGTGGTGTGAGTCCTGCACTCGGCGGCTTGTTTTCTCACTTTCTCTCTCTCTGTCTCTCTCTGGCCAAATTAAAAAAGAATAATAACAATAAATAAAATTAAATAAAATAATTCTCTCTCTCTAAAAAAAAAAAAAGAAAACTTCTACCAGGTAGATGATTTTGTATATCCAGTTTGTAGATGAGGAAACTGAGGCTTGCATGGCCAGTAACTGACAAAGCCAGGATTCAAAGCCAGGTGATCTGAGCTCTCACGTGTAGGCCCAGCTGGTCCCCTCTCTCAAGGGGGGTGAGCTGATTGTATTCTGTCTACACTCACGTAGCATTTTGGCTCTGAAGTTAAGAAACTTTTCTTTGAAACATTTATTTATTTATCTTATTTATTTATTTATCTATGTATTTGTTTGATTTTCCAGCCACCAGGTCCAAGACTTGAACTGTAGTCAGCTATGTGGGAGTCCAGCATCTCAACGACCATGCCACCTGCTGGCCCCCAGGGAACCTTTTTCCAACCCCACTTCCCTTCAGTTTTCCTAATTACATTGATTTTTTTTTTTTTTTTAATTTGCTATAGGGCACATGTGCTCAGTGGAGAGAGACAGAAAAAGAGAAAGTGAGAAAGCGTCTCCCATGGGGGATGACCACGCCACAGTCCCTTCTCCATTCTCCTCTCAGGATTTCAGGCACACACACACAGACACCCAGCATGTTTTTTCAAGCTTTTGGGTTCAGGACTCAAATTATGGCCGGCCAGGTAGGATCCAGTCACCTCAACCACCATGCCTCCTGCTGGCTCATGAATTATATTAATTCTGTGTTAAAGTACCTTTTTTAGGGGCCAGCAGGTGGCGTGGAGAAGACGGTGGACTCTCACCGAGCGAAGCACAGTTGGAGTCTTGGACCTGGCAGCTTGAAAATCATGCCAGCTGCGTGTGAGTGTGTGCCTAAATCCCAGAAGGGAAGAGAATGAAGAAGAAAGGACTGCAGCATGGCCATCCCCTCCCCCGGGGGGTGATTCTCACTTTCTCTCTCATTGTCTCTGTCTCTCTCCAATGAATACACATGCCCTATGGCAAAAACCTTATAAAAAAAAAAAAGTACCTTTTGGCATCTGAAACCAGGTGTCTCAATGAGTGACTCTCAAGGCCAAGCCTTCTCGATTTGTTTGCCCAACACATTGCATGGTTCGGGGTGTATTAAAAGCAGAAAAACCAGCAAGTGAGAGACATGCTTGTCTCCTTTGTGAAGTCTGTAAGCCGGTATTACCAGGATCTCGTTGGAACCGCTTGCACGGTTGGTACTTTTGTGGCGACTGTTGAATCCTGGCTCTTTGCGATTCCTGCTCCTAGGCATGGGCTGGCTCCCCTTCTCAGACCCTTGTCCTGTCCTGACTGTCACATTCCATGGGGATGCAGGCCTTGGGTCTGTGTAGCCCTGGTTTGTTGGGAGTCTTCCTGTCCTACCCGGCTCTCAGACCTCCACACTCATTTGTTCATCCAGTATTTCACTGAGCACCACTGTGTGTCCATGAGTGTTCCAGATGCCGAAAGAGCAGAAATGTAGATGGACAAAGCCCCTCCCCCAGTGTGGGGTGGAGGTGGGGTCAAAGACCCCACATGGGGAGCAGGATCAGTGTGGTCAAAGACAGCCAGGAAGTTGGTGTGCCTGGGACAGAGTGACCATGAGGGACAGTGAGCAGAAGACCGCATGGCAGAGGTGCCAGGGATGGGCCCTTGAGGGCCTTGTAGGCTGTCGTAGGGACTCTGGCTATACCAGAAAAGCGATGGGAAGTCCCTGTCTGTTTTGAGAGGAGTGTTATAACGTCTTCCTTTATTTTTTAAAACAGTTTCATAACTTTATTTGAAAATCAGCAGTTCTCATCCACATTGACTGCAGATTTTTTTAATTTTTATTTATATTTATATATATTTAACGTTTACTCCAGAGCACATGCACTTGCCAGGGAGAGAGAAAATGAGAAAGCAAACTGCCAGGTTCGGGACTCGAACTGTGGTTGGTCATGTGGGAACCCAGTGCCTCAACCACCATGCCACCTGCTGGCCCCTGTCTGTAGATTTTTGAAAGTTTTAAGGGTACACTGGTCACCAGAGTGTAGAGATTGCTGGGTGAATCTTCATACTTATTATGTTTTCTAGACAGCAGCGCTCGAATACGGAATGGTCGTCCCTTGTTCCTCTGACCCAGACAGATTTGCTGAGCCTGGTATTGAGGGGCACGTTTCTTGTAGCCCAGCCCATGGATGCACTTGTCAATCTTGTTAGTGTGCTCTCAGGCTACCTCCTCGAAAATGGCAGACGGCCCTTCGTCTTGCCATTAAGTCACTACAGTACTCTCTGGCTGTGTGAGCCCTACCACGATTTCTTTTTCTTGGAGAGGTTTTTGCTATAGGGTGCATGCACTCGCCAGAGAGACAGAGAGACAGAAAGCGAGAAATCACCTCCTGGGGGAAACGACCATGCCACAATCCCTTCTCCTCCATTCTCCTCTCGGGATCTTGGGCATGCATGTACACGTGCCCGGTGTGAGTTTAAGCCACCGGGTCCGGGACTCGAACTGTGGTTGACTACATGTGAGTCCAGCGACATACCCATCATGCCAACTTGTGGTCCCTTTACCAAGATATTTAACCTCTCTGGGCCTTAGTTTCCTCATCTGCAAAATGAAGGAACAGATAGTACCTCCCTCGACAAGTTGTCACAAGGAGTCAGTGACTTCATGTACATAGCCCATGCTGGGACAGAGTAAGTCCTCCCCACCTGGGCAGTATCCCATCACTGCCAAGGTTGATGCAGTGCCAGTGCCCCCCTGTCCACCTGAGGTAAGATGTGTCATTGGGGTCACAGGTGGTGTGGCGGTTAAGGCATTGGACTCCTATATGGCCAACTGCTGTTCGAGTCCCAGACCTGATGGCTTCCTTTCTCTCTCTCTCGTTCTCTCTCTGGTGAGTGCACATGCCCTACAGGAAATTACTAAAAAAAAAAAAAAAAAAAAAAAAAAAAAAAAAAAGATACGTTTTCGTCTTCTGCTGAAGCTGCCCATCAGCACAAAGGTTGAAAAATGGAGTCAGGATGAGCCGTGGATGCTAGGTGCCCCAGGCATCCTATGTCACCCCTGCCATGCTTACGGCCATGTAGAAAGGGCCACTGCTGTGACCAGGGGGTGGATGGAAGTGCTGTCCTCCACACTGGGTCTACACCCTGTCCTGTGGAAAACACAAACAACAAATACACAAACAACGAAGGGGCAGTGAGGCCCAGGAAGAGGACATACCTCAGGTGTGTGATCGTACAAGGAGCAGAGCAGAGGTCGGCAATGTGAGCTAGGCCCCTTAAATGCTGATTCCGACCGGGGGTGCATAAACAGAAGTATAGTGTCCAGAATGAGGGAGGTGTCAGTTCTGGAGAGTTGTGTTCAGACCTGATGCTCCTCTTTAAGAGAGTGGGCAGAGCAGATGGACTATCCTCAGAGGTCCCAGGGATGTCAGCCCTGGCAAGGAAGCTGCCTTCACCTAGAGCACTGTGGGACAGGAGGTGTTCAGTGCGTCCTGAGGGACGAGTTGTAGGAACTGTAACTGGGACCTCAGGGAGAAGAGAGATTTGGGCTCTTCATAAGGAACTGTAGGGGCCAGCAGGTGGCATTGCAGTTAAGGTGCTAAACTCCTACATGGTTGACTGTGGTTCAAGCCTAGTCTCGGTGGCCTGAAAGTCACACCAGGTACGTGTGCCCAAAATCCTGAGAGGAGAATGGAGGAGAAGGGATCATGGCATGGCCATGCTCCCTGGGGGCGATTTCTTGCTTTCTGCCTCTCTCTCTGTTTCTACCTCGAGTACATGTGCCCTGTAGTAAAAATCTCTCAAAATAAAATATTAATAAAAAAAAATCAGAGTGGTGTAAAGATGTGAAAAGCTGCCTCCTGAAGAAGCAATCTCCTCGTCCCTGAGGACTTCGCAAGGAAAGCGGACCCTTGACTGGGACGCTCGAAAGGGAACTAAGGAACAGACTGGAGGCCCTCTGAGGTCATGGCCTGCCTGTGCGCCCCTGATTGGAGGCCCTGCCCACCTCTCCTTCCTCACCTCCTTCCTCTCCCTCTCTCCCTCCACTTCAGACAACGCCCCCTGGCTGCTCCTCCACGCAGAGCTTCCCCTGCCTCTGCTTAAATGCCACCTGCTCGGAGAGGCCTTCTGAACACACGCTCAATCCACCCACCTGTGGCCTTCCCTCCTGCTCTTCATGGCAGGCATCGCTAACTGGGTTTGTACCAGCCGGTCGTTGACTCGTCCTGTTAGGGACAGTAACACGGGCGTTACTGCACAACTGCAATTGTTCAGTGGCTTCACACGACAGAACTTTATCGTGCCCCCTAACATTTTAGTGAGGGTATTGGGCAGGTAGCCTTTCTCGAGGTGATACAGGGGCCCAGGTTCCTCCTGATTTCTGTCTCTGCCATGCCCCGGGCCTTGGAGTCCCCTTCTGGATGCTCCGTCTATGGCCTATAGAGAGGAGAGAGAGAGAAGGGAGAAGAGGGGTAGTATGAGAAATGTTTATGGGCCAGATAGAGGAGTGGTTTATGCCACTCTGCCTGTGTTCCAGTGGCCGAGACCCAGTCACATGGCCAGAGCTAACTGCAAGGGTGACTGCGAAGCGTGGTCTTCCTGGTGTCTAGGAGGAAAACAAAGTAGCTTCCGGTGAACTCCTGGCAGTCTCAGCTACACTTATTTATCATACTTCATTGACTCTATGACATCATCTATTTTGAAAGACATCCCATCAATTTCAAACGCACTCTGACTGCCAAATGCACGGTTCTTCAAAACGTGAAGAAACGCTGATGCTTAGTCATTGAAATATAGCGTCGTCTCTCCTTGAGGGCAGGAACCCATCCTCCAACCTATCCCAGAGCTAGAACAATGTCTAGCGTGCAGTACAAGAATAGCAGTCAAATGAGTGAGTGAGTGCATGAATGAATGAGATGGTGTGTCAGTTATTCTATAGGTTAAGTGGCAGTTAGGTGGCCCGTTGTCTGGGCATCAGGCCAGGCTCACTCACCTGAGTGCAGATGCTGCTGGGGCCAGGGTCCAGCTGCCCCAGGAACTAAGGCTCCCAGAACTTGCTGCCTCTGAGCATCGCTCCTCTGCTGCCAGCCTAGGTGTTCTTCACTCCCACTGCACACTGGCGGGAAGTACGGCCCTGCTCAGCCCTTAGCTGTCCACGGTACTGCTTCTGTACCTGGAGAGGTAGCCCTGACCTGGGATATCTCATGGGAGAGACACTTGGGCCCAGGATAGGTCAGGTGCTCCCCGCTGCTCAACCAGCTGGGTCAGCGAGGTGCACGGCTGTAAGAATGCGCATCCCTCATGGGAGCACCGCGTGTGAGCATACGCATGCATGCCTGTATGTTGAGGGGAGCAGGGTGGGAATATTGGGGTTGAATACCAGTGCTCAGGAGAGCAGTTAGTGCTGACAGTCCGCTCTAGCAGCGCCTGAGTAAGGAGCCCCTTTGCCTGAGAAGGGGCTTTCTCCATGGAAGCAGCAAGATGCAAATGCGTGATTACATGAGTGGTTGGGTTGACACGTGGGTGGATGAAGGTTGGAAGGAGAGAGGGAGTCAGCCAGTCTTGCTTGCTGTAGGACTGAACTTTTTAGAGATTAGGAACAGAAGCTGTCTCCTCATCCCCAGAGACGTGACTAGTAGTAACAACTGCTAATATTTATTGATCGTTTACTGTGTGTTAGGTCTGTCCTAAGCTCTTCTTGATATTAATTTGCTAATCCTCAAGACCACTCTATAAGATGAATACTATACTTCTCACCCCCATTTAACAGACGAGGAAACTGAGACACCTAAAGATTAAGTAGCCCAGTTCATAAGGAACAGAACTGGGATTCAAACCCAGCAGTCCAGCTGTAACCACCAAGCTCCACGGACCAGCACCCTGGCTAAAACGGTGAAGATTAAATGCCACCTGGAAATTCCTCAGTCTGTGCAATGACACCCTCCAGGCTACTTATGTCACATCACTGCTTGACAGAGGGTGAATGTAAAGCCAGGTTCAGGAAGAGTTCAGATAAATTCACAGATGCCAGGTCTCCAGCCCTTTGTGTTGCTGGGAACCCAGAGCTGGCCCAGTGGGTTAAAGCAAGAGCCACCAGGTACCTGTGGCCTGCACGAGGATACTTGACAATAGAGGACCCAGGTCGAAGTTGCCATCCCCTGTGGGCTGGCGCACTGGGCTTCGCGGGTGGGCTGGGCCTGCCAGCTGTCCCGGGGCTGCTGCTCCGCAGCCAGTTGTCTCCCCGCTGCGCAGAACCCTCTTCTCATTCCGATGGCTGCAGCCCGGAAAATCATGGGTAAAAAGCCCTGATTGAAAAGCACTAATTACCCATCATTATTTTCCATGCCGTAATTTGTGTGGAACGAGATTTCAATCAGTTGTTCGGGATCAGCCTGGTTTTAACTAATCTTTCTAACGACAAGATGCTTAATTACAGATTTTTGCCTAAGCTCCAATGCACGCGAAGGGGAGGCAGGCTCTCACTTGAAGCCAGGGTGCTATTGGGTCATGTCACAGCCCTGGGTCCTCAAGGGCTCCCAGGGGAGAAAAGGAAAAAGTGTGTGAGAGGAATATTCCAGAAGAGGCTGAATAAAACCAAATCATTGGGACCAGCAGTTGGTGTAATGGCTATGTCGCTAGACTCCTATGTAGTTGACTGTGTTTTTGAGTCCTGGACCCAGTGGCTTAAACTCACGCCGGGCGTGTGTGCGTATGTGGCCAAGATCCTGAGAGGAGAATGGAGGAGAAGGGATTGCAGCGTGACCATCCCCCCTGGGGAGTGATTTCCTGCTTTCTGTCTCTCTCTGTCTTTCTGGCGAGTGCATGTGCCCTATAGCAAAAACCTCTCAAAGAAAAAAAAAAAAAAAAAAAAAAAAAAAGAGATCACAGAGAAAAGCTGTGTGGTAGCGACATGCCATGGAGGGTGGCAGGTGGGGTGCTTTCTAAGCCAGCACATTCTCCCGAGCATGTCACCAACCTTCTGTGTCTCTAAACCCCAAGCAGCCCAGCTCTCTAGTTAAAAATGTTGAGCAAGTCACTTAATTTTTCAGGGCTTTGGTCCCCTCATCTGAAAGTCACCAGGGGAGGCAGAAGGCTCTCTGAGAACTCAACATTCCATAATTCCAGCTACGTCGATGTGTCCATGCAGAACGATGTTGTCTATCACTGGAAGTTGCAGGATCCACAGAGCAAGGTTTCCATTACACGGGGGTGATAAAAACATCATCTAAGAAAACAGGCAATTCCAACTACTCAGAAAGGTCGACTTGAATTAATGAAATATCTGAGTTTGGCCAGCTTTGTGGCCTGGTGTTTAAGAAACTGGATCCTACAAGGATGACTGCACGGTTCAAGATCTGGACCCAGGGGCTACTTGGCAGGCTGAAGCCACATGGGATTCTGGGTTTGATTCCAGTCCACCCGACAAGCCCTTGATGGTGCATACTTGTAGATACAGTGAGACCGTGTCCAAAACTAAAATAAAATAATAGATAATTACTGGATTATATATTTTAAAGAATTATTTATCAAATTTTATTTATTTATTTATTATTATTATTTTAAATTTGATGAGAGAGAGAGATGGAAAATGAGAAGGCAAACTGCCAGGTCCGGCACTCAAACTGTGGTTGGCCATGTAGGAAGTCCAGTCCCTTAACCACCACACTACCTGTGACCCCATCTTTAATATTCCTTTTTAAAACAGTTGAGCTGTGTTATGTCAGGTGCCTAAGGATCTGATTTCTAACAAATAAAGTCTTGCTGGATGGTTTGAGGATCTGCTTTAATGAATAGCTCTCATGGCCCCTGGTTAGCAAATTAATTATTGAAATGTACATAAGAGTCTCTCGAGTGTTCAGAAGCCCATTTTTCTTCTGTAGAGTGATCCCTTTTTCAGGCTTGTTTATCCTCTTAATTTGTCTAGTCAAGCCCTTTCCCACCTAGTCTATGGAAAGTTCCTTGCAGAATTATCTCCCTTCTAGATATGGGGACCCTGGATGAGGAAAAGGGTCTGCTGGGTTTAACCACAGGCCTGCCAGCTGCTGCATTTTCTGGAAGGGGTGTCTTGGGAGAATCAAAACAGCAACCAGTGTCCACTCAGCGCTGGCTTGGTACCCACGCTTTCTGAATATCTTGCCTTCAGTAGCTCATGCTCTCCTGGAGCAACCTACGAACAAGGAGCTGTGATTGAACCCATTTTACAGAAGATGACCCTAAGGGCCAGGGAAGGTAACCTAGTTATTCACAGACGACAGTAATATGTGGTAGAACTGGGGCCAGAGTGCAGGCTCTGAACCGTTAAGTGAACCGGCTGATTGTCCTTGTTCACGAGTTCATGGCCCCCAGAGGGAGCCAAAGAGGGCTCTGAGTGCAGGTGAGTAGACCGTACTCCATGGGGAATAGTAGGTCAGGCCCTGGGCTAATCAAGCTAGTCCATCCCTCTGTCTTTCTAGAAGCTTCTCTCCTGCCGTTTGACTACCAGTAGGCCACCTTGAGGGCAATAGATCATTGGCATCTCGGCTTAAAAATCTAAGATTATCAAGTCAGCCAGGTGGCGAGGTGGTTAAGGTGACTGGATCCCACTTGATTGCATGGTTTGAGTTCCAGACCTGGTGGTCTGAAAAAAACATGCTAGACACATGTGTGCACACCCAAAATCTTGAGAGGAGAATGGAGGTGAAGGGATTGTGGCATGGTTATTCCCCGCGGGGGATGCTTTCTCTCTCTAGCTCTTCCCAAGTGCATGTTCCCTATAGAAAAAGAAATTTTAATGATATTTTTAAATCTAACATTATCTCCTGCCAATACCCTGGCACTTCTCTCCCCTTAGAGGTCCCAGGCAAAACAGTTCAGTAGTTTGGGTTTCATTCAGAACTTTTGAGAGTCTACTGATCTTCATGCTGGAAGATCTTCAATCTGTTTTTTTATCCTGCGAAGACAGGGCAGCCCCCAGGAAGTTCAGACATCTCTGGAGACCAGGCTGCTCTGGGGAACAAGGGCTTACACTGGACACTGAAGAGGCTGAGAGCAGAGCTGGGCGGGGGCCGGAGGGAGGCCAAGTCTAATCAGATGGGGAGAAATTGAGTCCAGACAGCTCTTGCTGAGCTCTAGGCCCTAGGTGGATCAAAGGGAGGATGCCTTGAGGGGCTTTGACCACTAACTACTGCTCTTTCAGAGACTGCTTAGATGGGGGCCTCTGTCACTTCCCCATAACGGGTCAGTAGTCATTGATCCAGTAGGGAACGGGGTCCCAGCCAACCGCAGCTGATGGACTTGAGCTAACGAGCTCCTCCCCAGAGCACAGGTGTCACCTGTCTCCCACCCTCCTCCTGAGGCTACACCCCTCCTGGACATATCTCAGTCACCCACCCCAGAGGCCCATCTGAAATCTTAAGTGCCAGATTCTCAGGCCCCAACACAGTCTCCCAACCTTCCAGCTTTCACACTCCTCCCTCCTGCTGTGCCTCAGCCTCCCCTCCTGGAAACCTCTCACCTTGGGCTCCTCTGTTTTCTCCCAGTTCCGCTCACTCCAACATCACTCCCATCTCTGCAGGGACTGTGCGATGTGGTTCATTTTGCCCAGCCTCCGTTCCCCTGCCCTGCCTACTGCTTCCCTCATATATCTAGGCCGGTGAGTGGGGGCGGTCGTGGCGTTGTAGCTGGGGGAGGGGCTGCTACTGGCATTTGGTGTCTAGAGGCCAGGGATGCTCCTAACCATCCTACAGTGCAGAGAGCAGCCCATGATCATTACCAGCCCCAGCGAACAGAGCCGAGGTTGAGGAAGTCAGATCTAAGCTGTTGGCGGGCCCCAGGGAGCCTTGGTGCCTCTGATTTCTGTTCTCTCCACCTTGCCACTGCAGACTTTCCTTCTTTTCCTAGTCCTCCTGCCCTCTGACCCTCCTCCTTCAAACCCAGCACCTTTCACTTTCACTAGAGACACTGGAGGTGGGGATGGGAGGTTGGGGGGGCTGTCTAGGAGGTAAAGGAGGCCTCATGAAACTGCCCATCTGCATGGCCTACCCCCTCTCTCCCCTCATCTCCCCCCTGACTGCCTTAGCTGATTTCTTTCCCTAGTTCCAGATTCCTTTTAAACTCCTCTGAGGTTTCTCACTGCATCTATTATTCCAGTGGTTCTCAAAGAGCCCATAAAAATCACAGCTGGACGCCCAAAACACACAAACCCCCAAACACCTCCTCCCTCAGATTTCTGGGTCCCACCGGCAGATGGATGGTGAAATATGACTGGGTTGGTCAGGTCAGGAAGCCACCTGTCCAGCACTGGGTCAGCTGACTCTGATGAAGACTGAAAGACAGATGGGAAAAGGCTGACACGGAGCTTTTGTATCTTCGGTCTTTCCATCTCAGATTTACTCTTCCTTGTCAGCATTTAACATGGAGCTGCCATGTCCAGCAGGTGGCATGGTGGTTAAAGTGCTGGATCCTACACGGCCAACTCTGAGGTTTGAGTCCTGAACCTGGTGACCTGAAAAACACACTGGGCATATGTGTGTGCATGCCCAAAATCCCAGGAGGAGAATGAAGAAGTGATTGAGGTGTGGCCATCCACCTGGGGGATGATTTTTCTCTATTTCTCTCCATCTCTCTCTGGTGAGCACATGTGCCCTATAGCCAAAAAAATGGGGAAAAAATAAAAGGACCAGCAGGTGGCGTGGTGATCAGAGCACTGGACTCCCACCTGGCTAACCACAGCTGGAGTCCCAAACCAAGAGGCTCGAAATTCACACCAGGTATGTGTGTGTGTGTGTGTGTGCCCAAAATTCTGAGAAAAAAATAAGAGATTGAGCATGGCCATCCCTCCTAGGGGGTGATTGTTTACTTTCCCTTTCTCTATCTCTCTCTCCAGAGAGCACACACACTCTATGGCAAAAAAAAAATAAAAATAAAAAAATAGAGTAACCATGTCATTCATTATCTACTTCAGGGAGAGGAAGGGATATTGGTTGGCCATGATACTGGGGCAGTGGTGGTACCAGAATTGTTCTGGGCAAACATGGAAGTATGGTCACTGTATTTTTTTTTTTTTTTAGATGCTTTTGTCATAGGGCACATGTGCTCACTAGAAAGAAAGAAGAGAATGTGAGAAATCACCCCCCACCAGGGGGCTGGCCATGCCACAATCCCTTCTCCTCCATTCTCCCCTAGAGATTTTGAACACATGCACATGCACTGGCTTGTTTTTCAGGCTGCTGGGTCTGGGACTTGAACTGAATAGTTGGCCTTGTGGGACTCGAACCTCGGTCAACTACATGGGAGTCCAGTGATGTAACCATTATGCCAACTGCTGCTCCCAATTAAATAAATAATTCTTTTTAAGAAAATAAATAGGGACCAGCAGTTAGCGTAATGGCTATGTCACTGGACTCCCACGTAGTCGACTGCGGTTCGCATCCCGGACCCCGTGGCTTAAAACTCAAGCCGGGCGCGTGTGCGTGCATGCCCAGGATCCCAAGAGGAGAATGGAGGAGAAGGGATCGCGGCGTGGCCATCTCCCCTGGGGCGTGATTTCTCACTTTCTGTCTCTCTGCCTCTCTCTGTGTGTCTGGTGAGCGCACACGCCCTGTAGTGAAAACCTCTCAAAAAAAGAGAGAAGAAAATAAATAACAGCCACAGAAATGAGAAAGCTAAAGGTATGAAATCATTAGATCCTCCCTTGGCTGGGACCCAGGCTTCCCCTGCCAGCTCTGACTGAGACCAGGAGGATCAAGTTTGCTTTCTTCCCCATCCTGGGGCACCAACCAGGGCCTGCAAGTGGAGTCAGACACTTTGGGACACTTTGTGCCTTGTGAATCAAGGAGAGCGGCAGGAGGGGGAACCAAAGCTTGAGGACAAATAGGCTGCCCACCTGGGTGTCCCTCAGGGTTGTCTGAGCCATGAGGCTTGAGGAGGTAGTTTGGGGAGATTGTGATCAGCCCTCTGCTGGGAGTAGCTGTGGGGCTTTGCATCTCCTTCCCTCAGGGCAAATGCTTGTTGCACATCTAGGGACAGATCTGAAGTAGATGGGGCGCATAATACGTGCTCACTAAATAATAGCTGCAATGATTACTGCTCCTGTCAGTTTATCTCCTGAAATCTCTGGTACCTGGTGGGAGGTTAGGAATGGAGAGCCTGGGATCTGGGAGATGTCTCGCCCAGCAGGGTTTTCCACAGTGGGTCTAGGATGTATTTGGGAAGCAAGTAGGCATCCGTCAGAGAGCAGGAGGGGATTAAACATGAAAGAGCATCAGGCTGACCCCATAGTCTAGTGGTTAAGGGAACCAGCTCCCACATGGCCAACTGTGGTTTAAGTCCTGGCCTTGGTGGCTGGAAAGACAACCAAGCACATGCACATGTGTGCCCCAAATTCCAACAGGATAGAGAAACGGAGGGGAAGGAAATGCAGTATAACTGCACTCCATTGGGAGGTGCTTTCTTCTTCTCTGGCTCTCTTTCTGCTTCTCTGTATCTTTCTGGTGAGTGCACATGCCCTCTTGCAATTAAAAAAAAAATTAAAGAGGTGAATATGTAAACTCTCCTCTCCCTGCACCTGGAGGGGCCTCTGGGGAGGAAACCAGGGTACTCCTGTGCCAGCTCAGTCAGATTCTCTTTGCATGATGTCCTACCAGGCTGATGGCAGTCCTGGGGACACACCACTGGTGGTGGAGGGTGGGCAGCCATGCCCAGAACATGAATTTAATACACCTAACCTATCAAACACCACAGCCTCTCCTAACCTACCTTAGACATGCTCTGGACACTGACATTAGCTCACAACCCTCTCATACAAAGCTGATTTTTTTAACGCAGTGTTGCTTATCTACTGTACTGAGAGGGAAAGACAGAATGGTTGTATGGTTTCTATTATTGCAGAGCACTTTCACACCATCATAAAGTCAAAAAAATTGGGTTCAACCATCATTAAAGCAGGGACTATCTGTACATTACAGGAGATTATAAACTTTTATGTAACTGCTTCTTGGGAGTAGTCCTCTTAGATGTCTGCATTTTGACTTATGATGCCTCCAATTGGTGATGGGTTTAGCAGGACATGACTCCGTCTTAAGTAGAGAAGCATCTGTGTTGTGTTAATGCAGAGGCTCTTCTGTTCTTAGAATCAAGAGAATGTCCCTGAGATACTTCTCTTACAAGTCGAGTCTCCCTTGTGTTGGGAGAGGGTCTCCTTGGACAGCTCTAATCCAGTTTCTGATTAGAACTGTCTATGAGGCTTGGATTCCCCATCTCTGGACATGTTCAAGTGTAGATGGATGGGACAGCCCCTTAGGGGTCTTGTGATGTCATTAGTTGGACTAGAGACAGTGGAGGCCCCTCTTCATCATAAGATTACGCAACCCCATTTTGTGGTGCTGCTGTGAGCACAGATTGCGATGTGGGGGTGGGCTTTGAGGGTGTGATAAGGCAGCCCCTCCCCAGGTGGTGACCAGGCCTTTGCTGCTCAGAAAAAGTGGAGAGGGCTCTATGGGGCCAGCAGGAGGCATGGTGGTTAAGGCGTTGGATTACCAGGTGACTGCTGTTTGAATCTCTGACCTGATGGCTTGAAAATCATGCTGAGTGCGTGCCCATGCACATGTATGTGTGTGTCCAAAATCCTGAGAGGAGAATGGAGGAGAAGGGATTGTGGCATGGCCATTTCCCCCGGGGCGATTTCTCACTTTCCCTCTCTCTCTGTCTCTCTCAGGCAAGCACACCCACTCTACGACCAAAACCTAAAAACAATTAAAGAAAAGGAAAGGAAAGGGGAGTTCACATTAGAATAGGACCCTGGTCGCTCCCTTGGTGGGTCCTCTAGCACTGGGTCCTGCCCTCGCGTCTGAGTCATCCTCCCATTAACAGGATTGTACATGGGCCTCTCTAGCCCTTGTTCTTGAGATGTCCCTCCTTCCCCTCACCCATCCCTCGAGCACAAGGAGTGGCCTCCTCTCTACTTTCACTAAGAGGTTTAGGGAGTGAGGCTACCTGTGAGGTCTCATGGCCAGGACAGAGACCCCATCCAGGCCACCAGACTCAGATCCAATCCTGACTGCAGTGTGGCCCACAGCTGAGCTGACCTGAGCAGGCACCAGGGTCTTCCAGCTGTGAGCTCAGCAGCCTTTCTTGTCACCCCTGAGAGAAAGACAGGCCCCTCCCTCCGCTCACCCTGGGAGTTGGATGTGGGGAGGGCCACACCTTTGACCTACTTCCTCCTCCCCCTCCCCCAGGCTCGGAGGAGGGGCTTTCGATTACTGGAAGTTTTGCTGTGATGCACAGTGATCATGCCATATTGGTAATGCTCCGTGGGTAGGCAGGGAGGCTGTGAGGGAAGAAGCTTAAACTGGGGGATGCACAGGGCTGGGGTTGGAAGGCTTCTTCACGTTTTCTGGTGGAGGCATAGTCTCTTGGGGGTAGGCAGGCTGGCTGGAAGCTGGGGGCTGGGAAGGGAAACAAGGCGAGGCTGAGAGCCACCTTCCCTCAGTGGTCTCTGTTACCAAGATTGTACCAGAGACAAGCCCCGAAGGTAGTTTGACTGGTGTCTTTGCCACAAGCTGCCCTCTTGGCCAGAGGACTTGGCACCTCCTGCCCCAATCTCAGTGATAGTGGGGTGCCAAGGAAAACGCCCAGCCTGGGTCTACCTGGTGTCCCAGTGGGCCCACCATCAGGGATGGAGGAATCTGAAGGGAGTCATTGTACCTAGAGTCCTAGGCCACAGCTCGGCACTCGGGTTGTTCAGTTGTGGCCACCGTGTTATTGTTATGTGAGAAGATTGGGCAAGATTTGGCTGAACTGGGTGCCCTCTGCACCTCCCTCAAGGCGGCAATTTGCAAAGCACCAGGGTGCCTGTCCGAAGCTTACTGATCAGAACAGTGGAAGGTTCTGGTTCTGGGGGTAAGGCCCAAGCTTCCTCAGGGCGATGCAGGGGAGGGGTTGATTGACCTTGGATCTCACCCAGGCCTAAGCACAGAGCCCCTCCCGGGCGCCCCGCCCCCGGGCGCTGCCACGCCCACCACACCTGGCTGGGGCTGACTTCCCGCGCTCTGTGTCCGCAGGCTGCTGAACAGAATGTCCGCAGAGGACCGGCACCTGGGCTCCAGCTGCGGCTCCTTCATCAAGACCGAGCCGTCCAGCCCGTCTTCGGGCATTGACGCCCTCAGCCACCACAGCCCCAGTGGTTCGTCGGACGCCAGCGGCGGCTTCGGCCTGGCCTTGGGCAGCCACGCCAACGGGCTGGACTCGCCGCCCATGTTCGCAGGCACCGGGCTGGGAGGCACCCCGTGTCGCAAAAGCTACGAGGACTGTGCCAGCGGCATCATGGAGGACTCGGCCATCAAGTGCGAGTACATGCTCAACGCCATCCCCAAGCGCCTGTGCCTCGTGTGCGGGGACATTGCCTCCGGCTACCACTACGGTGTGGCCTCCTGCGAGGCCTGCAAGGCCTTCTTCAAGAGGACCATCCAAGGTGTGTGATGGGCAACGCGGGCCGAGTGCGGGCTGTGGGTGGGGACGTGGGCGCGGGGGTCCAGCAAGAACTTTCCGGGGTTCCCATGAGCTGCCAGGTTCTGGGTGCCCTTGGTTCTGAAAGTGCCTTCTCTATGGCTCAGGGTTCCTCATTCTGGGATTCTGGTTAAGGGCCCCACAAATGTGGAACTGTTAAAATGACATGTATCCCCTTACATATGGCACCCGGGAAGACTCAAAGAATCCTCACAATTGCGTGGCCACAGGTGCCTCTCTGCCATGTGAGGAGAGCCTTCAAATGTGTGCCCCAACAAAAGGTTATTTTGGCGGAGGGAGAGGAGAAAGGATCATTTGCCCTGCAATTCTGCCAGACCTACTGAAACATAAAGGGACCTCACTGTATCTTTATTTTTTAAAAAACAATTATTTAACTTTATTATTATTAATAATATATTTTTAATTTGACTAGCGTGAGACAGAGAGAAGGAAAGTGAGAAAGCCAAGCCGCCAGGTCCGGGACTCGAACTGTGGTCGACCATGTGGGAGTCCAGTGCCTTTAACCACCATGCCACCTGCTGGCCCCCTCACTGTATCGTTATTAATTGCACAAGTAAGACATGAATATTGGCTTATTGTAAAAGACCCAAGCCTGACAAATCTGGACAGGAACTATCTTTCAGCTCTTTTGCAGCATTTTTGCATATCTGCTGAGTCAGTTCCAATGGGGTGGGTGTGGCTGCCTCTTTCCAGGGCTGGAAGAGTGAGTCATGCTGATAGAGGTGTGCTAGAGCCCTGAGTAGCCCCTCTGTAAACTGGAGGACTCTGGGTCTGCCGTCAGGGCTGTGACCACATTCCTGGCACAGAAAGGCAGCTCCCTGCATAACAGCTGTGATTCCTCCTGCGGCAGGGCCCAGGCACAGCTTGCGTTCATCCACTCAGTTGCCCACTTCCTAAGGGCCAGGTACCAGGTACCTTGTTGTAGGTACCACTGGCAGGGTAGACAGAGTCCCAGCTCAGGCAGGTAGCTGAGATGACTCAGTGCCATCCATTGGGACAGAAACTGCTACAGACAGGGAAGGCACCCAGGACACCTGTCCTGCCCTGGATCCGATTCAAGCCCTTGCTTGGCTGGTCCTGAGGGTGTGTCACCCAACCCCCAACACTCCTTTGCAAGAGTCAGGCTGAGCTTCCCAGGGATGGTTCTGTTTATTCATTCAACAATGTTTATTTGTTTATATTTCTAAAGATGAGACATTAGGATTGGGCGTACTTCCAGTTTTACATGTCATTGAGATGGTGTGGGGCTGTGGCTAATCACCTGGACTTCTGAATCTGAGGTTCCCTCTATCCCTGACCGCTGAGCCTTGCTGTAAGGCTTGCTGTGCACTGCTTCCGTTTCTCTGTTTCAGTTTCTTCCACTTGTAAAGTGAGATATCATTCCTCCCTCAGATAGAGGTATTAAGACGATTGAGTTCATTTATATGAAGTACTTGGAATATCGCCTGGCACTTAGTAGGTGCTAAATGTTTGTAATGATTATTTTCAAGTTAATCACTTAAAATATAGTCTTACTAAAACAACAGGCATATTATCTGTTTATCTTACAGAACAAGCTTTTGTTGTCCGTTTATGTATGTATATATATGTATATATATATATATATATATATCCATAAAATAGTATAATTATTATTTAGATTTAACAGGAGTTAGATTTTATTGACAATATTTTTTGAGTGAACCTTTTAAAATAAACACGATGGACCAGCTGTTGGTGTGGTGGTGAAGGAGACTGGATCCCACAAGGCTGACTGGATCGTCTGAGTCCCAGACCCGGCGCCTTGAGAAACACGCCTGGCACATGTGTGTATGGGTCCAAAATCTCGAGAGGAGAGTGGAAGAAAAGGGATTACAGCATGGCCATCCCTCCTGGGGAGTGATTTCTCACTTTTTCTCTTTCTGTCTCTCTCCAGTAGGTGCACATGCCCGAAAGCAAATAAAAACAACTAAAAACACATGACAATGATTCGAACAGTGTAAAAGGGTAAAGCAGGTTTTCTTAAAATCCTAGACCTTAGTTCCTATATGAAGGAGCCATATTGCCAGCTCCGTCCAGTAAATGGTTCCTGGGCACCTCCTATGAGGTGCCCCACATCCTGGCCTTCTGGCTTCATACCCCTGAGTGTGGGTAAGGCCCTCAGGTCTCCACATTTGAAAAACGCTGTGTGGTAATTCTGTCTCCTGCCTTGGCCAGGGTCGAGAACCTCGAGTCTGATGGTTTTCAGACAACTTACTGGATAGTAGACAAACACGAATTGCCTAAGCCAGTATCAGCATTTTGGTCTTGATGAAATTGCATTCTTTTGGACTCTTTGGGGTCCATTTTTGCAAAATTGCTTTTTAGGAGACAGTCACATTTTCTCCTCTCTATACTGTTCTTAGATGGGCTGGAAAGTTCTGGACCCAATTTTCTGAAAGCAAAGACTGGTATGTGTAAACTCAGAAACCCGACTGCACCCTCCACAGAGGCCTGGGTGTTTGAGAATGTTCTTAGCAAATCAGGAGTCCACATGAAAGATTTGTAAATAGTCTTAATTATTTGGTACCACGAATAGGATAATGATCTCTTCGTAGAAGTCAGAAGTCAAATAGCTGCATTTGTGCAGTCCGGACTGAACTCCGATCTCTGCCCTTTCTCATAAGAAGAGTTTCACGTTCTTAACCAGAAGGACATTTCCATCCAGAACAGAAAAGTAAACTCTAAGCCTGACTGATTGCTCTGGTTATTTTATTAACTCTTTGATTTTGGTTGTTTCTAAATGTAGTAACCGTAGAAAGTTTGGAGACAAAAAAAAAAAAAAAAAAAAAAAAAAAAAAGGAAATGTACAAAGAGGGGAAAAACTCCAATAATGCACAGAGGACTTTAGTTGTGGGATGCTCCATTCACAATGGTATATAAACCCCTGGAGAGTTCTGAAACATCACACCCTCTCCTCTCTGTAGGTCACTTCAGTCTGCTTAGTCTAGTGGGTATTTCAATATGGAAAGACATTTTGCATGAACAGAGATTCCTGAAGAGCTTCAGGAGAAAGCCCTCAGACAGTCAGTTCTATAGAAATATTTACTGAGCACCTACTATGTGCTTGGCTGTGCTAGGTGCTGGCATGTGGGGGTGGGAAGAGAAGGGGAGGAGAGGAGATGAGTTGGGGAGGTGCCATCTGACCACCCCTACCCAGTTGTGGAAAATCAAGCAGTGTTGGAACACAGCCACACTCACTCATTTCCATATGATCTATGGCCACTCTGGCTCTGTAACAGCAGCCTTGACAAGTTGCAACTCTAAAATACTTGCTACTTGGTTTTACCGGAAAAGTTTGCATTCTGCTCTGCTACTGCGTTCAGCAAGGCAGATTCAGACCCCCTGCTCTCTGGGGCTTATGATCAGCACCTAGTAGGACATGTTAAGTGTTGGTTCCAACTGTGCCTGCCCAATTCTATGCTTTGAAAGGGAGCATGTAGAGTGTGCTGAGGACCTTGATGACACCGGGAACAGATGTGCTCAGGGATAGAATGGCAAAGGAGATAGGCCTCAACTTGATTGAGTTCACTAGGGCATCTAGTGGGGAAAATGTGCTCATCAAAGAGGACTGGCTAGCCCCGAGTCCTCAAAAAAAAAAAAAAAAGTCAGAGGTGCCATTCCTAGAAAAAGGGAGTCTTGGCCTAGAGACAGGCCCAAGTGATTAAACATTCAGCTCATGTGATGAATATCTTCCTGATTGTGATCTAGTTCCCCTGCAGGTTTACTGCAAGGAGTGAACTTGCTGGTTAGACCGATGGATGAACTTCTTGTCCTCTCCTTGCACTAGAACCCTTGGACTTTCACATCAGGCTCCTGGATTTAGGCCATGGGAGTCCCTGGAAGCTAGAGCCCCTTACTGTGCAGCCCAGAAAAGCAGGCTTCTGGGTCTTGGGGCTCAGGGGCAGCTTCTGAACTGTGACAACATAGTAATGCAAACCTTGGCAGTGAGTACCTGAGTGATGAGGTGGCCTTTGGAGGAACACCCTGGGGGCTTTTTCAGGCTGAGCTCCCAACCCTGACCCTGTCACCCACTCTCAGCAATGACTCTGCCTCCTTTCTGAGAAACTATCAATAGAAGTCTTTGGTTGGGAACTCCCTCAGCTGGTTGCCACTGGCCCTACCCACCCATCCGAACCTGCACCTCTTCCCTTCGTTGATTCCACAGTGACTTATTGCTACCCGTTCTCTGCTGGAAGCACTGTCTCCTACCTCAGCTCTTCTCAGGCCTTGAGTCCGTTCTCAGACCTCCCTTTTCCCTGAGACCCTCTGACCCATCATCTCTCCTTTGTCTTCCCCTTCTCTGTATAGTCTCTCTCCTTTCTTCATCAGCATTTAAATACCTCTGGTATCCTCCAGGCTTACATATCAGTAAATCCCTTTAACCCTCACTTCCCAGCATCCTCCCTTCCCTTCCCCTCCTAGTTCTCCTGGGCATCTTCTGTGCCCATTATCTTCCTTCAAATGCCCATGGCTTCAACAGCCCCTGGAATCAGGGCGAATCCTAGATCCGTAGCACTTGCTCTCAGCCTCTTTCCGACTCCAGTTCCTTTAACGCCTAATGATCATTTCCCCTGGGCGGCCTGGAGGACCCCAAACACTCCCAGCCCTAGACAGAAGTGGTGTCTCTCCCATGTTTCTCCTTGGGTTCCCAGTTCAGTACCTGCACCACCCCTCCTCCGTTCTAGCCGGAAACCTGGGTCTTCTCCTTAACTCTGCTTCCGGTCCCAGCTCCCCCGACACCTTCCCCACACCAGCACCCCAGCAGTCAAGCCCCATTTATTCTTCCTCTTCCTCCTCCTCCACCTCCTCTTCTTCCTCCATAGCTCTCATTCCAGCGGCTTGTCTGACCCAGCAGCTTGTCTCCGCTCCCCTGATCAGTCCTGGCCATCACTGACTAGGAGAGCTTCCTATCTGGTTTCCTGGTTGCCAGACTCACCCCTTCCAGGCTGCCAGAGGACCTCCCTGAACACACACCTGAATCTTATTCAATTGGAATCTTTTCTTTTTCTTTCTATTTTTAAGTTCATGGAAAATGTATATTATGAATAAACTATTCATAGATTTCAATTTTTTTTTTTTTACCAAAATAAACTCGTATTTCAATTCCATTTCCCCATAGACTTTTTGTTGTTGCTATAGGACATTTGTGCTTGCCAGAGAGAGGAGAAAGAGTGAGCCATCACCCCTGCCCCCAACAGCCACACCACAATCCCTTCTTTATTTTTCTTGGGATTTGGGGTATGCACTCACACACCCGGCTTGTTTTTCAAGCTGGATCCAGGACTTGAACCCTGCAGCTGGCCATGTGGAATCCAGTCACCTTAATCTCTAGGCCACCTGCTGGCCCTCTACAAACTTTTTAAAGTCCCTTGAACATTATGTAAAACAATATGTTAGTTTTTTTTTTCTTTTCTTTTTTGGAGAGGTTTTTGCTATAGGGCGCATACGCTTGCCAGAAAGACAGAAATAGAGAGACAGAAAGCGAGAAATCACCCCCCAGGGGAGATGGCCACGCCGCAATCCCTTCTCCTCCATTCTCCTCTCGGGATCTTGGACATGCATGCACATGCACTCAGTGTGAGTTTAAGCCACCGGTTCCGGGACTCGAACTGCAATCTACTACATGGGAGTCCAGTGACATAGCCATTATGCCAACTGCTGGTCCCAGTATATTAGTTTTTGAAAAGCATTTTTGGGACCAGCGTGTGGCATAATGGTTACGTTGCTTGACTTCCACATAGTCCACCACGGTTTGAGTCTTGGACCTGACAGTTTAAAATGCACACCAAGCACATGTGCATGTGTGCCCAAAATCCTGAGTGAAGAATGGAGAAGGGATTGTGACATGGCCATCCCCCTTGGGGGGTGATTTCTCACTTTCTGTCCCTCTATCTCTCTGTCTCTCCTGTGAGCACAACACCCTATAGTAAACATCTTTCTTAAAAAAAAAAAAAAAAAAAAAAAAAAGAAGAAGAAGAAGAAAGAAAAAGCTATGAGAAGCAATTTTTTTTTTTTTTTGGTGAGGTTTTTCGCTATAGGGCGCGTGCGCTCGCCAAGCAGACAGAGAGAGACATAGAGACAGAAAGTGAGAAATCACCCCCCAGGGGGGATGGTCACGCCGCAATCCCTTCTCCTCCATTCTCCTCTCGGGATCTTGGGCACACACGCACACGCGCCCGGCGTGAGTTTAAGCCACCAGGTCTGGGACGTGAACTGCAGTCGACTACGTGGGAGTCCAGCGACATAGCCATTACACTAACTGCTGGTTTCCGAGAAGCAAATTTTGTCAAATTTTTTCTCATATGAATCTTTGATACGGTGTCTTTGCCTTCCTTCTCTAGGGCCACTTTTGAGTCATTTAACCTATTATCTCTTTTTCCTGGTCTTCAGAGCACACCGTCTTCATTTCCATATTAGTTACTTGAGATTTTATGAGTAAGTATGTACTGCTGACACAAACACTTTATTTGAAGCCATAGGTATACTTCTAGGTGATTAGAGCAGTTCTTTTCCATGCTGACTTATTGTTACTGTCCTGCTTTTGACACTCAGCATTTGTAATTGTAAAGTCACATTTCCAGGAATAACTAAATTTGTGTTACCTTTTTTAATTTAATTTTCCAGAGAGCATGTGCACTAACCAGAGAGAGACAGAGAGACAAGAGAAAAGGAGAGGGGGAATTAACTCCCCTTTTCCATATCTCCCTTTGGGATCTTGGGCACACACACACATGCACTCAGTGTGGTTTTTAAGCCACTGGAGCCAGGATTCAGATCATGGTCAGCCATTTGGAACTTGGCTCTCTTAATTACTAGGCCATGGGGCTGGTAGTATTTTCTTTAATATGACGTAATAGCACCTTTAATGTGAGAACTTATAAAGACTCAAATATTAAGCAACTGCTTCTTTTTAAATTTGCTACAAGATGTATGCACTTGTGATGAGGAGCCTGGGAAGGAGAAGGTGAGAAATCACGCCCCTAGTGGGATGGCCACAGAACAATCTCATCTCCATTCTTCTCTTAGGATTTTGGGCCCATGCTTGTGCTCAGTGTGTTTTTCCAGCTGCCAGGTCCAGGACTCAAACCACTTAGTCAGCTATGTGAGATCCAGCCTCCTTAACCTCTGTGCCACCTGCTGGCCCAGAAACTGCCTCTTTTCTAAAGGACACTCCTGGAGAAAACCCAAACCCTGCCTTACAATTGAATTAGGAAGCAGCTCTATGGTTCTTTGGTGAATGTGTATTGGGCGCTAGAGGGCGTTCTGGCGGAGGGGTCAGCAGACAGTAAATAGGAAAACTAAGAAGCACAGTGCCAGGTGCATAAAGGAGAGATATAAAGATGAGACCAGAGTGTCCAAGAGAGGGGTTCTGATTCCAGTGGAGCGTTAGGAAGAGAAGGCTACGACGGAGACTTTCAAAGAGCTGAAGCCCATGAAGGAGTCCTGGGACCAGCATTCCAGGTGGGGGAACAGGGAGAGTGTTTCAGGGCCAGAAGGGCCCGTGCGGTGGGGGGTGTCGGGTGAAGATGTCAGGTGGAGATGAAGAGGAGGCACAGAGGCTGAGCCAAGCCCAGGGATCATGCTGAGCACTGCCCAGGGAGTGAAGCTATCAACTGACATAAGACAGATGGTCTTGAGGGGCTATGCGGAGGGGAGAACCAGTCTGTACCCCAACTCAGGTATCCAGGGCAGGTGGCCTGTTTGCAGGTCACTGGAAGACCTTTGGAGCAACTCCTGGGTCTGACTTAAGACAGGAGGAGCCAGTGGGAGAGAGGCCTGGTACAGAGCCTCCTCTGTTCACCTGGGGCCCAGGTGCAGCCACAGGGGGAAACTTCTGTAGGAGAGGGCTGAGGGATGATTGATGGGTTATTCTGCCTTGGACTCGCTCCAGGCCTTTTGTTCTAGAGAATGAGGATGCCTGGTGTATCCCAGGGGACCCAAGACAGCGGTTTGGAGACAAAGCGTGGGAGTAGGTAGGAGTGGTAGGAGTCAGGATCTGGATGCTGGTCCCAGCCCAGTGCCTCACCTGCCGCCTGACCTTGAGGAGGCATGTAGGTCCTCAGGCCTCAGTTTCCTCATCTATACAAAATGAGTCAATTAAACACACAAAATGTGAGCTAGCTGCAGGGTCCTGGGGACTGACAGGAAGAGCAAACCACTACTCCAAAGAATTCTTCTCTTTGGACATACAGCAGAATGAAAGTCAAAATGTGGTCCATCTGTCATTTGGGTGACACTTGGAGTCCAGAGAAGGGCTATACTTTCTAGAAGGCAGAGAGGGCTGCCCAGAAGAAAGGGACACTTCAGGAGGGGTGAAAGGTAAATACGGTGAGCAGAGAGAACAGCAAGACGAGGGGCACAGAGAGTAGGGGACCCAATGAGCCATGCTGGGGGGGAAAACCCATCTGGGGCTACTGGGAAAGCAGTTCTCAGGCCTGTGAAGAGCAGGGAGGAGTACTATTCAGTCTGACAGCTTCTTTGTTGTATCTACTTGGGTAAGTAACGTAGTCCTTTTTTCTTTTTTATTTTTTTTAAAGATTTATTTAGATTTTTTGCCACAGGGTATGTATGCTTACCAGAGAGAGATAGACAGAGAGTGCGAAATCAACTCCTGGGGAGTGAGGGGATAGCCACACCACAGTCCCTATTTTCCTCCTGGGATTTTTGGGCATGCATACGTACGCACCCATCTACTATGATTTTCAAGCCCCGGGTCTGAGATCTGAAAAGCAGAGTCAGCAGTGTGGGATCCAGTGTGATTTTCAACCTCCAGGTCCAGAACTCGAACCGCGGAGCAGCCATGTGGGATCGTGCCTTAACCACCACGCATGCACCTGCTGGTACCTGACATAGTTCTTCTGAGCCTTAATTTCCTTATCAGTATAATAGGGCTAATAAATAGTCCTGTCCCCAGAGTGTTCTTGCAAACATTCAAGGAGATATGCATGTGAAGCCTGGCATGTAATAACACAAAATAAACAGTGACTGGGGCCAATAGGTGGCATGGTGGTTAAAGGCACTGGATTCCCACATGGCCAACTGCAGTTCGAGTCCAGGACCTGGCAGCTTGCTTTCTCACTTTCCCTTTACCTCTGTCTCTCTCTCTGTCTGGTCAAATTTAAAAAATAAATAACAATAACAAATGGAATTAAATAAGATAATTCTTTTGAAAAAAGAAACAGTGACTGTTTTGCTATTTATGCTTGGCATCTCGAGGCCATTGAGGGTTTTTGTAGAGAATTAATCAGATCTCTTTTTAGGGAGATACTCCTGGCAGTGATGGAAAAGATGGTCTGGAAGGCCTAGAGTCTAGAGGCAGGGAGATCAGTTGGGAAGCAATTTTTATGGTCCAGTTAAGAAATCCAGTTCATGGGGCCAGCAGGTGTCATAATGGTTAAAGCGTTGGACTTCCACATGGCTGACCGTGGTTCGAGTCCCAGACCTGGTGACTTGCTTTCTTGCTCTTGCTCTCTCTATCAAATGGAATAATAATAAGAATAAATAAAATTAAATAAGTAATTCTTTAACCAAAAAAAGGAATTCAATTAACAGTGCACATGGGGTATCCAAACCATGGCAGTGGTAGAGGGGTAAAAAAAGGTTAGGTTCGAGAAATTTTCAAAACTAAATTCAGTATTAACAGCTGGATTGTGGAGACAGGATTGAGGAGGGCCCTTAGATTTCTAATTTAGGCTGACAGGCAGATTAACGGTGTGGCCTTTAGGGGAAAAGAAACCTTGGTGAAGGAGGGGTTTGGGAAGGTGAATGAGCGCAGAGGTGAAGTTTTGCACCTGTTGAGTTTGAACTGAACCCAGGAATAGAATATTGAGGGACGTTTTGAGCCTAAAGAGATCTGGAGCTGTGGTCCTCCAAGTGTGGCCCCAGGTTAGCTTGGAAGGCTTCCCTGGGTGCCTATTAGAAATGCAAATCCAGGGCCCCACCCGGAATCTGAGATTTGGCCAGCTGATTGGGCACGCCCTGCCCATAGGGTACCTTGATCAACTCAAGCTTCTGAATTGCTGTTTTAGGGATAGCTCTAGGGGAGAGGGCAAGGGAGGAGCACCCAGGGAACAGGGAACTGGAGGAGCCTGGAAAGAAGACTGAGTCTGCATTTCATCAGTTCTAAGTGCGGGTTTTCCCTACACCTCTGAACTGGGCTGTGTCAGTCAACTGTTGACCGGGTGACAGCTGTAGTATGGCAGTTGTCACTGCGTTCATATGAACAATGAAATTTGCAGAATAGAGGCCAGTGGGACCAGGGCGTGGCTAAGGTTAAGGTGACTGAATCCCACATGGCCAACTGTGTGACTGGAGTCTCAGACTGGCTGCTTGAAAAACATGCTGGGTGAGTGTGCATATCCCAGATCCCAAGAGGATCATGGAGAAGGGATTGCAACATGGCCTTCCCTCCAGAGGGTGATTTCTCACTAACTCTCTCTGGGGAGTGCAAACACCTTATAACAAAATTAAAAAAAAAAAAAAGAATAGAGGCCAGTGGCCTTAAGAAAACCCCTGAGACAGCAATGGGCACCACCTGAAAAAACACAATGTGGGGGCCAGCAGGTGGCGTGGTGGCTGAGGGCCCTGGACTCCCACATGGCTGACTGAGGTCTAAGTCCTAGGCCTGGTGGCTCCCTTTCTCACTTTCCCTCTCTCTCTCTTACTCTGTCCCTCTCTAGTCAAATTTAAATAAATAAATAAATAAATAAATAAATAAAATAAAGATAAAAATAATTCTTTAAAAAAAAAACACAATGTGGTCAGCTCTCTTAGCAGAGGTGATGATGTGGAAAACATGAAAACGATGACTTTGATGGAAAGTGATCCAGACTTTAAATGAAAAGTTTTACCTATGAAATCTGTATCTATACATATCTAAAAGGGTTTTTATTATTATTTTTTAATTTGCTTGCTGGAGAGAGAGAGTGAAGGAAAGTGAGAAGGCATCCTCCCCCCCATGAGAGAGGGCGAGGGCCCTTCCTCAGTCCTTCTTCATTTCTCCCTCTCTGGATTTTGAGCAAGTGCACGCACACGGCCAGCATGTTTCTTGAGCGACCTGGGTCATGACTCACCAAGCAGTCAGCCTTGTGGGATCCAGTTACCTAACCACCACATCACCTGGATGCCCCTCCCTACTTTTTTTAGAATTATTTATTTAATTTTATTTATTTATTTATTTATTTAGGAGAGGTTTTTGCTATAGGGCGCGTGCGCTCGCCAGACAGACAGAGACATAGAGACAGAAAGCGAGAAATCACCCCCCAGGGGGGATGGTCACGCTGCAATCCCTTCTCCTCCATTCTCCTCTCGGGATCTTGGGCACGCACGCACGCGTGTGAGTTTTAAGCCACCGGGTCCGGGACACAAACCGCGGTCGACTACGTGGGAGTCCAGCGACATAGCCATTACGCTAACTGCTGGTTCCCCTATTTATTTATTTATTTAAAGACGTTTTGGCCATAGGGCGCGTGTGCTTGCCAGAGAGAGAAAGAGAAGAGAAGTGAAAGAGAAAGTGATGAATCACCCCCCCCCCCCCCAGGGGGGTGGCCATGCCACAATACCTTCTCCTCCATTCTCCCAGAATCTTGGGGCACGTATGTACATGTGTCTGGCATGATTTTCAAGCCACTGGGTCTGGGACTTGAACCACAGTCATCTATGTGGGTGTTTAACAATGTAACTGTTAAACCATCTGCTGGCCCCTATTACTGTTATTTTGAAATTTGAATAGTGAGAGAAAGGGAAAGTGAGAAAGCAAGCCACCAGGTCTGGGACTTGAACGGTGATTGGCCATGTGGGAGTTCAGCGCCTTAACCACCATGCCACCCGCTGGTCCTTCCAACAGGGTCTTGATGCCAACACAACTTTTTTTTTTTTTCCCCCCTTTTCTGGAGAGTTTTTTGCTATAGGGCGCATGCGCTTGCCAGAAAGACAGAGAGAGACAGAGAGACAGAAAGCGAGAAATCACACCCGAGGGGGGATGGCCATGTCGCAATCCCTTCTTCTCCATTCTCCTCTGGGGATCTTGGGCACGCACGCACATGCACCCAGCGTGAGTTTAAGCCACTGGGTCCAGGACTCGAACCGTGGTCGACTATGTGGCAGTCCAGTGACATAGTGATTATGCCAACTGCTGATCCCACCAACACAACTTTCATCAGCCCCAGAACACTGATTCAGTCCGCCAGCCTCATCCAGATTTCTTCAGTTGTCTAGCCACTTATTTGTGTATTAGTTTTATGCAATTTTATCACTATGTAGATTTGTAAGGCCATCACCAAGACACAGAATAATTCTATAATATAGGGCTCCTTGTGCTACCTTTTTAAAAAAGTGTATTTATTTCAAGAGAGAAAGAGAGAGACCTGACCCTAGCAGGGTCCCCGTTCTGGGAACCATCCCCAATCTCAGCCTGGATCATGATGACCACCACCCACTCATGCATTGACTGGCATGCTCAAGGTGATCCTGGGACTTGAAACCTGAATCTTTCCTGTGTGGTCCAATTGTGTTACCACTGTGCCACTGCATTCCCCTCTACTTGTTACCCTTTCATAGCCACAACCTTCTCTCCTCTCTTTGATCTGGTCTCTACCTCTATAATTTTTTCCAGGCTTTTTTTTTTTTTTTTTTTTCCATTTAATCTTCAGGCTCTTAGGAAGCCCATTTTGTCTGGAAACTCATATTCTTCAGATCTTAGAAATTTTCAGTCCTCCCCTGCCTTTCCTCCTTCCTTCCCTTCCTCTCTTCTGTCTCTGCTCTGTGACAACTCAAGTGATCACAAACCTCCTTTTTATAGTTTTCTCTTTCAAAATCCCCTGATAATTGGAGGTTGGACCTCCAGGACCAGTCTTCTAATTTAGCACTTTTAGCATGTTTTCCATCTCTTTGATTTTTCTTCTCTTCTAGAGTAGCTCCTCAGCTCTTCTTTGGAATTTTGTGTTGCTTTTATGTATTCTGTTTACTTACTTCTTCCATGAGTGAGAGCAGTAGAGAGAGAAAGGCAGAGAGACAGCACACCCAAGGGTCTTGATCTACCACCCACTCCAACCCCTACTCCAGCCTCAGATAGCTCTAGCCATGGGCATGCAGGGAGGTTTCTGGATGTGAAACTAGAAGCTTTCCATGTGGTTCCACCTCACAGAGGCTGTGACCCTGTCTGGCCTCATAATGTTAATTTCTATGAGTTCCATTTTATAGTTTTTGATGGATGCTATTCTTGTTTTATGAATGCAGTATTTGCTCCTTCTCAATTTGGTAGTACACTGATTATTGCTTTTTTTTTTTTTTGGAGAGGTTTTTGCTATAGGGCACGTGCGCTTTCCAGAAAGACAGAGAGAGATAGAAAGACATAGAAAACAAAAAATCACCCTCGGGGGAGATGGCCATTTCGCAATCCCTTCTCCTCCATTCTCCTCTAGGGATCTTGGGCGTGCATGCACATGCGCCCGGCATGAGTTTAAGCCACCAGGTCTGGGACTCGAACCATGGTCAACTACATTGGAGTCCAGCAACGTAGCCATTACACCAACTGCTGGTCCTGATTATTATTATTTTTTTAAAGAATTATTTTATTCAACTTTGTTTATCCATTTATTTATTTATTTATTGTATTTGCCCAGAGAGGGGCAGAGTAAGAGAGAGAGAAAGTGAGAAAGCAAGCTGCCAGGTCAGGGACACGAACCGTGGTCAGCCATGTGGGAGTCTAGCACCCTCAACCACCATGCTACCTGCTGGCCCCCCGATTATTGCTTTTTCAGGCTGTTTCTTCTGCTTCTTACTTTGTCCTGGGTCCCTTTCTCATAATATTTTCCCTATCGTTTGTTTGCTTTGGTTAGTCTTTTATGTTTATATTGAAGGCTTTCCATAAGTGTATTGGTATTCCTGTGCCAAATGCAAACAGTGATAAAAGGCCTATTGGAAGCTCTGTGTGGGTGGGGGGCAGTGAGGCAGACACTCAGACAGGTGTTGAAAGGGGTATTCCATTGTTTATTTATTTATTTTTAGTTGCCTAGTGAATGTACATTCACCAGAGGGAGGGAGGGAGAAAGTACACCCACAACAGGGTGTGGTCATGCTGTTGTCCCTTCTTTATTTTTCTACTTTGTTAGGATTTGGGTCATGAATGCCTATGTTTTCCGAGTGTTTCCTGGTGTTTTCCAAGGCTCTGGGGCCAGAATTCAAACCACTGTTGACAATGTGGAATTCAGGTCCCTTAACTTCTAGAATATGGGCTGACCTTCTATTTGCTTATCTTTATCTGCCGGTCTTTTCTCTGATGCTGTTAGCTCCTCCAGGGAAGAATCCTATACATTTCTTCCCTAAGTTGTGGGACTGCTAGAATTCCAGGAGCGGGCTTGGAGAGTGTGGCTGCGTGGTGTCACTGTTGTTACACAAGATCCACATGTCCTGCTTTCAGTCAGCTTCACTCTGTCCTCAGCTGAGCATGGTCCCTGAGTCCAGAACATGACTTGCCCTTCTTCTCCGAGAGTAAGTTGGCTTCCTCTTCTGCAAGTTGGTGGAGGGACTCTTGGGCCACATGGAATGAGAGTGGAATTCTGAGCAGCTGTGCACTCCTTAAATACAGACTTTCAGCAGATTCTGGTTTTAGCGCTACACCTTGCTCCATCTTCTGCTCTATCTTGAATCTGTAGGGACTTTAGAGGCTTTCAGAGGCTCTGTGGTACAAATGGCTTATTTCTTATCTAGATCACCCTCTTTAGCTAATTGGGTTTCTAAGCCCTCCATTCTTTTGAGACAGTTCTCACCCCTGCACTGCCATTCAGTGGTTTTTAGGGAACGCATGTAGATATAGCTGTGATGAACCCAAGAGCCCTTAGGGGGTTTTGTCCAGAAGAGCTCTTAGCGCACCTGCAAGGGCTGTGTAGGGGGCAGGCTGAGTGATGGACTGGGAAGGGACATGAGGACAGGAGGCTAGTGTATGACCTTGTGTGTGGTGACAAGTGTGGGAGCTAGGACTGGCATCAGGGGAAGGAGAGAGGAGGAGAGACTCCTGGGTGTGCAGGGGAAGATGCCACCCCAGGCTCTGACTTGGTTGGCAGACTCACCATCCCTTCACTGGAACGAGGAATACAGTCAGGAGTAGGTCGCCTCCAGAGGATGGGTTCTGTTTGAGGAAGCATGGAGCCCGAGGGACCTCCAGGTGGGCAGGGCCAGCAGCAGGTGGGCAGGGTGTGAGGCATAGGCAATGCATCTTGCCGCCTCATCTCTGCATGATAGGGAGGGCTGGCCTGGATGAGATCATCCAGCTAGGAGGTGGGAGGGCGGAGACAGCACTACCCAGAGATGAAAGGGAGTGATATAAATGCGGGTGGGGATCCAGGTGACCACCAGCCCAGCCCTTTCACACCAGCTGTCTAAAATGGTGGCCTTTGAGGCTCTGAGGTTAGCCAGAGCAGCTGAGCCCTGGGGCTGCTAAATTTAGACAGCCCTGGGGCTGCCCACCACTCTGCAGCTGCTGTTCCTGGACAGCTGGGGGATGGCCCTAGGACATGGGGCTCAGGCTCAGGAAGAGTTGATGGTGGCGATTACCTTCTGCCCTCAGTCGGTTTCTGGGTGTGCCTGCCTCCTTCCCAGCGCCAGCATCTCAGATCTAGCTGTGGCAGGCAGATCTCAAAGTGCGGTATCACACTAGCTCAGGGCTAGCTCAGGGCTGACTCCTAGAAGAGGACTATGCTGGAGTTCTCTTGCTGTGTCTCCTGGCAGATCTGCTGAATATAAAAGCAGGCATAGCAGGCCAACCTGTGGTGTGGTGGTTAAGGCACTGGACCCCATGTGACCAACTGTGCAGTTCAAGTCCTGGACTTAGCAGCTTGAAATATACACTAGGCACATGTGCGTGTGTGCCCAAATTCTTGAAAGGAGAATGGAGAAAGGACTGTGGCATGGCCATCCTCCCTGGTATGGGGGTTGCTTTCTCATTTTCTCTCTCTCTCTAAAGAGTATGTACATGTTATAGCAATACTTATGGAGGAAAAAAAAAGATAAATAAGAACCTTGGCTGCTTGCTGGCCTGTGTGTGCACTACGCCAAGCCTTTACACGCTTTGTCATTGAATACGTATGACTGTATGACACAGGAACTTCCTAAGATAGGAACTGTACCCATTGCGTGGATGAGAAAATCGAGGCTCAGAGAAGTTAGGTGACTTGTTTAAAATGGAGTCCATGCATGTCTATACTGAACACACTCCCAGTGTATGCTAGCTATCGGCTATGCCCTTTCCTGTGAGAGCTCACCCCCAAACCCATCAGTCCTCAAGTGGAGGGGTACTTGTGTGCATGCCCTTTGCGTGTGTGCCACGGATGTCGCCTCCTGGTCCTGAGCCCCTCTAGGCTCCTCTAGAGACCACAAAACTCCTGATGAATTAATCTCATCCCTCCATCAAGGAGGCACTTACAGAAATTACAAGGCCAGGCCACAGTGTGGGTTTGCTGGCAGCCAGCCACTGGGGCCATAAAACAAATTGAAAGAAACAAAAATAAATAAATAAAATGAGAAAACTCTTGCTCTCACTCTCTCTCGCTTTCTCTCTGTTAAGTGTGCCTGTGCACACACCCCGCCTCCCTGCCCCCAAAAGGGGCAAGAACATTGTTCGGGATGCTGTTAGCACGGGACCCCTTGTCCTGGGAGGGCACGAGTGTCAGGTGCATACATTGCTTAGGTCCACCCTCCCTCAAGGGATGCTGGCTAGTTGTGCAGCTGAGAGCTGGCATGGCAAGAGTTAAGTTTGTAAGCGGTATCTCCTGTCAGCCCGGGAGAAACTGCACAGGGCTCAGAGCAGACTGCAGCTGACCACCTGGGTTGAAGTGCTGTTCTCCCTCATGCTGGACTCTGCTTACCTTTCCCATCTGTAAGATAAGAGGATCAGGGCCAGCTGGTGGCATGATGGTTAAGGTAGCTGGATCCCACATGGCTGACTACATGGTTCAAGTCCTGAACCCGGTGGCATAAAAAACATGCCAGGCACAAGTGCGTGTGTACCCAGAATCCCAAAAGGAGGGAGAAATAGAGAAGGGATTGCGGTGTGTCCATCCCCTGGGGCGGAGGGCGGTGCTTTCTCTCTCTCTGATGAGTGCATGTACCCTTTGACAAAGAGAAAATCATATTTATTTCCAGTGCTGCTAGGAAAACTAAAGATTCAATGTGTAAAGTAGAAACAGCTACTCCCTAATCAGCACTGTGTCCACTGAGCACTTACTGTGTACCGCACTTCAACTGTGGACTTTATGGATAGGGTTAGTTGAAAGGAATCAGTCTGGGGAGCAGCAGGTGGCATAATGGTTACATGGCTGGACTCCCATGTAGTTGACCACAGTTTGAGTCCCGGACCTGGTGGCTTAAAACTCATGCCAGGTGCGTGTGCATGCATGCCCAAAATCCTGAGGGGAGAATGGAGGAGAAGAGATTGCTGTGTGGCCTTACCCCCGGAGGGGGTAACTTCTCATTTTCTGTCTCTCTGTGAGCACACGTGCCCTATAGTAAAAATGTCTCTTAAAAAAAAAAAAAAAAAAGGGAGCAGTTCTGACAGGTGATAGGTGATGGGGATATCGATCGGTTTTCAACAGGGAAAGGACTGGAGATAGCAGGGCAGGCCAGGCGAGGGGTGGAGGGAGCCCGGCAGCCTCGGTCCTGCCACAGAGCAGAGGCCTGGAAGCCCAGCGGATCCCTGAGTTCCAGGAACTGATACTGTGCAGATTGACTGCGCAGTGGAGGCTGGAGAGGGCATGGCTAGGTGGGACAGGACCAAACTGCTGCCTCCTCCGCCCGGAGACTTGGATGGTGCAGTTTTCTTCCTCTGTTTTTCTTTCTAATTTTACCATGTTTATGTGAATGTTGAAATGATTTCCCCGAAATCCATGTAAGCCAGAGTCCTCTTCTCAGAGGGTTAGGGTTAGCGTTAGAGTTAGGGTTGGGGTCAGGACAGGGTTAGTTAAAAGGGGGTGGGTGGGCACACAGGTGAGTGAACAAGTCCAGTCTGTGCCACCCTTTCCTCTCTGTCCCCTTTCCTGCAAGAAGGAGGCTGGGGACCACCCTCTGTGCTGGAGCGTGGAGGAGTGGGAGAGGGGAAGGGACGAAGATCTTGAACATCATGGATTTGGGGGATCCGTGGGGTAGGGGGTGGCATTCCTAGGACCAGTCTACCTCCTGAGGACTCCAAAAAACAACGATTAATAGACTGAAACCTTCCAGGAAGGGGACCATGGCCCTCCCCAGGGAGGAGCATTTGAAGATGCTCCTAAATAAAGCCTATGTATTTACATCGCATAGAAAGAGCCTGTAAAACTCAGGTTTCTCATCTGTAAGATGAGGGGTTGGGTCAGTACCTACGCTATGGAATTGCTGAGGATGGACTCATAGAAGACTCTTTGGCCCGGTCCTTTGCCTGCCTTCTGGTGGTGGGGGCTGTTTGGAGCGTGGCTGGAGACTGGGGACTGCACAAATCTAGTCTCATGGGCCTTGCAGCCTCCTGAGAGAATGGGATCGGGTGCATGGGAGCCACTGTTGTAACCTGTTTAAAGAGTGCCTGGGAAAATTCCCTTTGCTGTATGAACTGTGCTTGTAAAATGAACACCTTGCATTGAGGGGCACTTTATTATGTTTACAGCAATTCCATATTTGATCTCGCTGCATCCTGTATTAGTAGATACCACGCTGTTTCGCAGATGAAGGAATTGTGTCTGAGAAGAAAGTGGTTTCCTCAAAGTCAACAGAGCTGGGTGGCCTGGGTCTCCCCAGTGGGACGCAGAACCCAGGCCTTGGTCTCTGTGGGCAGAGTTTCCAAGATGCTTTTCCCATGCACTGGAGGGCCTGGGCTGGAGGCTGGAGGGGCCAGTGGTGGCGATCTGCATTGAGGTCCTGGCCAGCCAAGGAGGATTCTGTTCCTGCAATAAAATACCAGTTCAAGGACTTTTGATGTCCCAGCCCAGTGGTGGCTTCAGAAGGGTTGGTGACCATTCTCTGGATGTTCCTCTAGTAGCTGCCTGGCCCACACAGACCTACTACCTGGAATCTCTGCATGGAAGAGTTAGAAACTTCCTGATGGGCACCTCAGAGCACCTGCTTTGAGAACTAGGCCCTGGGGGCCCCTTGCGGGGTGTGTTGCTGGGAGCTGCAGGTCCTCCTGGTTAATAATCCCTATCTGGCTTTTCTGCTGGTGGGTCAGAGCTCCACAGGGCAGGTACTTGGCAACCCTCTCTGTGTCTGGTTGCAGGAAACATCGAGTACAGCTGCCCGGCCACCAACGAGTGTGAGATCACGAAACGGAGGCGCAAGTCCTGCCAGGCTTGTCGCTTCATGAAATGCCTCAAAGTGGGGATGCTGAAGGAAGGTAAGAGCCCCCACGAGTGCCGGGGCCTGGGGCGGGGCTGCTCTCACTGGGGAGTTTCAGGCCCCTGTGAGACACTCGCGAGCTGTGCACCTGCCCAGCGCACGTGCACTTGGGTCCTAGAATTCCAGCCTAGCCTACACCCCGGGTGGGGCCCCACCCCAGGGCGCCCCTCTCCTCCCACACTCTGCAACCCTCCTCCTCCTTCAGGATGCTCCTGTCCTTCGGGAGAGATGGGTTTTGGAGGCAGGAATTGGGAGCTCTACATTAAAGATCCTTCCGGGCTCTTGACCCCTGCTGGACCCCAAACAGTTGGTAGCCACTCCTCCCCTTTGGGGCAAGCGCCCTCTTTCCCTGGAAAGGGTAGACCTGAGAGGCTGCTTGATCGCCGGCGCCCCCTAGCGTTTGGGGTGTAAAGGGCAGGCATGTTAAGGCCCAGAATGGTATGTACTCCCTTCACCTGAGAAGAATGGCCTTTGTTTTCCAGTATGTGGACCAGGCGTCACTTTCGCCTTGTGAATGTTTCCCCTTTCCCTATCCCCTCTGTCCTCATCGTCTCACTCCCTCTTTGTGGCCGCTTGCTCTCTTTCTCTGTTGGAGCTGATCAGTCCAATAGGGCAGCCATCACCGCACATGGCTACTGAGCACTGGTCCCACATGAGGTGTGCGCTGAGTGTGAATCCGTGTTGGGTCTCTCATTAGTCACTTCATTTAACTCCTTTGGGATGGAGAAGGCTACTCAGCTCCCAGATGCCTGCTAGCTGTTTTGTGGGGGGGGGGGGGGGGGGGGCAACAGAAGAAACAGCTCTTCCTAGATTAAAAATGGGTCATTCTAAACATTTGTTGGTTCATGTTTTTCCTTTTTTAAAAAATTTTTCAGAGGGTGCATGTGCACGCCTGACAGATGGAGAGGGAGAAAGTACCCACCAATGGGGCGTGCCCATGCCAGTTCCTCTCTCCCTCACATCAGGATTTGGGGCATGCACACACGCGTGCCTGGCCTGTCTTATCTTCCAAGTTGCTGTGGCTAGGACTTGAACTATGTGGTCAGCCATGTGGGTTCTGGCTCTCTTAACTCCCATGGAGCAGACCCTGTTGGTTCTTTTTTTTTTTTTTTTTTTAACTCATTGTCTTAATTTGTTAGTGTGGTCATACGAAATTTTAACTCTTACATATTTGCTCAAATGGTAATACAGATTTCATGAATTTGTTTAATTCATTTTGACTCTAGGCTCTTTCAGTCTTGCCCCTGTGTAGGCTATGCCCAAGCTTGTGGCTGAACCAGATCCCTTGGCTCCTACCCTGGACTTTTTTTTTTGTCTTTTTGGAGCCCCTGGTATTCACAGATGGGGAAACTGAGGTGCAATGGCCCAGTGAGGCATGCCTTAACACTAATCTCAGGGCCTCCCTCTCTGCGGGGCGCTGGGGACCCGAGGGCACCTAAGGCTTGGAGAGACCCCTTTCTCCTGAGCCTAGGAGGTGGACCTGTTTCCGGGAGGCTGGTGTGAGGACACCAGGCCAAGCTGTGGACCAGCTGACCAGCAGTCTTTCCCAGGCTAGCGGCAGCCTCTCTCTGCATACCTGACAGTGTCGGAGGAACTCAGAGCAGAAAAAAGCCTCGCTGTCCTCAGTATTCCCCTGAATTTTGAAGGCCACAAAATTGAGCCCCATGGGGTTGAGGTGAGATGACCCTCCCACCTTTAGTTGCTCTCTCCTTTGGGGGCAGCTGGGTCCAGAGTCTGGAGCCTCCCTTGCTCCATGCTGTGTGTCCCCATGGCGTAGGTCAGGGGTCAGGGAGGGTGGAGAGGGCACCGCCACTCAATCCCTGGGCCTGCTGGACCATCTTGCAACACTGCTGAATAATTTGTCAGGGGCTACTCAGTGCCAGGAGGAGAGTGGGGTACTTTAGTGGCCCCCCCGGGAGAAGGAAACTGCGAAGGGACCCGCCGATGCAGGGAAGGGATGGCCAAGCCTGTGACTGATGGTGGCAGCTCAGATGCCTGAACTGGTCCCGGGATGATGATGTGAGAGAGGCTGGGAAGTCAGGGGGGTGTGCGGGGTGTTGCTCCCCCACTGTAAACAGCCCTGCAGTTGCGCCACACTTTCAACCCTCTACCTAGGGCATCCCAGGCTGGGTCCTGGGCTGCCATGCTGAGCCCGAAGAGGCCCTGTAAGGAGCTCTGCCTGAAGGAGGAGGGGACAGTCCCCTGGATGCTCCCTAAACCCTGCTCCCCTCATGCTGACAGGTCTAAATTCAAAAGGGGGACATGACACAAAGCAGAGTGCCTCTTTTGGTGTCTGCCCCTGCAGAGCCTTAGCGAGATCCTGGGATCTGAAGCTCCGTGGGGACTGGCCCCCTGAGGAGGACCGTGCCTCATTCAGGAGCCTGGGTCCCTGCCAGCTGGGGGCTCTTGGCAGCTGCCATGCCTCCGGCTTTTGTTTGGGTGTCCCTTCCGGCTCTGCTGCTCTGCGTGCAGGGCCCGGACCCTAGGGACCAGCTCTGGCTCCCCCACCTCCCACTGTCTTCCTGCAGACTCTGCCTTGACTCTGAAAGGCAAACTTTACCGGTACAGCTCCCCACCCCCCCCAACCCTGGCTTCTCATTGTGGTCTCACCAGGGCCTCTCTGGTGTTGGGGGACCCCTGGCCAGGCCCTAAGTCTTGCAGTAGCAGGGAGGCTGGGAAGGAGAGTGTGAATGCTGTCTGCCCTCTCCCTCCCTCACAGGCACCTCTCTGTTTTCCTCCTCCTACTCAGCTGCTCTGTTCGTAGTTCTGCTTTATGATTTGGGGGTGCCCAGCAACTGTTGGGGAAGAGGCCAGACTTGCTTCCTCTTACCCTTTCCCTGAGGTTGCAGCTGCTCAGGGATCCCCACTTAGTAGGTGCCCAGCAGTTGGGGACTGACCTCTGCCTGCCCCTGCAGTGCCCTGGGACATCCGAGCAGGCTGAGAAGGCAGGCAATGTCCACAGGTTTATCTTGCATTAAGCATATGAAAACCTGTGTTTCCATGGGAAAAAGTATTCTTTTTAATTAGTTAATTAACTAATTAATTAATTAATTTCAATTTGCTATAGAGCATGCGCACTTATCAGAGAGAGAGCAGAAAGAGAGGGAAGGTGAGAAAGCACCCCCTGGGGGGGATGGCTACATCACAATCTCTTTTCCGCTATTTCTTCTCTTGGGATCTTGGGCACATATGCACATGGGCCAGCGTGTCTCTCAAGCCACCAAGTCTGGGACTGGAATCACGCAGTCATCCCTGTGGGTTCCAGCACCTTAACTACCACAACACCAGCTGGCCCCAAAGTATTCTTTTTATACAAAATTGGATACAACGTGTGAACTGGTTTAGGAGTTGGTGGCCTGCGTCCTGCTCCTGGCTCTCAGGTATCCTTGCTGTGTAGTAGTATTCCAGGCGCAGTGCCCCATCTCTTCACCTGTACAGCAGGGGTATTGATACCTGCTCTCGATCACCTGGTCAAGGGGGGCGACAGCTGATACAATCCATTGGCATTGCTTTGAGCTGTCAGCTCTCTGGGTTTGTAAACTAGTGTTTGATTCAAAGATAGGCTCGTTTACACTCAGCTTATCACAGCCTACCCATGTCCAGCGTCCAGCTGTCCTGATTATCTTCTGGACTTGCGAGTGGACATTTGAGGGAATGGCCTTGTTTTGCAGTGGCCCCCTCCCTGGGTTCCAGAATCAGGAGAGGAGGTTCTCCTGCTAGTGGGCTCTGCAGCCTGGCCATGGTGTGGACAGACTCCGCCTTGAATCCAGAAAAACTCTGGAAAGTCACTTGCTGCATTTCAGAGGCTGCACCCCAAGTCTTCAGTCCAACTCTGGGGTTTCAGCAACTCCCCTCCATATCTCGTCCCTGCAAACTTCACCTTCTCCTTCACCTCCCACAAAACCCTGGCCTCCCAGGCCCGCTCTGTTTCCTCCCCCCACTCGGCCCCTGCCTGCCTTTCCCCAAGTGTTTTCTAAAAGATATTTGATTTCAGTGAAAGCTGGGCTGACATCCGTGCAATGTGCTCTCCCTCTCTCTTTGTGCTTGTTGGGGAGGCGAGGGCTCCTCCGGGGATTCTGGGTAATTGGGTTAGTGGCCAGCTCATGTCAGGAAATTAAAAGGAGGCCCTGATCAGGTTCCTGCTGCATGGGATTTAATGGCTTTGTATTTATAGAGGATTCTGCCTCTAGCCCATGCCAGAAATACCACTTTTCTGGCCCTGTGAATGAAGAAAGAGAATGAGAGATGACTTGCCTTTAAAAATTCTTTTTCTTTTCCAAAATACATTAGTGTTTTGAAACAAACCAACTCTCTGGCACTTGAGAGAACGGTACTAAACTACAGCCTGAGAGTGCTAACGTGTGTTTGTATCTCCCCGAAACCACTTTCCCTTCCGCACACGCCACGCAGACACACACACCCCACATCATCTCCCCTCAACACACACACCCCATCTGACAGCTCCCAAGATTTACCCATGTGCCGTGACGTCCCTGGGTCATTCAGGCAACCTCTGTTGGGAAGGTGTTGGCTGAATGAATACGCGATGCTCTTGTCTGTGCCGAGTCCTTGTTACTGTTCACTTGGGGCTTTCAGTGTTTCAAAACTTGACAATTTCAGTGGTCAAAAACCCAGTAAAATCCCAGCTGCTCCACTTACCGGCTTCTCGGTCAAGTTATTTATTTATTTATTTATTTATTTATTTTTTATAGGGTTTTTTTTTTTTTTTTTTTTTTTTTGTGCCATAGGGCATGTGTGCTCACTGGAGAGAGACAGACAGTGAGAGATAAAGTGAGAAGTTATCCCCTAGAGGGCATGGCCATGCAGCAATCCCTTCTCCATTCTCCTCCTGGGATTTTGGGCACACACACACATGCAACCAGAATGATTTTCAAGCTACCAGATCCGGGACTTGAACTGTAGTTGGCCATGTGGGAGTCCAGTGACATAACCACTATGCCACCTGCTGGCCCTGTTGGGCTGGTTATTCCATCCCTATAAAATTGGGAATGATAATAGTAACTGTTTTCATCTTGCTCCAATCTTCAGGGAAAGTCCTGAGATGCCTAGTACCACGATGTCTGAGATTGATCCTTGCTCAGAGATATTCTTCGTCATGCTTTAAAATCGATGTCCTTCCGTGATCCAGGAGGCGGTTTGGAAGCTCCAGTAGTCCTCTTTCCCCATCTCTGGCTCATGGCCTTGCTCACATTTTCTTGAGAAAATAGAAATGACCAACGTCAAGTGGGAAATTTCTTCCCCTTCTCCTGTTGGCCTCACAAACCTACCAGTCTGTGTGTCTCTCCTGCCTTCGTTCTTGTTAGAGGGGGCCTATTCCCACTCCATCCATCTCCCACCTGTGCTCTAAATCACTCTCGTTTTTCTTTAACAAGGACTTTATTCCTGTAGTATCCTCTCTGCTTCCAACATCATCAGATTTGTCCTCACTACCCGATCATTTGCATCAACACATAAATATATTTCTACTCTCCCATTACAAAACCAAAATTAAACCTTACTTTTGTAGTTTGACCCTCCATCTCTATCTGAATATGGCTACCTCACCCTGCTCCCTTTCTCTGTGGACTTCCCAAATGAATCGACAGGACTCGCACTATTACCTTCTTTATCACTATTTACTCTTAAAAAAAAAAATCCCCTTGGGGTCAGCAGATGGCATGGTGGCTAAGGCACTGGATTCACACATGACTGGCTGTGGTTCAAGTCCTAGACCTGGCAGCTTGAGAGACATCCCAGGCGCATGCACATGCATGTCCAAAATCTCAAGGGGAGAATGGAGGAGAAAGGATAGTGGCAGGGGGCGTGCCATCCCCCTTAGGGGGTGGTGGTGGTGATTTCTCATTTTCCCATTTTGCTGGTGAGCACTATGGCAAAAACCTAAAACAAAAACAAAAACAAAAAATAAAGAAAAACTTCTCTAAGGCTGGCCCATGATCTAATTGTTAGAGAGTCAGACCCCCCCCCCCCCCCACCACCACCATGGCAAACTGCATCATTCAAATTCTGGCCCTAGAGGCATGAAAAACTGAGACAGACCTGTGGGCATGCCCCAGAGATCTCAATAGGCTGGAAAAGTGGGAGAGCAGAGATTGGCTCAATGTAAATGCCTTGGCCAGTAGCCAAGCCCGTAGCTCTTTCTCATGGAGGAAGAGAGGAGGGAAAGGAAGTGGAAGCTGACTTTCCTTGTTGTATATGCAGTTTGGGACATTTCTTGGCAGTGGGGACACAGGGCTCACACAGGCCTACTGACTCATCCTCAGGGACATGGTGACGGCCCAGGGAAGAACAGCTTGAGAGTGGACACAGCTTTCATAGACCGACTGCAGGGAACTTGTCCCTCCCTACCATTTTACCCACCATGGTGCCCAGAGTCCATAGAGCAGCTGACACGGCCCCAGGATATTAGGGGGTTGTGTGATCACCATCAGGCTCTTTCTCAGCTGTGCAAGTGAGTAAGGTGCGAAGGCAGCCCCAAATCGCCGTATGTCTGAGACAGAACCCTGCAGGACAGTGGCAAGGGGCCAGTTGTGCAGGGAATGGGGATGGGAGCTAAGGGCACATCTGGGCTGGGGGAACCCGTGAGCATGCCCACATGACCACAGCTTCTGAGCTCCAGGGCCCAGGGACCCCACATAACCTTTTGGGTGTTTTGTTTGTTTTTAACCTCCTTTGGGGGATGGGTCAGCTAGAGTTTGATGAAATGTACAGGCAGTCAACTCCCAAATCTCCTAGCAGGAATGCTGGTTGGATATAAGTGCTGAATAAAACAGGGTTAGTGTAGCGCTCCCCAGAACTGGCATGTCATCAGATTGCTGGAGGAGCTTTGAAAACATCCATTCCTGGACATCTCCCCAGATCTACTGGCTCAGAACTCTGAGGGGTGAATCCTGTTCAAAGGCTTTTCAGGCCATTCTGATGATCACACAGGACTACGGCTGCAAGTTCAGGGCAGAGGAGGCAGGACTTGCAGACCCCTCGAGCCAGGCTCAGTGCCTCCTGACATTCGCTGGCTGTGCAGCCCTGAGCAAGTCACCTGACCGTTCTGAACCTTGGTTTTCACTTGAGGCTAATGATAGTCAGGTATTCTTGCTTCTTAACAGTGTCATGCAGCTCAGATGAGATATGACTGTGAAATAGCTTCGGGTCAGCTGATGTGTGGTTCAAGTCCTAGACTTGGTAGCTTGAAAGATGCACCAGGGGTGTGTGTGTGTGTGTGTGTGTGTGTGCATGCCCAAAATCCTGAGAGGAGATTGGAGGAGAAGGGATTATGGTGTGGCCGTCCCTGCTTGGGGGGTAGGGGCTTTATTTCTCTCTCAGTCTCCAGCAAGCACATGCACCCTATAGCAAATTAAAAAAAAAAAAAGAGAGAGAAAAGGGAATAGCTTCATCAACCGTGAAGCATTGCACAAGTGTGAGTCTACTGATATGGTTAATAAAACAAGGATGTTGCATTTGGTGGTAGGGAGGGTTTCTGGATACGGGGAGAAAGGTCTTGACCATGAGAACCTTGCATTGTTAGCAAGGATCCTGCCCGTAGACCTGGACAGCAGCCTGAGGAAGGACGCTGGCTCCAGGGCCTTTCTCTCTCCTGCCCTGAGTCTTTTCTGTGAGAAGAGAAATTTAACGGGGCAAGTGCCGTCAGGAGCAGGGCCTTGCTTTGCGGGGCTTTCGCTGGCTATTTTTAGTGCTTGGGTAGAAAAGAAAGAAACTTAAACTGGCCTCTGCTGCTTCTGCCCCTGCACACTTGGCTATTTTTACTTCCGAAAGACTGGGATCCCGTCCAGCTTCGGCAGGGAAAGCGAGAAGAAAGGAAGGAGTTAGAAGGAAGCAGGAGTTATTTTACTTCCATTAAGAAAAAGCCAGAAGCCTGATTTTATCATGTCAGCAAGGGGGCATCTGATCCCAGGTGGACCTGGTCACTGTGGCATGCCTGCAGTGGGCGGAAGAGGCTAGCAGGTGGGGCAGGGCCCTGAGAGGTTGGGAAGGCTAGTTCCCCTCTTCAGGGGGGTTTCTGCCCCAGAGCAGCTTGGAAGCTTCTTGGCTATGTCCTGTTCCCTGAGCTGGGAAGTGGAATTGGACACTGCAGGAAGCTGGGGCACTAGCCTAGTGACAGGGCTGGCAGGGGTGGGAGCCAGAACGACTCAGCCAAGGGCAGAACTTTGTCCTCAGGTTGAACAGAGGTGGCCACTGAGCTTCGTTGGCAGATGCAAGAGAGCACCAGTGTTGGGCCTGTGTGCACTGGCACAGAATTTAACCTCTGAGTCTTAGTTTAGTTGAGTTCTGTTTTCCCTTCCTTTATTCATTGTGGAGTATATGCACACATGTGAGACAGAGAGAAAGAGAGGAGCACCCTCCATTGGTTCTGGTCATGCCATATTTCCCTTCTTCCAGTCTTCCATTCCATCAGATCCTGGTTACTTGTGCCTGTGTCTGGCATGTTTCAGGCAGGCCTGGGCAGGGACTTTAACTGTAGTCACCATATGGCATCCAGCTTCTCTTGAGTGTTACATTACCACTGCACGATGGATCCAGCCTGAGAACCTTAGTTTCTTTTCCTTTTTTCTTTTCTTTTCTTTAGGTTTTTGCCATGGGCACATACATGCACTCATTAGAGAGAGACAAAGAGAGGAAAGTCAGAAATTACCCACCAAGGAGAATGGCCACACTGCATTCCCTTCTCCATTCTTCTCCTGAGACTTTGGGCATGCACGCATACACACTCAGCCTGGTTTTTTTTGTTTGTTTGTTTGTTTGTTTTTGGTTTTGGTTTTGGGGGAGAGGTTTTTTTGCTATAGGCTTACCAGACAGACAGAGAGATAGAAAGCGAGAAATCACCCCCCAGGGGGGATGGCCACGCCGTAATCCCTTCTCCTCCGTTCTCCTCCTGGGATCTTGGGCACGCATGCACATGTGCCCGGCGTGAGTTTTAAGCCACCAGGTCCGGAACGCGAACCGCGGTCGACTACATGGGAATCCAGCGACATAGCCATTATGCTAACTGCTGGTCCCTCAGCCTGGTTTTCAAGCCACCAGGTCTGGGACTTGAACCATGGTTGGCTATGTGGAAGTCCAGCGCTTTAACTCCGTTTTGCCACCTGATGGCTCTGAATCTTAGTTTCCTGAGTGTTTTTGTTAAATGCATGTTACCTGTGATAGTTTTAACTACAGGGATGTGCTCTCTCTCTTCTCTTGGGGAAGGCAGTTCAAGCCAGACTCTACTACTTCACTAGGCAGATAAGAGGAAAGAAGTTCCTATCGATACTGTGTACCAAGCACTCGGTACATTTTATGTTGTTTAATTTTACTAATCTGAGAAAGGTGAAGCTTTTGGGAACCAGCAGTTAGCGTAATGACTATGTCGCTGGACTCCCACGTAGTCGACCACGGTTCGCGTCCCGGACCCGGTGGCTTAAAACTCACACTGGGCACGTGTGTGTGCGTGCCCAAGATCCCAAGAGGAGAATGGAGGAGAAGGGATTGCGGTGTGACCATGCCCCCTGGGGGGTGATTTCTCGCTTTCTGTCTCTATGTCTCTCTCTGTCTGTCTGGCAAGCGCACACACCCTATAGCGAAAAACCTCTCCAAAAGAAAAGAAAGAAAAAAAAAAGAGAAAGGTGAAGCTTTTTGTTTTGTTTTGGTAGGTTTTTGCCATAGGGTGCATGTACTTGCTGGAGAGAAACAGAAACAGAGAGAGGGAGAAAGTGAGAAATCACCCCCCTTCCCCAGGGTGGATGGCCATGCCGCAATCTCTTCTCCATTCTCCTGAGATTTGGGGCGTGCGTGCACAGTCACCTGGTGTGATTTTTCAGGCTGCTGGGTTTAGGACTTAAACTGCAGTCAGCTATGTGAGAATTCAGTGCCTTAACTACCATGACACCTCCTGGCCCCAAGGTGAAGTGGTTATAAAAACTAACAGCTTCGTTGAAATACATTTAAAGTATGCAGTTTGATGGCCTTTGGTATATTACATATTTTTTTTTAAAATGGTAAAATATGTAGCACATAAAATTTGCCTTTTTTCTTTTTTAATTGCCAGAGGATATGTGCCCTTGCCAGAGACAGCTAGAGAGGTAGAACAGCCCCCCCGCCCCCTCGTGAGGCATGGTCTCTTCTCTGTTTCTCCATTGCATTGGGATTTTAGGCATGCATGCACACATGTCTAGTGTGTTTTTCTTTCCTTTCTTTCTTTATCTTTTTTTAAATAATTATTTATTTAATTTTATTTATTCATTCATTCATTTGACCAGAGAAAGACAGACACACAGAGACAAGGAAAGTGAGAAAGCAAGCCACCAGGTCTAGGACTCGAACCATGGTTGGTCATGTGGGAATGTCTAGTGTCTTAACCACCACACCACCTGCTGGCCTGCTTGGCCTGTTTTCAAGTCACTTGAACTACTTTCAGTCATGGGGGATCCAGTTCCCTTAACCACTAAGCTACAGAGCCACCCCCAAATTTGCCATTTTAAAAACCATTTTTAAGAGTATGATTCAGTGACATCAAGTATATTCACAATGTTAAGCAATCATCATCATAGTCTTTTTCCAAAACTTACCATCCTAAACAGAAATGTCACACTACATGTACCACATCTACTTTCTGTCTGTATGGATTTGCCGGTTCTAGTTTGGTAAAAGCGGAATCGTACATTTATCCTTTCATACCTAGTTTATTTTACTTAGCATTGTATTCTTTTTTTTTTTAAATATATTTGCTTATTTCTTCCATGAGTAAGAGAAAATGAGAGAGAGGGTCCTGAGGCTGTGGTCCACCCCAAGCCTTCAGGCAGGCATGTGCCCGGAATACTCAGGGAGATCTCCAGACTTGAACCAGGATCCTTCCCATATGCGATTGCCTCGTGGAGCATCACATTTTACCACTGCGCCACTATCTGGCACCCATCACTTAGCATAGTATTTTAAGGTTCATCCATGCTGTAGCACGTGCAGAAATTTATTCTTCTGTGAATAATACTCGGTCATGTGTTTGTATCTCAGTTTGTTCTTTCACTCACCTACCAGTGGGCACTTGTGTTGTTTCTTTCTGTTGACTGTTGTGAACATGCTGCAGTGAACGTGCTGCAGTGAACACAGGTGCACAAGTATCTGAACATCCTGCTTCTAACTCTTTTGGGTATATGCTACGAATGGTCTTGTTGGGTCACATGGTAATTCTGTTTTTCTTTTCTTTTCTTTCTTTTTCATTTCGTTCCTTTTCTTTTAACTGTGAATGCTCTCTCGAGAGAGATATAAAGCATTCCCCAGGAGAGGATGACCACACTTCTTTTCCATTATGTTCTTGGGATTTGGGCATGCACACACACATGCCTCAGCATATTTTTCAAATTGCTGGACCTGGGATTTGAACCACGTAGTTGGCCATGTGGGACCAGTCACCTTAACCACCATGCCACCTGGATGGCCCACCTTTTTTTTTTTTTAAGTTTGTTTTCTCCGAGAGAGAGAGAGAGAGGATCCCCAATAGGGTCTTACCATGCTGTGATTCTTTCTCTAGGCCTCCAACCAGCCAGGATCATGGAGTGCCCTGTGGGTGCACCTGGCATGTCTAGGCCAACCCAAGATCCAAACTCTGGGCTTTCCCACAAACCTCCAGCACATAACTGTGACTCAGGGTCTTTCAGATGGGAAACATAGATCTATGCCATGGGAACCTCCACCCTAAATGACCATTAGCAAATCCTGCCTGTGAACAGCGTGTGTTGCAGGGATGTAGCAGGCCTGGGCCCTGTCCTCTACGAGCTCATTGAATTGAAGAGCAGATGGGTACACAGGGAGACAAGGATAAGGTGGGATGCAAAGTACTAGGCAAATGTCAAAGCATGGGGTGAGGGGATTGACGCCCCCCCCCCCCAGCTTCCTGGAACTGCTTTTCTCTTTACCAAGCTTTGTCCACCAGTAAGTTGTTCAGTTGTCACAAAAGTTGTTGTGTTGCTGTTACCGCTGCCCCACTCCTGTACCTGATTAGCTGATGATGAAACCAAGGCCATGAGGGCCAACTTGTCCAGGGCCTCATAGCTTGTGGCTGGTAGAGACGGGCCTCGACACTGATCCTCGTTCACTGGCTGGAGCAGTGACGGGCAGGACTCAGGAAGGCAGACAGAAAGCAAGGTATCAGTTTGTGAATAATTAAACCCAACAGGCTACTTTTTATTTTTTTACAGACTAAACTGATAATTGATACTTTAATTGATTGGAACCATTGACCACTGTGCTGTAAAGATCTGGAGGAGAAAATTTAGAGGAGAGTCTACACTTGCCATGCTGCAGGAGGTCATAGCTCAGGAGGGCAAAGAGCTTGGATGCTAGCTCTTCAACTGGGCCTCAGTTTTCTTTTCCTTTATTCACGTTTGTAAAATGAGGATAATAACACCTGCTTTATATTTTGCCAATGAAATGAGGTCATACATACAGAAAGCCTTCCATTAATAATGCTGTTATTATCCTCACGAATGCGATTTCTCAGGAAGTTGTACAGCTACTAGGGAAGGTTAGTGATGATGATAGTAAGAGCGGCCCCCAGTTCAGCATAACAGGTACCATGGCAGACTCTGGGGCAGGACCTTGAGCAGCCACTGGCTGTCAACAGCACATAGCAGGGAAGCCCAGTGTGCTCTTGGAGCCTTTAATGCAGCGCCCAGCTGACATGCAGTGGGAGGAAGGAAGCACCACCTTTCCTGTCTTCATCAAATCCTCCCTGAGCATCCTCCCTCTATCAGGCCGTGTGTCAGAGACGATAATGGCCCATCTCCCAACCGTACGTGCACTTTGGCTCATGGCTGTCTGGGTGAGGCAGGCTGGGTGGGAGGGGAGGACACCTTAGACTGGCTTTGAGGAGAGAAGGCAGTAAAGTGAGGCAGGGGCTGATTCTAGGCTGAAGAATGAGAACACGTAAGACCCTGGCATGCATAGGCATATAGTAAAAGGGCAGCCTTGCTGTCCTTTATGAGCACAAGTTGGCGTTGCCACTTTCTTGGTCACATTAGCATCCTCTGGGCAGCAGAGCTTGGAGGAGGGCCTGGATCATGCTGGATGTGTAAACAGGTGGGGCTTCTATCTAGGTATGCCCAGGATGGGGTCAGAAACTCTTTTTTTGTTTGTTTTTTAGAAATTTTTGCTACGGGGCAGATGTACTTGCCAGATAGACAGACAGAAAGCAAGAAATCATCTCCCCGGGGGGAAGGCCATGCCTCTATCCGCTTTCCTCCATTGTCCTCTCGGATTCTGGGCATGCACACACACTGCATGAGTTTTAAGCCCCCAGGTCCAGGACTTGAATCACAGTCAACCATGTGAGTGTCCAGTGATGTCACCATTCTGCCATCTGCTGTTCCCCAGAAACTCTTCTAAACGGGACTTTCAAGGGTAGAGCCGTTCTTCCTATGTTGGTATGTCTATCCCTTCTGCCCTCACCAAAGGGCTTGAGGGGTCAGAGCAGGTGTGAGCCACAGAGATCTTTGAGGCTCAGGGCACTAAGAGAAGGTGATTTTATAGCCACGTTCACCAAGAAGCTGAGCACCCCTCAAACTCCACTGTGTGCACCAATAGCCTTACTTAGGTGCTGATCCCATTTCTCCTGGGGCCGGGCCTGCGCGTTTTGCATCTCCAGCAGCCCCGAATGATGGTGCTGCTGCTGGCCTGCAGTGCTCGGGAGAAGAAAGGCCACTGAGACCGTCTGCTCAAGCACGTGCAGATCTGACACCTTATGACTACGGCTCTGCCTTGGGCTTCCTTTGGCCACCAGATGAGCTCAGTGTGGATCTGTGGGGCAGCAGCTCTAGCTGGTTCCTGGTGGCTGGCCAGGCGTGTTCTACACTCTCCTCCAGAGCCTCGGGGAGCTGAGCTCGGCTGCCCAGCAGTAGCCTGCTCAGGGACACGCTCGCTCTCGGCTTCCTCCCTCCTCTGAAACTGCTCGCAGGCCTGTCCTAGTCTCAGATTCTGCTCCCGAAGAAGGCAGCTGCAGACATGATCACTGACAACCAATTCTGACTCTCTAAGCAGAAAAGGAAATTATTTTCATTTTCATAGAGATTTTTGCTATAGAGTGCTTGCACTCACCAGAGAGACAGAGACAGAAATTGAGAAATCACCCCCCAGAGGACTGGCCACACCTCAATCCCGTCTCCATTTTCCTCTTGGGACTTTGGGCAGGCATGCACATGCACCCGGTGTGAGTTTAAAGCCACTGGGTCTGGGACTCAAACCATAGTTGACTACATGGAACTCCAGTGGGGTAACCATCACACCACCTGCTGGTCTCGAGAAGGGCAATTTATTAGAAGCCTGCCAGGAGGCTCAAGAACCACACTTAGAGACCAGGCAAGAATCGGGAGAGGGCCCGCAGAGCCAGGAGTGGGTGTGTGTGTATGGGGATAACCATGACAGACTGGCCCGGGGCCGCCTGCTCCCTGCTGGAGAACGCATGACTGCTGCCCCAATTGGGCTTCACCCTCCTCTGGCTCTGGGTCTCCATTCAGTGGCTGTGCCTGTGTGACTGATCTCCAGAGGACAGAGGAGAATCCACACCTCTCAGATACCCAGTCAGGGCTGGGCACAGGCCCCTCAGTGGCCACCCTGTTGTGCTCACGGCACAGGAGGAGGCCGTGGGCTGGGACCCTTAATTGGAAAGAGCTGAGTGGGGATGGGTTCCTCAGCACTCCCCTTTAGCATCTACAGGAACTGTCCTTCCCGATTTTACTTTCAATTGCTCTCATTGCTCTAGGAAACTCTCTCTCTGTCCCAGGAACTGAAATGTAGCTACACAGAAACAGCCAGGGGGCCAACAGGTGGCATAGTGGTTAAGGTACTAGACGCCCATGTGGACGTCCCGGACCTGATGGCAGGAAACTCATGTGTGTACCTAAAACCCAGAGAAGGGATTGCGGCATGGCCAATCTGCCAGGGGGTGATTTTTTGTTTTGTGTCTCTTTTTGTCTTTCTGGCAAGCTCGCACACCTTATAACAAAAACAAAACAACTCTTGAAAAAAAAGAAAAAGAAAAGAAAGAAACAGGCAGAAAATTGCCCCAGAATGAATGGGATTTCAATCATTGTTTCATTCAGTTTTGGCCATCCTGGCTTCCTCTTGCCTCTTTGGGATCAAGGCCTGGTTGGTGGGCCTGTCTAGGAACTGGAGGTGGGGCAGGCTTCTGGAAGGTCGTATGGGCACAGTGACAATAAGGGACCACTCTAGGGTTGGCACCCTCTCCTGGAAATGGATGTCAATGTGGAGTAGCCTCAACTGCTTTTGCACCTGATGTCAGGTATCTGGGCACTGAGTGTCCTGCATCCTCATCCCGTAGGGAGTCTGTAAAAGACATTCTAGAGCTCCATCCTAGAACCTCAGAGGGCGGGATCTAGACATTGACCTGTGCGACAAGCACCCACCCAGATGCTTCTGATGTGGAATGTTTGAAAACCTTGTTTCAGTTCTTCTGAACTCCCTGCCTGTGGCAGCATTCCCGTCCTATCTTGGCGGGTTAGTGTGACCCTCCCTGGATTCCAAGCAGATCTAACATGAGAGGCCTTTTTCTCCCTCCCAGGTGCTTTTGTTGTGTTTTCCCTTTTGAGACAGAAAAGTTGGGGTGGGTTTCAGGAGGAGGCTGAGTCCAGGCCTGGAGCAACTAGGAGGGGCCATTGCTATTAGACAGTTGTTCAACAATTGTCTAGCCATTTGGCCCGAGGTGGGCCAGAGGCAGCTCTAGAAGGTCAGCTCGCACGGCCCAGGGAGTCGTAGCCAGCACTGAAATTCCAGATTTGGTGCCAGCACTCTGGGATGCTGACTGCCCCAGACCTTTATCCTCTCCTCCCCACAGGTGTGCGCCTCGACCGAGTACGTGGAGGCCGCCAGAAATACAAGCGACGGCTGGACTCGGAGAGCAGCCCGTATCTGAGCTTACAAATCTCTCCACCCGCTAAAAAGCCATGTGAGTACCAGGCGGCCATGCCTCTCCTGTCTGCATCAGTACCTGGAACATTTGACATCCCCTGGGGAAATGCCATCGACCTACCCCTGGGTCATGGGACAGTGTGGATCTTGGCGAGGGGACATCAGTGCCTGGCGTTGGTGGCAGACACTTCAGTTTCATTGAGAAGGCCTTTCCATATGGTATGACACAGAGCATGGCTCCAAAGTAAAGCACGGCCCAGTGTCCAGAACATGTCCCTCTCGCCACCTACCTGGAGTTTTTCTGGGCTCCTCTCTGAGTCATCAGGCAACTTCCCTTGGAAGGATATTTCCACACCCCATCACCGCTGCTTCTCTGTGCAGTCAGAATGGAGTGGTGGGGGACGGGGCTGAGGGGGGAGGTAACAGCCGTGTTTGACCTTCCAGGGGCTCTTAGGAACTTGACTTTTTTCCTGATTCATGCTAGGCCCTCCCCCTGGCCCCTTTCCTCTTTTCCTAAGCATTTACTTTTCCCTCTCTGGTGTGGCAGTGACCAAGATCGTCTCATACCTGCTGGTAGCTGAGCCAGACAAGCTCTATGCCATGCCTCCCCCTGGCATGCCTGAGGGAGACATCAAGGCCCTCACCACTCTCTGTGACCTAGCAGACCGGGAGCTTGTGGTCATCATTGGCTGGGCCAAGCACATCCCAGGTGAGTCATTTGGGATCAGAGCGAGAGTGTGGCCAGGGACCCCAGCCAGTCCCTCCCCAACCTGCCCAGCGGCCGTGGGTCTAATGCTTGGAGCCTGGGAAATCTTGGCAAATCTGTTTTCCTCTGGGGTCTTCTTTCTTCCTTGTGGAATTGGAAGGCAGCAAGTGTCTAGAAGATCCAGTAATATTTATGAAGTGCTGGGAGGGCTCTGGAACCACTTATTCTAGAAATGACTGTGGCTGGATCTACAATTGGTAATACTCAAAGAACAAGTTTCTTCAACTCTTTTTTTTTTTTTTTTTGGAGAGGTTTTTCGCTATAGGGCGCGTGCGCTCGCCAGACAGAGAGAGAGAGACGTAGAGACAGAAAGCGAGAAATCACCCCCCAGGGGGGATGGTCACGCCGCAATCCCTTCTCCTCCATTCTCCTCTGGGGATCTTGGGCACGCACGCACACGCGCCCGGCGTGAGTTTTAAGCCACTGGGTCGGGGACGTGAACCGCGGTCGACTACATGGGAGACCAGCGACATAGCCATTACGCTAATTGCTGGTTCCCATCTTCAACTCTTAAAAGACAAAGAGTAGGGGTTTTTTTTTTTTTTGGATAGACTTTATTTGAATTATGCTGGAAACAACCTGGGAGAGCACTGCCTTTTTGTAGTAGAGGCAGGTAGAGAGGAACGGTTGAGGGCGTGGGCCTGGGAACCGGGTCAGGATTCAGATTCTGGGTCTGCAGCTTGCTAGCTGGGCAGCCCTGGGCAGGTCATGGCCTTGTGAAATGGGAATGTGGGAGTCCTACTCTGTGGGCTTAGCCATGAGGATGAGGTGCGATCCTGGGTGTGAAGCCTCAATTGCCTGCTTGCTATTGCCACCTGCCACTGCCACTCGGACTGGATGGTTTTGGGGGCATCTGTGGTGCAGAAAATTATGTGCAGCATGTTTCAGGCCATGGAGACTTCCCTTTGCTGCATGTGCTTTTAGACTCGCTTGGTCTGGGTAGATAGTGTGAGCTGCTTTTTTATTTTATTTTATTTATTTATTTGCATTTATTCATTTGTTTTCATTGTACTCATCATTGTTATTTATTTATTTATTTTAATTTGAGCAAAGAGACACAGAGAGAGGGGGAAATTGAGAAAACAAGCTGCGAGGTCCAGAACTCGAACCACGGTCACCCATGTGAGAGTGTCCAGCACCCCCACCACCGGGCCATCTGCTGGCCCCTTATTTTTATTTTTGTAGCCCTGACTCACACCTATATTCTATGTTATACACACTTCTGCGTGGTCCGCTCTGCAGCTCCTATAAGACTTTAACAGCTCGGCCCATGGCATAGTGAAAACCTGCTCTTTGCCTCTGGCAGGGACCTACCATGGACTCTTAATTCTAGCTATGTGGCACGAGACAGATTATCTCCCTGTCTTTGGATCTTTTTTGTTTGTCACAGCTCTGCAGGGTGAATATAGCATGATGATAGAGCAAAGGTATCCTAGACTTTAGAGGCCAAGGCCCGCAGTCGATTGAGGTGAATCAGAAAGTCCTTCAGGGGAGAGCCTGTGTGTGCAACTTACAGGCAGGAGCCTTCCTGTGAATGGGCTCCCAGGGAGGCTGGATGACCTGGAGAAGCTGCTGGCTGACACTTAGCTGGCAGAAGTTGAGAGTTCCGTCTGTGGGACTCCCTGGGCATTCTGACTGGAGACGGGCCCCAGGGATCTGGGCTGGTATGTCCTTGCTAAGGAGCTCAGCCTCTGGGGGATTACATACTCAGTAGTTTCCGAATCTGCCCAGTGCTGGTTCAGCACAGATACAGGGTCAGGACAGTGCTTAAGACACCTCAGCCTGGATTGCTCCACTAACCCAGGGCCAAATGGGTACAGCGCCCCCCCTAGCCTCTCCTTCCACCCACCCTCCACTCCTGTCCCAGGTTAAACAGGTACTGCATCCTGGCTGTGGCTCAGGAGTGGCACCTGCCGGTCCCTCTAGCCACTGCTTCCTTTTCCTACCACCCAAACCCCTCAGTGCCTCCAATGGAGGGGAGCGGGACTAGGAGGCCCCATCTCCCCTGCGCCCACTCTTCCCTGTGCCTTTCCACCTCCCAGCTCCATCTTCCATCTGCGTCTAACAAAGAGGGCAGGGTGGAGCAGTGCAGGTGCTAGGGGCATAGACTTTGCAACCTGCAGCCTGGGCTCTGATCCCTGAGCTAGTAAGCTCCATCCTTACTAGCCTTGTGCAAGATATTTGACTTTTCTGAGCTTCAGTAGCTACATCTGTAAAATGGGAATCCTAAGAGAGTCCTCTTGGGGCCAGCAGGTGGTGTGGTGGTTAAGGGTGCTGGACTTTCACATGGCCAACCACGATTCAAGTCCTGAACCTGGCAGCTCTCTCTCTGTCTCTCTCTGGTCAAATTAAAATAACTAAAAATGAATAATTGAATACAGTTAAATAAAATTTAAAAAAAAATAGAGAGCCCTTTTAAGGGGCTGCGGGGAGACGGGCACACTCAGTGACCACTTGATAAATATGGCAGACTGCTACCTCAGTGGTGGTGGGGATTATTCACAGTGCTAACAGCTTTTTTTTTTTTTTTTTTTTTTTTTTTTTTTTTTTTTTTTTTTTTTTTTTTTTTTTGGAGAGGTTTTTCGCTATAGGGCGCATGCACTTGCCAGACAGCCAGAGAGAGACATAGACAGAAAGCGAGAAATCACCCCCTGGGGGGGGATGGTCACGCCGCAATCCCTTCTCCCCCATCTCGGGATCTTGGGCACACACGCACACACGCCCGGTGTGAGTTTTAAGCCACTGGGTCCCGGACGCGAACCAAAGTCGACTACATGGGAGTTCAGCAACATAGCCATTATGCTAGCTAACTGCTGGTTCCCCTAACAGCTTTCTTTAATACCATCATTCGGAATTCTTTCTGATGAAAAGAAATAAATGTAGGGGCTCATTTGTCTGTCTTAAATGCTAATTTGCCTATTTTGCATAAATTTGCCTGCTAAATGATTTGGACCTGACCTTCAAGTGTTTAGGGTAAAATTAATCAGTGAAATCTTCTGCCGCTGCATGTTGACCTCATGGTAAGGGCAGTGGCCCATCCAGTGCCTGGTATCTTAAGCTAATCAACTTGCTCCCACCTCGGATTGGGTGGAAGACTCATCTGAAGACTGACTCACTAGCCCTTAGAGCAGGTTACGTAGGGAGGGTGCAAGCCGGAGCCCATCTGGAACCCAAGTTGGCTCCTGTCCATGTGGTTTGCAGATACCGGCAGACAGACAGACAGAAAGAAGGACTGGCCACTTGAGACTGCTGAGAACTAAATCTCTGAGGAGGAGCCAGGCCGCTGTCCTTAAGCACAGGGAACCACATTTCCTGCTTCCTGGTCTGGCCACGTCTAGTCCAGAGCCTGGCATACAGAGGCACTTCATACTTGCCTTCGTACATGCATATTTAGTACTGGCTATATGTCAGGTCTCCTGCCACTTCATACTTGCCTTCGTACATGCATATTTAGTACTGGCTATATATCAGGTCTCCTGCCAAGAGTGTGGCTGAGATGACACTTATAATAACTTTGTCCCAAGAATCCCATTTGGAGCAAGGATGAGTTCCAGGGAGAACTGGGGACCAATTGGGATGCGCTTAGAATCACAGCCATCAGTCAGGCTGGTCTGAAGTCATCCTATCCCAAATGCAGGTTTTTACCTTGAGTTGAATTTTCCAAGTATCCGATTGGCCAGAGGGCAATCCCAAGTTTTTAGAACATCCACCTCTTCCTCGGCTTCTTATTCCCTGTGAGCCAAAGATCAGAGCGAGAACCATAGCCTTTCATAGGCTGCAGGTATCACTTGATGAATTACAGCTTCCAGGTCTTATTAGTCCGTTACTGTCCCTCCCCAGGAGAGTCTGTGGGTGTCACTGCCACCCCTACCCGCCTGGCTGACATGCGCATTGGGTCCCTGGAGGCCTCCTCGTGAAGGGTCCCTCAGCGGCTGGGCTCCCAGGTAGCCACTGTCTGGCCTGATGAAATACGAGCTGCCGAGTGACAGCAGCTGTGTCTGAAGGGGCCCCAGATCCTATAATTACATCTCCCTTTATTACCTCTGCTAATGGCCCTCCAGGTCGACAGAAACGATCATAAATTAACAGATTATGAACTCCACTTGCCACAAATTATGTGCTCTTTTTTATTTAATTCTAGGCACTCGTCGTGGTGCCAAGTCACTGGGGGATGGGAGACTAGGGAGGAACCTGATGTTATTAGATCCGTTGGTGCAGGGGAACTGGTTTTCCTGGGGCCGCAGAGATCAAGGTGGAGACATGGGAGCCAGGCCCTAGGCAGCCAGCTGGGGGAGGGCCACCTGGGGGGGTCAGCCAGGCACAGGGACCACCCTGCCCTCCTGGGGGCATAGGCTACACCCCAGCAGCTCCTCCAGGGGCCTCTGTCCCATAATGGAGAAGCAGACGTGGAGAAGTGCTGGGAGGAGTGCTCCAGCTCTTGGACTCACGAAGAGTTTGTGTGTGCTCCCAGGACAGATGTCAACTGTGACAAACAGTGGACATCAAGAGTTCCAAATCCCTCAGCTACTTTCTTTCTTTCTTTTTTTTTTTTTTTAAGAAATAATTGCTATAGGGCATGTGTGTTCACCAGAGAGACAGAGAGAGAAAGTGAGAAATCACTGCCCAGGGGATTGGGGCAATGGCCGTGCTACAATCCCTCCTCCATTCTCCTCTCAGGATTTTGGACACCCATGTGCTCGTGCCTGACATGAGATTCCAACCTCCAAGTATGGCACTCAAACCACAGTTGACCTGTGGGAGTCCAGCACCTTAACTGCTACGCCACCTGCTGGCCCCGAAATCCCTCACCTTAAACTACCTTGTCTGAATTTACTGTGTGTGCACAACCATTGTGTGTGAGACTGGTGTCTTCTCTCTTCCCCCACCACCCCTGGGTGACACGCCAATGTTTCTTTACACCTGCTTTTTAAATTCGATGATGTAAAATAGGACTCGCTATATGCTAACCGTCTTCGAAGTGTTCCATATGTTAGGGGTCTCTCCAAATAACCCCGGGAGGTAAGTGCTGTTCTTACTCCAGTGTGCAGGTGAAGAAACTGAGGCACAGACAGTGAACTCGTGCAGAGTCACAGCTAGTGACCGGCAGAGCTAGGACTCAGTCTGGCTCTGGCATCTGCCCTCTTAATGGTTACATCCCCTTCCTACTCCTGGGTGTATTTCCACACCCACACCAACAGTTTGACCTCATTTTTTCTACTGGCTCCTAATGTGCGAGTCATCTAGCTAAAAATTACATTGATATAATAATTCCATGTAGTACACTAGTTACATTTAGGCTGTTTTCTGCTTTAGGTTATTTTAATGATCTGACTATGTACCTAGCAGAAATTTTTACATTCTTTATCATCTGTGTATTCAACAAGCATGTTATGCATACTTTTTCTAGCAGAAATTCTTAACAGCCAAATTGCTAGGTTGAAGGGAACATGGCTTTATTATTATTATTTACCTTTAATCACTGTAAATATTTCTAGCATGCAATGTGGATTGGCAGAGCACAGACGCATTGCATGTCAAGCCAGTCACAGATAATACCATATGCAGTATCTTTCCATTCTCGTGTCTGTGTCAAATATTCCTCCCTCCTTGAGTTTCTCCCTTCCCATAACCATCCATCCCTCCTTTTTTTTTTTTTTTTTTTTTTTTGTGAGTGATTTTTTTGCTATAGGGCACATGTGCTCACCAGAAAGACAGAGGGAAACAGAGAGACAGAAAGTGAGAAGTCAACCCCCCCCAGGGGGGATGGCCATGTCGCAATCCCTTCTCCTCCATTCTCCTCTCGGGATCTTCGGCGCACAACACCCGGCATGAGTTTAAGCCACTGGGTCTGGGACTCGAACTGCGGTCGACTACTTGGGAGTCCAGCAACATAGACATTACGCCAACTGCTGGTCCCACACCTCTCCTGTTTTTTACTTAATTATATTTACCATTTAATTTGATTTTTGAACATCTAAAACATTGACAGAGTTTCAAAGTAGATAAAACCGTGGCCAGCCAGTAGTGGAGCGGTTAAGGCAGCTGGATCCCAGATGATCAACAGCATTTTTCAAGACCCAGACCTGGTGGCTTCAGAGTATGTTTGTGCCCAAAATACAAAGGAGAGAATGGAGAAGTAGGGACTGTGGTATGACCATCTTCCCTGGAGGGTGATGACTTCCGCTCTCTCCCTGTCTGTCTCTTTCCAGTGAGCAGACACGTCCTTTAACAAACACTAAAAACAAAACAAAACAAGCAGATGAAAATACTTACACAGGAATCTCACTCCCATCCCTGTCTCCTCTCACCTCCTAGAGGTAACCAGTTTAATTAATCCTTTTTCAAGTGTTTTTTTTTTTTTATTTCAAATATTTCAACCATTTTCAAATGTTCCTTTTTTCAAATATTAGAAAATATTTCACCTCTTTCAACTGTTAGAAAATATCAACTATTTCCTCCCTTTCCTTAGACAAAGTGAAGCCCCCTATATTCACAGTTCTACACTTTGGAATGTCCATGTGACTTTTAAAAGCTATTTCCAGAACTTTTGGAAGAGCAGTTGGCATGTAATGTCTATGTCACTGGACTCCCATGTAGTTGACAGCAGTTCTAGTTCCAGACCCGGTGACTTAAACTCACGCCGGGCGCGTGTGCGTGCGTGCCCAAGATCCCGAGAGGAGAATGGAGGAGAAGGGATTGTGGCGTGGCCATCCCCCCGGGGGGTGATTTCTCGCTTTCTGTCTCTCTGTCTCTCTCTATCTTTCTGGCGAGTGCACACACCTTATAGCAAAAACCTCTTAAATAAAAATGCTATTTCCAGAGCTTTTTAAATATACTCAAGGAGGAAGAAAGACATTGGGGGCTGAGTTCATACCCAGCCAAGCAGAGAAGAGTTTAGGAACAGGGGTCGCAGGGACATCCTCTCATGGGCTCTAGACTGTCCAAGTCGTTGTCTCCCCTTCCTCCCCCCACGAAAAAACAGGTCTACCCCTGACCTAGGCAAAGGCAACTGAAGCTGAACTTGACTCTAGAGATCTAAGGGGGTCTGACAAGTGCTTTGGGCCTATCACCTGGGAGTCCAGTCCTGTGGCATCTGTCCGCCCTCTGCTCTGTGCTGTGGATGTTTGTAGGGGACCTTCTTTCCTTCGAGCTGCTGGGTAGGAGGGTGACTAGCTCTGTCTGTGCTCCTTGGGGGCTCAGGGAAGGGCATGGTGGCAGCACAACAGGTGCATTCTCGCCACGCTGCTCTGACTCAGCCCCCAGGTGCCCCATCTGCAAAGCCTCCTGGACTCTCACTTGGCCCACATCCCCCTGTTATCTGTTCTCAGAGCCCTCTGGTCATCCTAGCTCTTTAGGTTTTTGTCCTAAGGGTGCATGCCCTCACCAGAGAGGCACAGAGAGAGGAAAGGTGAGAAATCACCTCCCAAAGGGGTGCCCACACTACAATTCCTTCTCCATTCTCTTCTCGGGATTTTGGGTACCTATGCACACACACCCAGCACATCCAGCATGATTTTCAAGCTGTCAGGTCTGGGACTCTAGCCACGGTGGACCATGTGGTAATCCAGTTCCTTAACCACCACGCCACCTGCTGGCTCTGTCATAGCTCTTTTTACAGCTGTGACTTTGTTCTGCCTGTGATACTTGGTTTGTGCTTTACCCACTCCATATAAGCTCTGGAAGGCAGGGAGCATTTCTGGTTTGAGCACACCATTCTGTGTACAGGGCCTAGCCCAGGCCTGGAACTCGGCAGAGACTCCGTGAATAGTAGCTGATTGACTAAAGGGGCAGATGCACTCCAGTAACATTTTTTAACCATTGTACCTGCACAATTAGCCCCACTGGCATCTCCTCCTGCGTGTGCCGAAGCCTGGCCCTTACCTCCCTTTCTGCCACCTTCCTGTTCAGTTGTCTGCAATTTCTCCCCTGCCCTTCTCCTCCATCTTCCCACCCAGTCTGTGTGCTTTCCGAATCCCTCCGGCCCCAGTGCAGCACCCAGCCCTCCCCCTCCTGTGCTGGCTGATTGGTATCTGTTAATTAATGTCGCCCAAGGCCTCTCTCCTACTCAGAAACCTGATAAGGGAAATTGGATGTCCATTTCTATCTATCTTTTATTACCTCCCGGCTCCCCTGGCCACTGCAGCAGCCACGCGTCCTCTCCCATCTGGTCACCACACACACACCTGATCTCTCTGGGACCAGCTTCTCCCCGGAGAACCAGCATCAATCAAAATCCACCATGCAGCCGCTGTTTTGTTGATCACCCATGGGTTCTGGAAGCCAGGTGGTGACCCAAGGCCTAGCTTGTCCACATGGGGTCTGGGAACAGTGACTGACTATGTGGAGAACACTCCGAGGGTAGTGGGTGGCCCGCCAAGTCACCCATCGCCTCCAGTGTGCCCTGAGGTTGACCAGTCATGTACCGTTGGAAAACAGGGAGGGACAGTGGGTTTTACACTGAGGACAGCAGCTGAGTGGTGGAGAGACCACAGAAGCCCAGAGACATAGGCCAGTCCAGGAACTCGGGACTGCCCCGGGCCTCCAGGCATATCCAAAGAGGAAAAGGCCCGATGCCTGTAGTAGACCTCGTGTCAAGAATATTAGCAAGCGCGACCGTCTCCTGCACCTGAGCTAAGGCGCGGTGAGCACCGACTGCTGGGAGCGGTGCCAGGTGCGTTTGGGCATCGCCTATTTTCACCCCTGCAGCCTCCCCACGTCGGGAAGCAGCATCCAGGCCAGGCTGGTTCTCGGTCAGCGGGATAGAGCAAAAGTTGCTCGACAGCAGCACTGCCCCTGAAAAGTCTCTTCCTTTTAACTGTCCACAGAGCATGGTGCAAATAACTTTGTGGGTGCTCGCCCTGCTTCTGATAAACCTGGAGTGGTTGGCACCAACCACTGGGTGCTGGCTGGCCCAGTGACGTGACTGCCTTGTGCTGTGGTGACGTCTGAACAGCAGCTCACCTGCTTACTCTCTCATTCTCTGTCACTTGCTTATAAATCAAGGTGTTAATTGCCTTTACCTAAGTGAAGTGTGCGTGAGATGCAGTTGTATATTTTCTCCACTTGGCAGAGGAAGACTTCGAAGAGCTCAGTTAATACTCTCTGCGTTCTGTAATTATGGTCTCATTGAGACCTCACTCCGACTCTCTGAAGCAGGTGCTCTGGCACGCATTTCATAGATGAGGAAGCTAAGGTTGCAAACGTGGCATGGCTTTCACAAGGTCAGTTGACAGCTAATAAGCGCAGAGTCAAGGCCCAGGCAATTTGTGGAGCACTCTGGACAGTCAGAATCCTGGAGCCTTGCGCATTCCAACCTGGTGATGATGATGATGATGGAGTCGGCCTCCTTGCTAACAGGGACGGGGAAGCTCCCATGATTCTAAGCTTACAGAATAGGACAGCTAGGTCATCAGGACATAGAGTGGTGACCTGGGCAGAAGGGCTCTGACCCCCGGGGTGAAGGGCTGTCTTGAGAGTAAGTGTCCCCAACCCCAGGGGCTCTTGATCTCCTGGCATCCTGAGGCTGCAGTCTCTGGGACCTTCTTCCTTGGCTGGGAGGGGCCTAGAAACTCCCCGGAGTAGAATAGACCCCCTACTGCTGCCTCCTGTCTCTACTATGAATCCAAATGCATTCACTTAATCAAAAAGCCTCTGCAGACGTTTGAAAAATGCCATAGAACTAACAATGGTACAGATAATAACCACTGTCAACATTGACTGAGCGCTCATTATGTAAGACTTCCTTGAATTCCAAGGCTGACTCATTCTCCAGGGAAGGACAGTGAGGCGAGAGCTGCACAAGGAAGCCCCCAGGCAGCACAGGAGAGGCAGGGAGGCAGGGATACAGCCACTCGCCCCCACCCTCACCCTCAGTGAGCCCCAGGGAGGCTCCTGACAGGCTGTGACCTCCTTGCCTCCTCTTCCCGCAGGCTTCTCAAACCTCTCGCTGGGGGACCAGATGAGCCTGCTACAGAGCGCCTGGATGGAGATCCTCATCCTGGGCATCGTGTACCGCTCGCTGCCCTACGATGACAAGCTAGTGTACGCCGAGGACTACATCATGGACGAGGAGCACTCCCGCCTCGCTGGGCTGCTCGAGCTCTACCGGGCCATCCTGCAGCTGGTGCGCAGGTACAAGAAGCTCAAGGTGGAGAAGGAGGAGTTCGTGACGCTCAAAGCCCTGGCCCTGGCCAACTCAGGTGAGGGCAGGTGTGAGGCCGGGAATGGGGAGCTTCGAGTGGCCTGGTAGGCATAAGGCCAGAGAAGACACCAGCTGGCTGTGACGGGGAGATGATGAGAAGATACTAAAGCTTTCTGTCGCCAGAGATTGTGTAACGGGTGGCTGGAGTCAGAAAGGCAGGGATGAAGGAAGGCTAGCATTGGTTGGGCATTTCCTCAGCCTTCCACATCCAGACCAGCACCCCAGTGAAGGACACACATTTTGGAGGCCAGCCAGCGGCATGGTGGTTAAAGTGCTGGATCTCACGTGGCCAAGTGTGTGATTTGAGTGTCGAACCCAGCAGCCTGAGAAACACAACGGGCACATGTGCGTGTGTGCCCAAAATCCTGAGAGGAGAATGGAGGAGAAGAGATTGCAGTGTGGCCGTTTTCTCACCCCCAGGGTGCTTTCTCTCTCTCCCTCTTTCTCTGTCCCTCTCTCCATATCTCCAGCAAGTGCATGCATCCTATAGCAAAAATTTTAATTATCAGAAAACCCCCCAAAAAGATGGATTCTTGAGGCCAGTAGTTAGCTCAATGGCTGTGTCGCTGGACTCCCATGTAGTCGACCACGGTTCGCGTCCCGAACCCAGTGGCTTAAAACTCATACCGGGCGCGTGTGCGTGCATGCCCAAGATCTTGAGAGGAGAATGGAGAAGGGATTGCGGTGTGGCCATCCCCCCTGGGGGGTGATTTCTCTCTTTCTGTCTCTCTGTCTCTCTCTGTCTGTCTGGTGAGTGCACGCGCCCTGTAGCAAAAACCTCCCCCCCCCAAAAAAAAAAGAAAAGATGGATTCTGGAGTCAGATTGTCAAGGATCAAGTACATCTTGCTTTTACTACGTGGACAAGTCGTTTCACTCTGCATCTCGGTTTCTTCATCAGTAAGATGGGGACATAGCAGCCCCTACTCCACAAAACTGTTGGAGGGATTTATTTCTACATAATTACATTACGCTTACAACACACTTCGCACATAATAAGTGCTCAGCTTGTTCAATTAGATATGAATTTATTTACTTATTTAATTTTATTTATCATTATTATTTCTTAATTTGCTGCAGGGCACATTTTGCTGCAGGGCACATGTACTCAACACACACACACACACACACACAGAGAAAGTGAAAGTGAGAAAGCAGGCCACCAGGTCCAGGACTCAAACTGTGATCAGCCATGCAAGAGTACAGTGCCTTAACCACCATGCTACCTGTTTGCCCAGGTCATCTGATTTTAAAATCAACTAGAATGATACACACTTCTGTATCTTTCAGACAAAATGCCGGGCTGGTGGTAATACACCACTTGAGAGAAGCCAGATTCCCCATAGCAATCACAGTTCGAATCCCCAACCTGGACAGCCAGAAACACACTGGGCACATTAGAAAGTACCCAAGGCCCAGTGGGTTGGAGGGCTGGAAAGAAGGAATTATCATGTCACCAGACCCTGTGGAGGGTGCTCATTTCTCTCTCATGTACATACACACATGCTCAATCATGAATAAAGAAAAAAATTGCCCAAGCACAAGATAAAACTTTCCCCACTGAATGCTGTTAAAAAGGAGGATTCACTCCATTTCCTTAACATCTACCAACTTCTGGCTACATTGTCTGGGAGAGAGGTCTGGGCATTGGAAAGTGCCGGTAAGTGAGTGTGATGTGCACCCGTAGTCACTTAGCTGGGTGCCGAATGCTGAGTACTGGGTGCTGGGTGGGGGTGGGGAGGAGGCAGGATACAGGAGGAGGAGAAATCCAGGATCCCTGCCCTAAAAAGAATGTGTGTCAGGAATGCACACACACACTCAGTTCTGGTGCAGGTAGCATGTGGCAGCTAAATGCTAGGACTGGGTCAGATGGACCCAAGTTCAAATTCTAGCTCTGACATTTCCTAGCAGAGTGGCCTTGGGCCGCTCAGGGTCTCTGTGCATTCGGTGGGGATATTCTGAGTTCCTCCTCTAAGCATTTGTGAGCACTAAAGATCGACCAAAGATAAAGCACTTAGCCCAGAGGAAATGTTCAATAAGTATTAATTATTATCGTTGTTATTAATGTTAGAGGAAACACAGTGTTACCAGCACATGGCAGAGGGCTAGCTGGGTGCCGGATAGAGACCACACACATAGAGTAGCCAGCTGCTTTGCTCAATATTGTCCTACTTTAGCTGAAAGCCCCAATCCCAGCAAGCCCCTCGGTCCCTGGCAAACTGGGACAACTGGTCACATGGCTTTATGGATCATGCAGGGGATATTGTCGATGCTCTCCTCGGACCCCCTTTACTGGGTTGGTGTGCCCACCCCATCCCCCAGCTGCTGAGTTTTGATGCCAACACCTGCCCCCCTTCAGCAGATCTGTGTCCCCCTCTCATACATCAGCAGCCAATGATAGAGCCATGCAGGGGAGCAGAGGCTGGATCAGAGCCCCACATGGGACCAGGCTGAAGTGGAGGCCTCATCCTTGCCTTGCTTGCTCCTCCTCTGAATTTCCAGCTTCCTACTTCCTTTCTGCTGAACACAAACCTTCTGTAAATCCCTGCAACTGGACCCCTGCCTCAGGCTCTGCTCCCGGGGAACATGACCTAATACAGGGAGGGAAGTTGTGTGTGTGTTTTTTTTTTTTTTTAAATTCAAATCCTTTTTATTAGTAATAAATGAATATGAAATAATAAAAAGTTTACATATAGGGGCCAGCAGGTGGCCTGGTGGTTAAGACACTAGATTCCCATATGTCTAACCACAGTTTGAGTCTCTAACCTGGAGGCTTACTTTATCACCCTTTCTCTCTCTCTCTTAAAAGTGCATGTGGCCTGTAGCAAAATTAAATTAAAAATAATTATATAAAAAGTCACACCCAGCATGTGTGCATGCATACCCAAAATCTTGAACAGAAAATGGAGGAGAAGGGGTTGTTGTGTGGCCATCACACACCCCCCCCCAACACATACATTCCCCTGGAGGGTGTGATTTCTCACTTTCCCTTTTTCTGTCTCTCTATGGGGAACACATGTGCCCTATGGTGAAACAAACAAAACAAAACAAAACAAAAACTTTGCATACATCTGTAGAAATCATTTCTACCTTAAGATTCCAAAATCGGGGAACCAGCAGTTAGCATAATGGCTATGTTGCTGGACTCCCACGTAGTCGACCATGGTTCACGTCCCGGACCCGGTGGCTTAAAACTCACGCCGGGCGCGTGTGCGTGCGTGCCCAAGATCCTGAGAGGAGAATGGAGGAGAAGGGATTGCGGCGTGACCTCTGGGGGGTGATTTCTCGCTTTCTGTCTCTATGTCTCTCTCTGTCTGTCTGGCGAGCACACACGCCCTATAGCAAAAACCTCTCCAAAAAAATAAAAAAATAAAAAGATTCCAAAATTGTAATTTGTTTTGTTGGAGACTGCTAATGCTGTTATTGTTTTGTTTTGTTAGTTTTTTGCTAGAAGGAACGTGCAGTTGCCCAGAAGAGTGAGAGAGAGGGAGAGAAAGTGAAAAATCACTTTCCAGAGGGGATGGTCACACCACAATCCCTTTTCCTCCATTCTCCTCTCGGGGTTTTGGGCACGCACACACACACATACCCAATGTGTTTTTTACGCCTCCAGGTCTGGAACTAGAACCACAGAGAATGCCATGTGGGATCCTGTGCCTGAACCACCATGCCACCTGCTGGCCCATCTTTTATTTATTTGTTGTTGTTGGTGGTTTTAGTACAGCTTTAGATTTACAGAATACCTGAGCAAATAGTGTATAAAGTTCCGTATTGCCCCCCACCCCGTCGTCTCTCCATCCCCAGCATGATGTTTCTTCCACTGGTGTGGTCATCTGTTGCATGTAGTGAGTCATACTGGTACATTATTATTAAGCAAAGTCCATAGTTTCCATTAGTGTTCCCTCTGTGTGGAACTGTCTATGGATTTTGACAAATGCATAATGACATGTCTGCATCACAACACATTATGCAGAGTACTTTCATCGCCCCGTGCTATTCGGAGCGAGGCATTTTAGCTAGCCTTTGCAGAGGGCTGGGAGTTCTGATGAGCAGGGGAGGAGAGCAAAAGGCTCAGGAAGGCAGACCCAGCCTTGGAGGTTAAGTCTGCCATGTTGGACTCTCCAGATTCATTCATACCAGAAACAGCTCAAGCTTGCCTGTGTTGGGGGAGGCACAGGCAGAGGTGGAAGGCCACTCACCTGTCTCTCCCTCCTTTCCCCCCAATGCCACACTGCATCGGCTTTCAGCTGCTCTTGCCTTCACCTCAGACATTCATGCTACCCTCAGTGGTTGGTGACATGAACCCATTAGGGACTTCTGTTAACATCAGGCATGGCCTGAGTTACACTTTGTCACCTGGAACAAGGTTCCCAAAAGCTGGACTCCTTACCCCAGTAGCATCTAGAAGGCCATCCTGTGGTTTGTGATGCTCAGCCTTGGCTGACCCTCAAGAGGGGCCACGCGTTGCCTGTTGCGGAGGACTACAGCCTTAATGGCCGCCACAGGGAGGTGGCCCCTTCCTAGCCCCAAAGGGTGAGAACAAGGCTCTGGGCCTGCTGAGGAGGTATGCAGGAAGCAGGCTGGCCAGTCCTCTGTTTCTTTCTTTTTTTAAAGTAATGGTTTAAAGCAGTGCATTTCAAAGTACCTTTGATGAAAGACCAGTTTTTAAATGTTTTAATATGTTCAATCCATCATGAACTAATCATTTTGTAAGATACGACAAAAATGAGTTATTAGAAAAATGAAATAAAAAACAGATGTACAGAACACAAGCTCGATTTTTAAATTATTAGATATAACAGACATAAGAATGACCATGTCTCTTTCCCGTCGGGCTCCTAAATGCTTATTTTCAATTTCGTATCACTAGTAAAAACCAGGGGGCGTACTGCAACCAGTCTGGCCACCACACTTTGAGCAGTGGGTTTAAAGCTTGTACTGCAGGGTCTGACAGACCTGAGTTCAAATCCCACCTCTGCTGCCTGCTTGCTGAGTGTCAAGCACTGTAGCCTCTCTGGGCCTCTATTTCCTGGTCTGTAACAGGGAGGATAGCGGCTCATTGTGAGGAAAATGCAGGGAAGCTCCCTGAGCCCTGGGTGTGCTGCCTGGCACAGCTACCTCCCAGCTCACAGTGCTGGGTGGCTGTGGGGAAGAGGAGCTGCCTCCAAGGGAGATAAATCTGAACTCAGAACCAGAAAGAGAGCCAAGGACCCCTGATGTGAGAGAGGCCCACGTAAAGGGCTCAAGGAGGGGAAGGAAAATGGACTCAGCTGGGTCTTGGGGCAGGGGATGAATCAGTAGGGTGGGCTCAGTGAGGGGAGAGCAGGCTTGCTCAGGAAAGACTCAAAACACAGTATGGAGTCCCACCAGCTCAAGGGCTCAGAAGGGCCTGGGTTGTAAGGGGTTCAGAGAACCATGGAGGTGGGAGGAGAGTGACCTGACCCCAGCCGGAGGGAGGAAAATCACCCAGGCATGGTAGCAAGTGTGTTGGCTGGAGGAGAGATGGGCCGGGGCCCCTGGGGTACTATTGCTACAGGCGGGACAGGTCAGGTGTGGGTTCGGTGGCCGAGGGGCTGACACTTAGCAGAAGAGCCAGCACAGCAGAGATGGACTGTGGCCCCCCACAGCCCCTCGGGAGACTCTGGCCACCGTTCACCCCGCATCCCAGCCATCTCCTAGGCTCCCTGACAGCAGAGAAAATTCATAGTCATTGATTTTGTAATTAACAGTTTATCAATGCCATAGATACAGGCTCGCTGATGGATTGCAAAGAAATTAATCTTGCAATGTTATTTTATTTCATTTTTTGTCGAAGGCAGCTGTCAATCGTGGCCTCCCTGGGGAGGATGAGGGAGGTGAGAGGATGAGGAGCGGGAGCTGACGGGAGTCGGGGAGTCTGGTCGTGGGCCAGCACATTTAGGGTGCACGCCCTGTAGGTGGCTGAGTGGAAGAGGGGGCCATTGCTGCTTCTCCTTAGCTGGCCAAGGAGTCCTCCCTGCCTTGGTAAACGGAACAGGGAAATGTGGAGGGGAGGCAGGTATGGCCCAGCCTGAGTCCTCAGGGTAATGAGGAGGCTAGCTAACATTTGTTAGGTGCTTGCTGAGAGCTACTGTGCCATTTTACTTAACCCTCACCACCACCCTATGAGTATGAATTCTTCTTTGCTTCATTGTTCACATGAGAAAACAATCCCAGAGAGGCTATGTAACTTGGCCAAAGTCACACAGCGCCTAAGATCCTAGTCTTCTTCATTCTGCGGCTCCCCACCCACTGGAAAGGCAGGACTCTGGAAAGTACGAGCCGAGTGTGGACCTAGTGGGTTAGAGGGTGTCACTGGGGGTCAACAGGGCCACGTAGCTGCCTTTAGGAGTCTGGTATCTAAACCAGCCCAGTCTGTGAAGGAATTGCCCTGCTCTTCCGAGGAGTCAGGAAATGCAGCCAGCCTTCCTAGGGACCCGCCAAGGTGGGCCCCTCACCCTAGTCACACACGCCGTTCCGCCCCTCCCCTTGGCCAACCTCATCTTGCAGGAGGTTTGTCTGGGTCATGAGGAAGGTCAGAATCTGGGTAGAGTCCTCCAGGGAGCAGGTTCTAGGAGATTCCTTTTGCTTTTGCGCAGATCCAGCTGTAACTCGGCTGTCTGCAGGTGCCTCCCTGCTCTGCTGGCAGTTAGGTAAGTGTTTCAGTGCTCCCAACTTATGGCCTAAGTGTGAAGCCCTCCCCAAGATTCTCGAGACCTCCCAGCAGCACCCTTGCCCACAGCCGGGCACCCGACAGAGTTCAGCCCCTTTATGAGTGTCTGCCTTCTTACTCCGGCTGGCATTTCACAAGGTTAGGGGTTGCCCCGAAGAGTCACGTAGTCCCCGTGTCTGCTCACAGAAGCAGCAGCTGTCATTGTGATGCTAGGGCAGTGTCAACGGAAATAACCAACTCTGCAAAAATAATTAGTAATGCGGTTTATTTCTAAGCACAAATTTGTGTGGCCTAGACTGGAGAGGAGGCAAAACACGCCTCTCTCTTGGGATGATCAGGTGCAGGGGATCCTTTTATTTGATTATGAGAGTGAGAGAATTTAGTGAAGAGCTTTCCATTGGCCTGGCCCCAAAAGGTGGGACACGTGGAAATGGGGCTTGTAAGGTTTGGGAAGGAATTAGTAGAGTGTACTTTAGCAAAGATAAGGGGGCTTGTACCAGTCACAAGATACTTTCCCAAGGACGGGATGTTGGAAGTCCTGGTATCAGTGAGTCAAAACGGTCTGTTAATGATTGGGGGCGTGACTCACCCATTACAGGGACACTGTGCCAGGAACAGGATGTAGGAAGATTTTTGTTATCAGATGGGCCAAAGTGGCCTGTTAATGTCTGTGGGCGTGAATCATCCCGGGCCTCCTGGAAGGGATTTTAGAAATAGGAAAAAGCAGTCAGACTTCAGTCCTTAGCAGCGATGATGACAGGGCTGGGTGGCATCCCACTACCCAGGGACTTCCTTGGGACAAGACTGTTCTAAACCCTTGACCTGCATTAAAACCTTTAGCCCCTCGAGGTAGGTATGGCGATGACCCCATTTTACACATGAGAAAAAGAGGCACTAACTTGCCTAAAGTCACAGAGCTAGCAAGTGAGGGCCACAGGACTGCAGCTTTGCTTGTCCAGCTTCAGGGTCCCCCGGGCACCTCCAGGGCACCCCGAAGGTCTGCACAGGCTCAGACTCTCTGAAGTCTCGCTGCCACCTCTTGGTGGTCCTCCAGAAATATCTGTTCTCCATGAATGCGGGTCAGTTCCTGGGTCTGCTGTGAGCCCCTGTGACCTCACACTGGCCACCTCACCTCTTGGAGCCTCGGCCAGCCTCTCTCTGTGAAGTGGGGGTCTTGGAGACAGCCCTGCCTGCCCGCCTGCCTCCTGGACCCACGGGGCAGCACCCCGGCAGCCCGCTAATGCTCGCCCTGTGCCCACAGATTCCATGTACATCGAGGACCTGGAGGCTGTGCAGAAGCTACAGGACCTGCTGCACGAGGCACTGCAGGACTATGAGCTGAGCCAGCGCCACGAGGAGCCTCGGAGGACGGGCAAGCTGCTGCTGACGCTGCCCCTGCTGCGGCAGACGGCCGCCAAGGCCGTGCAACACTTCTACAGCGTCAAACTGCAGGGCAAGGTGCCCATGCACAAACTCTTCCTGGAGATGCTGGAGGCCAAGGTCTGATGGGCCGGCACACGGACCAGGGCCACCCTCAGACAGACAGACAGACAGACAGACCGACATGGAGACCTCCACAGCCACCAGCCTGGACCTTCAGCCCCCGTATCGTGGCTCTGAGCTGTCCCGAGGAATGGGTTTCCCACCCCTGGGCAGTGTGTGCAGACTCCTGGGTGCAGGGGTGGGGGGGACGGGGAGGGAGGGCAGGGCAGGGGCGTGGGGCTCATCTGTAACTGGCTTTTTCTTTGGTATGTTTTTCCTTTGCCTTGGGCAGTGCTGAGGCTTGGGCCAGGGCTGACTTCTCTTGGGACTGGAGATCACCAGAGGAGAAAGCCCCCCATCGCCCTCTCCCAAACCCCCAAGAGGCAGCATGGACACTTCCTGACTCCGGCCCCTCCCACTCTGGGCGGTGTGCAGTGCCCAGGAGAGGCAAACTCAGGTTGAGGGCCAGCTGGAGGCGCTCCTTTCGCAGAGGGTAGGCACTCGGGGACAGCAGCATCCTTCCAGAGGCCCTGCCTGCTCCAAGGTCCTCCTGGGCCTGCATAGTCCACACAGCTACTCCGTCATCCTTCCTCAGCTCCGGCCAGGGCACACCACGGGTGAGCTCGCTCGTTTTCCTGGGCACTGCCCCCATCTGCCTGTCACCGCTGCACGTGCCCACACCCCCCCCCCCCCCCCCCCCCGTCCTCCTCTCCCCGACCAGGAGTCCCTGCTACTTCCTGACCCTACCTCAGAGCTCACTCAGTGGGTTCAGCCAGCCAAGGTGACTCCAGGGCCCGCAGACAGGAACATGCTGGCTCAGAGAAGAGCAGGAGCCAAGACGTATTCCCCAGAACCACCCCCTCCTCCGTCCCCTCCTCCTCAAGAACAGGTCCAGCCCAGGTGCCGTAGAAGTTCATCCCCGGGCACCGTGGCACTCCAATTCTAGGCTGGCAGTTCTCAGAGGATCAAGGCGGGGCTGGGAGAGGCCCCAGCCAAGCACAGAAGACCCCACCGCAGAGACAGCAGGCAGGGTCCCCTGAAGCAGGAGCTGTGGGTCACAGCCTGCAGATCCTCCCTGGCTTCAGGCTGCGGAAAACTGCAGAGGGCATCCGCCTTGCATCCCAAAGGGCTGGGCATGTCGGTGCCACAGCAGGGGCCACCTCCTGCCCCCCTTTGACCAGAACGGTTTAGGCAGACTGAGAAGGCCCAGACCTCTGTTGGGCCCCGCAGTCCCGTTTGCCCAGGACTGTCCTGATTTTAGCATCACACGTCCTATGTCCCAGGAAACCCCTCGACCCCAGACTAAGGGGGACAGTCGGTCGCCCTACTTCCGTGGGTGGCCATGAAGTCAGCTTTACCTGCTCAAGGGCAGCCCGAACCTGTGCTGACACGGTCCAGGGCGCCGTAGAGAACCTCCTGAGTGTGAAGGGGACAGCTCACTGAGATGGAAGATGCCCCTTCCAACGCAGAGCGACCCACCTGGGAGGCCTTTCCTGCAGGCCCCGACCTTGCCCTCCTGGACTAACCTCCTCACCCCTAGGACACCAGGGGGCTGGGCCGCACCTCTGCAGCTTTCTCACAAAGCAGCTGCAGCTGGTCCCAGCCCTTTGGCCCTCCACCCCCCAGAAACGCCTGGTCTGGGCTTCTGGGTCGTCCCACACAGGTGGCTGACACCTCTGGTGTCCCCACCTTGGAAATGTCAAGGATTACACAGACCTCACCCTCTAAAGTGTGCCTCGCCCTCTCTTTCGCCTGCCGGGAATCCTGAGCATGTCAGCGTTGGAGTTACGTTCTCGGAGGTGTCACCCCCTGGTCCTCCGTGCAGCTGCCCTTTGTGCCTGGTCTGGGAGGGTGCCCAGTTTACGGCACAGGCACCTCTGCAGCAAGAGACCAGGGCTAAAAAAATCAGAACCTCTAGGGGCAGTGCCCTTCGGGTTTGAGCCCCCACAGTAGAGAACCTCACAGTGAGGACTTAGGGCATGCTCTGTGGGGGCCTCACAGTTCTGTGTACTGAGGGGGTGGGACAGCAGGTGGCATCTCATCACTGGCCCCCTGCTCTCTGCACAAGCGAGGGGACCACAGGCTTGTACACAACTGGCATCTGCAGCTCATCTTTCCCAAGGAAAGCATCTCTGCTGTGGAGTGGATGGGTGTCACCCAGGGCTGCTCTGCCTTGTCAGAACTGGTGCTTCTGCAAGCGCCCTGCATTAGAGCCTCTCGTGGGGTGGGGGCGCAGCCCTGATGGCTGGGGACCTGGGGGGAGCAGCTTTACACTGAAATTTCCAGGTGCAACAGGAAATGTATGGGAAGCAATGGGAACTTCCGGTGGGAGGAGCCCCTGATGCGTCTTTGGTGGGGCCACTGGACATCCAGGAGAGTGTAGGGGCCAATTTCTGGGTTGAGAGTAGCCAGACCTGGAGCCTTTCTGCAGAAGGGATGGGAGAGACCGAGTGCAAGAAGGGGAAGTGAGGAGAGTTCAGGAGGTCCTGTTCCACCCCCAGTCAAACACAAGGGAACCCAAGTTTAACCCCAGATACGCCATTTTGGAAAATCTGTAAAGAGGGAACAGCCCTTCTGAATTGTGCTCATGATACAGGTCATTTGAAATGAACTGAGAAATAAAACAAAAATCCAACCATGGAGAAGGTGGTATTGGCTGGGTTTTGTCTGGTCCCCTTGTCCTTATCCTTTTCGAAGGTTCCCAATTGGCTTTGTCCTGCGTGAACTCCATGGTCGCTCCCAGTTTGTGCAAATGGGAAACTTGGATTCTTTCCCAGGCTGCAATTTAAGAACCAAGTAAGCAGATCTCAAGCCCAGATCAGGGTTTGGAGGCTGTGGCGGGGCCCTAGAGGAACTAGAACCTACACCCAGATGCTTCCCCCAGCCCCCTGCAAGTAGCAGAATTGGCAGGGGAGGTGACAAACAGGAGAAGACCTGAAGGCCCAGGGTCCAAGCCCACGAAACAGCACCAAAGAAAAGCACTATGGGGAAAGATTGTTTTATTTTCTAATAATGATAATATGGCTGGAATGGCTTCTTAAGATGTATATATTTTTTAAACGGCAGTCCCTTGTCGCAGCATCACCCCCCGTACGTATTTCTGCCTCTGTATATGTTCCCCCAAAGACCCCCATGTAAATCAAAGACCATAGGACCCTCCCATCCTGGTCCCATGTATCTGCAATCGAATAAATAAGAAAAGGCCTATTGGAGAGTTTCTTCACACATTCTCTTTCTGGGCTTGCTGTTCCCTGGACAGCACTGCCCTTGGTTTTCAGAATGGTGCCAGGAGAGGCCATGGGGACAGCCAGCTCAGCCTTGGAGGTGCTGGGAGTCATGTGGGCCTTGAAAAGGTGTTTGGCAGCAAAGCCCAGGGATGCAACTTGAGAAGGAGGGTGCAGTGCAAGCAGCTCCCCTACTGCTTATGCATTTTCTACTAATGGTGAGGGGCTATTTTTATTAGTGTCAGAGAAATAGAACATCAGATACATGCGGACCAGAAGCAACTCCCTGACTTGGAATTGAAACGCATCTGTGTACACATGCACGTGCATAATGCTGACAGCACAGCCCGTGTTCTGGGCATAGTCGGGGCCAGTAAGAAGTAGAGGGGAGGGTCTGAAAGAGCTCGAAGAGGATTGTACCAGGTTGCCTTTTACTCTAAGAAACACTTCAACTTGTACCAGTTTGCTGGGTTTATTGCTGTGGATATATGTGAAGTCCAGAAGTGGGGAAGGGTTTGGTCATCCGGCAGGGTTCGTGTGATCCAGAAGTTAAAGTCAATAGGGTTCTGGCTCTACTCTTCTCATTCTCTCAGTTCTGTCCTCATTCTCAAGCTGGCCTCTTTCATAGTAGCAAAAATGCTGATAGCTTTTTATTTCATAGACTCGGGGAGAAGGGGAAAATCTCTCCCTGTAACCCTGGAAAATATCCTTTCTGAACCCCAATGGTTTTTGTGCCTATCCGGCGAGTCACTCTGACTAGTTTGAGATGGGACCTGTCTCTTGTGTAGCCTAACTGCTACACAGTAGAAAAGCAGTGGGTTGGAAGTCTAGAAGAAGCCACAGTCCCTGCACAACCCTTGTATGTAGACAGCTCAGGGTCTGGTCAAGTTTCAATGAGCTATTTGTAAGTTACCTGATGCGCTGAAAGATAGAAACCACAGGTTCTAGCCACAGTGATGCTGCTGGCCTTCCAACCACATTCCTGGGGAAGGGGTGAAATCTAGAAACTTCTTATCTTATTCCTCTTTGCTTGTCTCTTGAAGAAAAACAACAATCAGCCTGATCGTACAGGTCAATGTTATGGTGATATTTTTATCATCTTAAAAGTCCCTAGGGAGATTGCTTAGACTTGTTAAGAGGAAACATTTCCACTGTATGATCTCAGAGGTCATAACATACACAGAAGGAATCACACATCCCCAGCCTAAACACAAAGAAACGAGGGGACAACCCTTTGCTTACTCCTTGGGAAGTGGAGATAGGCAGGGAGGTCTGGAGCAGGTATTTTCTGTCCTTCAAACCATGTATCTTAGGCAGCTGGCGCTGGATATCGTCTCCGGATACCAGATCTCCTGTGGGGTTGGGGCAAAGAGAGGATACCAAGGTCAGGTACGGGGAAAGGGGCCTGAGTGAATCTTTTCTGGCCCTTACCAGGGACCTGTGTCCTTCTTCATCTTTGTCCCAAGCAACTATGCTCTCTGCTCTACACTGAGGTCTCTACCGGGGTGGGGGGAGTGGGAGAAAGGGGGAGGCCAGTAGAGGAGAGGGACCGAGGACAGAGGTAGAAAGAACCATCCAAAGGAAAGTGATTTTGACTCAGAGGACATGTTCCTGGAAAGAGACAAAGCTCTCCAGCTTCCTCTGGAAATTGCTTTGTTTAAAATGCAAAGTGCGGATGTGTTTAGATGACACCTCGGCATCCACCACCCTATGTAAATGCCGACCCTGGGGAAGAGGAGCCCCTGTAAGTCACTCGGATCCCCTAATCAAGTGTGTGCGGGTGATGACAGGCCAAAGGAATAGCACAGGGACGAGCGACAGCTCACCACTCACCAGAGCCTTGATAAGAGGCAGTGGAGGGTGGAATCCAGCCCCAGGGGGCTGGGTTGGTGGGTCCACACTGGGCCCAGTGGTGAGGACAAACTGGGCCACTTGTGTCACCCCCAAGCTAGCCTCTTAGATGCCAATGAGCTGCAGCTGTAGACAACTGAAATCCAGAGCTCCACGGAAGTTGCCTGAATACTGCCCCAGGGGAAATCCAGCACCTGGTTGGTGGTGGGATGGGGCCCTTCAATCCAAGTCTGCCAGAGCCGGGCTTCATGGTGTTACCAAGTCCCAGTGACCCGGCAGAGGTTGAGGCAGGAGGTCTGTGGCATAGTGAGAGCCCGTCTGAAACACAGAACAAAACAGAATTCCAAGCGCGCCATCTGGTATCTCAATCAATTCCCATACCATAGCCTTCAGAGTGTTGCTCCAGACTGGGCTTGCGTATCTTCGATGATGAGAACTCAACGTCCTGGGGGGATTTCCAGATAAAATTCAAGATGCTCACCTACTTACATTTGCATTTCAGTGCAAATAAGCAGTGAGTAATTTTTAGTGTAAAATATTTTAGTATAAGTATGACCCCCAATACTATATGGGATTATTTGTTGTTTAGCAGAAATTCAAATTTAACTGGTGTCCTGTATTTTTATTTTCTAAGTCGGCCAACCCTGCGCCCTGGACAATCCATTACATTTTTGCACACGTTGAGTCACTAAACCGTGGGTTGAGTGCACTTCTCTGCCTTTCATTTCTACCCACCTCTCCCAGCCCCCATCCTGCTTCTGGGCCACCCAAACCAAGTCAGATCCCTTCTCTGCCACAATGCTTCAGGGATACCACCAAGCTCTCAAGTCCTCTCAGGGCACAGAGCCTGAGCTCTCAGACTATTCTCTGGTTGCTTCCTGAGTATCAACTTCAAACTGGATTCAGGAACCCAGCTATGTTCTTGGGTAGGTCCCTCTAAGAGACTGTGTCTTTGGTAAGATGGTGCTTAGTGATGATGGAGTCTTTCAATAGAATAAAACAAGCAGCACCTCCCCCAAACACATACTGAAAATTTTCTAGAACTTGACTGAAAAATGCCACAAAGGGCTAGAAGCATTTACTTTCTAGATCAATCTAGGAAGCAAAATTACTTCTCTTTAGCAGAGAACGCAGGGTGGAGGCAGTGGAGAAGGACTGAAAAATCCCACCATCGTTTTGCCTCAATTGTAAATTCATTTCGCATCCCAAAAGCTGGAATCCAAGAGAGCTGCCTCTTACCCGCCTTGAGACTTTGCAGTGTACATTGTGGTTCTGTAGAACCAAGACATGCCAGACAATGCCATGAATGACAGAACATATTAATGCAGTGTAGCTAATTAGGCAGGACAATGCTCCATGCACTTGAGCACCAAAAGCAACAATTAAGCCGTTTGCCACGCCAGAATTCGGGTGAATGTAGTCCTTCTTTATTCATGTAGCCAGCCGAGCCTCTATGAATTCTGTGCAGCCATCTCCACAGAACCCGCTGGATGTCTCTAACATACCAAGCACTGACATGACACTACCTTCATAGGCACAGATGCAGAAGAGGGCACACCTCTTGGGACCAGCAGTTAGCATAATGGCTATGTCACTGGACTCCCACGTAGTCGACCGCGATTCGCGTCCTGGACCCGGTGGCTTAAACTCACGCTGGGCGCGTGTGCGTGCGTGCCCAAGATCCCGAGAGGAGAATGGAGGAGAAGGATTGCAGCGTGGCCATCCCCCCTGGGGGGTGATTTCTCGCTTTCTATCTCTGTCTCTCTCTGTCTGGCGAACGCACGCGCCCTATAGCAAAAACCTCTCAAAAAAAAAAAAAAAAAAAAAAAAAAAAGAGGGCACACATCTTAAAACCATGTTAAGTAACCAGTAGAAACTTACATGGAAATTGCTACCTCTTCCTAGTAACAAATTAATAACCCAAGCAACAGAAGGAAGTTCCTTTTCAAGCATTTCCAAGGTATGAGTACAAATTCTGGGAGCTCCACCCATTTACAAAATGGGCATCTTTGTATATCAAAATATATAAGGCACCAAGTATGAGTGGGAGGAGGAAGGGGGTGTCCTTGCTACTGTTCACTTATTTTTTAGGTATAGGATGATGACTGTATGGCTTGCATTCCCATCAGCTAGCTCAGTACATAGATGCCAAACTTTCTATGGACATACAAAGAGATTTTGTTTCCCAATTTCTTCGTTTGATTCATAATCCCACCTTTCCAACTTTTATAGCTCTACTACATGTTTTGTTGGTAACGGTGATGACAATGATTCTGATTACTTACCTATCCCTGAGGGTCGAGAATAAAAAAGATGCAAAGACCAGAGATGGGCAGCCATGATACCTTGAGACCCTCCAAAAAGACTGCAGACCACCAGGCAAGTCCAAAATGTCTTCTGGAGGTGTCTATGTGGAACTCCACCTCAGCCCCTTCTCTGTCCATGCTGGTTCACTGTAGCAGCCTATCAGGGTTTCAGGCACACAAGCACAGGTGTGTCTGATTTTTTTTTTTTTTTTGAGAGGTTTTTGCTATAGAGTGTGTGTGCTTGCCAGAAAGACAGAGACAGAAAGTGAGAAATCACCCCCCAGGGGGGATGGCCATGCTACAATCCCTTCTCCTCCATTCTCCTCTCGGGATCTTGGGCATGCACACACATGCACCCAGCATGCATGTAAGCCACCGGGTCCAGGACTCAAACCACAGACGACTACATGGGAGTCCAGCTACGTAGCCATTATGCTCTCTGCTGGTCCTCTCTTGTGTTTTATGAGTTGCTGAGGCCAAGATTTGAACCATGACCAGCCATGTGGGATCCAGTTCCCGAGGCACTATCCCTAATCTTGGCTTTCTTCTAACTTCCTCATTGTCAAACATTTCAGTAACGTCACATGAAGACCCTGGATTTCTACACAGTTGTCCTTCTGTTGGAGGTCTCCTGTAGTCCCCAAACCCTAGAGAAAACTGCTCAACTTAGCTGTCTAGCGCCAGCATAAATACTAGTTCTTCAATATTCATTCCTGCACTGAACAAGTATTCATTGAATTCCTGCTATGTGTCTGACACATGGCTAGACACGGAAGCTACAGTAATAAACGAGACAGATGCAGTCTCTGGTTCCCTGGAGCTTACACACTAGTCGGGCAAGATAGAGAAAAAAGAAGAGGGAAACAAGCTCATAAAGTCACTTGCAAATGTAAATGCTAGAAAGGAACAAGGAAAGAGCTGAGAACATGAGGAAAGGCTAGCCATGTAAAGGGTAGGTGCCAGTATGTTCTAAAAAGGAAGCACGGGCAAAGGCCCCAGGGTGACATTGAAACTCAACAGGGGCCTCAGTGTGCTGTATTTTTATACTTTTACTTCTCGGTAGTTCTTCAGTGAATATCCCAACCTCCAGTAATTTTAAGGTCCCAAAGCCACCCCACCCCTCAACAGGTAACTTCACCTCCTGAGTCACGCAAGACAGAGCCTCCCATGTCACACACAACTTTCTGCCCTTTCTCTGTTCTTGAAATAAGATCTGTTCATATGAGGTGCCACGTTGTGGTGCAATGGTAAAACGTGATGTTCTGCAAGGCTGACCCTCAAGGGAAGGTTCTTGGTTCAAGTTCAGAGACCTCTCTGGGTATTCTGGGCACACTCTTGCCCATGATCCAGCCAAGGGCTGGGGATGGAGTGCAGCATCAAGACTCTCTTGGGAGTGCTGTCCCTCTCTCTCTCTCTCTCATTCTTTTTATTTCATGTATGGAAGAAATAAACTTTTTTTAGAAAAAGTATTCTGGTTTCTTTTCATAGGCAGCCCTTCCCCTTGTCTTTTTTAAATTTTTTTTTAATTTTTAAAATTTTGCTGTAGGGGATGTGCACTTGCTAGAGACAGAGACAGAGACAGAGAGGGAAAGTGAGAAAGCACTCCCCAGAGGGGGAGGGCCATGTCACAATCCCTTCTCCTTCATTTTCCTCACAGGATTTTAGGCATGTCTGCACATGTGCCCAGCATGATTTTTCTAGCCACTTGATCTGGGACTTGAACCGCTCAGTCAGTAATGTGAGATCCAGATGCCTTAACTACCATGCCACCTGGCTAGCCTGCACCCACTTGTCTTGACCCTGCCTCACCAACCCCTTTCGTGGCTTTGCTCTGCAACAATTTCCTCCCCTTGTACCTTCAATCTTGCCATTGCATTGGCTCCTTCCCTTTCACCTTCAAACCAGCTCAAATACTACCGTTCCTCTTCCAGCTATGACTTCATCTCTTTCTGTTCTCAGCGTTTGTCCCCAAGATATTCGATGTTTGGTTTCCTCACCCACTCTCCTTACCCATGCCTCTGTCTTCCACCACGTTCCGTGATTGCCCTGCAGAGCCATCTGTGCTGCCTTTTCTGCCTCTCCAAACATGTGGCTCTTCTCCCTAACTCTCTGGGCACGCCCCTGTTTTGTCTTTTATATTTGCCTGACCAGAATTTCATAGCGATTTCCTTGCTTGAATCCAAGTTCCTTGAAGGCAGGGACTTGTCCTACAGATGTTCTTGTACCCACAGCCTCAAACACAGTACTTTGCCTAGAGAAATTATTCAGCAAATGTTTATGAGTTGAATTCAATTAGGATCATCTTGGGCTTTCAGTAACCAATGTGGGAGAACTTCCTCTGGGGTAAATATAAGAGGGTTCCCCTCCGTGGCAGGGGGACCAAGCAGAACAGGGAGGTTGGATCGAAGGTGGGGTTGGGTGAGGGTGAGGAGGAAGGGGAACAGGCGGAGGGTGCCAGCTCTTACAAGAGGATGATAAATGATAACAGCACTGAGAACAAAACCAGACATCCTTCATGCTGTCAGAGCAATGAAGCCAGCACGTTGCCAGACGCGGGCACCAGACAGCACCTTGCTGTTGAAAGAGGCATAGCCTCTCGGCCCCCTTCTGCTCTGAGTCAACAGCACAATCCATCTTCCTTGGGATGTCTTCGGAAACTGTGTATCGATGGGTACCCTGGGGTTGGTGAGAGGAAGGGAAGTCAACCTGAGCCAGCTGTGCTTTTTAGTGTCCCTGCCTGAGGAAAGAGTGGTCTCAAGTGACTGTACCGGTCTCTTCCATGCCTGGGGTCAACCAGATGGGATTGGCTTCCACTTGTGTTGAGGGGGTTTGTCCCATCCTCTTTCATGGAGCATTAAAATATTAAAGTAAAGGTGTGCTGAGGATAAGCAAACTGAAGCACAACTGCTGCAGGTGATGAAAAGGTCCCAGAGACTTAGCTTTGGCATATTTTCTTGGTTTGAAGGCAGATGAAGTATCAAGTAGATGTCCTACTCTGAGAGTCAGTGAACCTGCCTGAACTTGGGGCTCAGCTTTGCTGTGGAAGAGTCAGGGACCCTCTCTGGATATTGATATCTTAATCCCTGACTTGTTGGGTTCAGAAAATAAATCCTAAGTTATCATCTAGTTTTTTTATTCTGTTATATCTGTACAACTTGGTGGACATCTGCGGGCTTCTCAAGCCCAGAATCCCCTTTCTGTCTTTATAGTAACAGGGCTCCACTTCTTTATTCCCTTTCCATGTAGTAGTAGTGAGGCTGTCGATCATATGGTCTTTCCCCTCACAAGGAATGGGGCCAGGACCTGACCTCACCAATCAGATGGTGGAACAGGGTCACATGATGGCAGCCTCCTACAGAATCTGCTCTGGTTCTAGCTAGCCAGCTACCCAGGTTTCTGTCCTCCCCAAGGTCAAATTGTCTATGACTTCTCTACTTCTGAACTATCCAGTGTTACTCTAGTAAAATCCCCTTTTATCCAGTACCAATGTCTGATGCAATAAATGACCTTGAAAAACTTTATTAGAATCCTAAATCCAAGAAGTGTCTGGAAATAGCACCAGCAGACTTGTCAAACAAGACACCTCCTGGTTTTGCTTTTAATACAAAGTTAGAGAACAATCCTGCTGAGTTTCACTGCTTGCTTCCTGTGATAAAACGGTACATGCCCAGCAACTGGAGATCCTTTGGGAATTCTGAGAGAATTTTGAAGTCCCCCTAAGAACATACGTTGTACATCAATGATACCTAGTATTTCACACGAAGCAAGTTCCTCTTTGTCCGTGACCAGAGATGTGTGGCCCCTGTAAATGAATGATGCTCTCCATTTGTCTTAGTCCATTTTTGCATGGTTAACAGAAGTACCTGAGACTGGGTGATTTATAAAGAAAATGGAAGTATACTCACAAAACTCATAATTCTGGTGGCTGTCAAGTCCAAAGGCATCACAAAATGGTGAAAGGCAGAGTTTTGGGGCAGAACAAGGCATGGTCTGTATTCATGTAGCTTCTGCCTTCCTCATTTGCTCCCCCTATATACACACCAGAACCCGATCATGGGGCCCCTGCCCTAATGATATTATTACACTCCAAGGCCCCACCCTGGGACACTATGAAGGAATTACATTTTCACTTGCCATTTTCATGGTACAATCCAAGTCCCAACACATGAACCTTGGGGAATACTCAACCACTGCTCATCAAGACGAAACTCCGAAACACAAACCATTGGAGACAATCCATCATTCAAACCATAACCCCATGCTAGCAGGTGAGGCCAGGTAAGTCAGCAGTCCATATAACCTCAGTAACTATACTTGATTCAACACTGTGACTGATAGCGTATAACAAATCAGTAGGGAAGTAGCCATTGAGTACCCTCCTTAGGTTTATAGAGTGAGACTTTAAACAAGTGTATTATTGAATGTCTGAAGCCTTGGATAGCTAGAAAAAATTAATTTGAACAATCAGAGAGTTCAGGCGATTCATCTTTGCTTATAGCATTTGGATATAAGAATGATAAAAGGAGATCATTTAGCCAGCAAGGGAGCAAGCCTGAAAAAGAATACAATTTTGGACTTTATCTAGGTCTAGGTCTTCCTTATGAACAGTGTTCCTTAAAATGTGTTTGTAAGATGTTCTTTGGTTACACTTGATGTTTTAAAATTTCATTTTGCTGTACTTTATTCATGTACATTAGGAAAAATATGACTAACATACCCAAATATATGATCTGACAGCTATTTTGCTTAGGAAGAGGCTAAATTAGACACATAGGCTTAAAAGCAAGTTAGTCTAAATAAAAATATTAAGTAAAAGACATAAAAGTAATATAGGTGGGACACAGATTTGATGAACTTTGTGAATATGCAACTGGAATGAATGAACGTGGGCAACATTTGTGCAGTGAAGCCGGGAGCTTCCCAGTTTTCCCAGCTCCCCCCCCCCCCCCCCCCCCCCCAACAAGCCACAGTGTTCTTCCTCACAGAGATGGGTTAGAAACCCAACTTGAGACTCCGAGCTCCTCTAGGCCTGAACTGAGCTTGATTCCTGTTGAATCTTCTGTGTTTAGTGCAGAGTCAGCAAATAGCAAGTATTGGTTGATTGAATGATAGTTTTATATCCTACTTTGTTCTAGAAAATAATGAAAGTACAAATATGGAGCAGGCTTGTATATAAACAAAGTATGGCACAAGTTCAGGTTTGTCTTTTACAACATGCTCATCTTGTCCAACTGGTCAACCAGTCCCATCTATTTGATAGGCAGTTTAATAACACTTCCTTCTATTTACTGCTATTCATCCCATTGCCACTGCCTGGGTCATAATCATTTTCTTCAACAAGTCTGCCCAGGGCCAGCCCCAAGGTACTGTGGTAATGTACTACTTCAGAGAAACTAGATCACACACAGCAAATGAGAACTGGTCAGCCTGAAAGACATCATACGTGTGTGAGTGCCCAATATCTGATGATCTGATGGGCTGGAGGAGTGGAGGAAGGAGATTGTGGCATGGTCATAACTTGTGGAGGGTGCTTCTCTCTCTCTCTCCCTTCCTCCTCTCTCCCCCACATGTATACACATAAACTCTGTCATGAATAAATAAACTTAAAAACAAACTTAAAAAAATAAACTTAAAAACAAAACTTACTTAACAAAATAAACTTAAAAACAAACAAACGAGGTCAACAGATGGCCTGGTAATTAAGGCACTGGATTCCACGTGGCCCACCCCCCAGTTTGACCCTGGATCCTAAGGCTTAAAGACATGCTGGGCACTTGTGTGTGTGTATGTGTGTGTGTGTGTGTCCAAAATTCTGAGAGGAGAATGGAGGAGAAGGGATTGTGACATGGCCATCCCTGCTGGTGGATGGTCACTCACTTCTTTGTGTCTCTTTGGTGAGCACATGCACCCTACAGCAAAAATCTAAAACAAACGAACAAAAAAGCCTACTCATACTTCTCAGTCTGGATCTTATGTTTCTACGGCACCTGCTTTTGTTTAATCATAGCACCTACAATGATGGGTGTCAATTAGTTTTTTACTTCTCTGCCTGCCATATAAATCCTTAAAGTCTTTGGGATCATGAGTCATGGCTTATATATCTGTATTCTCAGAACTCACCCCAGTGATGTACTGAGAATAGGTCCTCAGCAAATAGTTGGTGATGGAGTGGTTAATGGCCACCAGTCTGGAAAGTTCATGACTCATGGACTTTGGATCACCAAACCTCTTAACCTCATCAGTGGTGCTCATCAAATGTGTTTAACTTTCCATATTCTGGGCACATAGTAGGTCTGCATTCCCTGACTCTTGACCCTTGTAGTTGGATGAGGATCATTTTATTGTGGTCAATGAGTTATGAGAAGTGTCACTTCTAGGCTGAAGAATTCAATTCCCAGTGCTCTCTCTCTCTCTCAGCTGGCAAATGCTGGCAATCAGCTGCTCCATCAGTTGGAGTCCAGGAGTCAAAACAACACTGACTAGAGCCCCCAGCTGAACTGTGAACAACATGTCGGATGAATAAAAAAATAAGCCTTTGTCATAGTAAACTTTTGATTTTCCTTTTAACCAACATAATGTAGACTGTCCCAACTGACACTCCTACCTAGCTCATAGGGCTCCAAGAACTTTTCTAAGTTATATTGCATTTTTCTTTCCTCACACTGGCCCAGTTCACTGCCCATGCTGACCCCACCCTGACCAGCCACTCTTTCACCCAGATAAAGGAAGGAAGAAAATAATGAAGGAAAGGGGGGAGGCCATCATGTTGGTAATTGGGAATCCAGCTCAACAACCAGTAGGAAGACTTGGGCTCAGTAAATGTGAAGGCCATGGTAGGATCACTGCAGACCACCCATCCCTCAGACAGCAACAGAATTTTCTAATTTTCTTCTCTTTTATACAGCCAGTTACTTAAGACCACTAAAACTCACAGGTATTTACCCACTAAATGAATCTGGCCCCGCTTGCCCCTTGCCACATTCTTAATTCATGTGTACCCTGAGATAAACATATCCCATGGGGGGGGTGACACCTTACACAATGTTATACCTGAGCCACCTACCAGCTTTCCCTCCACTGTACTCACAGTGCACCCTCTGCTAGTCTCCACTCTTACTTGCCATGGGTGTGTGCATGGTTCTCCAGACAACCAATCCTATCAACCATACATGTCAGGAGCTATGGTTGGATACCAACTGACCCAAGTTGCATCTTGTTCCAGTCTCTGAGCCCTAGGGTCCTGATGTGGAGTCCATGTGCTTCCCTGCTTGGGGTTACATATATCACATAAAACCAAATGTTCCAGGCCTCCTCTCGCACCCATTACTCTTCATTAAGCCTAATTAGAGTGTCGCTGAATAATCATATTATTCTAATGCACCATGTAATGATTAAGAATAATGGTGATTTCCACTTCTCTTTCCCTGTCTTCTCCCACCTCCTTTTTCTCTCTTATCACAGAAAAGCTACATGTTTGTTATTATTATTTTTCTTTTGGAGAGGTTTTTGATATAGGGCCTATGCACTCACCAGAAAGACAGAGAGAAACAGAAAGCAAGAAATCGCCCCCAGGGGGGATGGTCACACCACAATCCCTTCTCCTCCATTCTCCTCTCGGGATCTTGGGCACGCACGCACATGTGCCCAGTGTGAGTTTAAGCCACCGGGTCCGAGACTTGAACCTTGGTCGACTACATGGGAGTCCAGCAATATAGCCATTACACCAACTGCTGGCCTCCATGTTTGCTTTTTAAAGGTGTTTTATTTGACTTTATTTCTTTCACTGGGAACTGGGAAGACCTTGGCTAGGTAATGACTGTGATAGTCATTTTACTTTGGCATTTTTGTCTCTTGGTGCCGGTTCTAGAACATGGCATCATATGTTTCCAGTGGGAATGGGGACAGGATGGAGAAGAAGAGGGTAAACTTTTTTTTTTTTTGGAGAGGTTTTCGCTATAGGGCGCGTGCGCTCGCCAGACAGACATAGAGAGACATAGAGACAGAAAGCGAGAAATCACCCCCCAGGGGGGATGGTCACGCTGCAATCCCTTCTCCTCCATTCTCCTCTCGGGATCTTGGGCACGCATGCACACGCGCCCGGCGTGAGTTTTAAGCCACCGGGTCCAGGACGCGAACCGCGGTCGACTATGTGGGAGTCCAGTGACATAGCCATTACGCTAACTGCTGGTTCCCAGAAGAGGGTAAACTTTATGCAATGTACATATTGGGGGTGATCTGCTGGACATTTGCTAATTAATTTCATAGCAATCCTGCAGGGTAAATGACATTACAGCTATCGTTCTCATTTTACAGATGAGTAAATTAAGGTTTTTCAAGGTTGCATGGAATAATGTGAAAAGAATTTTGATTGGAAAGTATCAAAAACATGCAAAAGGTAGACTCAAATGATTAAGATATTGGAGAATCTCAAGTATCTCCAAAGAAATACTGGCAATTTTCAGAATCTGGAGCCTAACTTTCCCCATCTCTCAGTGAATTGTGTGCATGATAATGTGTTATCTCTTCCCCTTTATCTCACGTCTCCTTTCCTATCCTTTCCCCATTCTCTTCTCTTCCTGCCTTCTTGGCTTTTACATGGCCAACAGCCCAACTTTAGCATCAGGAATTCTTAGCTCCAGCTTCACCAACAAGCTCAGTTTTATAGCCTCACCAGGTCAACCTCACCTCCCCACCACTGCTTCCAAAATTCCCAGCGGTATCTGACAATGTCAGCCTATCTTTTCAAGTTTGGTCACCAAGTCATAGGTCACTAGGGCAGGTAAAGGATTGGGATAAGGAACCCACCCTTGGTTCACTGGGGGAATGAGTAGGGTGAGCACTAGGTCATGTATTACATAGGTCTGTCCTATCCAGAGATAGTAACCTTGGTAAATATCATAAACCATGCGTAGTATAAGAGATAAACTGAAGCTCAGCTCATGCCCTAAAGTTGCTGTAAAGAGATTGCAGAGATGGAGAAAGAAATGATTCGAGAATGGGAAGGGTGATTCAAAAGTGGAGACTCTGAAACATAAGACCTTAAGTAAGATCACAAGGCAAATATTTCAAAGACTGATGGGGTTCCACAGCAGTTGGGGAGAACTCTGTTTTCTGAAGTATGCTAAGCACACTAACTCTTCCTGCCTATTGTAGGCCGTTTGAATGATCTTTGTGGTTCTGGAGATTCACCAACACAAGAGTGGTCCAGCTAGCCAGAAGGATGGAAAAGAAGAGCTGGGAGCACTATACAATATGGAGAGCATTATACCTGCAAAGTGGATGCAAGAGGACAAGCAGGGAAAAGAAAGGGAGAGAGATCATGGAACTAAGCTGCTCTTCTGAGAATCCTCCCTGCATGGCATCACACAGAACATCACCGTGTGTCGAAATATCTTCCTTCCCAAACTCCCCTGATCACTTGGTTGTATACACTTGACAAGATTGGTTGGGTAGAAGTGGCAAACTGCTGAGCTATGAGATCTTGATGCTCCTTCTTCCTAAATAGATAGTCTCCTATCTTCAAAATGTCCATCCTGAATCAAGTCTCAAAATAGAAGGATCCTGGAAAGCCTACTAACAATCAAAGATGTATATCATTGATGTAGGGGAAGGAGCATGGATTCTGGAATCAGAAGGATCTGGGAAAATCTCTTAGCCTTTTTGAGTCTCAGTTTTCCCACATGTAACATGTAAATTGTATGCTTACCTCATAAACTGTCACAATTCATACAAATGTTTAACACATTGTAGACAATTAAATATCTATTGGAGGGCACTCCCTGTAGCCTAATGGTTACAGGAGCTAAATCTCACATGACTGACCACAGTTCGAATCCTGGCCATGGTGGCTTTCATGAGTGTACATGCCCCAAATCCTAAGAGGATGGAGAAATGGAGGAGAAGGGATTGTGGTGTGACCACATCCCATTGTGGGGTAACTTCTTCCTCTCTCCCTATCTCTCTCTGGCAATAAAAAATAAAACTAATTGGAGGTAAACTCAGTTTTTATTTATTCCTACAAATATGTCTTACTGAATTTTAGATCTTGAAAAATAACTTTGGTAGTTCAACAGGTAGTGTGGTAGTTAAGGCACTGAACCTCACATGGCCAAGTGTGTGGTTTGAATCCTCAACCTGATGGCTTGAAACACACACTGGGTGCATGTGTGTGCATGCCCAAAACTCTGAGAACAGAATGGAGATGAACTGATTGTGGCATGGCCATCCTCCTGGGGGTGATTTCTCACTTTCCCTCTCCCTGTGTCTCTGTCTCTCTCCACTGTGTGCATATATCTTGTGACAAAAATCTAAAAAAAAAAAAGAGAGAGAGAGAGAGAGAGAGAGAGAGAGAGAGAGAGAGAGAGAGAGAGAGCTTTGCTGGGTATAGATTTTAGGTCAATCATTGTTTTCTTTGCATATTGAAGATAAGGCTATCACTGTCTTCTAGCTTCTGTTATTGCTGCTAATGAGTGAACCATCAAGAAAGAACCATTGCTTTCTTTCTCTCTTTCTTTCTTTCATTTTTTCCTTTTTTAGTTTTGTTATAGTACATATGCACTCACCAGAGAGAGACAGAGAGAGAAGGTGAGAAAGAACCCCCAAGGAACCACAGTTCCTTTTCCTCCTCCATTCTTCTCTCTGGATCTTGGGCATACACACATATGTGCTCAGGGTGTTTTTCAAGCTGCCAAGTGTGAGATTCAAACCACAATGGGTAATGGTTATAATAAATATATCAATTGAAACTTGTGGAGACAATTGTCTATCAAATAATTGGTGAATTTGTACTTAAACTTGTTGTGTATAATAGTACGATCAACATTTTTAGCCTTTTAGTTGGAAAATTTAATCCTGACATTCAATGTTATTATCAATATGTATGGGCTTATTTTTTTTCTAGTTGTGTTATGTTCTCTTCTATTTATTGCCCTTTGGTTTTCCTGGTATAGTATTCCCTTAAGTATTTACTAAAGAGCTAGTTTAGTTTTGGTGAATTCTTTCAGCATTTGTTTATCCGGAAATGATTTTATTTCTCCTTCTTCTTTGAAGGATAATCTTGCTGGGTATAGTACTCTTGGCAAAAAATGTTTCTCTTTCAGCATTTAAAATGTCTTCCCATTCTTTCCATGCCTGCATTGTTTCAGTTGAGAGATCCAATGCTAGTCTAATGGAGTAATGTTTGTAAGTAGCTTGGCATTTCTCTCTTGCCATTTCTATAATAGTGTCTTTATCTTTAATATTTATCAATTTGACAATGATACACCTTGGAGAGGATATTCTTATGTTATTGTATATCTGCTTGGAGTCCTTTATATTTCTTGGATTTGGATGTCCACATGCATCTCTAAATTTAGAAAGTTTTCAGCTAATACATTAACAGTATAAAAGAGATTTTCTATTCTTTTACCTGTCTCTTTGCCTTCTGGAAAATCTATTATGTGGTTATTAGACCATTTAATAATGTCTAGGATTTCGTGTGTGTTATATTGATTTTTTTTTTTGGAAAGGTTTTTGCTATAGGGCGCGTGCGCTCTCCAGAAAGACAGAGAGAGACAGAGAGACAGAAAGCAAGAAATCACCCCCCAGGGGGGATACCTATGCCGTAATCCCTTCTCCTCCTCTCGGGATCTTGGGCACACACACACATGTACCCAGCGTGAGTTAAAGCCACTGGGTCTGGGAGTCGAACCGCAGTCAACTACATGGGAGTCCAGCAACATAGCCATTATGCCAAATGCTGGCCCCTGTTATATTGATTTTTAATAGTTAGTCTTTTATTATTTTTGGTTGCTTGGATTACATCAGAGGTTTTGTCTTCAAGGTTAGAGATTATTTGGGGTGATCTAATCTGCTGTTGATACCTTCAAGGGAGATTTTTATTTCCTGCATCATATTCATTATCTCCAGAAGTTCTGTTTGATTCTTTTTCAATATGTTTACCTTTTTATGGAGTCCCTCTTTCAAGACATGGAAAGATTTTCTTATTTCCTAAAATTGGTTGTCTGTTTTCTCTTGCATCTCATTGACTTTTCTTACAATGAATACATCGAATTCTTTTTCTGACATTCTGTGATCTGTTGTGTTTTATCCATTGCTAGTGAGGAGTTATTCTGTTTCCTGTGGGGGAGATATTTCCAAGCTTCCTCCTATTTCTTGGGGCTCTACTTTGAGTTTGAGTCATCTGATATACTGATTCCGTCCTTCTCCCAGGGAGTACGTTTCAGTAGCCGTGTGCTCTTGCACTTCCCTATGGTGTGCGTTACCTCTATGTCAGTTTCCTTCCTCTATCATGGGTGAGAGTGTGGAATCCACAGAAGGGGTTTTGGATTCAGGTTTTCAGAGAGGAGCTTCTTTCCTTTTACTGTTAGAGGGGTTGTGGGGTGTAAATACCACCAGAGTCTCCTGTCATTAGGTGTCTGGTTCCTACATACCCAAGCCTTTCTGCTCCCAGTGTGGATGGAGGTGGATCTGGATAGGTAGAATGTAAGATGGTGTAACACTTTGTGCTGCTCAGGCCAGAGCAGCCCCTCCTCCCGCACAGCAGACTGGGTAGGGGACTCTGGTGAGTTCATGCCCAGTGGCCTGGCCTCCTTGTTCTTGGGTGGGTGAGGGACAGAATACCATCAACACACATGGGGCAGCAGCTCCTCCCTTCTGTCTCTGGGGTTGCAGGAACCAGGTGTAGGTTCTTGAAGGACAGAGGAAAGACAGCCTTCTTACCTTTTTCCTCTCCCGAAGCAGGCTGGACAGGGTATCCCTAATGAGCTACAGCTGAGCAGCCTGGGGCTCCCTGCTGTTCCTCTGTCTCTCCCTATGTGTGCTTTTAATTTAAGATAATTATAGATTCAGATATATTTGTAAGAAATAAAACAGAGATCTTGTATATTTCTGTCTTACCTAGTTTCTCCACATTGTACCATCCTGTGAAAGAGTATAATAATAACAAAATTGAATTGTTGAGAATGATACAGTCAAGATAGAAAACTCATCTGTCCCCCCAAGGCTCTCTCATCTTGCTCTTTTTTTAGCCACACCCACTTCCCATCTCCAACGATTCTTAACCCCCGGCATTCACTAATCTGTTCTCATTTCTATGATTTTGTCATTTAAAAAAAGTTATAGGAATGGAATAATAAGTATATGCAATCTTCTGGAATTGTTTTTTTTAATTTGACAGTTCTCTGGAGGTTTATTCACCCCTTTTTCTGTATTCAAAAAATAAAAATTAAAATGCTATACTTATTTTTATTACTGAGTAGTGCTCTATAACATAGATGTACCACAGTTTGTTTAACTTTTTGAAAGATATCTAGGGACGAGCAGATGGCCTAATGGTTCCATCACTGGACTTCCTCGTAGTCAATTGCGGTTTACATCCCAGACCTGGTGGCTTAAACTCACGCTGGGTGCGAGTGCCCGTGTGCCCAAAATCCTGAGAGGAGAGTGGAGGAGAGGGGATTGCAATGTGGCCACCACCACCCCCTGGGGGGGTGTTGATTTCTCACTTTCTGTCTTTTTGTCTCTCTGGCAATTGTATGTGCCCTGTAGCAAAAATCTCTCTTATTAAAAAAAAAAGTAAGACAAGTAGGCTGTCTCTAGTTTTTTACTATTATGAATAAAGCTGCTATAAACATCCATATAAAGGTTTTTGTGTGAGCATAACTCTGTTTCTCTGGGATCAATGCTCAGTAGTATAATTTCTGGGCCATATGATAGTTGTATATTTAGGTGTTTTTTTTTTTTTTTTTGAGAGATTTTCACTATGGGGCGCGTGCGCTCACCAGACAGACAGAGAGAGACATAGAGACAGAAAGCGAGAAATCACCCCCCAGGGGGGATGATCACGCCGCAATCCCTTCTCCTCCATTCTCCTCTCGGGATCTTGGGCATGCACGCACATGCGCCCGGCGTGAGTTTTTAAGCCACCGGGTCTAGGACTCAAACCGCTGTCGACTACATGGGAGTCCAGCAACATAGCCATTACGTTAACTGCTGGTTCCCTGTATATTTAGTTTTTTAAGATACCACCGAACTTTCCTCCAGAGTGGCTCTACTAATTTACATTTCTATAAGCAATGTATGAAAGATTTGGTTTCTCAGCACCTTCTCTAGCATTTGGAGTTGTCACTAATTTTTATTTTAGTCATTCTGATTGTTACGTAATGACATCTCATTATGATTTTAGTTCACATTTCCCTAATGTAAATGATGTTGAACATCTTTTCACACACTCCTTTGCTAGTTGTATATTCTCACTGGTAAAATATATCCTTTGCATTTTTTCTTCCAGAGAGAGAGAACGTAATCCCAGTGGGGCATGGTCACATTGCAGTCCTTTTCCCTGCATTTCTCCAACCTATCAGGATTTGGGGCACACATGCACATGCACCCAGTGTGTTTTTCAAGAAGCTAAGACTAGGACTCAAACCATTGTCAGCCATGTAGGATCTGGCTCCCTACACACTGTACTTAATCACTATACTATGGGGCCAGTCCCAAGTAAAAGTTCTTTATATATTCTGAATTCTGGACCCTTGTCACATATGTGGTTTTTAAATATCCTTCCTCATCCCCAAGGCTGTGCTTATCTCTTCATTCTCTTCAAAGTCTTCCACAGAACAGAGTTCTAATTTTTTTTTTTTTTTTGGAGAGGTTTTTGCTATAGGGCGCGTGCGCTCGCCAGACAGACAGAGAGAGACAGAGAGATAGAAAGCAAGAAATCACCCCCCCGGGGGGGATGGCCACACCGCAATCCCTTCTCCTCCATTCTCCTCTCGGGATCTTGGGCACATACGCACATGCGCCCAGCGTGAGTTTAAGCCACCGGGTCCGGGACGCGAACTGCGGTTGACTACGTGGGAGTCCAGCGACATAGCCATTATGCTAACTGCTGGTACCAGAGTTCTAATTTTAATAAAGTTTAATGTATTATTTTTTTCTTTCATGGATTATGCTTTTGGTATCAAGTCTAAGAATCCTTTGCCTAACTCTAGGTCCTGAAGATCTTCTCTATACTATCATCTAAAATTTCTGTAGATTTACAGTTTGTATTTAAGACTATGTCACTTTGTGTTGATTTGTAGAAGGTGTGACACTTAGGTTGAACTTTGTTTCTTTTTCTTTTTCCTTTTCTTTCTTCTTTCTCCCTCTCTTTCTTTCTTCATTCTTCTTTTCTATGAATCTCCAATTGCTTCAACACAATTTATTGAAAAGACTCCATTTTCTCCATTACATTGCTTTTGTATCCTTGACCAACTTCAGTTGGGTATGTTTGTGGGAAGTCTACTTTTGGGCTTTTTATGCTGTTCATTGATCTATGTGTCTCCCCTCTGATAATTACACACCATTTTGATTATTGTAAAATTGTACAAATTCTTCTTGAAACATGTGTTAGCTTCCTCCAGTGAAACTATCTGGGCCTGGAGATTTCTATTTGGGGAATTTTAAATTACAAACTCAATTTCCTAAAAAGCTATAGGATTATTCAAATTATTTCATAATGGATGAGTTGTGGCAGTTTGTAGTTTTTGAGGAATGGGTTTATTTCATCTAAGTTGTCAAATTTACGTTTGCCCCGGTGTTTGTATTTGGTTATTATTCCTTTGAAGCTTGCAGCATCTGTAGTGGTATCCCTTGTTCCACTACTGATATTGTTAATTTGTGCTTTCTCTCTCCCTCTCTCTGTCTCTTTTTGCTAGAAGTTTGTCAATTTTATTGACATTTTCAAAGAGCCAGCTATTTTTTTCCATTGATTTAATTTGTTTCTATTTTCAATTTTATCGATTTCTGTTCTTTATTATTTTTTTCCTTCTCCTTGTTTGATCTTATTTTTCTAGGATCATGAGGTGGGGGCTTAGATAATTGATTTAAAACAGTTTTCTCCCCATAGGGCACATGCGCCCACCAGAGAGAGAGAGAGAGACAGAGACCGTGAAAGGGGAAGTGAGAAATCATCCTCTTGGGGGTGGGGGGCATGCCACAATCCCTTCTCCTCCATTCTCCTCCTGGGATCTTGGACAAGTACACACATGGCAGGCATGAGTTTTAAGCCACCGGTTCAGGACTCAAACTGCTGTCGGCCATGTAGGAGTCCAGTGATGTAACCACTTGGCCATCTGCTGGCCCCAATTTACAACATTTTTACTTGGGACGAGCAGGCAGCATAGTGGTTAAAACACTGGACTTTCACATGGCCGAAAAAGGTTTGAGTCTCAGACCTGGAAGCTTGAAAATCATGCCAAGCGCATGTGCGTGTGTGCCCAAAATTCCAGGAGAATGGAGAAGGGACAGTGGTGTGGCCATTCCCCTAGGGGATGATTTCCCATTTTCCCTCTCACCTTCTCTCTCACTCTCTGTCTCTCTCCAGTGAGTGCATACACCGTATGGCAAAAATCTAAACAAACAAACAAAAAAGAACTTTTCTAACACATAAATTTTCCTCTGAGCATGGCTTTAGCTACATACTACAACTTTTTATGTTTTTTTTTTAATATTCAAAGAGTGTGTATTCTGTCCAGAGAGAGAGAAAGAGATTAGGAAAAAGAGAAAGAAAGAAACAAACAAAAACCCTGCAACGGAGAGTGGTCGTGCTACAATCTCTTTTCCTTCCATTTTTCCATCCTCTCAGGATTTTTGGCATGCAAATGTTGAATCACTGGAGTTGGGATTTGAGCTGTGGCTGGCCATGTGGGATCCAGCTCCCTCTGCACAGGACTTACTTGCTACACTACAGGGCCAGAACACTGCAAATTTTAATATACCACATTTTTTTTTGAGAGAGAGATTTTTGCTATAGGGTGTGTGCACTCACCAGAGAGACAGAGAAAGACAGAGAGACAGAAAGGGAGAAATCACTACCAGGGGGATGGCCACACTGCAATCCCTTCTCCTCCATTCTCCTCTTGGGACTTTGGGCATGCATGCACACGCGCCTGCTGTGTTTTGAGCCACTGGGTCCAGGACTAAAACTACTACATGGGAATCCAGTGACATAACCATTATGCCATCTGCTGGTCCCATTAATATACCACATTTTTATTTTCATTTAGCTCAATTTTTTCCTTTGAGAGTTTCTTTTCTGATCTATGGACTATGTTAAAATGTATACTTTTCAAGTAGCTGAAAATTTTCCCATTAGCTTTCTACTATTGATTTCCAGTTTTAGTCCATTTTAATCAGATAACACATTCTAAGACTCTTAAATTTGTTGAGATTTATTTTATGGCCCAGGATATGGTCTATCTTAGTATATGTTCCATGAACATTTGAAAAGACTGTGTATTATGGTTTGTGAAATGAGTTTTCTATAAATGTTAATTCCAATCTGTTGACCGATAGTGGTGTTAAGTTCTTTTATATCATTGATGGCTTTCTGTTTAGTTTTTCTATCAATTGTTGAGAGAGGATATTAAAATATCCAAATATACTTATAAATTTCTCTATTCCTCTTTTCAGTTTTTATCAGCTTTTGCTTTACATATTTTGCAACTCTGTTATCAGTGCATACACATTTAGAATTACTACATCTTTTTGGTGGTTTGAGTCTTTTATTTCATATTATGTACCCCTATGGTAATTTTCTTATCTCTGATATTAACATAGCTACTTCTGCTTTCTTCAGATTAAAATTTATGAGGTCTATCTTTACCATCTTTTTTACTTTTAATTCAGAATTGCTGAATTTAAAATGAGTTTCCTGTAGATAGTATATAGTTGGATTATGTTTCTCTTATCTACTCATCCAATCTGTCTTTTAAGTGATGTATGTAGTCCGTTTACATTTAATGTAATTATCGATATGATATGATGTTTTTGTTTTCTATTTGTTCTCTATAGGTGTTTTTTTCCCTCTGTTTTCTTCTTTTTGTCATCTTCTGAGTTTTGACATTTTTCCCCCTTCGATCTTTTTTCTCCCTCCAGAGACAGAGAGTGACAGAGTGAGAAGGAAAGTAAGAAATTATCCTCCCCACCCCCACCAGGGAGAATGGTCACACTGCAAATCCTTCTCATTCTTCTCCCAGGACTTTTGGACACTCAAGCACACCCAATGTGTTCTTTTTTTTTCCTTTTCCATTTATTTATTTATTTATTTATTTATACATTTTCCACTAACATTTACTTTACATATCAATAAATTTTTGCTCATACTCCATAGTTCTTGACAGTTAATGAACAACTTTCAAAATTTCAAACTATTGCATTTGTTATAATATTTTTATTGCTTGTTTCTTTAAATGGAAACATAAATTTTTCTTCCTTCCCAGTGTGTTCTTTAAGTTGCTTGGTCCAGGACTCAAACCATGGAGTCAGTCACATGAGATCCAGTGCCTTAACCACCACACCACCTGCTGGCCCTTCAACATTTTTTAATAATTTTTATATGTAATTTTTGAGGTATCTCTTTGTATAGCGTTGTCAGTGTTTGTTGTGGGCATTACATTATACACACATAACTTAATTGTAGTTTTTTGGTATCATCATTTTATCAGTTCAAGTGAAGTGCAGAAACCAAAAGAAAATATCTAGGATTTCTAGTTATAATTAACGAAAGTAATAGGAAAAAGTACATCGATTCCATTGTCCCCTTAGCAGAAGTTCTACTGTATAACTTCTTAAAAATTATTTTTTTAAGAATGATCTTATTCAATTTCATTAATTATTATTATTATTATTATTATTATTATTATTATTTGACCAGAGAGACAGACAGACAGAGAAGGAGAGTAAGAAAGCAAACCACCAGGTCTAGGACTACTTGAAACATGGTTGTCCATATGGGAGTCCAGCGCCTTAACCACACAAAACCTGCCAGCCCCCTTACTTATTATATAACTTATAATTAGAGAGCATATATGGGGGGAGGTGTATTTTCAGGAGCATTAAGATGCAGGTGCCTTAAAGGTTTATCACCTGCCCTTTGATTAGGTGCCGGGCTCTGTATTGGGACTTCAGAGACAGAACAGAACAAGGCATAACTCCAGCCTCAAGGTGCTCATGGTGGAGAGTAAAGCAGGCACAGGGTAAGTAAGTGTAATACCAGTTGCACTTGCTGAGATGGAAATGGGCCTGGATAGAAAGACCTGGTAATATCCACCTGGGGCTTCGTGGAAGAGGAAACACGGGACTCATCTATCCCCAGAAAAGGACCCGACGACGGCCTGCACAAGGCTGCAGAGACTATATGGGCCTGGTGATGGCACACTCAGGGTTAATGCTCCTGCTCTGGCCCAGAGACAAATGTTTTGTGTTGAGGAGTTGCTGCTGGGAAGGAAAAGGAGGGGGGAAAGAAAGCCCCTTTTTTATTATTCTGAGGTGCATTTTAATTTGCACAAGCGACGTTGTGTCTGTGATGGATGACACAGAGGGAAAAATTACAACCCAGGAAGCCCAGCAAAGGGGGAAAAAAATAAGAGAGATCTAGGAAGGATTAAAAACAGCCCATTGTGATGCTGCATCCTGATCAGGGGCTGGGGGCTGGGGAGGGTCTGGACAGGGAGAGGAAGGGACTGCCAGGGAGAAAGGGGGCAGAGGCGGGAGCAGTGGCTTCAAGGGGGACATTCTGGTCCACCCGGGTCCTGATGCCCAAGGCAGCTCTTCCCTGAGACCCTGGAGAGGCTGAGAATGGGCCAGGCGCACCAGTGCCGGGCCAACCAAGAGTTTGTGGGAGTTCCTTTTCTGCCTCTGGCTTCCCCTTTCCATAGCCGTTCCCATTGTCCCCCTCCTCCCGCCTTCCCCAGCCCATCACCACAACCTCTGGATCTCTGGGTCATCCAGCTGGGAAGTTTGGGGGAAACCTCTTTGATCTCTTCTCCATTAACCACAGTCAGGAACCTTGGGGCTCCCTCTTTCCGGAGGACACACTACATCACAGTGACCTTCCCAGGGCAGAGTCAGAGAAGTTCAGAGTTAAGGACCTAAATTAGGCCACTCATTTCCTGATTCCTCAAGAGCAGCTGAGGCTGTGCTCAGGGAGTTACAGATGCTCGCTCTTTTCTTTGGCTACTGGTTAACAGCAGTTCCGAGCATGGGTTCTGGTATCAGATGTACAGACCCGAGTTTAAAACCTCATTATTCTGGGAACCAGCAGTTAGCGTAATGGCTATGTCGCTGGACTCCCACGTAGTCGACCGTGGTTCGCGTTTCGGACCCGGTGACTTACAACTCACGCCGGGCGCGTGTGCGTGCGTGCCCAAGATCCCGAGAGGAGAATGGAGGAGAAGGGATTGCGGCGTGACCATCCCCCCTGGGGGGTGATTTCTCGCTTTCTGTCTCTATGTCTCTCTCTGTCTGTCTGGCGAGCGCACGCGCCCTATAGCGAAAAACCTCTCAAAAAAAAAAAAAAAAAAAAAAAAACACCTCATTATTCTATGATGTGGCTATGAGCAAGTTACTCCACCTTTCTGGTACCTCTGGGTTTTTTTCTTCCTTTCTCTCTCTCTTTTTTTTTAATTTTTCTTGCTTTCTTTTCTTTTGTTCCCCCACACAATAGAAAGCTTTATTCATCCGTCATTACTCCAGAGGAAAGCAGATGTGGAGGGCCCGCTCCCTTTAATACACTGTCATCTTGGGCTACCAGTTCTCTCTCACCCTGTTAGAGCCCATCTTGCTTCCTCTCCCCCACTGTTGTGCTCCCCTGCTCTGCTGCCTAGTTTTAAGGTATCTGTAGTGCTCGGCTCCACGGGCCGTGCCGAGGAGCAGGGCGGAGCAGTGGCCAAGCTTGATGAGCGGAGATCTCTGCGCAGTTGGCACCATCATGACCCTGACCTTTGCACCGGAAGCCGCTCTGTTTCTTTAACTCTTGAACAAAGCTAAAATAGTGTCTACCTTATGGGGTCATCATGAAGAAAAAAATAGATTTTCTACCCCAGAAAAAGGCAGCTCAAGCAAGATTCAACAAGACGAGTGGCAGGCCAGTCAGGTGGCGGTGATCCACATGGACGACTATGCTGTTTGGAATCCCAGCAGCTTGAGAAACGTTCTGAGCACATGCGCCTCCTACCCAAACTGGAAAGAAGAGTGGAGAAGGAATTGTGGTGTGGCCTTCTGACCCTGAGAGTGCTTTCCTTCTCTCTCCCTCTCTCTCTCTCTGTCTCTTTCAGATGAGACAAGTCACAAAAAACACCCAAACAAACAAATGGCGTTAGGAAGGGTGATGATCCCAGTAATATAATTAGCTGTCCCTGACACAGGTAGGTGTCCTTTATAATCATCATTTAGGTGCTGGCCCCAGCAGTTAGGTGCCAGCAAGTCACATCCCACATGGCCAACAGGGTTCAAATTCTGACTTCATGGTTGTCATCTGTGTGTATGTCCACGATCCTAACAGGATAGAGAATTGGAGGTAAAGGGGTTGCAGTGTGACTAGGCCTCTTTGGAGAATGGGGGGAGGGTGCTTTCTCCCTCTCTTTCTCCCATGTGTTCAGATGTACTCTAACATCAATAAATAAATATAATGTGGAAAACGTCTCAGCGAAGGAGACCTCGAAGTATGCCTGATCCAATAGCTGAACTAAACTCGATGCTCTTGGCTCAGGACAGTTTGCTCTCAACAAGTTCCTGGTGGTGGGGGAGAGTAGCTGGTCTGGTCATCGTCTTCTCCTGACACTGGCTAAAGGAGGCTGCCCGTTCTCTTTCCTTCTGGGAGTGAAACTTAGGAAAATCAACTGTGCTAGGGATTTGAACTGTGGTTCCCATGTGGGATCTCACTTCTTTTTTTTTTTTTTTTTTGAGAGAGATTTTCACTATAGGGCGCGTGCGCTCGCCTGACAGACAGAGAGAGACATAGAGACAGAAAGCGAGAAATCACCCCCCAGGGGGGATGGTCACGCCGCAATCCCTTCTCCTCCATTCTCCTCTCGGGATCTTGGGCACGCACGCACACGCACCCGGAGTGAGTTTTAAGCCACCGGGTCCGGGACACAAACTGCGGTCGACTACGTGGGAGTCCAGCAACATAGCCATTATGCTAACTGCTGGTTCCCGGATCTCGCTTCTTTGAGCAGTGTGGACGAAGTACCAGACCTAGGCAAATCTAAAACTTCTCTATGCAAGATACCCACTCTGCAGTCTGACACCTCTTGGTGACAGCCAGCAGGGCAACACACAGCAGTTATATTTCGGGCAGGCAGCACCCCACGTGCTGATGGCATGGGAATAAATACAACTGACAAATCTTAGGGAACCCTCATGGGACAACCCCCTGCAAGAAGCAGATCTCTTTTATGGTTAGGAGTCTTTCATACACCACTCACGGTCATTCATTGATAAAACAAAGAGCTCATATTGATTGGGTGCTCACCAGGTGCCAAGCTTTGTCTTTTTTCCTTTTTTTAGTTTTTTTTTTTTTGCCATAGGGTGTGTATGCTTGTGAGAAAGAGAGAGAGAGATCACCCCCAGTGGGAATGGCCACACCATAATCCCTTCTCCGGTCTCCTCTTTGGGATTTTGAGCACGCATGCACAAGTGCTCAGTGTGATTTTCAAGTTACTGGCTCAGGGGACTCAAATGGCACGGCCAGCCATGTGGAATCTAGTCACCTTACCCATGCCACCTGTGGGCCCCATGTTTTAAACACTTTATACAAACTCTTCAAAGAGTTTGTAGGAAAAAAGAACTATCTTGAAAACACTTCACATGGGTTATAGAATTTCTTTGCACTAAAACAAATGTGTCCTTGAATTCCACTTTCTACACGCTGTTGAAGTCTCCTCATATGCACTCATTCAATATTCAAAACAGCCTAATAAGTAGGCACTATTATTCTCTGCTCCTCGTAGAGGAGTAAACGAAAGCACAAGAGAGGTGAAGAATTGTGCCGAGATCACAACACTGGGAAGTCCAGAGCCAGAATTTGTGTGCAGGGTCCAGGATTCTGGCTCTGAAGCCAAACTGTTGACTCCCAACTGCAACGCACGAAGGCATGTGAGTGGGCTGCAAACCCTCCCAGTGGCATGCAATTATTATGCTTTATTTTCTGTAACCGAGGCACATATCTACATTGAATACCCATGCCGGAGAATGGACTCGAGCTGTTTGGGTGACATGGTTTAGGGTGGAGCCCAATTTGTGACATGAGTGCCCAGAGGACTTCTGCTAACAAGAACAATCCTGGGGGTCAGCAGGTGGCATGGTGGCTAAGGCGCTGGACTTCCACATGTCCAACCAGGGTTCAAGTCCTGGACCTGGAGGCTTGCTTTCTCACTCTCTCTTTCTCTCTGTCTGTCTCTCTCTCTGGACAAAACTGAAGAATAATGATAATAAATAAAATTAAAAGAAAAAAAAAGAACAATCCTGTTTTCTAGAACATGTAGGAACTTCACCTTGTGCATATGTAAGAGGGGACAGATGGAGTAAGAATGAAATCATTAATGTGAACGCGTTTAGAGACCCTATGAGATATCCGATCTGCCTTCCTGGTGGTAGGGTGGCCATTAATACTCTTTGGTGTTGCTTTGAAATCTTCCTCTTCGTTAGTTCGCTTCTGATTCCTGTATTTTCTTTCTACTCTGCCCCTTAACATTCTCTGTGGGGATCTGGATTTGGGTAAGTTTAGCACCACAAGGAAATTATTCCTTTTTAATTATTTTTAAATTTAATTAATTAATTTAAAATTTGCTATAGGGTGTGCACACTCACCTGAGAGAACGAGGAGGAGAGAAAGAGAAAGGAAATGAGAAGGTGCCCCCTGGGGATGACCACTCGGCAATCTCTTCTCCTCCATTCTCCTGTCAGGATTTTAACCATGCACGCACATGTGCCCAGTGAGTTTTTCAAGTCACTGGGTCCAGGACTTGAACCATGCAGTTGACCATATGGGACACCTGGCTAGCCCTTTTAAAAGTTTAGTTTTTTGCTCCATGAGTGAAACAGAAAGGGACAGAGTGACAGCACCCCCAATCTGCAATTCACTCAGCCTCAGACAGCCCTGGTGATGGGCGTGGCCAATGTGCTCAAGGAGGTCTCTGGACGAGAACCCAGAACCTCCCCCATCCGACTCCGCCTCCCGAGGGTTATGCTTTACCACTGTGCCCCTATCTGGACACCTACATGAAGAAGTTCTTGAAGGAACCTGGACCTGAATTGGAAGGGGGAAACCCTCAAGCACTTTGGGTCACATGGATTGGTGACAGGGGACTCTGACTGGAATTAGGTAAGTCAGGTTAGAGTCCCACTCTGCTCTGTGACCTCTGAGCCTCAGTTTTCTCCTCTTGGAAATGAGGATAATACTTTTTCTTTCTGCCTCCCAGATCATTATAAGGGATGAACAAGGTGGGTAACGATTACTATTAACATTTTGTATCTGATTAGTCATACAAGATGACTCCCTCGGGGGATTATTGCTAGGTAAGGACCCTCTTCCCAAGAATCTCTCCCCCATGAACAACTCTTGTGGAGTCTGAAACTCTACTGTTACCGATGTACTTGTTTAGATCTGCCATCATCCTTTACTAGTATGAATTCTTTGGGAGGGGTGATCTCTTCGATTTTGACATTTGAGGGGTAGGTTCAGAGCTCAGCTTTCTACAGGAAGGACGTATTCTGTCATAGCCTGGCTGCAGTGGACATCTGCTCTGCATGCCTGCCCAGCATTCCTGTCCTCTCCTTTTGGCGACAGCCTCCTATTTTCCCTTAGGGACCTGCTACAGCAGACGGTGTCAGTGACCTGCCCATTTTCCTTCAGCACTCAGTGCCCAAGCACACAGGTGACTTCTTAGGGAGAGCTCCTCCTGCCTGGAGCCTCGCTCTGGCCACAGATGCCTGCTCAGCTCACACGCGAGGAGCGGGTAAGACGTGCTGGCGAGTTAGCACCCCAGGAGTAGCCCTTAGCCAAAGACACGTTGTTCTGTTGGTGAATAAATACCCGAGACTGCGTCTACACTCTCTCCCAGAGAACCTGGGTGGAGCCAAGCCCACTGCCGTAGTACAACCTGCTCATTAATTCCTTCTCTGTCACCTGCCTCCCTTCCCTGTCACACTCCTCCGTGTTCCTGTGGCTGCCTCCTGGGGTCACTTTCCACAAAAACCACTTGACCCCAAGCCCTGTTCCAGCCAAAGATAGCACCTACTGGCCACTCTTAGTCCATGCCCTTTTGGTGAAGCTGACCCTACACCAGGAGGTGGCACTGACTCTCGCTGTGCCAAGGAGGGGCATTGCTGGGACTTCTGCTGAAGCCATTGTGAAAGCAGCTCAGTGTAGCTTGCTGGAATCATTGACTGCAAAGCCCAGGAGGACCCAGTACTCCCAGGGACAGCCTTGCCACCACATGGGGAAAGTGTAGCCATTGAGAAAGTGGCTCAGTGTAGCTTGCTGGAATCACTGATTGCAAAGACCAGAAGGACCCAGCACTCCCAGAGACAGCCTTGCCACCACATGGGGAAAGACCAACACCAGGAAGGGCTGAGGCAGGTCAGGAGGAGCGAATTTCTGGCATCTCAAGGCACCCAGATCCTGGCTCAGACCCAGTTCACACCCAAGGACGCCTCCACACCCTGAACCAGTAGCACCCTCTTTTACTTGCCACGTTGTGCCTCTCGCTGGAGCCATGCACTCCACCTCAGTGGAAGTCGTGCTCTTTGAAGGATGCCGGGGTGTGCTGTGCCTCTCCTCAGGTCTGCCAGCACACAAAAGCCACAGCAGCACCTCCACTGCCCTCGAAAGAGAAGCGCACTCTTCCTCCTCGCATGTGAGAAGCCCCTCTCCTTCAGGAGGAAGAGCTGCCCTGCTGAGCCTGTGAGCCTGTGGGCCTTGTCCACACGGGACCCGTCCTCCCAGCTGGGGGTCACCAGCTTGGGGAATGTACTTACTAGCATCCGGGTAGTGCTCCTTCTCTGAAGCCTGGGAAAGCAGAGGTGCTCAGAGTGCAGGGCCTGGCTGCTCGGTGCTAACCTCCACTGTACAGTCATCCCTCTTACCAGCAGGGGCACATTCCAAGACCCCAGTGGATGCCCAAGACTGCAGGGAGAAGCAAACCCTGTGCAAGGGACTTTGAAAAGTTTGTGGGAAAATGGATTTAAGGTCTGAGCTTATCTTGGTTTAAAAATATACATAGTTTTAAAATTTGCTATAGGACGCATATGCTTATCGGAGACAGAGGGACAAAGAGAAAGCATTCTCCGGGGAGCTAGCCATGCCACAATCCCGTCTCTTTCATTTCTCCTCTTGGGATTCGAGGCACATAGCCACATGTTTCTGATGTTTTGCAAGCCGCAGGGTCTAGAATTTGAATCACACAGTCAGACTTGAGAGATCCAGCTGCCTTAACTACCATGCCACCTGGCTGGCCCTCAAAAATAAATGAATGAATGAATGAATGAATGAATGAATAAATAAATAAAAATTGAGGACCAGCCAGGTGGAGTGGTGATTAGGCTGTTGGGTCCTACATGGTTCATGATTAGGTTCAAGTCCTGGACCTAGTGGTCAGAAAAACATACCAGGCCTGAGTGCAGGACTTTTTTCTCTCTCTCGTTCTCTCTGGCAAGCACATGTGCACATGTGCTCTATAAAAAAATAAAGAAAAGCAAAGCATGTGCAGTTTTTGATAATAGGTGCTTTTTTTTGAAGACTTCTTTGTATATGCTTTTTCCTGTTTGTACATATTGATCATAAAGTTCAATTTATAAAATAGGCACAGTAAGAGATTTATAAGAATAACTAGTAAAAATGGAACAATTATGATGGTATAAAAGTTATATAAATGTGCTCTCTCTCTCTCTCTCTTTCTCTCACTCTCAAAATATCCTGTTGAACTGGCCCCATAGCCTACTGGCTAAGGGAGTAGGATCCCATACGGCCGTCCATGGTTGGAATCCTGGACCCAGCAGCTTGAAAAAACACCTTCAGGATGAAGAAATGGAGGAAAAGGATTGTGATATGACCACTGGGGATTGCTTTTTCTCTGTCTCATTCTTTCTCTGGCTAGTGCCCATGGCCTCCGGCAATAAAAAACAAACAAACAAAAAATTAAACAACACTCAACAGCCTGTTGAACTCTCCTGTGGGTCACTGAAACCATAGAAAGCAAAACTCCAAATAAGGGAAGACTTCTCTGTGCTGGCTGACTGTCCCTTACTGATAGTCCCTCCTTCCCCCTAGGACGCGAAGATAAAGCACTGAGCACAGTCCCCGGCACATAATGAAGCTCCCCTAAGCTGTAACTATCACTGTCATTGGACAAGGGTTCTTGGTCCCAAGAGAATAGAGATGAACTCAGGCCCACAGGTGGAGAAACCCAGCCAAGGTTGTATTGGGGCTTACGCTTGAACACAAGGAGCTGGCAGGAGAAAGGGTCTCAACTGCCTTGCTGTAAGCTGTAAGTCTGGGACTTTTATTAGATAGGGGGCAGGAAGTTGTGAGGTCATAGCATGAACAGGAGGGTCTTTGTCAGTCCATGTGCAATAACTGTTCATGCATCTCCACACATCACGTGTATCATTAGCATCTTAAATCTCCGTCCAGGGGCCTGGTTTTTTAATATGGAAATGAGGTTTAGTATCTTTTGTTGTTGTTGCTATAAGACACACACACACACACACACAGAGAGAGAGAGAGAGAGAGAGAGAGAGAGAGAAAGTGAAAAGTCTCCCCCCCCAGGGGGCCATCCGGCCATGCTACAGTCCCTTCTCCTTCAGTCTCTTTGGGATTTAAGGCATGTATGCACACATGTCTGGCATGATTTTCAAGCTGCTGGGTCCAGGACTCAACCACACCATCAGTTATGTGGGATCCAGCATCTTAAACCTCCATGCCACTTGCTGGCCTGGTATAATAATCCTCTTTAGGTCAAGGTTGGTCTTCCTCTTTGACTGCTACGGGTCCTAATTGGTTCTTGTTTGTGCTCGTGGTTGCCATTTGGGCACATCCTGTAAAGAGAGAGCTAAAAAGTGACTTTAATTTTAATTCTGGAAGGGCCCTGGTGTTTCATTGTCTTATCACTACCAACACTACTCACTGCTATTATCAGTGCTGTTAGGACTGCTACAAACACCACAGTGTCGTTACTTTCTCTACCCCTCTTTTGGGTCCAGTCCTCCTCACTTCTGCTAGAATTTTTTAAAGAATTATTTAATTTATTTATTTATTTGTTTTTGCATGAGTTTTGCTAGAGAAAGAAAGACAGAGGGAGGAAGAGTGAGAAAGCAAGCCACCAGGTCCAGGACTCAACTAGGTGGGAATTCCAGCACCTTAACCACCAAGCCACCTGCTGGCCCCCCTGCTAGAATTTTGACAACAGCTTCCTCCATTGATCTCACCTGTGTTCCTTCTTTGCATTTAACTCCATCCTGGGAAGCTTTATCCCTCCTTTGCCGGGTCCTACTCTAACGCTGTCTGTCCATTTGCAGCCACATCTTTCCCTGTACACACATGCCCTTTCCTGCCCTGTGGTTCTGCCTGCCTGGACTAGCTTGCACATCTTTCTGCCAAATTCTGCTGGCCCTCCCAGATGATCTCGCCCTCTGTATTAGGCAGGTAGGCCACAGTAACAGACAATCCCCAATTGTGGTGACTTGAACTGGAAAGGTTTCTTTCTCCCTCACAGGCTGTTTGTCACGTAGGTTGGTGGTGTGGTCTCTGTTCCAGCTCGCCCTGATGAGGAGATGCGGGTGGTGAGCCTCTGCCATCCAGGAGGCAGCCAGGGTTTATTGCTCCATTTCGCCCAGGAGATGAGTGGAAGCCACGTGGCTATGGTCTCAACCCCTTGCCCATGACTGGTTCAGGGCCAGGGCTAGGCTAATGTCAGCCAGCGAGATGTGAAGAGGGGCCTGCTTGGGACTTATGGGAGAGTAACTTCTTCACTCTGCCAGAGAGCCATGCAAAGTCAGCCTGCTCAAGAGCGTTAAGCACACAACTTTTAGCAGGCATTGCATTCTGTTCCTGAGACTTCCATAACCAACTACCGCAAACGGGTAACTTAAAACAATAGAAATGCAGGGTCAACAAGTGGCTTAGTAATTAAATCGCTGGACTCCCACTTGGCCAACCATGGTTCAAGTCCTGAACCTGGTGGCTTGAAAATCACTCCAGGCACATGTGCATGCATGCCCAATATCCCAAGAGGAGAAAGGAGGAGAAGGGACTATGGTATGGCCATCCCCCTTGAGGGGGAGGGTGATTTCACACTTTCCCTCTCACTGTCTCTGTTTTTATTTCTCTCTGGCTGGTACATGCTCCCTAAGGCAAAAACCTCTTAAAAACAAAAAACAGAAATGGACTCTCTTAAGTTCTGGAGGATAGATGTCTGAAGTCAAAGCATTGGCAAGTTTGCGTCCTCTCCAAAGTTTCCAGGGGAGACTCTTTCATTGGCTCTTCTACCCTCTTGTGGTTCCGGGCAATCCAATCTCTGCCTTCGTCTCCACATGGTCTTCCTGGGCCTAGGTCTTCTACTCTGCCATAGGACATTTGCCATTGGATTTAGGGCCCACCCATCCAATCCAAGATGATCTCATTCAAGGTCTTTATTACATCTGCAAAGAGTCTTTTTTCTTTCTTTTTTCTTTTATAAAATTTTTGCCGGAGTGTGCTTGCATTTGCCAGAAAAAGAGACAGATATCGAGAGAGAGAAATAGAGAGAAAGTAAGAGGTGCTGCCCTTTCCTGGGCCCAGCATCACTGCTGTGAAGCCCCCAGCAGAGCCCCTCCCCTTCCAGAACCTAAGTGAGAAGGCGTCCCCCATACAGGATGGTCATGCTGCAATCCCTTCTCCATCCTCTCCTTTTAGGATTTTGGACATGGACACACATGTTCCTGGCATGTTTTTGAGGTCACCAGGTCCAGGACTCAAACCATGCAGTTGGTCAAGTGGGATGCAACTGCCTTAACCATCATGCCGCAGGCTGGCCCAGGGCCACTCTTTCAATAAGGTCATATTCACAGGTTCCTGGGCATGGCTCTCTCTCTCATGGGGCCACTGTTCAACTCACTACAGGCATCTTGTACTATTGAGGAAAGTCAGCCTGAGGACAGCACTAATATGTAGCAGGGGGCGAAGTAAAAAACTGGCAAAGAAATTGGGCCAGGGCCTCGATCACCGTGTGCCTAAAGCTATCGCTATCTATCTCATCCCTACATGTGAGGGAAGTGTCTCCCTTGTGCAAGGCAGATTTCTGCTATTTGCACCCTCTTGCAACTTTGGTCACGCGTGTGTCCCCATCCCTTGGGGGCTCTTTCTAGACACTTAGCTGGACTTGGATTTCTTCTGCCAGGTGGGCTGTGCTTCTTCAGGTATCAGGCATCCTGCTGTGTAGCACACACTCACTTTGGTCATCATTCTGTCCTTTGTCTCTCTTGGGTCTCCCCCTCTCCCGCATTTGTGTCACCCTGGCTAAATTACACATGCAGATTTAATTGACCGGCCATTAACCTCACCTTCATGGAGATCATCAGCGTGATCCGGTGTCTGCTTCTGCTGAACTCCCCTCTGCCGGCAGTGGGCCTGGGCCCGCCCTCTCGTCCCTACAGTTTGTGGCTCCCATTCATCACACCTGTGTTTATAGCCTTTCCGCGGAGCTCCATCCCTGACGCAGTCCCTGTCCATGCCAATTTAAATTAATTTTGCCAGTCAGATTTCATGAGACACTGAATCAAAGGCTTTTCTAAAATCAAAAAGCACTAAATCTTCAGTGGACCCTCTTCCCACTAATATTACAAATTAGTTAGAATAAAAAAGCATTATGGTTTCCCGGCATGACTTCTGCGTAAACCTGCCAATTCCGTTTATGGCTCAGGTCTCTGTTGCCCTCCAGCTGCTTACTGGATTTTCTACTCATAAAATTTATCGTAAATTTTTAATCATAAAATTTGTTCTATGGCTTGCCTACAAACGGAACTTATGGCTTCCCTTGGGGAAAATGGCTGGAATCGGTTTTCTTTCGGTTTTGCAAGTCTAGTTCCACATTTTTCCCCTCTTGCCGGCTCCCGTGGTCCAGCCTCACTTTTTGAACGGAGATGTCAAGAGTTCTTGAAGTTCATTAGCTAATTCTGGAGAGCCCTTTCAGTTTGCATGCCACGGGACTCTTGATTTATGTATCTCTCTAGCATTTAATTTTTCTAAGTGACCCTTTACCTGTTTTTTATTATGACTTACTAATTGCACCCATTTCCTAACTTTATTTTTCTTATTAAAGACAGGTTTTAATAGGTAGTTCATTTCTCAGCCACTCAAGGGCCTTGATTAATTTCGCTAGCCTCCTAGTCATTCAAGAATGGATCACCTCTCTTGCTAATATTTCTTTGTCCCTGACCCGACAAGTCTGGATTCTATACTTGAGAGGCAGGATAAATGGATGGCTTATTGTGTGGACTCTGGTTCAAATCCTGCCTCCACCACTTCTTAGTTATATGATGTCACTGAAACTCCCCAGGCCCCAGGTTCCTCCTCGATAAAAGGAGGAAAATAGCATGGACAATGAAACCTAGTGGTGAGGACTCAGTGAGATGGTGCATTAGGCTAGGTTCTTGCACACAAAATGCACTTAGGGAATGTTTATTACACTTATTTGGGAAAGAAGGTCTTTTCCATCCAAAGCATTCTCATGCAATGCACTATCTCTGAGCAACTTCTTCTATAGCACTGAGCCCAGTCAAAGAGGGGATGGTTCCAGAGCTGAATATCATTGTCTGGACCCCATGGAACTCTTATGCTAGGGTATGGGCTAAACACTAGAACAGATGAAAGCAAAGTTCAGGGGAGTCCGAGGAAAGAGTGTTCTGTTCTTCAAAGGAGCGTGAGGAAGTGCCCTGGAGGAAAAGGCTGAGCTTTAAAGACAAGAGGAGTTTGGGTTGCAGAAGAACAGGAAGAAAGGGCATTGCAAGATGAGGAGCCAGCTGGGCGAAGGCTCAGAGGGGTGAGCACGTGTGGGGAAACTGGGCGATTCTCCGGCCAGGTGTGACTGGAGAATAGGGTCTTTGGGGACTGGAGAGAGGAGTCAGGGACAGGACTGGAAAAGTAGTGGGGTCAGCTTATCAAGGGCCCTAAAGCAGCTGAAGCCCCATTGTGGAGGGCAGTGGTTCTGTGTGTGGTCCTTGTGCCAGCAGCATCGGCATCTCCTGGGAGCTTGTTAGACTGTGAAAGTGAAGTCCCAGATCCCACCCCAGTCCTACTGAGTCAGCAGCTCTGGGACTGGGATCCAGCAACTATGTGGAGGGTTCACAAGCCCTCCGTGTGAGTCTGATGCACGCTCAAGTTTGAGAGCACTGCTGTTGCTAATACTGAACTGCTGTGGGGACCATTAACACACTCATTTAAGGATGCATGATCTCTTGAGTTTATTAGGTGTGACATTTAGCTGCACATAACAGAAATCCAAATGCAATCAGTTAACCAATTATGGCTTTATTTTCTTCTCTATTAGGATTTAGATAATGGTTTGGCCCCAAAGGTTCATAGTTTGGAGTCTGGTCTTGGTGGGCAGTGGTTAGATATTCCCCAAGGATTCATATGTTGGGGCTTAATTGTATTGTGAAAGTATTAAATGAAAAATCCCTTCATGGTGTCCCAGGGTGGGGCTTCTGGGTGTGATAATGCCATTTGGGCGGTCCCCCATGATTGAGTCCTGGTGTGTATATGTGAGAAGAAAGGAGGCAGGTAGGAGCCGCATGGGTACACACCAGGCTCCGCTCAGCTCAGAGTTCTACCTCTCACTATTTCGTGATGTCTTTGGACTTCCCGGTCACCAGAATTGTGAGTTTTGCACATAAAGTTCTATTTTCTTTTTCTTTTCTTTTTTGGAGAGGTTTTCGCTATAGGGCGCCTGCGCTCACCAGACAGACAGAGAGAGACAGAGAGACAGAAAGCGAGAAATCACCCCCCAGGGGGGATGGCCACGCCACAATCCCTTCTCCTCCAGTCTCCTCTCAGGATCTTGGGCACGCATGCACACGTGCCCGGCTTGAGTTTAAGCCACCGGGTCCGGGACTCGAACCGCAGTCGACTACATGGGAGTCCAGCGACATAGTCACTACGCTAACTGCTGGTCCCAAAGTTCTATTTTCTTTATAAATCAGCCAGTCTCAGTATTTCTACTAGTAATGCCAAGACAAAGACATTCTCATAGCAAGAGCCCAGAGTAGGTTAGTTTAGGGCTGGTGCAGCTACTCAAGGAAGTCATCGAAACTCAAGCTCTTCTTAACTCCCTTAGACATTCACCCACGGTTGTAAGAGGGCTGCTGCATCTCCAGGTTTCTCTACTTCATTCCAGACAGAAAGAATGAGGGAAGATCTAAAAGAGAAAGCTTGTAATAGCTGATGCTGTTCCTACTTAAACTCCCTGGAAGCCCTATCCTACGGCTTATTTCTCATTACTTATAACTAAGTCACATGGTCTCTCTAGCTGCAGAGGAGTCTGGGAAGGTCAGTATTTTCATTTCTTTTTAAAACTTAAATATAATTTTAAATTATATTTCATTATGGTCTTAAAAATAAACAGGGTTCTATTCATTGGGAAGAAATGAAGAACAGATGCTAGGCAGACAATGATCAGTGTCTGCCACATCTCACTCCAAAGGTGCTAGAGGAAAGTGCTTCTGAATATGAAGGCTGATTGGAGGAGGTCTAGAAGAATAATGAAAAAATAAGCTTCAGGGCCAATCCCATAGCCCAGTGGTTAAGAGAGGTGAAGCTCATATAGCAACTTGTGGTTCGAATCCCAGCCCTAGCAGCCTGGAAAATCAGGTATGCATGTGTGTGTGTGTGTGTGTGTGTGTGTGTGTGTGTGTGTGTATGTGTGTGTGTGTGTGTGTGTGTATGTGTGTGTGTGTGTGTCCCAAATCCAGACAAGACAGAGAAATGGAGATGATGGGAGTGTGGCATAACCGTGCCTCACTGGAGAGTACTTTCTCTTCTCTTTCTCTCTGGCATGCACACGACTACATGCACTCTCTGGCAATTAGAAAAAAAAAAATTAAGCAGGTCAGTTAGTTAGTGTGGTGGTTAAGATGGCTGGATCCCGCATGGCTGACTGCAGTTCAAGTCCCAGATCCAGTAGCTTGAAAAGCACACCAGGAGCATATGCATGCATGCCCAAAATTCCAAGGGGGAGAATGGATAAGGGATTGTGGTGTGGTCATTCTCTTCAGGGGATGCTTTCTGACTTTCCAGAAAACTCGTGCATCATGCAGAAAATTAAAAAAGAAAAAAAAGAGAAAGGGAAAAGGCTTGGCCTTCAACCTTTTACCAGTTCAGAGGCCAAAAGCCCTGCACTTGAACTGCACGGGCCCATGTACAATGTATGAAGTGCTTTTTTTTTTCAATAAACATATTGGAAAATGCATTATAGTATTGAAAATGTATCTTCCCTTATGATTTTCTTAATAATATTTTCTTTTTCTACTTTGTTAGAAAAACTAAGTAATTAATACATAAAACATATGAAACATGTTCATTGACTATCTATGTTATCAGAAAGACTTCTGGTCCCAGTAGGATGTTAATCGTTAAGCTTTAGGGGAGTCAAAAATTGTACACAGGTTTTCTACTGCTTGGGGATTGGCAACCCTACCCATGCCTGTTCAAGGGTCAATTGTATTTTACATGTGACAGATGAAGGATGGGAGAAGTCTCATAGCCGGTCAGTGGTATATGCAGAGTTTGACGTAGGCTCCAATCCAGGGTCCTTTCTTGATGGTATAGTGCTCCCCAATTTCCAGTAATTCATTCTAAGCCTTCAAGCTAAGAATAATTCTAGGGGTGAAATGACTATTTTAAACTCTTAAGTCCAGGGGAGCCCCCCTGGAGCACCTGTCACTCAGAGGTGCTGAGCTGAGGGAGGAGTCTAGAGTCTTTGACTCTCCAAACCAGTATTTTCAACCACGGCTATGCCACACAATCACCCAGGGAATTTAAGAAGTACTCAGGCCATCTCCTAGACCCATGAACTTAGAATTACCTGGGTAGAACCCAGGCATTGGTCGTTGGGAAAGCTCCCCAGCTGGTGCCAACGTGCACAATTGACATCTCCTATGTACTCCAGCAGGTCTCACACTTTGGCAGGTATCAGAATCCCCTGGAGGGCTGCTTGGTCCACACCACTTTCCAAATTAAATGATCTAGGATAGGGTTGGAGAATTGCACATTTAATGAGCTCCCAGGTGGTGTCACGGATGCTGCCGGGCCGTACTTTGACAACCTCTGTGCTCGATAATTCCACTCGAGTCTTACCTCATCGTGCAGGGGCTTCCTAGCACCCAGAGAGGATGTGCATTGCCCTCCCTTGTTGGAGCTCCTACCCAGAGCTCTCTGGGGTTCCTGTATATTCCGGAAGAGATGACTTTAATAAAAGGGGAGATATTAGGAAATTTGACCCCAGATACAGGGTTGATTTTGAAACAAAAGGGCAGGGGACAAGATAGTTAATTAACTTGAATGTCTGTGTCACTTACTTATGTATCCCTTTGGTAGAAAGAAGTGATTTTCATCCCGTGGCAGCAGCTTTGGTCTTATAAATGGAGCAGCCAAGGCATACGGGCCATTTAGAAACACTCAATGACTGTGGCCAAGTTGATGGACTTTCTGTATCTCAGTTTCCCACTCTGAAAAGTGAGAGTTGTAATGAGACCTGCTTTGGGATATAGTTGTACGGATTAGGTCAACACTGGAAAGTTCTGTTACTATGTGGTTACCCTTGGCTCTGCTGCCGTTGGTGTGCTTTACTTAAACACATTCAGAAACAAACTGTGCTTATATTTTAATGCTAGGGAAAGCACCTCTCAGTGAGCCAGCAGGGATGCTTTTCTATTTTAATATTATTTATTTATTCCTTGAGAAAAAGAGAGGGATTTTTGTTGTTATTTTTTCAGTTTTGCTATAGGGAATGTGTGCTCACAGAAAAAGACAGAGAGAGAGAGCTAGGGAAAGTGCATGGCCTGTCATAATCCCTTCTCCTCCCTTCTCCTCTTGGGATTTTGGGCATGTATGCACACATGCCAGGTATGATTTTCAAGCTCCTAGATCCAGGACTCAAACCACACAGTCAGCCATGTGAGATCCAGCCACCTCAGCCTCCATACCACCCACTGGCCTGAAAGAGAGATATCTTTGACAGGGTCTGGCCATGCTGCAATCCTCCTAGACGTCTCCCAGTCAATCAGGATCGCAGCTACAGGAGTGCCTGGCATGCTCAAGTTGAGCTGGGACCCAAACTTGGATTTCCCATGCACCAGCCTTACTTAGTGTCACCCTATCACCTGCACCACCACAGCGGGGCCCAGGGATGTTCTTTATTGGTTAATAGCAGCTGCCAGTTGGGGCCAGCATGTGGCATGGTGGTTAAGGGTGCTGAACTCCTACATGGCCGACCGTGGTTCAAGTCCCAGACCTGGCGACTTGCTTTCTCATTTTCTCCTGCTATGGTTAAGTTAAAACAATAAATACATGAATAAAGTTAAATAAAATAAAATAATTATTTAAAAAAATAGCAGCTGCCAGTAAAACACAGAGTTAAATTCTATGAAGTTTTGGCAATCATCTTCAGACTAAGTTTTCTGGTATAATTCTTTCTTCCCTTGATTGTATAGGAAGCTCTCTTACTCCATCTCATTCAAATACCAACTAATAATTTGTCTCCCCACTGGCTTCTAAGATTCCAAAAGGAAACTCTGATTCGTTGCTGTGTGTGACTCGGTGCCTACTCAGTTTGATGGATGGATCTAGAGATCTAAATGAATACAAGTGATTTCAAATCCTTTTTTGGCAATGAATGATTTAAAATAATAAATTATTAATTACACAGACAACATATGAGGACTCTGGCCCCATTGACCTCATACTTAAAGTGGAATCAATTCTATTTTAACTAACATTTGGTGAGAAAGCGAAAAATCTTCATTCCTTTCCTTCCTTTCTTTTTATTGGGCTGGCTCCTTAACCTCTCTAAGTCCTAATGTTCTCAGTTATAAAATGATATTAATGGTGTCATCATTTTGGTCACTTGTGAGATGAAAGGATATGACGTGTATGGGTGCCCCTGGCAGAGTCTTTTCTGTTGGGTGTTGGTTCTTTCTCCTGACTCTACTCTGCTTTAAAGGACTTACATCCAGCAACACGCTGACTTCTGCAGAGCCAGGATTCAGAGGAGACACAATAGTTAAGCAGGCACTCATCCTTAAGAAGAGAATAAATGTCTCTTCCAACACTGCACCCTAGATAATTTACTTGCAGTATCCTCATCCCCACCCAGGGCTTCTGGATAACTTTTTAAATATATTTCTTACCATGAACACAATTTTATTTAAATGGTATCTTAGTCCATTTGTAGTGCTATAACAAAATGTCTGAGACTGGGTAATTTATAAAGGACAGAAATGTATTTCTCACAGTTCTGGAGGCTGGGCAGTTCAAGATGAAGGCACCAGCAGATTCATTGTCTGGTGATTGTCCAGTCTCTCCTTCCAAGATGGTGTCATAAGGGGAGGAACACTATGTCCTCACATGGCAGAATGCAAAGGACCAGAAGGGGCAAACTCCCCCCATCAAGCCCTTTTATAAAGGCACCTAATCCCTTTCATGAGAGCCAAGCCTTCACAAGCAATCACCTCCCAAAAGTCACACTTTCCAATATTGTTGCATTGTGCTTAAGTTTGCAGGGGACAAAAACATTTTTTTGTCAACATGATTTTGCAGGGAACAAAAACATTCAAAGCATAACATGAAAATCACAAAACTTTTGCAGTGCTTGATGAGATCTGTGGGAATTTATGGTCTGTGATGATGCAAGGTAAGCATGCAAAAGCCTACAGGTGGGGTTAGATTCTTATCTCTGCACAGAGACGGAAGGAAACAAACCATGTCTCCCCTCCACCTTGAAAGAGCTGGACATCTTTCAAAATCCATACTCTACTCAGCTTGTCAAGGTCTGACTTTCTGACTAACATGCAGTAGGAAGGACTATTAGAGCTTTCCTAGTTCAAGCAGTTAGGAAGTGGAGACGTAAGTGATTTTTCCTAAGGTCATGATGTAAATTAGGTTTGAAGATCTGGCTAGGCCAGTATTTTTCAAAGCATGGCCAGACATGGGGCATATGTTCAGAATAAGGGATATGTCTGAACATCTAGAATTTGTCCAGCCCTAGGTTCTGGACATGGCTGTACTCCAGAATTAGCATCCTCCCAGGTCCTGGGGCACGGGGAAGCTTGCAGAGGTCCACACTGCTCTGACTTTCTGAGTCTTGGTCCTGTGTCAGCCATCATTCCTCTCTGAGCATGCAGGAAAGAATGATGCATTAACCAAAGCATGGCTCATGTGACACGATGCTGCTTAAGACAATCTCAGTGGGTATAAAGTCAAATTCATCGGCAGGGAAAGTGGTCTCCCCTTATCTGTGGTTTTGCTTTCTGTGGTTCCAATTACCAGTGGTCAAGCAAAGCCTGAAAATATTAAATAGAATATTCTAGGAATAAACAATTTGTAAGTTTTAAATAACTTTCATTAGAATATATCATTATCATGGTTGTGTTTTATTAGTAGCTATAGCTGTTTATCTCTTACTGTGCCTGATTTATCAATTACATTTTATCATAGGTATGTATGTGTAAGAAAACACATAGTAAGGGACTTGCTTTCAACTGCAGCACTTAAACATAGGGAGCTGGACCTCACATGGCCAACAGTGGTTCGAATCCCAGCCTCCATGGCTGAAAAACATGCCAGATGGGCATGTATGTGTGCATGCTCCAAATCCTGACAGAATGCAGAAAAGAAGGAAAAAGGATTGTGGCATGCTTTCTCTCTAGTTCTGGAGAGCACGTGCACCCTCCAGCAATATTTTTTAAAGAGGTTTTTGTCTTAGGGTGTAAGCATTTGCAGGAGAGAGGGAAAGTGAGAAACGCCCCCCAGGGGCAATGGCTATGCCACAGTTCCTTTTCCTCCACTCTCCTAGAATCTTGGGCATGTACACACATTCATCTGGTGTGAGTTTGAAGCCACCAGGTCCAGGACTTGAACCACAATCGACCATGTGAGAGTCCAGCAATATAACCAATACGCCATCTGCTGGCCCTGCAATTTTGTTTTTTTAAAGCACAATATACATAGGGTTTGGTACTATCTGCAGTTTCATGCATCCATGGGGGTCTTGGAACATATTCCCCACAAATGAGGGAGTACAAATGCATTGGAAAAAATAGAACTAGCCCTTCAGACACATGAGTTCCTCAGTTTTTGCTTAGGACACAGTTACGTTTTTGAAAGGTGAGTCCATTGACTGTTGACTTTAGGCAAGCGTGGGACGTGGACAGGAAAGTGGCAACAGTGGGGCAAGTTGCAGAAATGGCTGCGGGCAGGCAATTCTGTTGGCAGCACAAGCTGGGTTGGAAGGCAGAGCTTCTTCTAAGTGGATTTTTAGAGCCCTGTGGAGATTCTCTACACAGTCAGCAGCCACCACATGGCAAATATGCCAGGACCAGGGCTCGGGAAGGTTCTCCTTTAAGGAGGATGAATCACCCTTACAGGTTGGGAGAACCCCAGGCTCAATCTCGGTCCAAGCCCGCAGACCTAGAAGCAGGCATGGGATGGGTGCCGGCGGGGGACATTCAAGAGGAACGTGTCGTGCACCTTCTAGCACCTTCCTTGGGCATTACTCATGCCACTACTATCCCAGAAGGTGCCCCACTCTCCTTCTTCCCAAATGACCACAGCAGATGGCCAGGTTGGCTGGGGCATTGTGCCAGTAAGAGATGACAGAGACAGAAAAAGAGAGGAGAGAGTGGGGGAATGGAAGGCCGGGGGAGGGGAGAAACTGGAGGAGAAAGAAGAAAGAAAAGTGTGGGGGGGGGAAGCATTTGTAAAATTAAAAGGCAAGGCCCCATCAGATGGTGTTGGGCAAGGAAAGCGTGTTACAGGCAGGAGTAATTGGTAATCGGAGCTGATGTGAAGAAGGGATGATTTATGGGAGCATGCAGACAGGGGTGGAATAATTTTTGGAGCAGAACGGGGAACTTACTGAACGCCTGAAACTCAGCTACTTATCCTCTCGTTCTTGTGATGAATTAGCTCTTGTTTAAAGTAACCGCGGCTCCATTTTTCATCCTGATTACTACACTTGATATCTTTCTCTCCCTCTGTTTCCCTCTGACCACTGCCCCCTTACCGGGGTCTAGGTGCAGAGGCACTGGGTTTGTAGAAATTCGTCACCCCTCCTCCTCCCCCCCACCAACACCCTCATAGCAGCATTAACTCTAAATAGCCACGTCTAAAACCCAGTCGCCTGAAATATTGCAAAGATTAGGAATGTGCAGAATTAGCTAAGACTTTAGATGCAAGACCGGCCTGCTTATGCATCCTGAAAGATTGAGATTCCTTTGCTGATTTGATGTGGAAAGTCTTTCCAGGGCTGCCCACCACTGTGAAATACAGAACACAAACCCCTTCCTGCCTGGGGGTAACATTCCTTTTGGAAGTAGGAAGGACTTTGAAGATCCTGACAAACCGTAAAGAGGTAAAAATCAAGGTAAGCGATGTTCTATACCATGTACTGCTCCTACCGACGTCTTTTTTTTTTTTTTTAAAGTGTTTGCTATAGGGGCCATGTACTTGCCAGAGACACAGAGAAAGGGAGAGGAAAGCGAGAAATCACCCTCCAGGGGGATGGCCACACTACAATCCCTTTTCCTCCATTCCCCTCTCGGGATTACCCAAAGTGATTTTCAAGCCACCGGGTCCTGGACATGAACTGCGTAGCCAGCCATGTGGGATCTAGCATCTTAACCTCTATGCCACCTGCTGATCCCTTACCTAAATTTTAATATTGGTTTTAAATTTACATTGTGTAGAAAAGAAACCATCCTAGGCAAAGGAGTAGCTATATAAGCATTATGTATGTCCTTTCATTTTTTTATTGATTAATTAATTTCCTCTTTTCTTAATTTGCCAGAGGGCATGTGTGCTTGCTGAAGAGAGACACAGAAAGAGAGAGAGAATGAGAGAGAGAGAGAGACAACGCCCAGTGGGAAATGGTCATCTTGCCATCCCTTCTCCTCCATCTCTCCCTTTTTTCAGGATTCTAGGCATACATGCATGTGTGCCTGGCTTGTTTCTGAAGCCACTGCATCCAGAGCTCAGACTACACAGTCAGTCATGTGGGATCCAGCCTGCTAAACCGCCATGCTGCAGGTTGGCCCTAATTAATTCATCTTAGCCAGAAAGGAGAGAGAGATAGAAGGACAAGTCTCTCCATGCCAGTCACCTACCCCAGCCTCCCAGTCAGCTAGGCTTATAGGCATGCTCTATGACACCTGCCTGCTTTCGATTGGTCTAGGAACCAAACTTGGGCTTTCCGTGTGGCTGCAGCTTTGCATGCAGTGGTGTGCTATTGCCTGTGCCATGATGGCTGGGCCTGCTTTTGTTTAAATTTTTTTTTAATTTTCAAAGGGTGCATGCACTCGCCAGAGAGAAACAGAGAGAAAGAGAGAGAGAGAGAGAGAGAGAGAGAGAGACATAAGGCACCCTCAATAAGGTGTGGTCACATCACAATCCCTTCTCCTCCATGTCCCATCATACCAAGATACTTCATGTCTGGTATGTTTTTCAAGCCACCGGCCAAGATTCTAAATAGGCTGTGTGGGATCCTTTAACCACTAGCTATGGGGATGGCCCCCTAATTTTACTTTTATTAAAAATATAACCCTTGGGGCCGGCAGGTGGCGTGGTGATTAGGGGCACTGGACTCCCACATGGCCAATTGTGGTTAAGTCCTGAACCTGGCGGCTTGCTTTCTCACTTTCTCTCTCTCTTTCTCTGTCCCTCTCTGGTCAATATTTTTTGAAAAAAGTAAATAAATAGCTGGGCACATGTGCGTACATGCCCAAAATCCTGAGAGGAGAATGGAGGAGAAGGGATTGTGGTATTACCATCCCCCTGGGGGGAATGATTTCTCACTTTCCCTCTCACTGTCTGTTTCTCTCTCTATCTGGTGAGCACACGTGCCCTATGTTAAAAACCTAAAAAGAAAAGAAAAGAAAAGAAAGAAGTGAAAAGGGCCTTTGACTCAGATTGTTTGAAGCACTGATATTCAATAAAGCTTACCTTCAAATGTAAAAAAAAAAAAAAAGTAAATAAATAAATAATGTTAAATAAATAATTCTTTAAAAATAATATATATATGTATACATATGTGTGTGTGTGTGTGTGTGTGTGTGTGTGTATAAAGCCCTCAAAAATTCAAACACCCTTGTGGCCTAGTCTCAACACACATTTTAATTTTTTAAAAATCTGAAAAAAAAAAAAAGTGATTAAAATGAGGCCAGCAGGTAGCATGGTGGTTAAGGCACTAAATTCACACTTGGCCAACTGTGATTCAAGTCCCAGACCTGGCCGCTTGAAAATCATGCCCTGTACATGTGCATGCATGCTCAAAATGCCAAGGGGAGAATGGAATAGAAAGGTTTGTGGCATGGCCATCCCCACTGGGGAGGTGAATTCTCATTTCTCCTCTCCCTGTTTCTCGCTCCTGCAAGTGCATGCAATGCACCCTATGGCAAAAACCTAAAAAAATGTTTAGAAAAAGATTAAAATCATTTAAATATTTACAGCAATTATTTGTGAAAATAGCCAAGAAAAGATATTTACCTAATGCTCAGAAAAAACCTCTAAGCTACTCATGGTATCTTTCTTTCCCTAACACTCAGCTCCAAACCAAGAAGCTCACCAACCCCAGCCCTGGGGCTCCTGTTAGGTAGCCTATAAATCCAAGCAGGTTGTGTGACACAGGGGCCCTTGCTCCTCCTTTTTTAGGGCCCCTATTTTTTCTTTTCTTAGTAAGAACGACTCGCATCTCCTCCCTCTCACCACCAGGCCTTGCAACACCTCCCCAGGCCTCTCTGTGTGTGGCTGACACCGTCCCTGCTCTCTTGGCTCCTTTGCTGGTTCTGTCTCAGGTCTGTTGGAATCTTTCCTGCCTCAGCAGAACCCTGGCTCTAGGAGGCATTTCTGTTTCAAAGTTTCCTAAACACGAAGGCTTCATGGCTGTTGTCTTCACTGCTGCCCTGGATCCTGGCCCACCTGAGTCCCCAGGTACCTGCACAACTCCTTGGCTGGCTTCCAACTCCTGCTTCCATCTTTCAAACCAGCTTCCTGGAACTCCCTGGAAATGCCTGTTTAATTGGCAACATTTGCTCATATTGGGCACCCGGCTCTCCTGGCCCTGGGATCCCTGTCTCTCTGCCTTTATCATTGTGGGTGGCCTGGGAGGGACAGTGGAGAGGGCAGGACGGCACAGCAGACAAAAGCTTTCCATTTGGAATGAGGACAATCGGAATCCAGTCCCAGCTCTGCCACTGAGTCTGGGCAAGAGGTTTCCCTTTCTGGGCCTCGGTTTACTTGTGTGGACGATAGAGAGACGGAGTGAGTGACCCATCATTGAGATCCTTCTCAGTAGGCAAGGAAGAGGACTCTAGTGTGGACTAGAGTCAGACTAGGGGTTGGACCCCACCACTCCCCTCATGCCAATCCCCAAGTATCATGAGGATTAAGTGAGAGGTCGATCCCAGAATGCACATCACGGTGCCTGGCACAGAATGACCAGCAGGGTGAGCTACTCTCATCCTCGCATCATCGATCACTATCCTTGAGCTAATCCTGGGAGGGTTTTCCTGTTTGGCCTTTCATTTCAGTTCACTCGATCAGGTTTTTAGAGCAGGGTCTCAGCCTTTATTCTGCCTCATCACACCTGCTGAATAAGTCCCCTCTCAGAAGTAACTGCGGTGGCTCTCGGTGCACTGACAGGGCCAGTCAGGCTCCTGTGGGGAGGAAGGGAAGACAGCCCATACAGTGCTTGTGACTCAAGTTTCCAGGCCCTAAAAAGGGAACGCCCAGCAAGGAGTTGAGTCAGCCCAACCGCTGAATCCTCAACACGGCCAACCAGGCCCTGTGTTCTCAAAGATGCCCACATTCGTCCATCATCAGGGTCCAGATGTCTTACGTGGGCTTTGAGATACACACTAGGGTCCAGGTTGGGACAGGGCTGGTTCTGGTTGGCAGAGAATGGAATTAGGAGACTGGAGAGACAATGGCCAGGGCTGAAGTCAAAACCGAGAAGCAGCCAGTGAGTCCCACCCAAGTTCAAGAGAGCTGAAACAGACTGTTATCCAAAATAAGAGGCAGAGACAGGAGCGCTGGCCAGGCAGGCTTGTGTAGACTAATTGCTGTAATGCCTGGGCGGGAAGCCTAGAGCCACCCCCTCCTTGAAGCTCCCTCCATCCTCAACCCTGCACTCTGGCCCACCCCCCAGGTAATGTAGACAGCTGAATCCAGAGGGAGCGGGTCCTCCGAGGAGTCCACCCCTTCTTGCTCCCACTGGTTGGTGGGTCCCATGGATGTGTTGTCTAAAGACAGAAATGGCAGGAGGAGGACAGTCCCTCCAGCTCTGCCAGCAGCAGTGGGGACTCCATTGCCCAGCTTACATCAGTGACAATGAACACTTCTTTCTTTCAGTTAGACAGGTTGGGTGGTCGCCTCACCTGGCTGGGGCTTAGAGGTAGACAGTTACCCTGAGCTTAGTGGCAGCCTTTGTTCTTAGAAAGCAAGCCCCGGCCTTACCTCATGCCTCTATGGGACAGCTATCTTACACCGGTCCACCTGGGACTCAACTTTCCCTACTTCAATGGCTCACTCACCCAGTCCCGAAATACGGTTTGCGTACCCACTGTGTGCCAAGCACTTGATGGGAGTGGGAATGTCTCAGGCCCAGGGCTAGAAGGCCAGTGAGTTAACCAGCCCAGGGGAAGAATCATCCAGAGCCCTTGCTCGGCTCCTCTGGAGACAGCAGACCCTCCCCCAAGAGCAGGAACTGGGTCTGTCATGCTCACTATGGCCACTCAGCACTTAGTTTGGTGTTTGGAAAAGACAAGGCACTCAGTAATGTTTCTAGAAGCGGTGATTCTTCCAGAAAGGATTGTGGATAAGTGACCCTGAGTACCCCAAGCCAAACAGCCAGTATTGGCAGCTGTTTTTATACCCCAGCATTATATCCATGCACATGTATGAATCCACACCCTCCCATGCACACCACCCAGCGGGTTCTATACCTATGCCTGGCCAGTCCCAGTGTGACCCTTTAAAACAGCGATCCCTTGAGGCTGGTGATCTTATTGCACCCCCACCACAGCAGAGGGAAGGGAGCCTTGGAAAGTTTAAACGGCTCACCTGTGATCAAAGCCCGGTTCCAAAGGCCGTGTCTCCCTTTCGCCGTGAGCACAGAGGACTCTCTTAAGAAGTTTGTGGTGAGGGTGTAAAGGTTGGAAAGGAGAAGGAAGAGCAGAAAGAGCAGATGTACTAGTTTGGGAATGCCGCAAGGAGAAGCAGTGTCTTCCAGCCAAAACTCAGGACGTACCTGGTGAGTGTGGTGCTGGGAGGGGCTTCATGGTAAAGCCCTCCACCTGCTGCAGAACAGATAATCAGCGACTGTGATTGGCTGCTAGCTGAGCGTGTGTGGGTGTAGTTAGACAGGCCGGGGCATGGAGTTCTGTGGGTTTCCTCTCTGGGGATAGGTGTAGGGTTGGGTTCAAGTTTCCCAGGTGGGAACCCGTGTCAGGCACTAAGGCTGTTGCATAACAGGTCTTCAATGGCTCTGATTGTTCAAAAACCAAACTTCCCTCTTCCCAGGCACTCCGGTGAATTGGTATCTTTAGCTAATAATTAACTTGTCTTAAGCCCCATCAATACTCCATCAAGGGCCTGACAGAGGGACAGGGAGAGGGAGAGGAGTCAGGGAAAAGGGACCCAGCCCTGCACCCCAGCCAGCCCCAGCCCCACGCTCATCTGGCCCATAATAAATAGGATGAAAGGCACTCCTGATAAATGCCCGTGTCAGGGAGAGATTTTACCTTCACTCAGAAACAATGTAATATCTCGGCTATTACCCAAAATAATTTATCAATGTGTAATAGCTTTGTGCAGGCCTCAGATAGGAGGGGAGCTGCGCTATCAGAGATGGATGTAGCCTACCTTCGGCTTTTAATTTTTAATGTTCGCAGCCAGCTTTGCATTAAAGGCCAGGTGTCATATAAAGACTTAATGTAAGAGGGGAGTTCATGAATTCTAATCAAGGGAGGAGCGCTCCCTGGCTGGTTGCTGTCACCTCCGACTGTTCTTATTGATCTTTTGTTTTCTCCCCTCCTGCTGCTTCTGGTTCTTCTTTCCCCTCTTACTTCCTCCACCTCACCCCACCACATCCCACCTCACCCCATCTCATCCTACCCCACCCTCCCTGCCCGGCCCTCCCCATCCCACCATGGGCTTTCCCCTGCTGGGAACATCTTTTTTCTTTCCACCATAAAAGGGAGGGTCCCTGGCTTGGCAAAGATTCTGTAACATTCAGACAAGACACCCAGTCTCAAGATGGCGGACTAGCAGGACCTTGTCTCTTTTTTGTTTGTTTATTCAAAAAGTATTTTTGAATACCCATGAGGGGTTTAACGCATTGTCGATGGACAATACAAGAGACAAGCAAGATGGTTTCTGCCCCTAGAGGAATTTACAGTCTTGCTGGTGAAATACTCATTCATTCCAACATACGAACTATTTCAAGCAATGTCACAGTGAACTGCCTTATACAGATTTTCTTATGAATTTGTGGGAGAGTCTGATTTTTTTCTTTTTATTCATGATAGAGCATATGCATGCATATGACAGTTACAGAAAGAGAGAAAGGTGAACACCCTCCATAGGATCTAGTCACATCACTATCTGCTTCCCCCAGTCCTCCAGCACACCAGATCTTGGGTGTGCTGGTTGTGTTTCAGGCTGTCTGGGCCACAGATTCGACCCACCCTGTCATGTGGGATCCAGCTTCTCTTGAGCAGTGCATTACCACTGCCCCAGAAACAGCCCATGGGAGAGTGTGATTTCTAGGCAGTACTTCTCAAATTCCTTCATCTCAGGTCTCCTTTATAACAGAGATGCATTCTGAAAAATGTAAATTCATTATCGGGCAAACACTATAGAGGGTATGTACACAAACCTAGATGGTGCAGCCTACTCCACACCTAGGCTATATGATATAGCCTATTATAACCTTATGGAACTTGGGCCGGTAGGTGTCGTGGGTTAAGGCACTGGACTCCCACAGGGCCGACCATAGTTCGAGTCCCAGACCCGGCAGCTTGCTTTCTCAGTCTCCATCTCTTTCTGTCTCTCCCTGATAAAATTGAAGAAGAAAAATAAATAAGGTAAAATAAAAAAAAAAAAATCTTATGGGAGCTCTTTCTGCCATCTTGGAGCCTGTGGAGGCCTGCTGGGAATAGTACTTTGAAAAGGCAATTATGTCTGGAGGGCTGTGGTCCAAGGCCATTTTTGCTGGCTATAAGTGGGGTTTCAGGAACCAAAGTGAGCACACAGCTCTTCTTAAAATTGAAGGTGTTTATGCACGAGGTGAAACGGAATTCTATTTAGGCAACAGGTGTGCTTATGTGTACAAAGCAAAAAACAACACAGTGACTCCTGGTGGCAAACCAAATAAAACCACAGTAATCTGGGGAAAGGTTACCCATGCCCATGGAAACAGCGGCATGGTTTGAGCCAAATTTCGAAGCAACCTTCCTGTTAAGGCCATTGGACACAGAATCTGTGTGATGCTGTACCCCTCAAGGATTAAAAATAATGAAACATAAATGAATAAAAATGGATTTGTGTTGTTAAAAAAAAATCTTATGGGACTACCATTATATTCGGAGTCCAACCTTGATTGAAGTATCATTACACAGAGCAAGACTATGTTTTTTTTTTGTTTTGTTTTTTTTTTTTTTCTGGAGAGGTTTTTGCTATAGGGCGTGTGCCCTTGCCAGAGAGACAGAAAGCAAGAAATCACCCCTCAGGGGGGATGACCATGCCGCAATCCCTTCTCCTCCATTCTCCTCTCGGGATCTTGGGCACACACGCACACGTGCCTGGTGTGAGTTCAAGCCACCAGGTCCAGGATTCAAACCGCAGTCGACTACATGGGACTTCAGTGACATAGCCATTATGCTAACTGCTGGTCCCAGAGCAAGACTATATTAAAGACCATAAAGAACTTCTGTTAAGAGGGCATTACATATCAATAGAAATCATTGTTACCAGTTTAGAAATGAAAACTGAAAAAATTTTAAAGTATTTCTTTATTAGTTTGAAATAATAACAATAAACTTATTACATGTCGATATAACACATTATTAAGAAAAATAACTTCAAAATAAAATAATTTAGATAAGTGACCTTATTTTTCATTTTTACAAATGTATTTATTATCTATTGTGCTATTTTGTTTTGGTTAACATCTATGAGGAAAATTTGGCCACTCAGAGATACATAGTTGGGAATTGGAGGAGTAATTTAGTAGTCTTTCAGATCATTGTGCGTATTTTTGGGTAATTCAGCAAAACTTGACAAGTGGTAATTTCTTTTTTTAAAAAAAAATCATTTGTTTTATTTGTTATCATCTTAAATTTGCTATAGGGCATGTGCACTCACCAAAGAGAGACAGAGATAGAGATAGAGAGGGAGGAAAAGTGAGAAAGCAAGCCACCAGGTCCAGACCTTGAACCACAATTCATTATGTAGGAGTCCAGCGCTTTAACCACCATACCACCTGCTGGCCCACAAGTGGTAATTTCTTAAAGATCAGTTGTATTGTGAAATTTAAAATCATTTCAGTAAACTTTTATATTTTATTACATTAAAGGGCATTGTATCTTGTACTTTGAATAACTTTTATTCATAGTGACTTTTTTTTTTTGCACCCTACATCAATCACTTTGTAAATATTGGTTCACCAAGTCCTGGAGCTCTTTCACGTGTTAGCATCCTTCATTACACATTATCTGAAAGTTGAATTGGGGCTGGCCCCATGGTCTAATGGTTAAGGAAGTTGGATCCCACATGGCTGACCATGATTTGAATCCCAGTCCTGGCAACTTGAAAAACATGCTGGGTGCTTGTATATGCATGCGCAAAATCCCAACAGAGTGGAGAAATGGAGGAGAATGGATCATGACGTAACCATGTCCCATTGAGAGTCCTCTCTCTGGCCAGCACACAAGCTCTCTGACAATTTTTTAAAAATATTCCATTCCTTAATATCCCCATTGACCTTACTGTTACTGGACTCAGTGGGTCCACCTCTTGGGAGCACTAGTCAGTAATGTAACCAAAACCGTTTGTCTGGATAGAAAGGATTTATTGCTTGTTCAAGTAAGGAGAGCTGGGAATAGTCTCCAAAGCTGTCTGTCTCCCTGGGGTTTATATTAGGGCTCAGAATCTGGCAGATGAGAGCATAGACGTAGAGGCGTGGTCTCTCCAGTACAGTGCAGAAGTCTTGTTACTTCATAACTCCCATGTTAATGCTAATGAAGCTTTAGTTCTCGCAGGGTGGAGGTTTTGGTATTATACCCAGTGAAGTTCAACAGAATTCAGCAAAGGTCAGCAGAGGTCAGAGTCTTTGGTTCAGTGTTTGATCACAACTGTTTTAGTCTGATTGTAGTCATAGGGCTCTTCTTGGATGTGTTAGTCCTGAAAAACAACTTGGACTTATGTTAAGTTTCCTGCCTAGCTAATATTATCAAAGCAGTTTTTCAGTATTGAAAAGTTATCAAATTCAGGGCCGGCAGGTGACGTGGTGGTTAAGGGTGCTGGACTCCCACATGGCTGACTGCAGTTTGAGTCCCGGACCTGGAGGCTTGCTTTCTCATTTTCCTTTTCTCTCTCACTCTGTCCCACTCTGATCAAATTAAAATAAGTAAATAATAGATAAAGTAAAATAAAATAGTTATTTTTTAAAAAAGAGAAAAGTTATCAAGCTCACAATGGCAGACATGTTTCTTAAAATTTGAAAATCCAAATTTTATCATTGGCAACCAATATTATCAGCTATTTTTCTTAAACTAATAGGCTCACTTCCGTTTTGAGGAAATGGCTGATACCAAATCTTAAGTAACCATAGTTTAGCCATTGTTCTTTCAAATAAAAATACTGTTTCATGAAAAAAAGGGCCAGTTCATCTTTCTCCTTCTTCCTCTTTCTCTTCTTATTTTTAAATTTATTTACCAGAGAATGTGCGTGCTTACCAAAGAGAGGCTGAGACAGAGATGGGGAGGCGAGGAAGTATCTTCTAATGGGCATGGTCATGCCACAATCCCTTTTCCTCCATTTCTCCGTCCTGTCAGGATTCTAGGCATACATGCCGATGTGTCCAGTGTGTTTTTCAAGCCACCGGGGCTGGAATTCCAACCATGTTTTTGGCCATGTGGGATCTGACTCCCTTAATCACCGAGCCATGGGACTACACTTAATAAAAAAAAAAACCTAAAACTAAAGAAATACATAGCAACAAAGAATACGAAGATGACTAGTACAGATGAGGGCCACTGTCTTGATTAGTGTGTAGGCACTAGTTTATCCACTGTTTTGGTCTAACAGCAAATACCTGAGACGGAGTGATTTATAAGAGTAGAAGTTTATTTCACTCATGGTTTGGAGGTCCAGGGTGTAAGGGCCACAGCTGATGAGGATCTTTTACTGGATAACGTGGCGGAGGGCCTCGCATGTCAACAAGCAAGAGTTTGAGCAGAGCAGAGCATGTGTCTGTGTGTCTCTCTCATTCCCTCTCCTTATAAACCCATCAGGACTTAGTCACCTGGACCCTCACCCTGACACCTAATCACTTTCCATGGGCTACATCTTTCAACACCATAATCAGATTAGGTCTCCTCTTAACAACTTTATAATACAACAATTCTAGTTTATGAATTTGAAGGGACAATTTTTTTTGTTTCTGTTTTGTTTTATTTATTTATTTATTTATTTATTTATTTATTTATTTATTTATTTTTTGCCGTAGGGTGTGTGCTCACACAGGAGAGAGACAGAGAGAGAAAACAGTGAGAGGGAAAGTGATAAATCACTCCCCAGTGGGAGATGGCCACACCGCAATCCCTTCTCCACCATTCTCCTCCTAGGATTCTGGGCATGCATGCACATGTACCCGGCATGATTTTATAGGGACCAGATCCAAGACTCAGACCACAGTCATCCATGTGGGAGTCCAGCACTTTAACTACCATGCCACCTGCTGGCCCCTGGAGGGAACAAATTTAAGCCATAGCCTTCACCATTGCTTTTACACCATCAGTGCAGAAGTCATCACAGCAGAAAAGAAAAATAGCATCTTAGTATTATTATAAAAATAGTTTTGATTATAGTTCTTCTTGGAAGCACCTAAGGAATCACAAGCGGTGAGGGCCACACCGAGAATTGCTGTTGTAGGGTAGCTAAGCCAATGCCACATTACGGGGTGGTTGTGTGCACACTGCTCACCTTTACTAGCCCCCCCATTAGCTCTTCAATGTGGCTTTATGCGTTCCACTCCCTCCAGCTGTGTTTAGCATTCTCAGTTCCCCATATCCTACTCATCATTTGGCGTAATCCAACTTACGTTTTGCCAATCCAATAGGTGTGAAATGGCGTCTCATTGCTGTATTAATCACAGCATAGCATTTCAAACATATTCGAAATAGTCTTTCAAATCAGCTTGCTAGCCATTCATAATTGGATGATGTTTCTTACACTTGCTAACAACTGAGGTAATTTGCCAGGCTATAGATAAAAAAAATAATGTTTCTTTCAACATATGTTTAAAAGTTGGTGGGTTTTTTTTTTCTGGCTTTCATGTTGGCAAAACATTTCCCACTTCAATTTTCTTTTGCAATTTTCCAAATGAGAGAGCTTCTGGGGAATGCTATTCTAGGCTTTTTAATCATTTATTCCCCGTAAACATTGCTTGCCCATATGTGATTTGGCTTCAGAACTGTAGTTGATTACACTGCAGGTTTGAGCCTGCTGGTCTCAGGGTTGGTGATGCTGCCTGTACTCACAGAAGCTCTGTGCGCCCTGCATGTGTACATTGCTGAAATGCTCAGCACAGACTTGCAGATGCTGGTAAAACTGTCTGGGCTGGATTCAGTGAGAAATGGTCTATCAGTCTCCAACATAGCAACTCTCGAGAACCTTCCCAAGTTAAGTGTGTGTGTGACTTTTGCTTTACATTCATGCTTCATAAGCTCACCCCCACATAAGGAGCAAGGCCATTCTAAGTAGTTACATGTGGGAGATTGAATTAATAAGTACCAGGCTTCTTATTTGTTTTAGAATGTTTATCTTGCCTTATTGGTTTGGATTCTTACCATCTGCTCATCTAGACCAAGGGTTGGCAAACTTTTCCTGTCGAATTTCAGCTGGTAAATACTTAAAGCCTTGGGGACCAATGGTTTGTTACAGCTACTCAATTCGGTCATTGTAAGGTGAACTATCAACACTAGGTAAACCAACAGATCTGACTATGTGCTATTTACTGAAACAGGAGAGGCCTGTAGTTGCTGATCCCCGACCTGGGTCCTTCTTCCTCTGATTCTCTGGAGAGAGCCTTTGCTAATCCATTCATTTCTATTCTTCCAGTGTGGTGGTCTGTACTTTTCATTTCAGATAGCTGTGCATGTGAGTGTGTAATGTTGAATCTTTAGTGAGAAAAATGCAAGATGGACAGTGTAACTGTCTGGCAAAGTTAAAAAGAAATTATCAACAGATGCTATGAACATTTGTTGAGAAACAGAATATTTTTATAGCCTCAGAGTCTGTTCCCACAAATCACTTACTCATTGTAGTAACTTCACAATAGAGAAACCTGGTAGCTATCGCTTTACCACAGGATTCACGTTCATTCCACCAATGTTGGGTCAAGTCAACATCATGGGCCTCCTGACATGAACCATGGAAAAGAGCACAACATCACTCGTGTGAAATTCCTCTCCAAATGCATACACGGAATCTAATCGTGAAAATAAATTAAACAAACCCAAACTGAGATGCATTCTACAAAATAACTGGCTTACTCTCTCTAATAACACGAAGGATGGGACCAGCAGGTGGCGGAACAGTTACATCACTGGACTCCCACATAGCTGACCACCATTTGGGTCCCAGACGTGGTAGCTTAAAACTCATGCTGGGCCTATGTATGTGCATGCCCAAAAGCCAGAAAAGAGAATGGAGGAGAAGGGATTGCAGCGTGGCCATCGCATCCCCCTCCTTGGGTGATTTCTTATTTCTACCTCTCTGATGAGCACACATAGCCTATAGCAAAAATCTCTCTAAATGAAGAAGAAGAAAAGAAGACAGTCAAGAAATGCAAGGGAAGGCTAAAGAACTGTCCCATTCCAGATGAAATGAGACAGAAAGGAATGACAATTGAATGCCTGACGTAATCCTAGATGGGATCCTGGACTGAAGAGGAAAACTAACTGTAAAAGATGCTTATTACTGGGACCACTGGTGAAATTTGAATGTGGACTGTGGGTTAGATTATTGTGTTAAATGTTCTGATCTTGATGCACGTGCTCCCCAGAGAGAGAGAAAGCACCTCCTCAGTGGGTCATGATCACACCACAATCCTTTTTCTTTTTCTTTTTCTTTCTTTTTTTTTTTTTTTTTTTTTTTTTTTTGGAGAGGTTTTTTGCTATAGGGCACATGCACTCACCAGAAAGACAGAGAGAGACGGAGAGACAGAAAGCAAGAAATCACACCCCCTGAGGAGGAATGGCCATGCCACAATCCCGTCTCCTCCATTTTCCTCTCAGGATCTTGGACATGCATGCACACTCACCCAGCGTGAGTTTAAGCCGCCAGGTCCAGGACTCAAACCACAGTCGACTACATGGTAGTCCAGTGACATAGCCATTACGCTAACTGCTGGTCCCCACAATCCTTTTCTTCCTTTACTCCTTCCCATCAGGCTCTTGGGCACACACACACACACGCATGCAGTGTTCCAAGCCACCAAGTCTGAAATTTGAATAACGGTCAGACATACAGGCTCTGGCTCCCACACACTACACTTAACCACTGTGTTATGGAACCGACTCTTCAATATTTTATAATCACAAGAAAGTGTTACTTTTTTAAAAGTTTGAGAGAAGGATATTCCAAGCAGAAGAACCAAGATGAGCAAAGTTATAAATGTAGGATGTGTAAGCAGTGATTTGAGATTTAAAATATCAGGAGTCCAGGTTAACCCCATAGCATAGTGCTTAAGCAAGCTGGGCTCTATGTGACAGACCATGGTTCAAAAATCCCTGCTCTGGCAGTTTTAAGAACACACCAGACACATGTGTGTGAATGTCCAGAATCCTGATGAGGAGGAGAAATGGAGGTAAAGGGGTTGTAGCATGACCATGCTCCACTGGGGGGAGGGGGGGAGTTCTCTCTCTCTCTCTCTCTCTTTTGCTGTCCCTTTTCCTTCTGTTGTATTCATGTGCCCCCTTGCAGTAGGGGGGGGGAAAAAGAAAAAAAATATGAGAGGTCTTCCAAAAGTTCACAACAATGTATATTATGAAAAAACCGAGCCAGCTCTATGGCCTAGTGTTTAAGGCAGCCAGATCCCACGTGGCCCATCCTGTGGTTGGAGTCCCAGGCCCCTCAGCTTGAGAAACATGCCAGGTGTGTGTATGTGTGTGCCCTAAATCCTAAGAGGATGGAGAACTGGAAAAGGGATTGCAAAATGCCCACGGCCCACTGGGAGTTGCTTGCTCATTTTCCCTTTCTCTGTCTCTCTCGTAAGCACATGAGCCCTTTGGGGAGGCAGAGAAAAAGAACTGTTCATGAATATCAAAAATGTTTGCCCCCAAATAAACTCCTATCTTAATTCCATTTTTCCATGAACTTTTTGAAGTCCCCTCACATATACAAGTTGCAGCAAATGGGTAGTGGAAAAAATAAGATTGAAAAGGTTGTGATGGTTAGATAATAATATTATTTTTTAAAGATTTATCTATTTAATTTTATGTACTATTACTCTTCAACTTTATGAGAGAGAGAAAGAAAACAAGACACCAGGTCTAGGACTTGAACCACCGTCGGCCATGTGGGAATCCAGCACCTTAACCGTCATGCCATCTGCCAGCCCTAAATTATAAAAGGCTTTAAATGCCATGGTAATGAGTTTTAAAATTTTTGTTCATGGGCAAAGGGCAGCCATTGAGAGCTGTTGAGCAGGAAAGTGATGTTGAGCTGAACGCAGGGAAGATGTCTATGGGTTCAGAAAGAGCACCACCCAGAGTTGAGATTTTGCAAAAGCGGGATGGAGGTAGCAAGTGCCCCATCATAGTCCAACACACTTTTGCAAATCTGGAACCAGTGAAATGGGTAGAGATGGGCAGAGGTAGAGTCATCTGCCTTGGGGAGCTCTTTGAGGCTATGGGAGCTAATAGATTTGTCCAAGGGAAGAAGTAAAAGGGGACAAAAGACAAGGAAGGAAGAACTTTGGGAAGGAACTGCACTGGGGGGGCGGGGGGAGCAGAGAGAAAAGCCAGTGAAGGAGACAGGAGTGATTAGGGAAGAAGGAAGAGTCTGGAAGGTCAATACCATGAAGGTCTCAGGGGAGAAGTATCACCGAGGGGCAGGAGGTGGCCAGCAGGAGTGAGTACAGCTGAGCAACTAGATGCAGCCTTCGGGTGTAGCATCTGGGATCCCATTGGTGCCCCATAACCTGACTCATCAGAGCAGGATTGAGGAAACCAGACTGGAAGGAGGAGACGGAGGTACCAAGGGAAAGCTACTCTTGGGAGAAGTTTAGTAGTGCTGAAAAGAGCAAGGTGAGAAAGTGAAACACAGAGAAAACGGGGTTGATAAAATGTTTTAATTTTCTGTTGGGATTGGTGCAGATCATCTCCTCTCTCCTCTGTAAGTCTCCCAGAGGACGCAGCCTCCACCCGGTGAAACGGAGCCCCCTGCGCCATGTGGCCTCGATAGCAGCTGCCCCCCACCCGAGGGAATGAGAGTGGCGTCTGCATGGACAATGTCTCCTTGTACTTTATCACTGGTGTGAGATGCTTGAAGTTATCAACCCTCTGGATTCTGGGCAAAGAGATGATCTCTTCCATCATGGGGAAGTCCAAGAGACTGCTTTTTTTTTCACCATTTTTTTAAATTAAATTTATTTATTTATATTCATTCACTGTACATCATTACAGCATACAAAGTGAGATTTCCCATCCAGAATACACTGTATATTGGCTCAATCAAGCACATCAACATACATGTTATCGTCAACAAATAATTTTCCATTTCTTGTTTCCTGTATGTTTTGCTTTTTTTTTTTTTTTTCTCATCCTTGATTCCCTGTTTCTTACCCTCTGCCATCTCCCATCCTCCTCCCACACTGTCTCTGGTATCTATGTTTGCTTTCTATACTCCCCCCCCCCCCCATATTTTATTGAGTCATGAACACAAGTCACTATGCAGTATATTCTGGATGGGAAGAGACTGCTTTTGATCTTTACACAGATCACTAGCCTGCAGTTCCCCACTCCCCTCCTATTGGTAGCAGACTCTGGTCAGTCCCAGATGTAGTCTATGACTCTATACCCCTAGACATGACTGGTAAGCCAGAAACATTCAGCAGACCCAAGAGAATGCATGAGGTCTTTAGCCCCACTCTTGGAAGAAGAGCTGAGACATACCAAGGTGAGTCTCTGCAGAATGCAGGACACGTGCTTGAGCACTGTGAGTGGCCTCTAGCATCCTGCAGAAAGGGAAGGAGACACCAGCAGAAAAGAGGGAGATGTGAGACGAAGCTCCAGTCCCTACTTCCAGAACCCAGTGAACTCAAGCTGCAGCTCTCTACACTGGAGGTTCCACGAGACGCTCACTACCTTTGTAGTCAGTTCCCATTTTAAACACTTTATTTATTTATTTTTCCATGAGCAAGAGATAGGAGAGCAACAGCAACCCCAAGAGGGAAATAATAACACAGTCCACTCCAAGCCTTTAGCCAGTTCAGGGTCATGGGCAAGTGTATGCCTGTCATTCTCAGGGAAGTCTCTGAGCTTGAACCACAAACCCTTTCGTGTGGGTCAGCCTTGCAGAACATCATGTTTTGTCCTGTATCACTCTCTAGCCACATCAGTTTCCCATCTTTTAAAATGTAATTTTCATCTGACAAATAAAAGTGTATACATTTATGCTGTATGACATGTTCTGATATTACCTCACATGCTTATTATTATTTAAAAAAAGGAATTCTCTTTAACAGTTTTTATGTGTACCATGGATGTTGCTATGGTTTAGATCATGGTTTGTCCTGCCAAGGTTCATGCTTTTGAATTTGTTTTTTCCCTAAAAATTCATGGGTTGGGATTTCGTTGTATTGTAAGAGGGTTAAGTAAAGATTTAATTCCTTTTCGGTATCCCAAAGTGGGGCTTTTGAGTGTGATAGAGTCATTTGGGTAGGAAGGACCGCCATAACTGAATTCCAGCGAGTTTATAAGCAGAGGAAATAAGACCAGAAAAGTAGCCCTTTAAAAGAAAGAAAGAATTGTAACTAATACACAGAGCAAACAGTTGGCGTCTGTTCTCCCTTGGTAATGTCCAAGGGTGTCCCTTAGCCCACCAGAGAAAACTCCACCCTGAAGCCACATGGCCCCTCTCCAGAAAAATGAGACAATGCGCAGAAGGTCCAGTCTGGAGAGAGAGCAAGACCTCCCCACCGCCCCCGGCTTCTGGCACCTAGACCTTTGCTTGACTGTGTGCCAGTCAGACCCTTCCCCAGAGACAGGGAGATGGGCTGCTTGGCCCTGCACGCAGGTAGGGTCCCTGGTGTTCTTATCCCCTCCCTAAGTCAGGACCACAGGGGAGAGACCACCCAGGTACCTGTGGGGGCAAATGATCCTGAGCCCTTCTAATCAGGGTCTCTGGCTGTCGAGTCCCGTTGCTAGCACAGCGCCTCTGAGTGCCGTGTACTACAAATTAATTCATTCCTCTAGGCCTCGCTGTTCAGTAACTGGCTGTCACAGCAACCACCCGGGAGCTAATTGAGAGTTGCGATCCGTGGCAGTATTTCCATTAGCGGCATAATGACAGGCAGCCACTGCACACACACAAACACATACGGAAACACAAAAACATAGGTGTACATACGCACGTACACAGACACTAAGCCCACACACACGTACACACACACGCAAATGCCCGATGCATAAACACACACACTCAAGCCAGTTCGATCTAGCTCGTTAGCAAGGAGACAACTAGGCAAGTGAACTGCCAGGGCTACTGTATTTTGGGGTCCCCAGAAAAGGAAGAAGGCCTCATGAACATGGGGCTCTAGGGGAGGACCCACTGGTCACTGCCAAGAACATGAGAGCCCTCCCACCTGGGTCGCCCCACCTGGGTCGCCCTACCTGGGTCACCCCACCTGGGTCCAGATGTGCTCCTGTGGGCCTGGAAATAGGGTGGAACTGGCTTCCTTTGTCCAAGAGGAAGGAAAGGCTGGTGACCAAGAGACTCTGAGTATATAGAGATATACACGGTGGTCGGGTGGATAAAAGACAGGATTGGGACCAGCAGATGGCTTAATGCTTACATCACTGGACTTCCACGTGGTGGGCCACAGTTTGAATCCCAGACCTGACAACTTCACACTCACACTGGGCATGTGTGCTTGTGGGCCCAAGATCCTGAGAAGAGAATGGAGTAGAAGGTATTGCGGCATGGCCATCCCCCCATAGGTGAGTTCTTGCTTTCTGTGTCTCTCTGTGACTCTTCAGTGAGCATATGCACCCTACAGCAAAAATCTCTCTCTGTCTCTCTCTAAAAAAAAAAAGACAGGATCAAGGTTTTCATCTCCATCTGAGCCGGGGAGTGGGGATGAGTAAATTCACTGTCCACCTTTGGCCAGGAGCCAGGCACCGTTCTCGACATTGGTGGTCATCTTAGGCTGGATTCCCCAGAAGCAGAACCTGAGATAACATGTGGGTGAAGGAGTTTACTGGGACATGGTCCCAGGAAGCCCTAGGAGGGGACAGGAAAGTGGCAGGGGAGGGGTGGAGGGCAATATATGGGTGTTAGTGGGCAACTTGCCTCCATGGGCAACCAGGCCCAGCCACACTGGGGACTCTAAGAGGGTGAAGGACAGGTCCTAGGTTCTCCTACTCTTCCCTGAGGGTGGGAGAGCTGGGTGCTTGCCTTCAGCTCCCCTCTGCCATCAGGTGGGGCTGCTTCCAAGGCCCCCAGCTCCCAGGCTCTGCTGCCTAACCCTTGAGCTGGCCAGGCATACTTCCCAGCCAGGTGAACCCTCAGCCAGAGCCATGGCCTCTTGAGTAAGTATTTCACGGATGAATGCAGGAGAGGTGGGGGTGCGGGGGAGTGAATGTAGGGGAAAGTGAGTGAGGGGAGGTGAGCTCAGGAGAGGTAAGTGCAGGGGAGGTGAGTGCAAGAGAGGTGAGTACAGGGTAAGTGAGTGCAGAGAGAGGTGAGCACAGGGGAGGTGAGCTCAGGGGGAGGTGAGCTCAGGGGATGTGAGCACAAGGGAAATGAGTGCAAGGGATGTGAGCACCGGGATGTGAGCTCAGGAGAGGTAAACACAAGGGAGGTAAGCACAGGGGAAGTGAACTCAGGGGGGAGGTGAGCACAGGGGAGGTGAGTGCAGGGAGAGGTGAGCACAGGAGAGATGAGCTCAGGGACGGTGGTGCACACAGCAACCTGCAGCCCTAAGGCACTCTAAGGCTCTCTTCATCCTGTCTCTCCATTATGTTCTCAACTTCCTTGCCTTGTTAAGCAGAAGGCCCAGGCCCAGCCATCTTCCATTGCGGACTCACCTGGGCAGGCGAAGTTCACTGTCCTTCTCTGCAGTGGCTGCTTACTGCAGGACTCGTCCTTCAGCCACAGGAGCCACGACAGGCACCTGGGCTTTGTCATTGTCCTCTCTTCCACCTTGAAGTCTTAGCCAGAGGAGGAAAGCAATAGAGGGACCTATTATCTTACTCAGAATGAGTAAGGAAACAGAAAATTCAGTCTCTTTTCTATTTTATTTTTTTCCTTAGAAAACAAAAGGGTTGGGACCAGCAGTTAGCGTAACGACTATGTCGCTGGACTCCCACGTAGTCGACTGTGGTTTGCGTCCTGGACCTGGTGGCTTAAAACTCACGCCAGGCGCGTGTGCGTGCGCTCCCAAGATCCCGAGAGTAGAATGGAGGAGAAGGGATTGCGGTGTGGCCATCCCCCCTGGGGGGTGATTTCTCGCTTTCTGTCTCTCTATCTCTCTCTGTCTGTCTGGCTAGCACACGCGCCCTATAGCAAAAACCTCTAAAAAAAAAAAAAAAAAAAAAAGGTTAGTCTCTTTTGCTATCTCATAGAATTTTTTTTTTTTTTTTTTTTGGAGAGCTTTTTGCTATGGGGCACTTGCACTCAACAGAAAGACAGAGAGAGACAGAGAGACAAAAAAGCGAGAAATTACCCCCCCCCCCCCTCCCCCCAGGAGAGGTGGCCACACCACAATCCCTTCTCTTCCATTCTCTTCTAGAATCTTGGGCATGCATGCACACATACCAGGCGTGAGTTTAAGCCACCAGGTCTGGGACTCGAACCGCAGTCAACTACATGGGAGTCCAGCGACATAACCATTACACCAACTGCTGGTCCTGCTGTCTCATAGAATTTTAAAATTCACTAAGCCTGAAAAGGCCATCTTCTGCTTGTGGTACACGGAGCCCCAGCTGCTCTTTAACTCCTATGACTCTTACAAGTGGGTCCACTGCCTTGACTCAGTAGCTCCAACTGCCACAGAGAGCTAGAGCAGTTTCCTGGCTCCTGCTGGAGGCCCCACTCCATATTCATGGGCATACTGCGGAAGGTCAGAGTCCATCTAATGAGGTCTGCTGCCTGGAGGAACAGGTGGGGCCACCCGGCAGGTGAGGGTAGAACGGAGTCCAGAGCCCGGGTCTCTTGCCTCTTCCAGTCCAGCCTGCCTCAGGTGGCCCCAGAAGAAGATGAGTTCAGCATTTCTACAGAGAACAGTGACGCCCAGCTGTTTAGAGGCATTTTCCTCTCCTGTTTGCTGAGACTTCTTCAAAGTTCCCACTGTTTAACCTTCTTTAAAAATTGAAAGTGTAGGGACCAGCAGTTAGCGTAATGGCTATGTCGCTGGACTCCCACGTAGTCGACCGCGGTTCGCAGCCCGGACCCGGTGGCTTGAACTCACGCCGGGCGCGTGTGCGGGCGTGCCCAAGATCCCGAGAGGAGAATGGAGGAGAAGGGATTGCGGCGTGGCTATCCCCCCTGGGGGTTGATTTCTCTCTTTCTAACTCTCTGTCTGTCTCTGCCTGTCTGGCGAGCGCACGCGCCCTATAGCAAAAACCTCTCCAGAAAAAGAAAAAAAAAATTGAAAGTGTACTTATTTACTCCATGAATAAAAGAGAGTCAAAGAGAACATGTCCAACAGAGTCTTTTTCTTTTTTTTAGGGAGAGAAATTTTTGCTATAGGGCACATACGCTTGCCAGTGAGACAGAGATGGAAAGCGAGAAATCACGCACTGGAGGGATGGCCATGCCACAATCTCTTCTCCACTCTACTCTCTGGATTTTGGACCTGCACACACATGCCAAGTGTGAGTTTTAAGCCACCAGGTCCAAGACTCGAACCACAGTCAACTACGTGGAAGTTCAGTGACATAACCATTACACCATCTGCTGATACTGAGGTCCACCCACAACCAGAGCCAGTTCCAGATCATGGGGACATTCAGGAAGTGACTACCTGCAAACACCAAGAATGAACCCAGATGAACCAGAACCTTTTCACAATGGCCAGCCTCACAGATCTTATTTTACCACTGCACCATCATTGGCCCCATCTACCCGTTAACCTTGAACTCAGACTGTCTCCACGGAATTCCAGTTAAAATTGTACTGGGCTAATGTTCGATCAAGCGATCATTCAGCAAATATTTATTGAGCATTTACTATCAGGTCTGGAAAGTCAGGACGTATTTTTCTGTTTCTCTATGCAAAAATGTGTCATGACTTTCCCAGCAGTCCGATATTTTGTTGTATATCGGACAAGGCTCTAGGTACTAGAGATACACTGAATAGATAAAAACAAATAGAACATAGAGCTTCTATATTAAATGAATACATATATGCTTGAGTTAATTAATTAGTGGTAGATTTTGGTTGGATGCAACACAGCAGTGAAAATGAAACTAAACAAAGTGTATCCTATGATAATTCATGTTCAAACCCAAACTCCAGTAGCTGTTCATTGCAGAAGAGAGCATGAAGAAATGCAGACAGGGAAAGCATATGGGCCGCTTGCCCATGGTGTGACCCTAAGCATGTTCCTTAACCTCTCGGGCCTTCAGGTTCTGTATCCATTAAGGAGGAGCCTCTTCCAACTTTAACTTACCATCATGAGCACAGACGAAGCCACCTGGTCTAAATGCCTGGCACATAGTAGGCATTGGCTAGATGGAGGCCGCTATCATGTTATTATTACCAAAGAGCGAAAGCACAGCTGCTTAGACCTCTGTCTCCCCATCCCTCCACCCCACTCTGGAGTCCTCCATCCCCCCATCCGCTCGCCTCATGAAGCCACAAGGCTACCCTGATGAGCTGTGCAGCTTACTGTGAAATGCGTTGCATTTTCTCCCCAGCTGCCTCCTGATTGCAGTATTTACTTTTAATCTCCTGTGCCTCAATGCCCGATAAAAACTTTGTCACATTAGATGGTGACAGATGGGGGAGAGAAGGGGGGGTAGCTCTGTGAGGGAGCATCCAGGCCACTCACCAATCCTTCACCACGCCAATTACGTCCTTCAGTGCTCCCCGGCGTGGGCACCCATGTCAGCGCAGAGGGAAATGGAAAAGCATAAATAAAGACAAAACCAGGCTCGGCGAGGCTTTAATCTGCAGAATAACATTTCTCATTTGTGTGAAATATCACTGGATTCTCTCCCTATGCTCCGGGGCCACACATGAGTGCACACGCACACCCGGGATGGAGACTGGGGTTCCCAGGCCCCTCCAGGCAAAGTTAACTGTGTGCAGTGTGCCTTGGAGCTGGGTTAACCCATCCCTTGTCCCTAACTGGGCTGTCAGGGATGCTATCTTCTTGGCGTTTGCAGGGTATTAAAGGCGAAGGTTGGAGAAGGGAACTGACAAAGAGAGGAATGTAAATAGTTACAATATTGTTAGGTGAATGTGTGTGTGAGAGAGAAAGGAGGCTGAGGGTCAGACATTGGTTCTGCTTTTGCAATAAGAGAGTAATTATTTCATAACGTAAGTGATCAGTGCTTAACTCTTTCCAAACCTCTCCTTTTTATTTTGGCAGGTTTTACCTTCCAGATCTTCAACAACTCCATGAACCAGTTAAAAACACACCTTCATTGGGGCCAGCAGGTGACATGGTGGTTAAGGTGCTGGATTCCCAGATGGTCGACCACGGTTCAAGTCTCCAACCTGGCAGCTTGCTCTCTCACTTTCTCTTCTCTCACCAATATTAGAAAATAATAATAATAAATAAGTAAATATTCAAAAAACATCACACCTTCACATGTGTGGAGAGCTTTTCTGTTTTCTTTTTTTTTCCTTAGAGATTTTTGCTATAGTGTGTATATGCTCACAGGAGAGACAGAAAACAAAATATTCATCCCCCTAGGGGGGGATGGCCATACTTCAATTACTTCTCCTCCATTCTCTGCTCGGGATCTTTTATTTTTTTAATTTAATTTAATTAATTAATTTATTTATTTGACCAGAGAGAGAGAAAGAAAGCAAGCCACCAGGTCCAGGATTCAAACTGTGGTCAGTCATGAAGGAGTCCAGCACCCTTAACCACAACGCCACCTGCTGGCCCCTCCTCTTGGGATCTTGAACACTCATGCACATGTGCCTGACCTGAGTTTCAAGTCGCTGGGTCCAGGATTTGAACTGTGGAGTCCAGCAACGTAACCATTATGCCATCTGCTGGTCCCAGGCTCTTCTATTTTCAAACTGTGTCTGAGTCCTCTCTCTCTTTCTCTCTACGGCAGATATAGTTGTGGTGGAGTATATTAGCTGCCCAAGGCTGCTGTAACAAAGTGCCACAAACTGGGCAGGTTAAGACAATAGAGATGTACTCTCCCAGCTGGCAACTGAACATCTGAGATGGCGGCATTGGCAGGGCCACACCCTCCACAGATGCTAGAGGTGGACCCTTTCTGGCCTCTCCCAACTTCTGGTAGCCTCAAACAGTCCTTGGCTTGTGACAGCATCCCTCTAGTTTCTGCTTTCCTCTTTACCTGGCCATTTCTCTTCATCTGTGGCCAAACTTTTCTCTTACGAAGACACCAGCCATATGGAATTTAGAGCCCAGCCTAATGATTGCATGTTAATCTGATTATATCCTCAAATAAGATCACATGTACAGGAACCAGAGGGTAGGGCTTACCCATACGAGGGAACTTCAGAAAGTTTGTGCAAAAATAAAATTACAAGGAGAGTTTATTTTGGTGCAAAAAAAAAAAAAAAAAATTGAAATCCATGCGTAATTTTCTTCATAATAAGCCTTTCCTGAGAGCTTTTTGGAGATGTCTGATTTATTTTTCGGGGACACAATTTTACTCAGTGATTTAAAAGCATAAGTTTGGAAATCAGACAAGTTTGTGATTGAATCCCAGCCCTGAAGAGCTGCTTCAGCTTCTAGAATAAGGGGAGAGTCCTCTGGACCAGACCGAAGGCTGCGTGGGGTAGAGAAAGTGGGGCAAAGTCGTGTGCAGCTGCAGTCGGGAGGCTTCACAGCAGAGCCCCTCCACATGCACGAGGGCTCCAGCAGCCTGTGCGTCTCTGTGCACATCTGCACAGCTTTAGAGAGAAAGAGGAGGGGCAGGGCTCTGGGAAAGGGGTTCATGAAGTCTACAAGACAAGGCAGAGGCTCGTATCTGACAGCCCCAGTGATGGGAGCTGCAGAGGCAGGAAACGAGAGCTTTTCTTTTTTTCTTTATTCATGATAGATCCCATACTACAGAGAGAGAGGATCGGCCTCCACGGGTCTAGTCATGCCACCATCCCCTTCCTCTTGTTCCCAGCACATCTCATTGGATTCTGGGCATTTTCTCGCACATCTGCCCTATTTCAGGCAGACTGGGCTGGAGCGCCAAACCACAGTTGCCACATGGGACACAGTTTTCCTTGAGCGGTGCATGACCACTGTGCCGGGAAGCTAACACTGAGAGCTTGTTAGAACATTCACGAGTCCTCATAGCAGGGAGTGACCCACTCTCCCAGAACCCGAGGAACTCAAAGTAGAACTAGATGATAGCGAGCCAGGTGAAGAAATCAAAAATAAATACAGTTCTAGCCACCCCTGGCTAGACCTCTCAGAAAACCTAGCGGGTGGGGTTGGTGGTTAATCCCTAAACTCCTGCATTCATTCAAAACCAAACTGGGTAGAGACTGACTGGAGAAGAAGGAAAGGAGGCAGCTGAAGCTTGGCCACTGGAGGTAGGGAGGGGTGGGTAGCAAGAACAAGAGTCTGGTGGAAAACCCCACATGAGAGAAAACAGGAATTAGAAGTCTAGCAATACTTTAGACCAGGTGAGATGTGGAGGGGAAAGTCAAGGGTACAGGGCAGGGCTATCCCCGAATTGCTCAGAGAGTCCTTGAGAAAATAACAGTCCTCGCAGACAGAATGCCAGATAGCATCAAGGCTGCCAGATAGCCCTGCAGTAAGAGGACTATCATATCACGTAATATAATCTTTTCTGAGATTGAAATGAAATTGGCATAATATGAAACCAGCCATTTGCAAATACACAATGCAGTGGCACTTACATTTGCAATATTGTGCCACTGTCATCTCTACGCCGGGTCCAGATATTTTCATCGTCCTCCAAGGAAGCTCTGTGGTCATTAACTAATCACCTATGTTGCTCCTTTTCCCTTCCCCTCGCAATTACTACTCTGAGTTCTGACCCTATGGATTTGCCTACTTTGGGTATTTCGTATAGATGGACCCACAGGGGATCTTTCATGTTTGGCCACTTGTGCCTCTCAGTATTTCAATGTTCCTCAGCATTGTACTTCCTTCCTAATCGTGGCTGAGTAACATTCTGTTGAATGGATATACCACATTCTGTTTATCCATGGGCATTTGATGGACATTTGAGTTGTTTCTGCTTCTTGCTTATTAGGTATCCAGTGTTATTTTCATGGGAAGTTTGTTAAAGTAGCTGCTTATTCTAGTCAAGTGGAAGTTGAAAGGAAAAAAAAAAACTGTTCTCTCTATTCTGATTCATTCATTCAACAAATAAATATATGTATTTTGGAGAGGTTTTCGCTATAGGGCGCGTTCGCTCACCAGACAGACAGAGAGAGACATAGAGACAGAAAGCGAGAAATCACCCCCCGGGGGGGATGGTCACGCCGCAATCCCTTCTCCTCCGTTCTCCTCTCGGGATCTTGGGCATGCACGCACACACGCCCGGCGTGAGTTTTAAGCCACCGGGTCCGGGACGCGAACCGCGGTCGACTACGTGGGAGTCCAGCGACATAGCCATTACGCTAACTGCTGGTCTCTCAACAAATATTTTTGAGATCCAGTTGTGTGCCATGCCCTGGCTCTGGTAGAGAGGTGATTGCAGGAGCCTGGGCAGTACTGCTGACTCTAGCAGGGTAGCCCCACTGCAGAAGCTGCACAAGCCTCTGGCGGCAACTTCCCATTTGCCCAGCCCAGAAAGAGAGGGTGGTTGCCACCTGGATTAGGCCTCTTGTCAAAGTTCAGAGAGGGCCCCAGTTCAGAAGGCACAGAACCCTGGAGAACTTCCAAAGCCTAATTGCTAACACTCAGGCCTCCCAGTGAGGACAGCGTTCCTGTCCCTCAGAGACCCTGACGATCCATGGGGGCAATGAGGTCTTCACTGTTCTGAGCCCCAGGACAGCGGAGTTGGAAGATGGGATGAAGGGTTCCTCAGTCTAGGCCCCTCTCCACAGCTTGGGTGTCTGACAGACATGGGAGGCACATACCTCATACCCAAACAACTGGAACCAGTGAGACCAAATCCTCTGTCTTTGTGAGGGGAGAACCATGAGAAAGAGGTGTTCTTCCAAGGGGCAACTCGTGGGATCTGCTCTTTAAATGAGTAGTTTGGTCTCTTGTTTTGCACATTCCACTGGTAGCATTTTGATAAACACTGCCCGGGCCTTGTTCATTTGGAATTTCAGTCTGAACCCCACAAGTGTAGACTTAAATACCCACCCTGAAGGTGGTTTTTAACTCAGGACCTTCTAAGGGCAAGCAAAAGATATTATGAAGATCAGAACCTCCATGGGAATAAACTATGGGTAGTTTTTGTTAACCATAAAAATACAGTTAATTAAAAATGATATGTGGAGTCACCCAACTTTTCCCAGTTTACCCTCTCTCTCACTCAGGGTCTTATCAACTTGCTGAATAGTCGGTTGGGCTCCTGCACATGCTCTCTCATTCTCGCTCTTGCTTTATGGCAGGAGGTGGGGTAGGGATGCAATGCTTTGACAGCAAGCCAAGCAGAGAGCAAGGGACAGCACTTCCCAAGGAGAACTCTGCCAGTGAAGAAAGGGGGGGTAGGTCTGGGGAGGGAGGGCAAAGTAGTAGAGGTCAGTTTTGTATCACTACACAGTCCGAGGGGATCTGCAGGAGTTAAATGTTTGTTTGCCCATTAGCAAATATTTATTATGGTGGTTTACTTTGTGCAAGGCATGGGAGCGCTCTTCAAATATGTGAAGAACTGTCTGTTGTGGGAAAGACAAGTATGCGTGTGTGTGTGTGTGTATGTGCGTGTGTGTGTGTGTGTGTTCCAGGGAAGATCTAGAACTAGTGACTGAAAGTTATGGGAGTTAGATTTTGAGCACAGAGAAGAAGCCTTCTCCAACAACTACAGGTGATAAATGTAAGAGACTGTTCTACAAAGGAAGCTCCTTGTTACCAGATGACTTCAAGCAGGGGCTGGATGACCATTCACAAACCAGGTTTGCTACAGAGGGATTCCGCATCAGGTGAGGGCTGGAACAGATGAGGAGCCTGCATTCGTACTCAGTGGCTGCTGTACCAAATGACCAGTGGCTTAAAACAACATAGATTTAGTATTTACCAGTTCTCTGAGTTAGAAATCCCATGTGGGTTTTACTGGACTAAAATCAATGTCAGCAAGGCTGCGCTCCTTTCTGGAAGTCCTGGGAGAGACTCCATGTCCTTACCTGTTCCAGCTTCATAAAGCCACCCCCATTTTCTTGGCTCGTGCCCACTTCCTCCACCTTCATATCTGGCAATGGAGGGTCTTCTTCTTTTCACATCATATCACTCTGACCTCCTCTCCTACATGTGTCCTCTACATTAAGGACCCCTGTGATGACACTGGGCCCACTCAGATAACCTGGGATAATCTTCCTGCTTTAAGGTTAGCTAACTTTTTTCTTTATCTTTTTTTCTTTTTTTTTTTTTTTTGGAGAGATTTTTGCTATAGGGTGCGTGCGCTCGCCAGACAGACAGAGAGAGACAGGGAGACAGAAAGCGAGAAATCACCCCCCGGGGGTATGGCCACGCCGCAATCCCTTCTCCTCCATTATCCTCTTGGGATCTTGGGCACGCACGCACATGCGCCCAGCGTGAGTTTAAGCCACCGGGTCCGGGACTCGAACTGCAGTCGACTACATGGGAGTCCAGCGACATAGCCATTACGCTAACTGCTGGTCCCCCAAGGTTAGCTAACTTGAAACCTTAATTCTACCTGCAACCTGAATTCCCTCTTACCATGTAACATAACATACCCTTGGGTTCAAGACATTGCCATCTTTGGGGACCATCAGCCTGCCTACTCCAGGACCTCAATATCTCTTTCCAGCCAGAGATTCAGTGGTCTTATGATTGGTCAGCTCATTGCATCTTTTCCAGCAGGGTGGAGGCTTCGGCACACCTAGGTGCAACAGTAACACTTCAGATCCCTGCAAGAGCACAGCATGCGTGATTGTTTGCTTCCAAAACAGAAGTCAGGTCACCCTGTAATTACCTCTTTGTCTATTAGCAGTGATTACACTCAAGTCAGTAGGAGGTCTTAGAATTACCGTGGACGTGGACGCAACCTCTTTCTCAGGAAATTCTATTAAGTGTCTGTGTAGCTAACAAGTCATTACAGAGCACTTGAAATTATAGTGTTACCTGCCTTAGGAAAAACTCCTCCATCTCCCAGAGAGGAGAGAAAGTATTAGAGCAACTGGTAGACAGTGGGGAGGGAGGAGAGAAGACCTGTTCCCTCTGGATCCTCATGGCAGATCTGAGGGCCCATGAAAGTTGGAGGGTGGGGCCCAAAGGTGGTGACAAATAGTAATAATGGCTATTCGTTGCTACTTCTGTGTGAAAGGCATGGAGCTGGGGCCTCCTGAGTGGTAGTCACTCCTGCAGGCCTTTCTAGGCGAATTGGAGGTAGTGGACATTCATGCCGCATCCCTGTTTCAAGGTCTGAAGGCTCCAGGGATGGGACTAAGAGGTCCATAGGGAGCTGAACAAGGAGTTCAGTCCTCAATCTACAAGATCATCCCAAGCTAGCCTTGGATCCTAGCAAAGGACTAGAGTGGGAAACGGTACTGGCAAGCAAAGTGCAAAAAAGGTACTTGGTTTCCTTTTCTTTTTTAGAGATTTTTGCTATAGCATGCTTGCTCCCTAGAGAGATGGAGAGAGAGAAAGTGAGAAATCACCCCTAGGGAGGATGACCACACTGCAATCCCTTCTCCTCTATTCTCCTCTTGGGATTTTGGGCATACACACATACGTGCCAAACATAAGCCACCAAGTCTGGGACTCGAACCACTATCAACTATGTGGGAGTCCAGCAACATAACCTTTACACCATCTGCTGCTCTCAGGAGCTCGGTTTTCTAAAGCATGCAGTTTGGTGCACAAGGGTGAGACTAGTTGATGGGCTAAAGCCAGGTCCATTTTCCATGTTGAACAGGTTACCATCGAAGAGATGGATGGTAACATGGTTGCACCTTGTAGACAGATCCTTCACTTAACTGTGTAGACCAGGGGTCAGCAACCTTTCTCTGTAAAGGGCCAGATAATATTTTAGGTTCTGCAGGCCAGGTACTTTCCGTCACCCTACTTTATTACAGTTGTAATAGCCCTAGACTGCATGTAACCAAATGGACGTGGCACAGTTCCAATAAAACTTTATTTACAAAACCAGGGGAGGGACCAGCAGTTAGCATAATGGCTATGTCGCTGGACTCCCACGTAGTTGACTGCGGTTCGAGTCCCGGGACCGGGTGGCTTAAACTCACACCGGGCGCGTGTGCGTGCGTGCCCAAGATCCCGAGAGGAGAATGGAGGAGAAGGGATTGCGGCGTGGCCATCCCCCCTGGGGGGTGATTTCCTGCTTTCTGTCTCTCTGTCTCTCTCTGTCTGTCTGGCGAGCGCACGCGCCCTATAACAAAAACCTCTCCAAAAAAAAAACCAGGGGATGTGGGACAGATTTTCTCATAGGCCATAGTCTGCCAACCTCTGGTTTAGGTGAAGGATTTGAAGAGCATACATTTTAGATCCTTTATTCATTAGCATATTTAATAAATCATTAAACTAGTTCAAGTAAAAATAATGGTGATAGCAATTTGTCATATACATATAATATTTTAAAGTTTATAGAGCTTTTGAATATCACCTCGTTTACGTGATCCTCACAGTTTAGGACATACAGGCTTAGAGAAGTTAAGTGACTTGCTCAAGTTTGTACAACTACTAGGCATTTTTTGTTCTTAGTTAAAAATCCCGCATGGGTTTTACTGGACTAAACTCAATGTGTCAGCAATGTTAGATATCTTTGCCAAGAATCCTTCCCAGCTCCAGATCTTCCTTTTATTAGAAAGAAAAGGTGAAGACTGATTGGCAGTTCCTTCTCTGAGGATGTTTATTAGTGTCTATGGAGTGCGATGGCAGGAACTCTTACCCACGTTCCAACTTCTAGAAAGGTAGTTGGAGACTAGCATGGAGTGCAAGATCTCAGACATGGGGTTGGGCTTCACAGGGGTGGGGAGGTCTTTGGAATTGTGGATAAGCATCATCTGTCTCTGCACCAAGCAGAGAGGATGAGTCCTCTCAGGGTATGGCAGCCATATTCAGGAATTCTGCTCCTGGCATGGGCTTCAGAAGCCTCCTTTGTAAGGATGACGCTAACATGGCGAGGCTGAAGGACTAGTTGAGGAAGGATATGTAGGGAAAGGGGATGACAGCTATTTCCTGGAGTTGTATAGACATTTTGGTCCTTATAGGTACAAATTCAAGACAATTAGTGTTGAGTCCACTCCAGTTTTAAGAAAGGAAATTGCCCAGAATCCTGTTAACAGCTCTCAGTACGAGCTTCTTCCCTCTATGAAGGAGGGTGTGGGAGTGGCTGTTTCGGTGACTGGGTTTCCCCACTGGCATTTAGCAGCTGTGTGCAGAGAGGCTGGCACCTGGAAACACACAGGATACTCCTACACAACGAAGATTGTTTCATGTCCCACATGAATTTCAAATGTCCACTGGACACTCATGTATATGAAAAACCTGAGTCTGGATCTAACACTTTTTTTTTTTTTTTTTTTTTGGATCTAACACTTTTTTAACATATAAACACAAAGCAATTTTTTAAAATAATGTATTATTATTATTATTATTATTATTATTATTATTATTTAATTTAACCAAGAGGTGGGGGAGTGAGAAAGCAAGCCACCAGGCCCAGAACTCAAACCATGGTTAGCCATGTAGGAGTCCAGTGCCTTCATTACCATGCCACTTGCTGGCTCCAAAGCACAAAGCAATTTTTGCAAAGTTTGGATACCAACGAATTTCCCAGCAAGTCAATTCTTGTAAATCAAAGTGAAACTGGACTTTGTTTTATTGTGGGCCTTGCTGGACCATGCCAAGAACTGTTCACTATTTTAGAAAACGAGATCACAAATGTATTTACCAATCACGGCAGCTGGTTTACTTGGCAGTATGTATCAGTCTGCTATCAAATTCACAGAGTTATCAAATTCACAGTGAGTCTCTACAGATGTGCAAGTTTCTAACTCCTTTTTAAAAAAATTTTTGAACACATTTTAAAATAACTAGACTCACAAGGAACTGCAAAAACAGTGCAGAAAGTTACCATGTATCCACCATTCAGTTTCCCCCATGGAAGCAGCTTACACAAATAACTATAATTCATTATCAGAATATTGATCGAAACAATACAATTGGTTAGACTACAGACCACACCTAGATTTTACCAACCAACTCCCCTTTTGTGTCTTCTAGTGTCATTGCACCTGATCATAGAGATTGGAATACAGATTGTTTTCTTATGAATCACTTGTATTTTACTTCTTATTTATATTGCACTTAGGATTTGTAATAGTATTTTTTAATTATTTATTTACCTAGTTTATATTATTATGAATTTCATTTTAGAATAGAAAAGGAAGCACTGAAATAGTAGTTAAGAGGGTAGTGACAATGATGGTAAATCCCAAATATTTAGATGTCCTAATAGCTGTCTAGCAGATAATAACAGACTTGGTCCTAGGGCTCACGATGTGGGAGAGTCTTCATACTCTTTCTCTTAATTGTTATAGCACCTCTGAGGAGCTTCTTATAATCTCTAGTTTGCAAAAGCAGACACTGCAGCTCAGGCAGGTTATATGATTTGCCCAAGTTCCCACAGCAAGTAAGTCAACAGAGCCAGGTGTCCTCTTAGTCTGACATGTCAACCACAAAGCCAGATGTTTCCAAAGCACTGTCATTACATCGAATAATGCTGCTGTAATGCAGTAATAAACGCTGCTTCTCGTGTAATCCCTACTATGTGCCAGATAGTGGGCTTTGTGCTTTTCTAGGTTGTCTGACTCTCAACTGTCCTATGAGGAAACAATGTTGTGTCCCCGTCCTAAACTCAAGACCCTGAGATTAGAGAGGTGAAGTAACTTGGCCATAGTTGCTCAGCTAGTGGTAGAGTCAGGATTCCAAACCAGCTGGTCCTGCTTCAAAGCCCAAGCACTCCACTCACACACCGTGCTGCCTTCTTGGTTTTGAGCTGGGCCCTCCAGTTTCAAATAGTTTCTATCATAATCTCATAATCTCCGTAAACACGCTGAGCCAGTTGGAGCCAAGGAGCCTGATTGACTGAGCCCCGTGTTCCATCCTGATCCTTAATAGGCTGGGAGAAAAGGGGATCCCTGATTGGCCACAGGCCCCCACTCCATCCCAACAGATGGGATCACAAGGCAGAGACCCACCGAGGCCAGTCCCTCAGCCCCGAGGGGCCCTGCCTACCAGCCCAGCAGGGGAGGGGCAGCAGGGATGGGACACAGCCTGTCAGGATGTATGAAACAATGCAGGGTGGGTGCGGGAGGGGCGCTCAGAGAGATTATCTCACAGTTCGAACTCGTTAATGAAAGAAATAAATTAACCAAGCTCATTTTTCAGGGAATTCTTGTGTAAACTGGAAATTTTCCAGTCTGTGAGCCCTGTGCCAGGCCCTCCCATAAATCACAGCAAGTAGGCTGTCGGCTGAGCAGAGAGGAAGGGGGAGCAGTACAACAGAGGGGAAGTGAGCCGAGCTGGGGCCTGGGGTGGCTGGGCGGGAGCCCCCCATCGCCTGCGGTCATTCCCTCCGGAATCCCTGGGAAAAGGAGGGAAAAAGAAAGAGCATCCACAAGCCGAGGGCCTCCATGGGCAGCCAGGCTGAGTGTGTCTGTGGACGCCCCAGCTCCCCCTACCCCATGCTCCCAACCTGGGAGCGGCCCCCGAAACAGGTCATTTTTTAATTGAATACAATATTAATTACCGCGTGCACCATTAACGGTTTGTGGGATTTGACTAATTAATGTAATAGTTTTTGAGTCACGCTCATTAAATATGAAAATTACGCTGGTGAAAGGTATTGGTTTCATTATCAATCTTGTATGGACAGGATGGGGGGCAGGGACCAAAGGAGGGACAGACCCCCTGCCTACCTCTTCCGATGGAGAATAGCTGGATTGGGGGTTTCACCAACCAAGGGAGGCTGACAAGGGAGCTGGGAGGAAGGAAAAGGGAACCCAGGGCATGCTGGGAGCCAACTTCCAACAGCCACACAGGGCTCTAAAATCCAGCTCCCTGGGTCTCTTTCTACCCCAGACTTGCCCAGCAGAGAGCCTCTCTTAGACTGGCTGAGTTCGTTGTCACCCACTGATTCATTGATCACCAGCTAGGTTTGTGCAGCAGACACTGTAGCTGCTACTTAACACAACGCCCATTCCCAGCCCCCACGTTCCTAGCCTGCTTCAGAGGCCAAAAGATGTGACTCTTCTATTCCCAACTGTCTTGCTCTGTTCAAGTTGTCATCATGAAGTACTATGGACTTCCTGGCTTACAAGCAACAAAAATTCATTTCTCACAGTCCAAAACCAATACTCCTGTAGAATCAGTGTCGCTGAGGACCTGCTTTTTAGATAGCTGGCTTTGTGCTGTACCGCACATGGCAGAAGGGGTAAGGGATCTCTCTGAGGCCTCTTTAATACAGGCACTCACCTGATACATGAGGCTTCCACCCTCATGACCTAATCACCTCCCAAAGGCCCCACCTTCTAATACCATCACCTTGGAGGTGGTCATTTCAGTGACTACGAATTTGGGGTGGATATTAACATTTGGTACATTACACCAACCTCCCTTGAAGCTAGGTGTGGTCATGTGACAGCTGTGGCCAGTAAGATGTAAGAGGAGAGTAGGACTGAAGAGTCAGATACAGCTGGTGACACTGCACCTTTCTTTTTGTCTGGAGCTCTGGCAGCTGCTTTGGAACAGGGGGGGAATGTCAAGAGACACGCGAGAATGATGATCCTGATGTTGTATTAAAAAAGATCCCCAACAGTCACCTACTCCCAGACTCCTTGTTTTGGGTGAAAATAACCCTCTGTTTATCTGAAACACTGGTCATTGCCTTTTTTGTTATTTGCCTCTAAAAATATTCCTAATAAATAAATAAAGGCAGCTAGTTGTTCTGGTGCTGTGAGAAAAAGAAGTTTATAATCTAGTTGCACAGAAAGCATAAAAAGATGTGGAATTCTGGGGCCGGCAAGTGGCATGGTGGTTAAAGGCGCTGGACTCCCACATGGCCGACCACGGTTCAAGTCTCGGACCTGGTGGCTTGCTTTCTCACTTCCTCTCTCTCTCTCTGTGTCTCTGATCAAACTGGAAAATAATAATGATAATAATAATAAATAAAGTTAAATAAAATAATTCTAAAAAAAAAAAGAAAAAAAAAGATGTGGAATTGTAAAAGCACCTCCCATTCCAGGCAGCAAGTGTCTGCTGCTGCAGAGTGGGCTCCAAGGGGGTGCCGTTCAGCCAGTGAAGCTGGTAAAGCCTTACAGTTACTTAGAACTGGGTTCCTTCTGACCAATCAGAGCCATGACAACTGGCTGCCAGCTATTAAGGTGGTCACCGCTGGTGGGTCAACACCCCAAGTTGATCAAAGGAGCATTGATGAGGTTGTCCGAGATGCCTCTGTGATCCAGTGGGGATATGACTTGGGCTTTGAAGGGTGAATGGGATTTCCAAAGGCAGAAATGGGAGGGAGGGACCAGCAGTTAGCATAATGGCTATGTCGCTGGATTCCCATGTAGTCGACTGCGGTTCACATCCTGGACCCGGTGGCTTAAACTCACGCTGGGCACGTGTGCGTGCGTGCCCAAGATCCCGAGAGGAGAGTGGAGGAGAAGGGATCGCGGCGTGGCCATCCCTCCTGGGTGGTGATTTCTCGCTTTCTGTCTCTCTGTCTCTCTCTGTCTGTCTGGCGAGCGCACGTGCCCTATAGCAAAAACCTCTCTAAAAAAAAAAAAAAAAAAAAAAAAAAAAGAAAAGAAAGAAAGAAAGAAAGAAATGGGAGAGAGGAGGTGAGGAAGTGGCAGTGAGTGAGGCTGGGGTGGCGGTGGGAAGGGAAAGTCCGTTTCAGAGGATGAAAGGAGCCCTAAACAGGTTATAACCACTAATGTAGAGAAATAGCAGCTGAGAAGTTGACCAGACCTTGAGCACAGGGTCTCTGACCTCCATCTTTGTATTTTTCCTGCTTAGTACAGGATTTGACACGTATGCACAGGTGGCACCCAATAAATGTTAAAGGAATAACCACAAATTAAGGTATAGAAGTGACAACAGAAAGAATTACTATCGGAGAGAACCTATGAAGTGCCAGGCATTGGTCAAGGTACTTGGCATGTATTTATACTTTTGATTTTCCAGATTGGTTTAGGTCCTAAGTCTAACTATGCCCTCCAAAACTCTGTAATCTAAAGGAAGTTAATGGACCTGTTCGAAAACCAATTTCCACAATAGAAAATGGTGAAAGTAACACCTTTTCAATGTGTTTATTCTGGTGAATACCAACACCAATAACAGCTGATATTTATTAAGTGTGGGCTGTACCAAGTACTGTGCTAAATGCTTAATGTTTGTCATCTCATTTATTCCTTATAACAGGCCTATTGGACGGGTATTTTTAGTATCTGCTTTTTTTTAGGCTTTTACCAATGGGTGCATTCACTCACTGGAGAGAGACAGAGGGAGGGAAAATGAGAACTCACCCCCCTTAGGAGAGGCCCATAATCCCTTCTCCTCTTCGGATTTTGGCCATGCATGCATATGCACTCTGTGTGACTTTCAAGCTGCTGGGTCTGGGACTCGAACTGCAGTCAGCCATGTAGGAGTCCAACACCTTCACCACCACACCGTCTGCTGGCCCCTAATCTCCTTATTTTAAAGTCAGCTGATTTTAAAGTCAACCTGAATTTTATCTACTACCTTTATTCCCTACTGCCATGTAACATAATATATTCATAGGTTCCAAAGATTAAGACTAGAACATCTTTCAGGGTGGGGACCATCCTGCCATAGAAGAAATTCAAGCAGACATTTATTTTCCTTCCTTAATAAGCAGTCTGGAGGTACGAATTGAGATTTGGGATCAGAGCTCCATGACTCAGGCTCTTTGTATACTTTATATATTTTCTTTGGTCCTCAAGTTCACCACCTTATTCTCACAAGACAGCTGCCACAGCTCCCAACATCACATCATTATGCCACAATCTGAACAGGAGAGAAAAAGATAGACAGAAAAGCTCTTTTTTTCTTTTTTCTTTTTTCTTTTTTTTTTTTTTTTAATCCAGCCTGACAAACTTTCCCTGGAGTTCCCTGAAAACTTCTTTTTTGAGGGCCACTAGTGGGACCTGGGTCACCTGGCCACTTCTAGATGTGAAAGAGACTGGGAAAGTGAATATGAGGCTTTCCATCCTTTGTAGAGGAAGGTAGGTAAGACAGCGGTGCTTTGGGTAGTGGTCTTACAGCAGTGAGGTCTACAACCTTCCATGGCAGACCTGGGCTAAAGCACCATCCCTACCCGTGGCTGGTGGCCACTGCTTTCCTCCCCAGTCCTATTGAAACAAGTAGGTTGTGAGAATCAGGGCAGCCTTGTCCTAGTGTAGCTTGACTGCTCGTTGTTTGAACTTGGGTGCAGTCTCGGGGTCGGAGGAGGTCCAGGAGAGAGACTGGAGAATAAGCCCTGGGCTCCAGCTTGCCCAGCACAGCAGAGGCTGCCTCTATGGCTCTCCAAGATGCCACCTCACCTTGCAGGCCAGCCTTGCATGCTCTCTATCGGCACATTGATTATTTTGGTGAATTAGTTGGTGTTTGCGGAATGAAGGAAAGACCCATTTGGCCCCAAACTCTTCCAAACTGTCAGCCTAGGGCAGGGTAGGATGGATTGTAGCACAAATAGGGAAGGCAAACTTCCTCCAAGAAAAATAAAAGTCCCTTCCCTCTGAGCTCTTCCCTCCTAAGTGAAGGGAGTTAGGGATGTGGGCCTGTGAGTGACAGTGAGTGACTGCCCTGTGTGGAGCCCTGGGGAGGGGACTGTGCCAGCTCCATTATGGTTATGGGTTCGGGTTTGACATCCTGGGCCTGCTTCCCAGCTGTGAGCTCAGGGCGGCTCTGCACCAGGGGCTGAGTTGGGGGTATGAGAGGAGGAGAAAGTGGAAAGGAAGGAGCAGAGGGACAGGGAGGTGCACAAAAGCCAAACGCTGGCGGGGATTCTGCTTCTTTTATACTAAAGAAAGGATTAAAGCATGTTGTGAGAAGAAAAAAGAGAGGGAAGGAGAAAACGACAGAAAGAGGGACAGAGACGAACAGAGGAGAGACCAGAGGGAACAGGCTAGGGGATGCATCCCCTCCAGGGATGCAGTGCTGGGCACCCAGGAGGGAGTGATGAGTCTCAGGGGTGGGGGGACTAGCCCGTGTCTCTAAGAACAGCTCCAAACTCAGGTCTCCGGCCTCCAGTGAACAGTACATTGTGGGACAGGCAGTGGGGAGGAGGACTGCAGCGACAAGAGCACAGCCACTGATGATGGAGGGTCAGGGCCACATGGAGCTCAGCCTAAGTGTGGAGGCACCTGGTGTCCAGAGCCAAATCCTGGCTCTGCCAGTTTGGAAAATCACTTAAATGGTTTTGCTTCTATTTCCTCCTATGGAAAATAAGAGTAATAACAGTTCCCACTCCAGAGGGTTGTTGTAAGGGTTCTATAAGGTGATTCAGAGTGTCCGGCATCAGGGAAGTACTTGACAAGGGCTAGTACCATTAGATAGCTCTTCACTAACAAAATTCCTATCATGTCGAGGGCAGCAATATGCCCAATTAAAAAACAAAACAAAACAAAACAAAACAAAAACAAACCTCCATCTCTTAGCCCCTTTTCAGATGGGGCAGCCTCTGAGATGTTAGAGGAAATCGTGTGGGGCTTCCAGGAAACCCCCTTGAAAGGGACTGACTTCTCTGCCAAGCTCAGTCCTTTCTTTCCTTATTCATGCCACAAAGGCGGGTATGATGACTTGAGCTGCAGCAGCCATCTTGCAGCCCCAAGGTCCCCTTGAAGATGGACACCGTGTACTAACAGTGGCAGAACAGAAAGGAAGAAGGATCCCAGGACACGGACCACATCATGAGATTGCCAAACCATCCCTTGATCTCCTGTCTCCACAAGTCCTTTGTTTGAGAGTAAAAAAAGCAAATCCTTAACTGGTTTAAGCTATTGTGGTTTTAGGTTTTGTGAATTGCTGCCAACCTAATCCTGGCTGATATGAATCGAAAAGTTAAATAGATTCTAGAAGAGTTAGAGATACTTATACTAGTAGACAGCTGCTGGAAGGTGGGGAGTGGTGGGGACATATCTGAGAGGTGTCAAGTAATCTCAGAGGTCCACCACCTGTCCCTTGGCCTGGATTGTCTGTGAGTCCAAGTCAGCGGTTGACTGTCCTCATCAAAGCAATGAGAACAGGTAGAAAGTGGTGCAGGACACAAGGTTGTTGACATCAAAGTCTCGTTGTCTGGAAGAGAGGGAAGATCTTGTAGACCTGCAGAACCAGGACAGTTTAGCAGTTCATGGTCATGTGGGTGAACATTAATGTCACCTATCTGCATGGCTTCTGAGGATGGCACAAGGGTTCCTGGCCCACACAGGAGCTCCAAATAACCACATTGGGTTGGGATGAAGCTGAAGGAAGACCCTGGGGTGACTCTCATCCCTAGACCCCAACAAGTCTCCCATGGGTCTGAGTCCATCAGGGGCTCCATAGCTGGAATGCCTCACGATCTACAGAACACAGTAGGCACCACCTAGTCCATATAGTCCAGAGAAAGCGGAGGTTCTGCTTCTTCCTCACACTCTGGCCCTGGGGCTGTGTGATGGCGAATTTTAGCTATCAACCTGACTAGATTAAGGGATACCCAGATAGCTAGTAAGCATCATTATTTTTAAAATTATTTATTTAATTTTATTTATCCACTCATTTATTTTAATTTGATTAGAGAGAGAGAGGGAAAGTTAGAAAGCAAGTCACCAGGTCCAGGACTCCAACCATGGTCAGCCATGTGGAAGTGTCCAGCGCCTTAACCACCATGCCACCTGCTCTCTCGCTCTCTCTCTCTTTCTCTTTCTCTCTCTCTCTCCTCTCTCTCCTGGAGCTGGGACAACCTTCCTCTCCTGCCCTTGGATAGAAGAACTCCAGGTTTTCTGGCCTTTGGACCTTGGGACTTTGGCCATCTTCTGGAATTTTCATATATGCCTCCCTCCCCTCATTCATGTGTTGAGCCTTTGTAATGGATTAAGAGGGTGAAAAAACAGATCCAATTATGATGCTGAAAGGTGGGGCTTTGGGGAGGGAATTAAAATTAAGGTCATCAGGTCATAGTCCCCATGATTGACTCCTGGTGGATTTATAAGGAGAAGGAATGAGAGAGACAGACAGACAGACTTGGACACAAACACACACTCTCTTGCTCTTCACCATGTTGTAATGCAGCCAGACGACCTCTACCAGAGGGTTCCCCTGGATTTTGGACCTCCAATCTATGAGCTAAATAAACTTCTATTTTTATAAGACACCCAGTTTCAAGTATTTCCTGTTACTAACAATGGAACAGACTAGAACACCAGTGGTTTCCTGGGTTGTCAGGTCTTTGGCCTTGAACTAGGCCATGCTACCCTCTCCCCAGGTCCTCCAGGGTGCAGATAGTTTCATGAGACTTCTCAATCTCTGTAATCGTGTGAGCCAATTCCCCCTCTCTTACATCCACATTTATATATCCTGTCAGTTTGTCTCTCTAGAGAACCCTGACTGTTACAGATTGGATGGTGGCCCCTTTCAGGAGATGAGGAGGAGCTATTTTATTTTCCAGGAGGTAGAGGCAGGCTGATTCCTTCACTACTCCCCAGTTTCAGCTCTTTGAAATGGGTGTGAGGTTAGACAGACACTGAGATTTTCTCTGCTAAGGCTCCAACCAGGGTGTGCCAAGGAGAAGTTGCATGTCTCTAAGTTTGAAGGAAAGGTGCCAAATGGAAAGAAGAGCACACTGAGATTTCTTGTTGATAATCCAGGGCCTGAGGCATAGAGGCAAGGAGAGAAGAACGGGGGCGGGGGGCAGTGAAGCCCTCCAGATGCCTGCTCAGGGAGACTGGCTGTGAGTATGTGTGGACTCATGGCTGGTGTTCTTCTGGTCTCTTGAACACATGTTTTCATAAGTAGATTTCTTAGTCGATGTTGAGTCAAGTATGTTTGCAAATGTGGAATATGTATCCGACTCTCAAATACAACACTGTCACTTAGGAGCTGGATGGAGCCCCAGAACTGAGAGAAGAAGGTGAGCCCCACCTTCAAGGAACCTGAGCGTTCTTGGTGTAAAAAAACTCTGGTATAGAGTGAAGCAAAGTGGGCATCATTTTTGCAGAGAGCACCAAGGAGGGATCAAAACCAAGTGGGCCCAGGACGAAGGTTTGGATTTTTCAGGGGAATAGGATGAGGTGGGGGGGTGGGCAATGCCCAAGAGAACCCTCGTGAGTCTATTTCTAAGCCGAAGAGCAATATTAGGAATATCAGGGAGACTAGAGTCATACCCAATATATTCAAGGTTTGCCCCTTTAACTAAAGATGTCACTCAAGTCTTTCATTCATCTACTTAGTCATTCACTTATTTGATCCAAAATATCTTTTCTATACTATGCACATTTAAACAGTTCACTTGCTCCAGCACTCAATTATAAATTGATTGCCTCTTTCTCACTGTTGGGGTCCCTAAGCGACAGTCTGGGGAACTGGGTGGAGCAGCTAGGATAGAAAAATAAAACATTCATATTTATTGTATAATGAATGTAGGGAGGAGGAATTCCAAAATATGAGGGAACTTCAGAAAGTTTATGGAAAATAGAATTAAAGTACAAGTTTATTCTGGTGCAAAAAAAAAAAATGAAATCCACGCATAGTTTTCTCATAATATGCATTTCCATGATCTTTTGAGGCCCTGACTATCTGTGGGCAAGGACAAATTCTAGCATTACAGCCTGAGTGGAATCTGCAGCAATGCCAGAGAAAGCAGAGATAAGGTCAAGGTGTTCTGCTGGCTGTGAGAACCAGAGACCCTCAAAACCACCTGCAGATGCTGGCCATGAAGCCTGACAGGCAATGTGAGGAGAGCAACAAAGCTAAGAGGGGTTTCGGCAGGCCCTGAAGTACAGGTAAGAACACCCTGTAGCAATGGAAACCTGACAAATTTATTTTTTTATAGAGATTTTTGCTATAGGGCACATGTGCTAGCTAGAGAGAAAGAGACAGAAAATGAGAAATCATCCCCCAGAAGAGATGGCCACACACCATAATCTCTCCTCTTCCATTCTCCCCTGGGACCTTGAGCACGCATGCACATGTGCCTGCATGAGTTTTAAGCTGCTGGGTCCAAGACTCAAACCACGTTTGACTACGTGGGAGTATAGTGATGTAACCATTACACCATCTGCTGGTCCCCAAACTGCCAATTTTTAAATTAAATCAATTTTTTTTTTTTTTTTGGAGAGGTTTTTGCTATAGGGCACGTGCGCTCGCCAGACAGACAGAGAGAAACAAAGAGATAGAAAGCGAGAAATCACCCCCCAGGGGTGATGGCCACACCGCAATCCCTTCTCCTCCATTCTCCTCTCGGGATCTTGGGCACGCACGCACACGCACCCGGCGTGAGTTTTAAGCCACCGGGTCCAGGACGCGAACCATGGTCGACTACGTGGGAGTCCAGCGACATAGCCATTACGCTAACTGCTGGTCCCTAAATTAAATCAATTTTTATTTTATTTTAGCTAGAGGGCATGCACGCTTGTCAGAGAGAGACAACGAGAAAGAGAGAGGAAGAAGAAGAGGAAAGTACTCCCCCATGGGCAATGACCACAATGCAACTTCTCCTCTATCTCTCTCCTTTGGGGATTTTGGGCAAGCACACACACTTGGCATGTTTCTCAAGCCGCTGTGTCTGGAACTAGAGCAGTGCAGTCAGCCATATGGGATTCAGTTGCTCTAACAACCAGGCTACAGAGCCAGCTGACCTGAAAACTGCTGAAATGAACGAGTGGGGACTCCCTTTCAAGACAAAGCCCCACACAGAAGAGGAGTTACAAAAAGACTTCAAACTGAGGAGGACTGGGACAGTTGGGGAAAAGGAGAGGGAAGATCTAGAGCGCTATACTGTCTGATAAGGAAACCACTAACCACACAGAGTTATTCACATTTAAATTCACTAAAACTGTATTTTAAAACTGAGTTTCTCGGTGGCACTAGCCGCATTTCAAATGCTTACTAGCCACATGTGGCTGGTGGCTTCCACTGCATGGCAACTGCACTGCACAGGGTGGATACAGAACAATTCCATCACCGTGGAGAGTTCTAGCAGACTGTGCTGGAAGTAAAAATGGAGGAAGGAAGTGGAGGTCTCTGAAAGTAAGATGCTGTATTTTTCCTCTTCAGGAAAATGAGAGTGGCAAAGTCTTGAGAAGAAAGTGAGGAGAGATACCTTGCCCATATTCCCTTCCTAACAGTACAAGGACATGCGCCTCACTGAAATGGGAATGATGGAAAGGGATGACAGTCAGCTCCCCCAAAAAGGTCCATATCATTTGTAAGGGAGAGAAAATTAAAGTGTCATTCAGACTTTTCAACAGTAATGTTCTCTGGAAAAAAAAAAAAGATTCCTTTCGTGAGTGAGAGAGAAACAGACACCCTTCACAGGGTCTCATCATGCTGTGATTTCCCAATCCCCAGTTCCCCACCCAAACAGGATCATGGGCACACATGCATGTGCTCCCCACCCAACCAGGATCATGGGCACACATGCATGTGCACCCCACCCAACCAGGATCATGGGCACACATGCATGTGCACCCAGCATGTTTCAGGTCAACCCAGTAACCAAATTGCAGTCTTCTGTGTGGTTCCAGCACTGCAGAGTAGTGCCCTAGCAGCTGCGCCACCACCGCTAGGCCAAAAATAAATGTTTTAAATCAATACATTAAAGCTATTCCAGAAAAGAAGTGACTGATGGGTTTCATATCCATACAGAGTCAAGTATAAAGGCCACACACACACTTTTGCACATGCAAGAACTCCTCTTGAATTCCTCCTGGAGAATCTACTCACAGTTATTTAAGATGATTAGATGATTGGAATGACTGACTCAGATTAGTGCTAAGCATTAAATATATAACCATATTTAATATATAAACATGTGCAATATAGAACTTATATATAAATACAGGCGAATGATCAAAACAGAGCATGGGGAAAGGAGGGAGAACTTGAAGAGTATTCGAAAAGTAAACTCAGCTTGCTGATTGCCTTATAGACATTCATCAGGAGTCAAGGACATTGCAAGGGATGAATAGCGGGTGACTGTGTGACCTAATGTGTGACCTTGGACATGTAATACTTTCTCTCTAACGTTCCATGAGCCCTGCTGGAAGGTGTGGCAAATGAAAGCTTCCTTGCCTATTCCATAGGGTATGAAAATGTCATCGGTACTCTATGAACCTTAAGCTTTACTATTCTGAGACCTAGAAAAATATCTATTTTAGAGCTGAGAAGACTAGAGATTTTAGCCACGGTTTGTGAGTGAGAAGGTTTAGCTGTGCTGCTCTAACCTTTTGCTGCTTCTTGGGAAGAGGAGAGCCCTGAATGCTCCTTGGCCTGGGCTGTGAAGTAGGAGGTGCCCAGACTACACCATAAATGCAGGAACACAGGCACATTAAAGAAGGCAGCCCCATGGGTCACCCCCGGAGCCTAGTGGTTAAGAGAGCCGGATTCTATATGGTTAGCCACATGGTTCAAATCCTAGCCCCAATGGTTTGAAAAACATGCTGGGTGCACACGTGTGTGTATTTGGCAAAATCTCAACAAAACAGAGAAATGGAGAAGGGATTGGGGTGTGACTATGCCCCACTGAGAATGTCTCTCTGTCTCTCTTTGTGGGTGCATGCACCCTTTGGCAATTAAAAAGAGGGGTGGGGAAACAGTGAGCCTCTTGGAGACCTTGAAGGAAACATGCTTCTATGGCAGGACATAAAGGAAGATGAGCTAGAGACCAGGGAGGGAGAGAAGAGAAGGGCCCAGGGGAAGGCTGGAGATGCCACTGGCCGGATCACACCAGAGACTGAAAAGCTTAGCTGGAAGGGGAAAAGCACGTAGTGGGTAGTCATTTGTTGGTCATACAGAGGAGTTGTAGGGTCAAGTAGCCCCCACAGTAATGGGAAGAGTTCAATCCAGCTTTGTGCTGATCTCAGAGGGACACCCCTCCTCCTTTCCTAGCAGGAGAGGGTATATGACACCCTCAGGCACCAGCCCAGCCACATTCACCAGTGCACCCCCAAGACCTCTGGAAAAAGCTGGGAACCAGGTCCCCACTCTCAGAGGTCTGGGGCACTCTGGGAGTCTCCCAGCTGAGCTGGGCTCTGACACTTGGTCAAATAAAGTTTGCCCTGGTCCCATCACTGCCACCGTGTCCCTGATTCCGTCTCCAAGGAACCCTGCACTCCATTTGTCAATTTTAAGTGATAATTTCCATTCAATCTGATACATATTATAAGAATATAAACAAATGCCTCTCCCCCTATCAGCACCATAATCACTTTCTTTTATAGCTATCATTTATTACGAGACGACAGATGGCCAGTTTGCAGAATTCCAAAGAGGCTACCCGCCGGCCAGTCACCTGGGAACACGGGTGCATTTACATTTCTCCAAAACAGATGGGAAAGGGAGGGGGCACAGAGGCAGATTCCTGTCAAAACTTTGGCGCTTTCCAAAATGTGTTTCTTTTGCCTCTCCCTGTATCCCTCTGCCTTTTTCACAGATGGTACTTTTCCCCTCTCGCCTCTCTCCAAACCTCCTTATACTCCCCCTTTCATCCATTCCATCAGTGGCAACTGCAGCCACCAATATGGCGGCCTTGATGAATGGAGACTTGGTGGGCTCTTGTCAGGTCACCTTCTGGGGATATCAGGGACTGCAATGTAGTATTTCCTCCTTGCTGGTTAATTGGGATTGGGGCTGAGGTAAGAGGCTCAGCCCATAAGAAATAAGTGGCTTCCTAGAAGACAGATGCTGGGGCCTGTCTTCTCCACTACAGAGCAGTGGTTCTCAGCCCTCACAGCATGAGCCATCACCCGAACGGCTTTTAAAAAGCCTTCATGCCAGGGCTTCACCCAGGATGATTAAATTAAAAAGGTCTGATGGTGGGTCTTGGCAAGGTGTGGTGCTCAGGTTGAGAATCCATGGCTGTGGAGCCAAAGGAAAAAAGAGTTTGTAAAAAAGAGCAGAAAAATAAAAAGGCCTTGGGAGAAATACCGTGCAGCGGCACTGCAGGTGCTGCAAAGTCAGAACTCAGTGTGAAAAGCCCCTGCTCAGGGGCCAGCAGCTGGCATGGAAGTTTAGGCAGCTGGATCCCACATGGCCAGCTGTGACTTGCTGGGATTTTCCCAGACTCAGTAGCTTGAAAAACATGTCAGGCACGTGTGCATGTGTGCCCCAAATCTCAAGGGAACAGAGGAGAAGGGATTGTGGCATGGCCATCTTCCCTGGGGAGTGTTTTCTCACTCTCTTTCTCTTTCTTTTTCTGGCAAGCACATGCAACCTATAGCAAACTTAAAAATAAAAAAAAATAAAAAATAAGAAAGTCCCTGCTCATAGCCCATGGTGGGTGATGGCAAGTAAACTGACTGCAGCAAATGAGAATGATAAAGCATAAAGAACCTTGTCTCTCAGGACCAGCAGTTGGCATAATGGCTATGTCACTGGACGCCTATGTAGTCGACCATGGTTCAAGTCCCGGACCCAGTGGCTTAAACTCACGCCAGGCACACGTGCATGCGTGTCCAAGATCCCAAGAGGAGAATGGAGGAGAAGGGATTGCGGTGTGGCCATCCTCCTGGGGGGTGATTTCTCACTTTCTGTCTCTCTGTCTCTCTCTGTCTTTCTGGTGAGTGCATACGCCCTATAGTAAGAACCTCTACCCCCCCCCATAAAAAAGGACCTCGTTCCATGGGGGTTTCTCTCTCTCTCTCTCTCTCTCTCTCTCTATCTCACTCCCTCCCTGGGGAGTGCACACACCTAGTAAATTAACAACAACAGCAACAACTCCAGTAGGCCTAGCCATCGTGTCATTCTGTAATGTGGAGTCACATGAGAGTGTGGTTTGGCTCCTGGCTTGACCTGACACTTGCCAGATGCTCACACGTGCCTGTGATCCTGGCTGGCTGACAAGCTAGATTTGGGGGAAAAGGTGTATGGTGAGACCCTGTGGAGAGTGCCTGTTTCTCTCTCACAAAGTTAATAAAAAAAAAAAAAAAAAAAAAAAAAAAAAAAAACTGTAAAACCTCTGATTGCTCCAGCTTTAGGTATGCTCACCGCACTTTACAAAGTAAGACACTGAGGCAGGAGAGGCAAGGTCTGCCTGCAGAGGTGCAGCTGGTTGGGCAACGCCAGCTCAGGATGACTCACTGTGTCACACTTGGTGACACCAGGCTCCTTCTGCTGGTTCAGACACAGTGTGGGCAGGAGGCAAGCGTGGCAGGGAGGTTAGTGCGCATCAGACGCATCCCGTACCCCTGCAGCTGTTTCAGACGGGGGATTATGCTTTAGACAAGTGTGGTCTGAGGCAGGAGAGCATAGGGCAGGACATCTGGGTGCTTGTGTCCCAATGCTAGTGGTGCACACTGGAGGAAGATCCAGCAGCACCCCCTCTGCAGGCCTCAAGTCTCCAGCAGGCCCTGAAGTGTAAGGTGTCGGGGTGAAAGGACAGTTCGAGCACCACTCAACCGGCAAGTGGCACAGCTCTGGGCAAAACGCAGTTCTTGAAGTTTTTTCCCTCCAATTTTCCATCCCCTCTTTTAAATCCATTTTCACCCTCTGGTCCTCCTCTCCTACCCCTTCTTCCCACTTCAGGTTTGTTCTGTGCTAACGGTCTCAGTGCAGTCCTTGGATAATGACAAGCATTAATCTCCACCTGGGGCCAGGGAGGGGGCTGGGGTCCTGCCTTGTCTTGCTCTGACATGCTAAGCCTGAGTCCAGGAACTAGACAGCAACCAGAAGCCTGGATCCAGACCTGCTTTGACCCCGACAGGCTGGGTGGCTCAGGGTAAGTCACCCACTTTCTCCAGCTCCCACTTGCTTAAGTGTAAAATGCAGATATCAGCCTCTTCTCTGTGACTGAGTATGACAATGAATGACATACAGAATGTCTTCTTCTCACCCAGGGCTGACAGAGCTAAGGGACGAGGCCTCAGGAGTGACTTCTCCCAGAGCTGTTTAAACACAAGACTGAATCTCTAATTGTGGAATTTCCATGACCAATAACAGACAACACTGGGACTTGAAGAGGCAAGAAGAGCTTTTTTGTTTGTTTGTTAGATCTGTGACATAGGACCGGTGTACTCATAGCAAGAAACAGGGAGAGGGAAAGTGAGAAATCACCCCCTACCAGGAATGGCCATGCTGCAATTCCTTCTCCATTTTCTTCCTAAGATTTGGGGCAAATATGCACATACGCCTGGTATATTTTTAAAGTTGCCAGGTCTGGGATGTGATCCATAGAGTCAGCCATATGGGATGCAGTAACCCACCCACCACGCCACCAAGAAGAGCTTTTGGCTGATGCTCAATTAACAGCATGTAGCAGTCCTGCCCAGGAGACTTATAACACTGTTAATATTATAATAATGGTTAGCACTTAAGAAGCACTTATTGTATGCCCATCATTGTTCTAAGTCAAGATTCAGCAAACTCCAGTCTGTGGGCAAATGTGGCCCATCACCTGTTGCTCTCCACCATGTGGCTGGTGGGGTAGCCATGAGAGAAACCATCTGGCTTGCAAAAACTAAGATGTTTATCTTAGTTTACCTATCTTAGTTTATCTGGTTCTTCACAGAGAAAGTTTGCCAACCCCTGTTCTAAGGACTTGGCACACTTTCTTTCATTTCACCTTCATCATATTCCTAAACATAGGTGCCATTGTTATCTCCACTTAATAGACAGAGAAACTCAGGCCAGGAAGGTAAAAATAACTAGTTACTCAATAGCTGAATGTTGGCACTAATGCGCCTGAATCTGGGATCATGACACTTGAGCTGGGTGGGGATTCCCTGATCATGTTGCCAATTTAACAAACACAATGAAAGACATCCAGATAAACACATAATATTTTTATTGCTAAATGTCATGTGTAGTTGCCCCACAGAGAGAGAGAAATCACCTCTACTGGGGCATAGTCATGCCTCAGTTCTTTTTCCTCCATTTGTCTATACGTTTGGGGCACACATGCACACATGCCTGGCATGTCTATATTTTTCATTTTTAATTGCCCGATGACACACATGCTCATCAGATACAGAAAGAGGGAGAAAGCACCCCCCAATGAGGCATGTTCATGCCACCATCCCTTGTCCTTTATTTATCTATGTCATCAGAATTTTGAGCATGCATGCACACACACCCATCGTGTTTTTCAAACCACCAGGGCTGGGATTTGAACTGTGGTTGGCCATGTAAGAACCAGCTCCCTTAACTACTAGACTATAGGGCTGCCGTCCTCCCACCCCACCCCATCCCCGTATGTTTTCTGAGCCACCAGAGCCAAACCTCAGTAGAGTGTGATCGAACTCCTGAACATGGTGTTTTACCTCTGCACTACTACGCTGGCCTGAATGTTTTTTAGCCTAAGTATGTACCGTATGATATTTGGAACTGTCTTACACTAAAAACTATTCATTGTTTATCTGAAATTCAAATGAACTGGATATCTTATGTTTTAACTGGCAACTCTACTAAGGCTCTTAGGAAGAAGGAGAACTCATAGAGGCAGGGGGGTCATAGTAGGCCCCAGAAGAAGTGAGGTCCATAGGTCCTGTCCCTAGGGAGACTCCCCATAGCTAGCTCTTCCTGGGAGATGATGGGAGAGGTCTTCCATGCATCTCAAGCCCCTGGTTCCACCATAAGGTTCTCCCAAGTTCTTGGGACCCACCACCCTGAACTTCAGATCTAAGCAGCCAGGAGCAGGGAGAAAGCCTCAAGTAGAGCCACAAACCGCCCCCTCTCTAGTCCAAGGCTGAGTGTCCATCTTCCTTGACTAGCCATTCTCTTCTCCTTCTTTCTCCCATCCTCCTAACTCTCTCTTCTTGAGATTGCAGAGGAGTTTAAGAAAGACTGAAAAAATATAGCAAGCCTGAGTGACAACAATCCAAGGCCAGAGGACTGGGGCAAGGGAGGCAAGGAGAAAAGAGAGGGGGAGAGAGACAGAGGAGAGGTGGGGGATGGGAGAGGGCCATCTAATTTTTGATAGACTGAGACATAAATGCAACATGATTCACTTTGAACAGGCCAGCTGGATTAGATGGAAGTTAATTAAAACAATCCCTCATTTCTCAGCGTTTAAAACTTCTTAAGTCTCACTTGGGGAAGGGTGCGGCAGGACTTTTTATTACTCTTAGATGGTGTTCAGAAGGCCCATAAATACATCTCCTCTTCCTGTGATCCCATTAATCTTGCCGCCTCTCCTGCTCCTCTCTGCCAACAATCAGATCCCAGTAAACAACCTCAAGTGAAATTTGCAACTGTCAGATAAACATTAAAAATGCTTCTCTTGTCCTTTCCCATTGATAGTCCCATTAATATTGTAATGGAACAAAAAGTTATGAAAATGAATGCATGCTGGTTTTGGAAATGAATGATGCCGACCGCTGCTGGGATACAGACACCTATGCATATGGATGGGCTGGGAAGATAGTGGATGCTGCCCACATCGACAGAAGGCTGTGCGCCCACAGGACTGTCCATGTGCACCCCAAGGATCAAGGACACCCGCACACAAAGCTCGGTCCACGCAAGTACCCCAATGTCAGGGTGGAGAGGACTCATAAGTGGGATAAAGGAATTCTACCCCAGAAAGTACTGTAGACATATACTCCCCAACCAGCTTTAAACAGAATAAAATATTACAGCCGTTTCTATTTTATCATTGCTTCTCTCCTCTCTTATCTATTTGCAGTCAGGGCTTGGGATTCTCTCTAAAGATACTGAGATACCCCAATTGATAAGGCTCCGTTGACATTTCCTTCTCATTTATTTTCCATGCAGAGGCCTTTTTAATACACATGCATGCTTTTGTGTGTGTTTATCTATCTGACGAATGAGGGCTTAAAATCTGAAGGTATAATCCATGAGAACTTTAGAAGAAGAAACTTCTAAAGGAGTATTTTAGGTCAAAGAGTCATATGGGGTGCAGGGAATGTGTGCAAGTGTTATGTGCATTTCAGTTCACCAGGTGAGTAGACAATAAAACAAGTGGAAAAAACCCTTTAACTGAACTATTTCATTAAGGAATTCGGATAACCATTGACTGAACTCTTTCCCAACCCAGCCCTGTGAGGCTGAAAGGAAAGGAGAAGGAGAAAGAGGGCCTTTCCTCTGTAGGAAGTCTCACCCCACCTGCCAACCACAGACGGGAGTGGGTTGTGACACTGTAACAGCTGGAAAGGTCTAGCTGAAGATGGAATAGGGGTCAGTCATGGCAGGGGACATGACTCTTCTTCTTCTTTTTTTTTTTTTTTGAAGAGGTTTTTGCTATAGGGTGCGTGCGCTTGTCAGACAAACAGAGAGAGACAGAGAGACAGAAAGCAGGAAATCACCCCCCAGGGGGGATGGCCAGGCCGCAATCCCTTCTCCTCCATTCTCCACTTGGGATCTTGGGCATGCACGCACACGCGCCCGGTGTGAGTTTAAGCCACCGGGTCAGGGACTCGAACCACGGTCGACTATGTGTGAGTCCAGCGACATAGCCATTACGCTAACTGCTGGTCCCTGACCCTTCTTCAGGAGAGGAATGAGCATATTCCAAAGGATTCATACTGTGTGTCTGTTTTCTCTGTCTTGGTTTTTACACTTTCTCTTCTAACGTTTCCTTATTATGATCATTTTTTTGTTTCTTTTTTTTTTTTTTAAGGTTTTTGCCATAGGGCACCTGTGCTCTCCAGAGAGAGACAGCAAGCAACAGTGAGAGGTGTGGGAAATTACCGCCCTGGGGGGATGGCCATACCTCAATCCCTTCTCTTCCCTTCTCCTCTTGAAATTTTGGGCATGCATGCACACGTGCCCCATCATAATTTTTCAAGCTGTCAGGTCTGGAACTCAAACTGTGTTTGACCACATGGGAGTACAGGAACAGAACCACCCTGCCACCTACTGGTCTCTCCTATTAATTATCTTAATTTTTATGTCAAAATATATTAAAAACCACACATGTGTTTGGCTAGCCCTGGATTCTAGTGGTTAAGGGAGCTAGATTCAACAGGGCCTTTCATGCTGTATAAATCCCAGCCCCAGGGGCTTGAAAAATAAGCCAGGCACCTGTACATGCATGCCCCAAATCCCAATGGGTGGAGAGATAGAGAAGAAGGAATTGTGGTATGACATAGCTCCTTTGCGGGTGCTCTCCCTCTCTCTCTCTTTCCCTGTCTCTCTGTCTCTGACAAGCATATATGCTCTTTATCAATTAAAAAAATTAAATAATAATAATAATGAAAAAATTAGATCAGTGTTACTGAGAACACACCTCCTTGGATCCCTCCCATCCCAGCTAAATTTTTGCCCCTATGCTTGACCTAATTTTTACTCTTCCTCAGGTCCACTTCAGGAAGCCCTCCAGCTAGGTTAAATGACTTCATATACCTTCCCCTAGTGCCCTATCTCTGCCAGCAACCAACATGGGTTTCTCCAGGCTATAAGCCCCACCACGGCAGGAGCTTGGCTTATAGCACAATTCAATAAGTATTTACCAGTTGGCTGATAGAAAAACTGTTTTAAAAAGAGGTATATGAAGGCACTCACAGGAGAGAGTGCCTAACTTATGCCGCTTGAACTGTGTCAGTGGAGACACCACCAGCATTTTAGTCAACTATGCCTTGATTCCCATGACATTGTATTCACTACCCCAAGTACCTCAGCAGGTCTAACTTTGCCTTCTGCCCTTGGTTCATGAATTCATTTCACAAAGACTTTCTGAGAAACCACTGTGAGCTAGATAAGGAGACACACCAGTAGACAAAAAGAGACAAGGTTTCTATCACATGAGGTTATATTCCATTACAAAAGGTTACATTCCAATGCCAGAGACCAACGCTTAATATGTATAAAATAAATAAACTAGTTCATTTTCGATTATGACAAGTGATATGAAGAAAATAAATCTGGAGACCATCAGATGGCATAATGGTTACATTGTTGCACTCCCACATAGTTAACAGAGTCCCAGACTTGGCAGTTTGGAACTCAGGACTGGCACATGTGTGTACATGCCCAAAATCCTGAGAGGAGACTGGAGGAGAAGGGACTGCAGTGTGGCCATCTCCCCTGGGGGTGACTTCTCACTTTCTATCTCTCTGTCTCTCTGGTGAGACCACATGCCCTATACCAAAAAATTTCTCTGAAAAAAAGAAAGAAAGAAAGAAAGAAAGAAAGAAAGAAAGAAAGAAAGAAAGAAAGAAAGAAAGAAAGAAAGAAAGAAAAAGAGAAAAGAAAAGAAGAGAAAGGAAGAGAAAAGAAACAGGAAAATGTAATGATGAGTACTTAGAGTGTGGGCATGAGGATGCTCTGCATTAGACAAGGGTTTAGGGGATTCAAAGAAGAGAAAAAAAATTTTCCCTGAGACCTTAAAGATAAGAATGAATCAGGACCAGCAGATGGCATAATGGTTATGTCGCTGGACTCCCATGTGGTTGACCATGGTTTGAGTCCCAGACCCAACAGTTTAAACTCATGCTGTATGAGTGTGTGTGTGCTTGTCCAAAATCCCGAGAGGAGAATGGAGGAGAGGGGATTGTGGTGTGGCCATCGCCCCTGAGGGGGGGTAATTTCTCACTTTTTGTCTCTCTTTTTGTCTCTCTCTCTCTGTCTCTCTGGAGAGCACACACATCCCATAGCAAAAAAAAAAAAAATCCCTAAAAAAAAGAAGATAAAAATGAGTCAATTATGCCAAGAGTTGGCAAGAAAAATCTTCTGGGCACAGCAAACAGTAAGTGTGAAGACCTACAGCAGAACAGAGTCTAGGTTTTATGGAATTTTGAACCAAGTCCTTCCAAAGCTCTTTCTCAAGGTGCATTTCTGTTGTGTGTACCAAATGAAGACCTAACACACAATTGCTGAATGAACAAGGGCTGCATTACAAGTTTTCTGCCAGCTTCATCCCATTCTAATTTTTTGCCTTTCTGGCCCTATTTGTATGCAGCTTCTCTTCTTTGTTTTATGTTTTACATTTCTTTTTTTTTTTTTTTTTTTTTTTTTTTTTGTCCAAGAGCAAGAGAGATAGAGAAAAAGAGAAAGAAAGAGGAAGAGAGAGACAATACCCCCAGCAGCCCAGCAGGATGTTGCTGTGATCCACCCCCAGCTTCATCCAGCCCAGATCGGAGGTATACATGTGCCCTGCATATCCAGAGAGATCTCCAGATGCAAACCTGGACCCTCCTAGGTGGGTCAGCCTCACAGAGCATGACATTTTACCATGGTACCACCACCTAGCCCCTTTTTGCGGTTTTAAGTGACCCACCATAGCTCTTCCTTAGTGTTGTGACTTATTAATCAGAATTCTTTCAATTGCAAATGACAGAAACCGGTCAAGCAAATTCAAGTCCAAAGGAACTTATTGGCTTGTATTACCAATGCATTCGGGCCCAGCAGGATCCAGAATTGCAAAATCACCAGCTGCACTCTCCTCACCCCTCTCCAGATCTTGGTTCTGCTTTCCCCTGTGTTGACGCCATTTTTTTTTTTTTTTTTTTTTGGTTGAGATATAATAATTCATGTGTATACAGTGTGCTATAATCACATCAAGGATATAAGCACATTCACCACCCCTGGCATTCAACACCACACTCAGTTATGCACATTGTTATAGCTGGCTTTCCCACATTTCAGCAAAGATGACCACCAGGAGTCCAGCTCGGCAACCACAGGTCAAGAGAGGCTCTTTTTTTTAAGAGGTGCCTACAAATCAAACCAAACCAAACTATTAATAAAAATTAGTTACTTGGATGAACTTGAGTTACATGCTTATCCCTGAACTAGTCACCGTGGTCTGCAGGACGAAATATGATGATTACAAATTCAATCTCCTTCCTCTGGAGCTGGGTTAGGACCGGGTGGTTTTCCAGAGGAAAATCAGGGTGCTGATATCAGAAGAATAGAGAAAGCTTCCAGGCATGGCACATGCCACTGATCCTGTGACAATGACAGTGCCTGTCTCTGTCTCTCTTGTACTCATCCTTTACAACACCAGATACATCAGAGCTCCTGGAGCAACCTATGACACGGCTCTTAAGTAAACCCTGCTTGTCTTCCTCACTGGACGCTCTCTGGCTTCACATATATGAAAGAGAAAGAGATGTATTTGCTGGGTAGTGAAGAGGGGCACCAACAAAATGCCTTCAGGATCAGCAGTGCCCGGGCCTCTAATTGCAAGTTCTGTGTTCACCACCCTCACTAGCAAGGCATAAAGACCAATATTCTGAGCATAAGTAATAATCTTCCAAGGTGAACTGAGCAAATATTTTCATATCCATAATTTGTATTTATAAATCTATTTTTAAAAATGTTTTTGCCATAGGCCACCTGTGCTCACTGGAGAGAGACAGAGAAAGAGAAAGAGGGAGGGAAGGTGAGAAATCACCTCCTAAGGAATGGCCATGCAGCAATACCTTCTCCTCCTGGGATTTTGGGCACACACACACACACACACACACACGTACCCAGCATGATTTTCAAGTCACTGGGTCTAGAACTCAAATTGCAGTTGGCCATGTAGAAGTCCAGTGCCTTAATCCCCAAGCCACCTCTGGCCCCTCTATTGCCTTTTTTAACAATTTAGGCAAATACTGAAGCTCAAAGAAAGGAAATGCTCTCTACTCAACTATGTTTGGGTTTGGAGGGAGGGAGATGTATCCAGGTAGTTCTAGCAGGAACAAGAGAAATTGTGACTGTCTAATACTTGGTATTTGATAGCTATTACTGTAAGTATAGTCATCTACTTAATCCTGTAACAACCTCTTGAGTTTTAATATTTCCATTCTGCGAATGGGAAAACAGTCCAAGAGAGGTTAAGAGACTTGACAAGGCTACACATCTGACAAAGGAAAAAGTCTGGGTCCCTCCAGCTAAGTTTTAGCCAGGCATGTAAACCCAGAAGTTTAGGGTTCCTCTCAGTAGATCAGCCATGAGACACCTTCTGGGGCCAGCAGGTGTGTAGTGGTTAAGGTGCTGGACACTCCCACATGGCCGACCACGGTTCGAGTCCCAGACCTGGTGGCTTGCTTTCTCACTTTCTCTCTCTTTCTCTCTGTGTCTCTCTCTGGTCAAATTAAAATAAATGAATGAATTAATTAATTAATTAAGTCTTTAAAAAAAAAAGACACCTTTTCACACACTCAGGATTTGCAAGTCACTCTACTCTACTTGTGAACCCACATTGTGCCATTAGCATTCAGTCATGGTGATTTTTCAGAACCCACAGTAACAGCGCAGTGGTTCTCAGCAATGGCTTATTTACTCACCTGAATGCTTTATAAAATGTTGATGCCAAGGATCCAGCTCAGGCCAATAAAACAGAATATCTGAGGGGTGGGGAGCAGACATCAGTTGGTCATAAAAGCTACCCTGGTGAACTGAATGTGTAGAGAGAACCACTAAGTTAGCTAACCCTAAACACATGTGGGACCCAGAGGACACTGCCAAATCTTTCTTCACTTTCTCCACTGTCTTGTCTTTCATCCCACACAGAAACCGCCCTCAATGGCCCCCTGGAGTCTCTTATTCCTGACTTCTGTCTTTGTTCTCTTCTTTTATTCACTCCACTCTATCACTTCCCACCAGAGTTTCTGGCTCCATCCTGGGAGGCTTAAATAGATCCTCATAAGAGGAGATGGATTCACCTTTCAGAAACTTCAGTGTGAAGTACTATAAGTTGAATCTCCCTTAACCAAAATTCTTGGAGCCAAAAGTATTTTGGATTTAGGAACTTTTTTTAGAATTATTTATTTAAATTTATTTATTTATTCTTTTTTTCTTTTTATTTATTTTACATACTTTCACTGGACATCACCACAGCATACAAAATGCAATTTTCCAGCTAGAATACACTATAGAGTAGCTTAAACATACATGTTATCATCAAAAAATAATTTTCCATTTCTTTTTTCATATATATATATACATAATATATGTTTCTTCTAATATATGTATATATATATATTCCCTCCTATTTCTCATCCTCTGCCATTTCCCATCCTCTTCCTACCCTGTCTCTGATTTCTGCAGTTGCTTTCCATTCCTTTATTCCTTCCCACGTTGTATTGATTCACAAAATATCTTAATTAATCTTAATACTTTCAATAGTAAGTTCAGCTGATATGTACATATCTGTGAACAAAAGTTGACTTTAGGTATGAAACTCTGTGTACAAAATGAATATACTATAAAATAGCACATAGCTGAGGCTATATAACTTACTGTGGTCACCAAACAGTTATTTTTAAATACACTTTTTAATTTCAAGAAAGGCAGTTTTAGCTTTAGTAAATCAAAATTAAAAAATGTTAAGAGAACTTTGCTTAATACGTAAAGCCAGAACACAGGTTAGGATTCTGTTTGAATAGTAGGTACATAGACCTGTCCACAACTTAAGAAAGGACAAAACTCCGTAACACTGGAAAACAAAGCATAGAAGGTCAGTAAAGTTTTAGTCAAAAGTCATAAAATCCTATTTCACCAGTTCAAGCTCATCTACTTAATCTTTTGCTGTGGTCCGATCTCTCCATTTAAATTCGGAAGATAACATTCAACTCTGTCCCTACCATAAAGCTGGCCATTTTCTTAGCTGTTTTAGAACTCTTTTTTCTGTATGTCTGACTTTAGTTTTCCTGGTATAGCGCTCCCTTCAGAACTTCTTGGAGAGCTGGTCTGGTGTTGGTAAATTCTTTCAGGTTTTGTTTATCTGAGAATGTTCTTGTCTTATCTTCCCATATGAAGGATAATCTTGCTGGGTATAGTATTCTTGGTTGAAATTGTTTTTCACTCAACACTTTGAATATATTTTCCCATTCTTTCCTTGCTCACATTGTTTCTGATGAGAGGTCTGCTGTTACCCTGATGGGATATCTTTTGTAGGTAACATGATATTTCTCTCTTGCCAGTCTGAGTATCTTGTCTGTCTGTGGTTTTGGTCAATCTGGCTATAATGTGTCTTGGTGAAGATCTTCTTGGGTTGATCTTATTTGGGGTCCTTTGTATTTCTTGGGTCTGGATCTTTGAATGCCTCTCTAGCTTTGGGAAATTTTCTTCCAGGATTTCATGGAATAGATTGTCAATGTCCTTATTAGTCTCTTCACCTTCTGGGATACTGATTATCCAGATGTTTGGATGTTTAATGGTATCTAGTATTTCTCATATGTTATTCTCATTTTGGGGGTTATTTCTCAGTCTTCGTGGTGGATTTTACTAGTCCAGTGATCCTGTCTTCTACATCTGAGATTCGATTTTTTGTATGATCTAGTCTGCTTTTAATACTTTCAAAGGATGTTTTGACTTCCTATATTATAGCCTTCATCTCCAACAGTTTCATTTGACTCTTTTTTATGGTGCATATTTCCTCTTTCAGCTCTCTCAAGAAATTCCTCACCTCCTGGGACTCATTGGCCTTTTTCTTCTGGTGTTCATTGTCCCTCTTCTCTTCCATCTCTGTTAGTTTTGTCATTATGAATACTCTAAATCTTTTATCAGACATTTCCATGATTTCCATTGCACTGTCTGTGGATGAAGGGGAGTTATTCTTTTCCCTAGGAGTGAGGTATTTTCTTGGTTTCACATACTTCTTGTGACAGTGTGGTGATTTCTAGCCATCTGATGGGTTATCCGTTTCTTCCTAAATTCTAGAAGATCAATCTGAGCGGTCAGAGGGGCACAGGAGGATGTGGTTTGCAAACTCTTTGGCATTGTGTTTTTCTCCCAGGGTAGATTCTCAGCAGAACATCTTCATTGCTCTTATCTCTGAAATCACTAGATCTCAGCTCTCATGGCAGACTCTATTCATTTATTTTTAATTTGACCAGAGACACATACACACACACACACACACACACACACACAGAGCAAGCTGCCAGGTCTGGGACTTGAACCATGGTCAACCATGTGGGAGTCCAGTGCCTTATCCACCATACCACCTGCTGGACCCAGAATATTTGTATATACATAGTGAGATATCTTGGGGCTGGAACCCAAGTCTAAACACAAAATTAATTTATTAATTTATATTTTATATATACTTTATACACATATCCTTATTTGTCTCTACCTAGCCAGCACAGATGTGTCAATAAGTTATCTGCCTGGAGCCCAACCCCTATCATGACACTCCCACCCCAAACTTCTTCAGGTTTTGTTTGTTAGCTTGTTTGTTTGTTTTAGGTTTTTGCCATAGAGTGCATGTGCTTTCCAGGGAGAGACAGAGATGGTGAGAATGAAAGTGAGAAATCAGGCCCTCAGGGGAATGGCCATGCCACAATCTCTTCTCCATTTCCTTCCTAGGATTTTGAGCATGCTCACACACGTGCCCTGTGTGATTTTTTTCAAGTTATTAGGTCCGGGACTTGAACCTCCATTGGCCATGTGGGAGTCTAGCATCTTAACCACTAAGACCTGCTGGCCCCACATTCTTCAGTCCTTACAACCTTCCCATTGTGATCAAGTTCATAGTCCTGAACCTATCATTCAAGGCCTTCTGTCATCTGAACTAAATCTGCCTACTTTGGTCTACTGGCTCTACCCTGCACAGATAATAAATCTTCTTACCTTCTGTTCCCAGATATGTCTTATATACTCTTTTTTTTTCTTTTAAAGAATTATTTTATTGGGACCAGCAGTTAGCATAATGGCTATGTCGCTGGACTCCCACATAGTCGACTGCGGTTCGCGTCCTGGACCCGGTGGCTTAAACTCATGCCGGGAGCGTGTGCGTGTGTGCCCAAGATCCCTGGAGGAGAATGGAGGAAAAGGGATTGTGGCATGGCCATCCCCCCTGGGAGGTGATTTCCTGCTTTCTGTCTCTCTGTCTCTCTCTGTCTGTCTGGCGAGCACACGCGCCCTATGGCAAAAACCTCTCCACAAAAAAAAAAAAAAAAAAAAAAAAAAAAAAAATTATTTTATTTATATTTATTTGTTTATTTTAATTTGATCAGAGACAGACAGAGTGTGAGAGAGAGTAAGAGAGAGGGAAAGTGAGAAAGCAAGCCACCAGGTCTGGGACTTGAACTGCAGTCAGCCATGTGGGAGTCCAGCGCCCTTAACTACCACACCACCTGCCAGCTCTGCCTTCTAAATTCTTATCTCTAAGCCTCTACTCACTTTTACTCCATGTTCTCTGGTATGTCTCAACATACACTTTTTTCTCTTATTCCTCCTTTAAGACTAGACTCAAGTCTAATATCTTTTCCCATCTTGCTCATTCCTGGAGTAGCCACTTAGAAGTGACCTTTCTCTTCCCCAAGGCCATTGCTGTCTACAGAAAGATCATGGGCTCTGGAGTCAGATGAACCTGAGTTCTAGTCCTGGTTCTAATACCAAATAGTGAGAGTCCTAGAGAATTAGCTTGATTTCAATTTTGCCATCTGTAAGATAAGGAAGAGGGTAATTATTTTAGGTTACTAAGTTGTTATAGAATTAAAATAAAATAATGGCTAAGTGTCAAGCACTTGTAAAACATACTTAATTGTTCATTTACAGCTTACCCTTCTATTTTAAAATATGGGATTCAGAAGTGAAGATGATATTCTAGAACAGTCAGAACTGCAGAGTAGATCAAATAATCATCATTTCCATGATCCCAGAAACTGTATTATTTCAGGTTAACATTCAGTAGTTTCCTAAATATTTCCTAAATTGCCTGTGGTTTAGGGCCTGTGGTCCCTAAATCTTTTTACATAAGCTATTGTTAGGTCATAGCTCCCTCATTTCTACTTGCTTAGTTGATCTATGTTGAAGATGAGAGTTAATTTGTTGCAGGTTCATCATACATGAGTTCCCTCAAGTCCACAGACAAGGAAGACTGCCCTACTGATTCAGGGGGCACATCTCAAGGTGGCAAAGTCACTCTCTTGTCTGCGTGTGACTGTCCATCTTTGTCAAAGGCCTCAGTTCTTCCCAAATGTCTCTCCTACCCAACAACAACTATCTGTCTGGAGTACTAAGAGATTTGGGTGTCAGTTAAGACGTTAGGTATTCTGTTCACTTTCCAGGTGCAGAGTTTTGAACTTAGAGAGGGAAAGAACCACAGAACTAATCTAGCTCAACCTCTCATTTGACAGATGGAACCTGACACCAGTCAAGTGCATGATCCAAGTGACAGAATTTCTGATTCCAGGTGCCTGCTCTTCTCACTACATCAGGCACAACCCAGAAAGCTTTTTTCCAGACTATAGGACTGTCTGTGTTGCTTAGCATTGCATTTTTAGCACCTGGCACCAAGTGTGGCACTAATAGGCACTCCCTAATCACTTACTGAAGGAACGAATGGATCTTGGAATACCGACTGCTTCTGCAGCCACTCAGGCTTAGCAGACAAGTGCGTGAGCCCCTTAGTGATGTCCTGAATGTGGGAAGGTTGGAGGCAAAATCGCTACACTAGACCCCGCAGCTTCTCATTTGTAATGGGAAGCTCAGCGAGCCACGAAGGCCCAGTAAGAGACAGTTTACAAGCCATGAAGAGTTCAATTACATCCCCAGAGTCAGAGAGAAAAGCACACAGGACAGGTACCCTGGCATATTTGCCCAGGAGAAAGACTCGAGTTTGGGATCCAGGTGTTGAAGCAATTGTGATGGCTGCCCCAGGCAAGCGCCGATCACGATTACATTTGCCTTGGGTGATCCTCAGGAATGCCAGGCACATCACACTCTCCTGATTATCTGCCAAGGACAGACAACAGCCCAAAGAACATTTTCTGCATTTGACAAGGTTCACAATCTAAGCCAAAGAATCACCAATCAGCAAGTAAAGGACTTCCAGACCCAGGCCAGCTTGTAAAGCTCGCATTAGGTGCATTAGTTAGCTAGGCTGCCGTAAAAAAGTCTCACACACCAGGTGGCACGAAAGGACAGGAATGTACTCTCTCACAGTTCTGGAGGCTAGATGTCTGAGGTCAAGGTGTTGGCAGGGCTGTGTCCTCTTGAAATCTCTAGTGGGGGGTCCTTCCCTGTCTCACATGGCTGTCTGTCCCTGTGTCTATGGCTCTGTCCTCATCTCAGGATAACAGCCATATTAGATGAAGACTTACTCTAATTCAGTATGATTTTAATTTGGTTAACCTACAGAGATCCTATTTTCAAATAAGGTCACACTCATAGGTACTGGGGGCTAGGACTTCAGCATGTCTTTTTTGGGGGGAGGGGCATAATTTAACCCATCACATGAGGCCTTCTTGGCCCTTGGACACCTTAGAAAGTGAGAAGCACCTGTCAGCTGGGGTGAAGCCAACTTGGAAAACCACACCCTGCAATGACTACCTCCTCGCAACTGCTGCTATCCTCTCCCCTTTGCTCTAGAGGAAGACCCTTTCCAATGGATAGCACAGCTCCTCTCTGGAACTGAGATCATGATGATGTGACAGAAGCCAACTCTGTCTCATAGGTTTTTCCCAGCTAGAAGCCCACTGTGAAGAACTCAGCTTCCGGTCATTAGGCGCCTCGCTGGTACAGCGGTCAGGAGCCTGTTAGGAATTCTGCGTTTGTGGCTCTCAAGCTGTGTAAACCTGGACAGCTGACCAAACCTCTGAGCCTCAGCTCTCTCTTCTGTAAAGGGGGACTTCACCACATTGTTATCAGGATTAGAGGGAAAGATGAATTTAAGCTGCATAGTGAAGAATTTAGAGTAAAGTTGGTAGTTCTAGATCCTAATAGTGTCAGAGGAGGCACTGGTCTTCTGTTTGTTTCTTCAGCACCCAATAAAGAGATCCCAGAGATGGAGAAGACCTCAGGGGTGATGGGCCCAATTTCATCCCCCACCACCAGGAGGGGGGAAAAAAAGAATATAAATAAAATTGCCGTTTTAACTTAACATCTTCTGCATTAATTTTCACCATTTATTGCTGAACTGACTAAATTCTTTTCTTTTCTTAAGGACATTTATAAATTCCATCATTAATAAAATCAGACATTCAATTAGGAGGAAACTCTGATTGGTACCTGATCGTTTCCTCGATGTCTTTCTCTCGCCCCTCATTCTTGGCGGATTCCCTGGATTTTCCCAGGCTTTTCCCTGCTGAGGCGCCACTTCCCATTTTTCCTTCTTCTTCTCCCCATGTCTGTCAGTGCCCCCAACAAAAGCCAGAGAAGAACGCGGGATGATTCCATTAACCTCTGTCATTGCTTAAATCTCTCTCTTAATTAACATGAGTTAATATGATTAATCAAAATAATGAGACAAACCTATTAAATTAGGGGGCTTAAATGACAGAACTCAGCAGGAGTGGTGAAGGCGCAAGGAGCCGATCAGAAGGACTGAGTAGGGATGGTGGTTCCAGAGGTGAGGAGGGCAGGGAGCGGGTGCCCCGCCCAGTCCTGCCCAGTCCTGCCCAGTTCTGTCCAGTCCTGCCTGGTCCAGCCAGTCTAGCCATGGAGGGAGAGGGTTGTCAAAGGCATGGGCAGTGACTTGGAGAAATTGCCTTCGAAGACCTGTTCAACGTTTGTGCCCATATCAGCTAGTCACCAGAGTCCCCACACTTTCCTGTGGCCTGTCAGGCTTCTTCCCAGCACCCCGGTTGCTGGATTCTTGGTATTCCTTACCCAGGTGTTAGTTATTCCTGATGTCCATATCCTCTTCCTCCTGAAGCCAGGCTCTTAGAAATAGCTGCTTTTCTTTTTTTTAATTTAGTTTTTTGTTTTGTTTTGGTTTTGGTGAGAGGGCTTCTGTACTCACCAGAGAGGGACAAAGAGACAAAAAGAGAAGAAAAGGAGAAAATACCCCTCTTGGGGAATGGTCACACTGCAGTCACTTCTCTTCCATCTTTCCCTCCTTCCAGGATTTTGGGGTAACCAAAGATAAAGAAACAGAGAGATAGGGAGGGTGAGGAAGCACTTTCAATAGGGCATACTCATGCTATAATTCCTTTTCCTTCATTTCTCCATCCTGCCAGGATTTCTGATACACACACACAGGGAGAACATGTTTTTCAAGCTGAGGCAGAGATTCAAATTGCAGTCGGCCATGTGGGATCCAGCTCCTTTAACCATTAGACTAAGGGGCCAGCCCAATGGCTGCTTTTTCTTTTTTTTTTTTTCGGATAGGGTTTTGCTATAAGGTGCATGTGCTCGCCAGACAGAGAGAGAGAGACAGAGAGACAGAAAGCGAGAAATCACTCCCCAGGGAGGATGGCCACACCGCAATCCCTTCTCTTCTATTCTCCTCTCGGGATCTTGGGCATGTACGCACACATGCCCGGCGTGAGTTTTAAGCCACCTGGTCCGGGACTCGAGCCGCGGTTGACTACATGGGAGTCCAGCGACATAGCCATTACACTAACTGCTGGTCCCGATGGCTGCTTTTTCTAAGCCAGAATGACTCAAACCCTGGCTCTGCCCCTCAGGGGGTCTATGACCTGGAGAGCATTATTTTATCCCTCTGAGGCACAGTAAGTCCATCTACAGAAATGAGACTATTACTCCTGATCTTGCATACCTTCCGAAAGGATTCAAGGAGATGCTATGTGGGAGTTCCTGGCACGGTGCCAGGTGCACTGTGAACCTCCAGTAAAGGTTCTTGCCTGGACTGACTCAGAGGCACAGTGGTAACTTGCAGCTCACACTAAGCTGGATCCATTTGGAGGATGAAGTGTTTGGTTCCCTGGTAACCTTTACATTCTGGGCATGTGAACTCTCAATCTTGGCTCACTGGGAAGGCTGGGAGGTTGCAGCATGAAACTCTGATAAGGATGCATGTCTTTCTCTCTCTTATGAAAAAAAATAAACTTTTTTTAAAAAAAAGAAAAGGGGAGCCAGCCAGTGGTGCGGTGGTGAAGGCAGTTAGACTCCACATAGCTGATATTTAAGACCCAGACCCAGTGACTTGAAAATCACACTGGGTGCATGTGCATGTATGCCCAAAATTGCAAGAGCAGAATGGAGGAGAAGGGATTGCAGCATGGCCATCTCCTGTGGAAGAGTGCTTTGCCACTTTCCCTCTCTCTGTATCTCTCTCTCCAGTGAGCATATATACCCTATAGTAAACCAAAATAAAATTATTTAAAAAATAAAAGGTTTGGGGCCATCATATTGCATAGTGGTCATAGCACTGGACTTTCACATGGCCGACTGCAATTCAAATCCTAGACGTGGTGGCTTAAGACTCATGCTTGGTATGTGTGCATGCATGCCCCAAATTCCAGGAGAATGGAGAAAGAATTGTGATGTGGCCATCCTCAGGAGGGATGATTTTTCACTTTCCCTCTCTCTGCCCCTCTCCAGTGAGTGCATATATCCTATGGTAAAAACCTTAATAAAGAAATAAAAAGAGAAAAAGAAAGAAGAAAAAGTTAACTCCTTTTCTTCCCCTGGCCTAGGATACTATCTTGAGATTCAACAGTATTTTTCAATTTTAAACATTTTCATATATATTGTTACACCAAAACTCTTGCAGACAAGCAGACAGGTATTTACAGACCATGAGATTTTGCAGGTATTTACAGATCATGAGGTTTTGCGGGCATCGTTGGGCACCTTCTGTCTGTCAGCCACTGTGTAAGGTCACTGAGATTTCACAATGTGAAGTGACTTATCTAGGACCTCTCCTAGAACCATGTCCCTAATGCTGAGGCCAGTGGGATTCCCATTGCTTCTCACTCCAAGGAACCAGAACACCCACAGTGCCCCAGGAGCTCCTTTTAACCCTGGTCATTGTCAAACTAGGGCAAAGGCCATCCTAGGCTCTGCGGCCTCCAGCTGCTGGGCCAGAGGCCAGAGCCCAGACTAGGTAGCACAGCAGTAGCTACTGACCTGCAGTGCTGGAAGCCACATGGCTGATTGCAGGTTCGGATCTCAAGTAGACCTGAAACACAGCAAGCGAGCACACCCAAAATCCTGACTAGCAGGACCAGGAGAAGGGAATTGTGGCATGATGTGACCTTGCTGGGGATGTCTGTCACTCTCTCCCTTTCTCTCTCTCATGCACACACATGGGCATACTCTTATGCTCTCTTTCATGAAAGAAATAAATAAACTTGAGAAAACAAACAAAAAGGCATCTTTCATCCCACAGTTGGCTTAGGCTCCTTTGAATTTCTTGTTCTAGTAAAACTGGGACGTTGGAACCTCATCTGTGCTACCTTAGGAGGCCACCCACATCCATGGACTTCTACATTGCTCAGAGACAGGCTCTTATGGAAATCTCTGGGAAGAATCCTATTTTAGGTTTGAGACTCCCTGACACTCCCATGGGGTGATTTTCCCTTTTCACTGTAAGAAGACTTCAAGGGTATCACCAAGATCTATGGGAACCATCCCAGATGGGCTGAATATTTGCAATAAAGAAGAAAACATGTTAATCTCCTGTTAAAAGTCCTGTTTTCTTTTTTTAAGTTTTTTGTTATAGGATGCATGCACTTGCCAGAGAGGGAGACAGTGAGAGGAAAATCACTCCACAGGGGAATAGTCATACTGCAATCCCATCTCTTCCGTTCTCCTCCTGGGATTTGGGCATGTATACACATGTGTTCAGTATGACTTTCAAGCCACCAAGTCCAGGACTCAAACCCCAGTTGGCCTTGTGGGAGTTCAGCTCCTCAAACACCACACCACTTGCTGGCCCAGTTCTGCTTTCTTTAGGTTTCATATCTGCATTTTTTTTTTTGAGAGGTTTTTGCTATAGGGTGCATGTGCTCGCCAGCCAGACAGAGAAAGACAGAGAGACAGAAAGCGAGCAATCACCCCCCAGGGTGGATGGTCACGCCGCAATCCCTTCTCCTCCATTCTTCTCTCGGGATCTTGGGCACGCACGCACACGCGCCTGGCGTGAGTTGTAAGCCACCGGGTCCGAGACGCGAACCGCGGTCGACTACGTGGGAGTCCAGCGACATAGCCATTACGCTAACTGCTGGTTCCCTGCATTTTTTTTTTGAGAGGTTTTTGCTATAGGGTGCATGCGGTCGCCAGCCAGACAGAGAGAGACAGAGAGATAGAAAGTGAGAAATCACCCCCCAGGGGGGATGGCCACGCCACAATCCCTTCTCCTCCATCCTCCTCTAGGGATCTTGGGCACGCACGCACACACGCCCGGTGTGAGTTTCAAGCCACTGGGTCCGGGACGCAAACCACGGTCGGCTACATGGGAGTCCAGTGACATAGCTATTATGCTAACTGCTGGTGCCAATATCTGCATTTTTTTATGCTCCTGTGGAGAACAGATGGAAACATGCCATCTACATCCCAGACGGGAAAAGAGCAGTGATCAGATGCCATACAAGCCCCCAACACTGTCCCCCAAAATAAACACACACACACATACACACACACACACACACACACATACAAGGTCCGAACGACCACTCCTCCCACCCCAGCACCAATACTGAGTGGTCTCCTGATAGTTCCTAAAGGACTTGGCTATGTGAAAACCTTCCCCCATTCATCCATCACTGACTGAGCCACCCGGCTCTGGGCCCAGGACTGTCCAGACAGCTGAGAGACCCCTCCAGACACAGGGCTGCAAACAGCACTAGTCATTCCTGAGCAGCAGCCATTGGCATTGCATTTCACAGGAAATAAAGGAGTGGGTGAGACCCTGGGACTGGTTCTGTCTCTGGTGTCCCATGATACCCACTTCACCATGGGCAAAAAAGGAGAACAACAATATATAACAAAGTTAGTGATAATAGTAACAAAAATATGATCTTACGCACTGTAGACATCCTCAGTTTTGATGACCGTAAGCCAACTTACGGGCCAGCTGGTGGTCTGGTGGTTACGGTTAAGGCTAGATCCCACATGGCCAACGGCACAATTTGAGTCCCAGACCTGATGGCCTCAAAAACACACTGCACACATGTGCATATGTGCCCAAAATCCTAAGAGAAGAAATTGAGGAGAAGGAGCTGCAGTGTCGCCATCTCTCTTGGGGGGAAGTTTCTCACTTTCCTTCTCTCTCTCTCTCTTTCTCTCTCTGATGAATGCAAGTGCCCTTTAGCAAATTTTAAACAAACAAACAAACAAAAACACCTAACAAGTTTCTGTACTCAAATGCCTGTTCCAGCCTCCTTCAACCCTCTCCCCAACCTCCCCCTCACTCAACTGAGCTAGGGTCTCTCAGTTACACGGCTTCCCAACATCCCTTGCTTGTCTGACAGGATGTATTTGAGCCCACACTTCATACACATTTTGTCGTTATGTGGTTAATCTCTGCTAGTCTGAGAGGAGGGCCTTGTCTTCCTGCGGATCATTGTGGTCCAGATGCACAAAGGGGAGACTCAGTGCACTTCAGTGAAATGAATGAGGATGCTGGATGCTGCCTTCCAGATAGGGCCTATTTCTGTGATCCAGAGACGGGAAACTACACACAAGACAGGAGAGTTTTCCATGAAGAATCTAGACTCCTCTGAAACTAGCTCCAGACAACAGTGTGCTGGTAAACCCTCAGCCACATGACTAGGATAAGTGATTGCCCTGAAAGGTGACATCATCATAGAGGCTCCTCTATACTCTACTTATTAATATACTGGGTAAGAAGACAGGCTCAAGAGAAAGTTCTTCAAAGCGAGGGCCTCTATGTGCACATGTGTGTGCATGCGTGTGTACGTGTGTGTGTGTGTGTGTGTGTGTGTGTGTGTGTATGTTTGCATGTCCTTCCCTAGGGCTCCTCTCCCCCATAACACTCAACAAATGATTCCAAAACACCAGGGCTGGAACTGTTCCTTGTTGCCTATGTCAGATTCTGAACCTTGGGTCCCCAGACACTGGATATTCCATAAATATACACAGAGGTCCTATAAATTCCCCAGAGATTGTCTTCACTACCTAGTGGAGTAGTCATTACCACCCTCCCTCCATAGTTCCCTTGCTGCCTCCCACTATACAGTCCGAAAAGCCAAGCACTTTATGTCTCAGTCTGTCTGGTAGCTACAGGTGTCCACGTGATCGAGTTTTGGCTATTGAAATGGGTGAACTGCTGCGGGGGTCTTAGAAAAATGAACTTAGTTAAACAGACAGACAGCTTTAAAGCAGTCTCTTCCTGCTTATTTTTGACAATAGATAACCACACAATGCCTCGAGCTGCCCACAGCGGTCATTCCATGATCTTGAGGTGATGCAGATCACACTGAAAAGACAACACTCAAGGATGATTAAAAACAGAAGGACCTGGATTCTTGATGTCATTTTGGGAGAACAGACCAATCTGTAGTCTGCTACATTTGCACTTCTTATTAAGTAAACAATAAATATTTATGGTTCAAGCTTGGTTGAGCTTTCTGTTACCTGCAGCCAAAAAAATTCCTAGTGCATAGATATTCCTAAGTGTGTGTTTTAACTTAACAGATTATGTCAAAAAAATTAACATAAGCATACCCTGGATCATCTGGAAGACCTCCTTACATAACTGAATATTGCCATGGTACTTCAGGATTCATGTTTGCTCTAATTAACAATTTTGGAAATGCCAAGTAGGACTACAGGTATCCCTTGCTATTCAAATACTTTCCATCTGGACTCAGAAATTGAATAACATTTTAATTTTCTTTAAATAAGGCTGATATTTCTTATTATCTAAGCTCTTGGCATCTGTTCATTGGAAACCTAGAAACCAAGTAACTGTGTTTAATCCAGCATCCCTTGCTATATAAAATCTCACCACATGGATTTGTGAATGGAATAGACTTGGGTATCACTATGATTTGAGTCTCCCCTGTAATTCATGTGTTGGAACTTGGTTGTATTATGAACTTATAGTAATACCTTCATGGTTCAAAGGAGGGGCCTTGGGAGTAATTAGGTCGTGGAGGAGGGCGGGCCTCTGTGATTGACTCCTGGTGCATTTATAAGGAGAGGAGTGAGACAGAGACTCAGGGACACAGACGATCTGCTCTGCATTCCTCTCATGATGTGACTGATGCCTCGGGACCTAAAAGACCCCCACCAGATGTGTCCCCTGACCTTGGACCTCCAAACGATGAGCCAAACAAACTTCTTTTTTATGATTCTCTCAACTTCAGGTATTTTCTGCTATTACCAACAGATTGAGATAAAACAGGTAAGAAGGAATACTTGTCCTTTGTCTCCGATTGATGAAAAGAATGGTGATGAATTAGTGAATAAAATGCAAATGATGTACTCAAGTTAAGTTTAAGTTACTTTGCTTCACTGTGCCTCATCCAAACACAGATTTTGTAGAGATCGGAACAGGGAAGGGATTGGACAGCTGTATAATTATCACACTACACACAGTACAGCAGGCATGTTGAATTCACATGGACCTGTCTGTGAAGCGTTGTGTGCAGGAGCTGGCCTGCCCTGGCACATGAGAGCCGATTACTAGATTTTCAGATACTTTAAGAGCAGTTGTTAAAGACAGCAATCGTGGTGGGATCCACGTGAGAGTATACGTACACCATGGAAATCAGCAAATATTACAAAGCGAGGTTTATTCATTTATTTATTTTCTGGAGAGCCAATTTACCATCACACTAACTCTCAGTTAACATCAGGCTATAAACTTAGTTTTAGCAGAACATCATTTAGTTCATCAACTTAATGCTGACTTTTATTAGTTCAGTGCCTTTTTGGATTTCATTTGTAAATTGGGTTTGGTTTTATGATTTCTGTAAGAGACATAAGCATAAAGAACATGTACAGTCAGTGTTCTCTGAAGAAACAGAACCCATAGGGTATACAGATAAACAGAGATACCGAAGAGATTTTTCACAAGAATTGGCTTGTGTAATTATGGAGGCCAACACAGCCCGCAATCTGCCCTCTGCAAGCTGGAAAACTAAGAGAGCTGATGGTATAAGTCTCATTTGGCACTTAAGCCCTAAGAATAAGAGCAGAGGTAGCATTTGTGTGCTTCTTGGAGTCCAAAGGCCCCAAACTAGGAGTTCCAATATCTCAGAGCAGGAGAAGATGGATATCTCAGCTCAAGGCAAGAGAGTGAATTCTGCCTTCCTTTGCTTTTTTGTTCTATCAGGGTCCTCAACTGATTGGATGGTGTTGCTAAGAGTGAATTTTCTGTCTGCTGATTCAAATGCTGATCTCTTCTGAGGACACCCTCACAGGCACACCCAGAAATGTTTTACCAGCTATCCGGGCATCTCTTAGCCAGCTCAAGTTGACACTTAAAATTAAATGTCAGAAAATGAAAGCCTAGTTTCATGTCTGTGTGTGTGTGTGTGTGTGTGTGTGTGTGTGTGTGTATTTGGCAGTGGGGGGGAGATTTTTGCTATAGGGTGCGTGCACTCACTGGAGAGACAGAGAGAGACAGAAAGACAGAAAATGAGAAATCACCCCCCAGGGGGATGGCGATGTCATAATCCCTTTTCCTCCATCCTCCTCTTGGGATTTTAGGTATGCACGCACATGAGCCTGATACGAGTTTTAAGCCTCCAGGTCTGGGACTCAAACCACAGTCAACTACGTAGGAGTCCAGGGGCGTAACTATTATGCCAACTGTTGGTCCCCATATCTGTATATATTTAAGAATTATTATTATATTGATAGCAACTTTAAGTTAAAACTAGGTGTTAGCTACAACTGTGTTTTATTTGCCAAGTTAGAGAAACATTGATCAAAGCTCATTAAAGTGAATAACCCAGACTGGCACTCTAGGATCTAATCGTAGCCTGACTTGCCCCATCTTAAACTTCGGACTGTAACCAAGTTGGTCTTCCTGTCCCTCTAACATATTTCATAGAGATTGTGGTATTTAAGAGAGAAAATAAGAATGAAAATAGCAGCAGATGGTATAGCAGTTCCTTCACGGGACTCCCACATGGATGACCACAGACTGAGTCCTGAACCCAGTGGTTTCAAAATCACACCAGGCACATGTACGTGCATACCCAATGGAGGAGAAGGGATTGCAGCATGGCCATCCCCACTGGGGGGTGATTTCTCTCTTTCCTTCTTACCGTCTCTGTCTCTGTCTCTCTCTCTGTCCAGCAAGTACATGCACCCTAAGACAAAGGCCTCTCAAAAAAAAAAAAAGAGAGAGAATGGAAATATAGTGCCTAACAACACATTCCTTCACCCTTTACTCCAATTTCATACATTCCTTGAGACCTGACTCCGATTTCTCTTCTCCTATGGTGATACTTCTTTTTTTTTTTTTCTTTGAGAGGTTTTTGCTCTAGAGTGCATGCGCTCACCAGAAAGACAGAGAGAGATAGAGAGACAGAAAGTAAGAAATCACCCCCTGAGGGCCACGCCTCAATCCCTTCTCTTCCATTCTCCTCTGGGAATCTTGGGCATGTACGCACATGCGCCCAGTCTGAGTTTAAGCCACTGGGTCCGGGACTCGAACCGTGCTTGACTACATGAGAGTCCAGTGACATAGCCATTATGCTAACTGCTGGTCCCTCCTATGGGGATACTTCTGATTACTCCAGCAGGGAATGACCCTGCTCTTCTCTATACATGCCACCTGGTGTGTTGGAGTTTATCAAGTGATGCCACTCATCTCTTTCACTAGAGGAGAGGGAGAGGCAGGACAGTTCTAAGTGTCCTTAGAGATCACACTATCATCTCCCTTCACTTACAAATTGAATTATATTTTCGTAGTTCTTTCCTTCCTGTCCCATGACGAAGACTGCTCATTTCTTTCCAAGCCAGTTTCTCCACCATTCTTGGATATGACCATTCCCAAGTCTACGGGTATTTGGTCCACCAACTCTTTTCTCTGTTTTGTGTCTTTAATCTATTTTTCTTCTCTGAATTCTCTTCCTTAACCCTGAGTATCTTCCATCCTAAAAATAAAATCCATCAATATTCAGTAATAATGCTTTCACCTACATGTAACAGAAAACCCAACAAAATGATTTAAGTAATCATAAATTTTTGTTTCACATTAATGAGAAACCTAATATAAGGCAGTCTTCAGGTGCTGCTAGTATCAGGGCTCAACTCTCTGGCCTGTCTCTTCTTGACAATCTGTCTTCCCTGTTCAAAAAAGTGAACTTTCCAAAGTTAAGTGTGACCCCCATATCCCCCTGCTTTTCATTGCTCCTGCAGGAGAAAGCCTAAAATTCTCGTCATGGCCTCAAGGTCATGGCAACCAGGTCCCACTCACCTCTCCTAGCCTGTAGCTCATCCCTTTCCTCTTACATTTTGAGCTCTGAGCATAACAAACTATTCTCAAGCACACCATGAGCTTCCTTAATTTGAAATTTTGCTCATACTTTCATCTTAACTATAATTCTCTCCTCCTGCTTTTTCTGCTGGAAAAGACTTCTCCAAGACTGAATCAACCAGGTCCTTTGTGATTCAGGGACATTTTGTCTGTATCAGTCATAAGCACTACTCACAGCATATTCCAGTTAGATTTACGCTCATGAATTCTTGCAGGGCAAAGACTGTACTAAGCACAATTCATGCTCCGCATATGCTTGAAGAATTGAATAAACTTCCTCTTTTTCTCCCCTCCTTTCCACCTTCTCTTCCTCCATCCCTTCATCCATCCCTTCCTTCTTGGTATGATCCAGGCAGAGGAACAGCAAGTAGCAATAAAACCTCTGAGGCAGAGACGTGACCTGCTCAGATTTGCATTTTAAAAAGATCCCTCTGAGCATTATGTTGAGTGAAAAAACCCCATCCCAAAAGGTTACATATGATTCTACTTATGCAACATTATTGAAGTGACAAAATTATAGAAACCACAGATTAGTGGTTGCCGTGGGTCCGAGGTGAGCCAGAGGGGAGAAAGAAGTTGTGGCAATAGAAGGACAACATGAGTGCTTACGGACCGAATGTTTCTATCCCTCCAGAATTCATATGCTGAAGTTTTAACCTTCAATGTGAGTGCATTTGAAGATAGTGTCTCTTAGGAAGTGATAAAGCCCTAACCAAGTAGGGCTGTCCCCTTTTTAGAAGAAGAAAAAACACCAGACTTCTTCTCTCTGCCATGTGAGGACACAGTGTGAAGGTGACTATCTACAAGCCAGAGCCTTGCCAAGAACCGAATCAGCCAGCACCTTGACCTTGGACTTCCAAACTCCAGAACTGTGGGAGACAAAGTTCTGTTGATTAAAGCAGTCATTCTGCAGTATTTTGTTATGACAGCTCAAGTCAACCACACACGTATGTAATGATCGAATAGTGTCTCTTCCAAAATTCAATATTCTTGTGTATCTGGAACCTCAGAATATGATCTTATTTGCAATTAGGGTGCTTGTATATGTAATTGAAGTGAGAATATCAGGAAGAACTCATCCTGGATTAGAGTGAGCCTAAATCCGATAACGGATGTGCTCATAAAAGAAAGAAGAAAAAGAAAAGGATATACAGAGAGACAAAAATGATGTGAAGAAGGCCAAGATTAGCATTATGCTGCAACAAGCCAAGGAATGCCAGGAACCACCAAAAGCTGGAAGAGCCAAAGATAGATTCTCTTCTCTAGTCTTCAGAAAGAAAATGGCCCTGCTGACACTTTGATTTCAGACTCTGGCCTTCAAAGTTGGGAGAGTAAATTTCTATTATTTCATGCCACAATCCCATCTTCTCCATTTCTCCATTCTATAAGGATTTGGAGCATAAAAGTACAGGTACTGGGTGTTTTTCAAGCCTCTGGGGTCAAGACGTGAACCACAGTTGACTGTGTAAGATCTGGCTCCCTTAACCACTAACCTTAGCCTTAACCACTACACAGAGTTGGCTTAGGCAAAGATTTTTAGATGAGACATCAAAAACACAATCCAGAAAAAAATTTTGGTAAGTTGGACTTTGGACTTTGTCAAAATTAAAAATGTCTGGTCTTTGAAAGATAATGCTAAGCAAATGAAAAGGCAAACCACAGACTGGGAGAAAATATTTGTAATAATCTATCTGATAAAGGACACATATCCAGAATAGACCTTTCAAACTCAATAATGCCCAGCTGCTATGGCACAGCAGTAATACAGTGTACTGCAAGGCTGGATGCCATATGGCCAACCTCAGGTTCAGCTGAGTCAGCCTGAAAACAGGCCAGGCACACATATGCGGAAACCTAGCATCCTGAATAGCCAAAGAGCTTGGGAATGTAACTGTAGCAAGGTGAGATCTTGTCAAGGGTGCTTCTCTTTCTCTCTCTGTGTCAACCTCTCTCTCTCTCATGCATATGCTCTCTCTATAATAATTAAGCAAACAAACAAACAAAAACCCTCAATAATAAGAAAACAAAGAACCCAATAAAATATAGGCAAAAGATTTGAACAGATGTTTTAGCAAAAAAACATGCAGATGGCAACTAAACACATGAAATATGTTCAACATTATTAGTCATTAAAAAATGCAAGTTGAAACTACATACCTATTAGACTATATAAATCAAATGTTGGTGAAAACATGAAACAAATGGAATTCTCATACACTCATGATGGAAATGTAAAATGGTACCAGTTTGGAAACAGTTTGACAGTTAAAAAAATACACACACACACACACACACACACCTATGATCTAGCTATTTTACTTCTAGATATTTCCATAAAAGAAATGAAAACATTCCAGACAAAAATTTGTAAGTGAATATTCATAGTAATAACTGAAACTGGAAACAACTCAGTGTCATCACAGGTACCATGGTGCCCCCATGGCACACATGTGGGTCAATACTCACATAGAACATGGGAGACCTCCAAACAAAATAGTGAAGATGGAAAATGCTGGTATACACTTAAGGCATCTGCCCAAACACCGTACAGAAATATAGTTTCGAAGCTAGGCTGAACCTATGAAATTATCTGGTCCACCACACACACACACACACACACACACACACACACACACACATTGAGAAGGAAATTTAGTCTCAGGTTAAGTAGTTTGCCAGAATTAGAAGGCTGCCAGAATTCTAACTCTAGTATCCTTCTTCCCAACCAAACAATTCCTGCCACATAGCTGGTATCTGCCAGAGGACAGAAACCTGTAGAGAAAGGATGCCCATGCTCTATTTCTGAGAGTCTCTATCACTAAAGGTTGGCATGGTCACTGTCCGGCTCCAAGGTTATGGAAGAACATAATTCTTGGAAATGGAAGGACATACTTCCATAAACATATGTGGACAGTCCCTGAATCTTAGAAGTGTAGAGGATCTACATGGTGAGAAGAGTGACCCATTCCCCTCTGAGAGGCCTCTGGGTGAGTTGTCCTAGCATTAGGCAGCAGCATATGGAATTTGGACCTTGGGCTGGGGAAAAAAAAACTGTGCATTTCTTTAGATCATCCCTAAAAAATCTCACTGGGCTCACCATACTAGAACCTGTTGGGATCCATTGGGTGAATGTTTCATTTCTGCTCTTCACATTTCTCTTGAATCCACTTCTTTCATAGAACTAGTCCTACAAAGGTCATGAATTATCTTCAGACAGTGAAATACAATCACATCCTCCCAGTCCTAAATCCACCAGAGCTCTGCTCACATTTGGTTATGTTCACACATAACATTGTTACATAGCTTGTGCATACGTTATTACATAGGTTGCTGTAGTAAGCAAGCAACAGCCCCACCCCCCAGGTGCTCAAGCCAAACAGTTCAGCTGTCCTTGACTCCTCCTACTCCTCCTGTTCAAGTTCTTGCCTTGTTTTCCATTGACATGTCTCTTAATATTCTCTGCCTCTCTGGGGGCTCCATGGCTCTAACTCAGACCTTCTCATCTCTCCTCTGCACATGGCATCAATTTTCTGCACTTGACTTCTACCCACGCCAGTCCTTCATTATATGGTTGCTGGTTAACTTTTTAAAACAGGAGTGGGGGGGACAGTGAATGACATGGAGGTTAAGGCACTAGATTCCCACGTGGCTGACTATGGTTTGAGTCCTGGACCCAGCAGCTTGGAACTCATGCTGGATGCATGTGTGTGTGTGCCCAAAATCCCCTCCTGGGGGGTGATTTCTCACTTTCTGTCTCTTTGTCTCTTTCTGTCTCTCCAAGGAGTGCACATGCCCTATAGCGAACATCTCTAGGAAAAAAAAAGAAAGAAAGAAAGAAAGAAAGGAAGGAAGGAAGGAAGGAAGGAAGAAAGAAGAAAAGAAAAGAAAAGAAAAGAAAAGAAAAGAAAAGAAAAGAAAAGAAAAGAAAAAGAAAAAGAAAAAGAAAAAGAAAAAGAAAAAGAAAAAGAAAAAGAAAAAGAAAAAGAAAAAGAAAAAACAGGAGTGAGAACACTAAGGTCAAACTGGGTAGATCAAGTCCAGATACTACCTATTTTCATGGTTTCAATTTAAAAAAAAAAATTGTATGAAAATAAGTGGTTGGATGGATTTCCTCCCTTCCAGAAAAAGCTATCCAACCTGTTACAAGCCCACAACTGGTTGGTGCCCTACTTCTGTCTATACTAAACTTCAGCACATATCACATTTCTGAGGCACTGGTTGAAATGCATATTTCTGGGTCCTACAGCTAGATATTCTGATTCTGTGGGTCTGGGATTGGAGCCTGAAATATGTGGACCCTAATGGCCCTAGGGAAGGTGGTCCATAGGCCACACTTGTTGAAATTCTGCTCTAATGGTAGAGAAGTCCCTGAAATACTGGGTATGTTCATAACCTCATGCCTTTGCTCTCCCAGTTTTGTCTCCTGGCACGTCTCGTAAAACGCCTTTCTTCTACACAAAGACTGTACCTTCTTCCCAGCCCCCACATCCAGACAACAGACAAGTGGTGTCCTCTCCTGCTCTGTCCTGCTCCATACAGACTGTTCCTTTGCCACTCAGATGATGTGCTCATGTGTCTGTCTCAGTAGCCAGACCATGAGCGCTTCCAAGATGACGTCACTTCAGAGCGCCCAGCCTTTGCATAGAAAACACTTGATCAATATTCAGTGAGTCAATGAATGAAGGGATGGACTTACTCCTCATGGCTGCATGAAGCAGTGTAAAGTCAGGACTGAGTCCAAACACCAGGATCCCCTGTTAGGTGACCTCATGCCCAGCCATCAGTGAAGCCCAGTGATTCATAGCAGGGGGCTGGCTTGGATGCGAATCCAGCTCCGTATTTTGCTAGCTCTGTGACCTTGGGCAACTTGTATAAGCTTGCCAAGCCTCATTACATCATCTCTAAAATGAGAAAGATGATACTAATAGCACTTACCTCATAGAGTTGCTCTGAGCTTAAATGAAATAACCCACAGAAAGCTCTTTGGAACATAGGAAGCATTTGATACATGTTAATTATGGTTGTTATTCCATTGTCCTCTGTCTACACCAGGCATCTCTTTGAGAGGAGTCCAACAGGAAGCCTGCCTTTCTCTGGTTGAGAGAACAGCAGGAACAGCTGGGTCTTGCGTCTCTGAGTCAGCCAACCTCATCCTTCTTGTCACAAGATACTGCTGGAACTCACCAACCAGGGGAAGTCCTGTTAAGTAGCCTGGTACCCCGGATATATGCAGATCCTAAAACTTGGCTTCTAAAACTCATGAATCCCAGCTCCCAGTTGACCTCAAGAAATATACCTCACAATCTTCGGTAGTCACCAGCAAGTAGGGTTAAGGCAGAGTCATGTTAGGAGACAAATGACACTGGTCATCTGTGATGATGACCAGTGGTGGAAGAGGCATGGGCGGGGCTTCATGGAGAATGCTGGCAGTGGTCTATAGTGGCAGTACTACAAGCTTACCGAGCCGCCATCAATGCTTACCGAGCCGCCATCAATGCTTACCAAGCCTTCATCAATGCTTACCGAGCCTCCATTAATGCTTACTGAGCCTCCATCAATGCTTATTGAACCTCCATCAGTAGGCACACACTCAGTGCAGATGCTGCTGTCCTCAGGGAGAGGGTTTGATAAAGGTGCAGCATGGGTCCCAACTGCAACTTGACATATATCCTTCTATAGCAAATGCAGGACAGGTGCTTTGTGAAGCAGTAAAGTTTCCTGGAGATGTGAAGACCAGTTATAGGCCCACCTATAGCAGCTGAGGGAAGAGGGACACTGTCTCAGAGCCTTTAGGGCTACAGACAAAATCACAAAGACTTGAGTACTGTTTCACCTAACACACTCAGTTGCACAAACCAGAAACTTAGGAGGTGGCCTTGACACTTATTTAATTTTCTCATTTAATTTTCCCAACCTGATCCCCCATGACAGAGCACCACCATATTTATCTCCTAGGGATCTCTTCCACCAACTACGCTCAGTCCCGATCTCATTTATCCTGCCCTCTGTGTTTTTCCATTACACATAATACTTTGCATCATACTAGTTCACTTGTTTATTACTCTGCTGTATGTCTTCTTCTGTTATAATGTATACTGCATAAGGTCACGAATCTTTCCTTATCTTGTACCTGGCACATAGTAGGTGCCCTATGAGTAATCTTGGACTGATTCTCCAGGACCACCAGCTCTGCTTGAATGATTACACTGGCCTCCTGGGTCACCCACCACCACCCACACTGGTCCATTTCCAAACCATTTCCCACCACCATGCTTTCTCAAAACGTACCTCTGGTCCTGCATCTGCTCTATGCTATTCACACCTGTACTCAGACTTCAGGCACATTTCAGAGAGGCATGAACAATTCTCCCCCAGAGCTTCCAGGAGGAACCCAGCCTGCCGAAAAGTAAATATAGGCTGTGCTCAATTATTTGGGCTGAGGTCCCTGATGAGCTCAGCTGACTTGGGGCTCTGGGGCCAGTTCGATAGGAAGGCCAGACTCAAACATACCTAGCTCTTAGAGGTCCCACCTCTCTGCTATGAATCTGCTCAAGACAATTTCACTCCCCTTAAATGTATTTCCACATGCCTCTCAGTACACTCAGGTAGAGAATCCACAAAGTTTTCAGGTTATGACTTAGGGTGACATAGGGACCTCCTGTTGCAAAATTTTAAACACACTTGTCCTAAATGGCAAACTACACACAGTAAGGATTGAGCCTCTTCCTAGGCACGATCTCAAAAAACTGAGCAAAATTAATGTACAATATCTTGTGGAATGCACTAAAATGTTTCTGGAGAGCAAAGGAACCACTTCAATGGAAAATAATTGTTGAGCAACCATTATCGCTAGTCAGGATGTGCCAAATGACATTGAGGTGTTCTCTTTAATGTACCATCATTACTATCATTCTTTAAAGAATATGAAAATAAACGCTCATCTGATGACCCAAATGCCCACACTTATGTTCTTCATAATACCTTATGACCATCCACCTGGAATTCTCCAACCTTGGAAGTTTTAAGAACATAGTCCTCGTGGCTAAGACAGGGGAGGATATCCAGGTCCTAGATGGGTCTGAGGTGGTTGAAAGGTCAGGTCAGCTTCCCCAGTGCTTAGGCAGAGCAAGCAGCATAACCATGGCCTTTGCAGTCCCTCCACTCTTGGTGGAACAATGAAGAGAAAATGGGCTCTGGGCCCCGGATCCCAGCCTGGCACCTTGACCCTTGCCAGTGGAGCATGGAGCATTTCCTCTCATGGAAAGGACTCCTAGTGCTGCAGGGAATGTACTGCAGAAAAGTAAGGCTTGCCTGACCCCTTGTGGTCATGGTTCTCTAATCCTGCTTTTGGTGGTCCAGTCTGCTTCAGTGCGAATGTGAGTCCTGTAAGTGGACTGAGTGGTGTCCTGCAAAAAAGGTAGGTTCCCCCCAAATGTGACCTTATTTGGGAAAAGGGCCTTTAATATAAATATAATTAAGGATCTTACGATATGCTAATCCTGGATTACCCTGGTGGGGCCTAAATCCAGTGACAAATACCCCTTAGAGCAGAGAAAGAAAAGACATCGACCTACTGAAGAGATGGCCACGTGAGACGGGGGCAGAAATTGGAGTTACACAGCTATGAGGAAGGAGGGTCAAGGATGCTGCAGGCACCAGAAGCCAGAGAGGCATGAACAAATTCTCCTTCAGAGCCTTCAGGAGTTACCCAGCCTGCCGACATTTAGATTTTGGGTTTCTGGCTTCCAGAACCATGAGAGGGTAAATTTCTTCTCTTTGAAGCCACGAAATTAGGGGTAATTTGTTAGGGCGGTCCTAAGAAACCAACTCAGTGGCAATTATATTTAAGATGAGGCTAAAGGATAAGAAGACTCACAATCACTGGTTGCAAATACTGGTCTGTGGAGAGAGTGTATCAGACTCACCTGGGGAACTTGTTGAACTAGACTCAGAATTCTGATTTTGATCCCCTGCGATGGAGGCTCTGGAACTGTGCATTTAACAGGCTACTGCGGCCCAGCTGCTGCGGGGCATGTGCCAAGACACCGTGTGCTCTGCAGGCTGGGACTAAAAGGGAGACCCGGGGTTGGCTCCTGGTCCAACCTAAAGGCAGGGCATGGTGGTGCGTGCCTATAATCCCAGCAACCAGGGGAGCTGAGGCAGAGGATCACAGCTTCAAAGCTGACCCAGCCAATACAGTGAGACCCTCTCCTAAAAAAAAAAAAAAAAAAAATTTAAATGAACTATTGCTAGACAATTCTGCATGTCCAGTTCTCACACCCAGTAGTAAAACAAACAAAAAAAAAGTTTTTAATTTTAAAAAAGGCACAGTATTGAAATTTAGTTAGTCTAGGATACTTTAGTCTGCTGAAACAAAAGCCAAAGACTATGTAGCTTAAACTAGCAACTTTTTAAAGAAATTGTTTTTATTTTAACTTTATTTATTATTATTATTTTCTTCCAATTTAACCATAGAGAGAGCGAAAGTGAGAAAGGAAGCCACCAGGCCCAGGACTTGACACTTGGTTAGCCATGTGGGACTCCAGTGCCTTTAACCACCACGCCAGCTACCGGCCCCTTAAACAAACATTTATCTCTCACTGTTCTGGAAGCTGGGAAGTCCAAAATTAAAGGGCCAGCAGATTCAGTATCTGGTGAGAGCCTACTTCTTGGCTTGTAGTCCACTACTGTTATGCTGTATCCTCACATGGTAAAAGCAGAAATCCTCTATTATCTCTTCTTAAAAGAGCACTAATCGGGACCAGTGGTTGCCATAATGGCTATATTGCTGGACTCCCATGTAGTTGACCGCAGCTTGAGTCCCAGACCCAGCGGCTTAAACTCACACCGGGCACGTGTGCATGCGTGCCCAAGATCCCGAGAGGAGAAAGGAGGAGAAGGGACTGTGGTGTGGCTATCCCCACAGGGGGTGATTTCTCACTTTCTGTCTGTCTCTCTCTGTCTTTCTGGCAAGTGCATGTGCCCTATAGCAAAAACCTCTCAAAAAATAATAATAATAATAATAAAGCACTAATCTCTTGGGACCAACAGATGGCATAATGGTTACATCGCTGGACTCCCACATAGTAGACCACTGTTCAAGTCCCAGATCCAGCAGCTTAAAACCCATGCTGGGTGCACGTGCGTGCATGCCCAAAATCCCAAGAGGAGAATGGAAAAGAAGGGATTGCGGTATGGCCATGCCCCTAGGGGGTGATTTATTGCTTTTTGTTTCTCTGTCTCTTTCTGTCACTCTAGTGAGTGCACATGCCCTATAGCAAAAATCTCTCTCTCTCAAAAAAAAAAGAGCACTGATCTCATACATGAGGGCTCCACCCTCATGACCTAATTACCTCCCAAAGGCTCCATCTCCAAATGCTATTACATTAGTGATTACTACCCAGGCATGTATATTTTGAGGGGACACAAATGCTCAGTTCATCACAGGTACATTCTGTCGTGGCAATAAGATCTCAGGTGATACCAGCTTTGCTCATCTGTGTACCATACTTTGAGCAGTGAGGTTTTAGGCAATACTTTTTTTACAAAATTAACTATTAAATTAATGGGTAAGTTTACTGTATAACATCCATAAAAATAACAAAGCACATCTGTAAAGCCATCTATAACTTCACACGTGTTCAATTTCGGCCTCATAATAGCCTTATCTGTGAGGGTGAGAAGGTAGATAGTCTTATTTCCACTTTGCAGATGAGAAAAGTACAAATTAAGATAAAGAGAATCCTCAAGGTCATATTAGGAAATGTCCAAGGACTAGACAATAACACAATTTTTTTTAAAGGGAGGGGTTTTTGCTGTAGGGCGCATGCACTCACTGGAGAGGCAGAGAGAGACAGAGAGACAGAAAATGAGAAATCGCACCACCACCACCACCCTCAGGGAGATGGCCATACTGCAATCCTTTCTCCTCCATTCTCACCTTGGGATCTTGGGCACACACGCGTATGCACCTGATGTGAGTTTTAAGTCACCAGGTCTGGGACTCAAACTGTGGTCAACTACGTAGGAGTCCAGCAACTTAACCATCACGCCATTTGCCGATCCTCACACAAATCTTGTTTATGCTCTATCACTGCCTAATAATAGTCTTCAAGGTTTCATCAGTGTCTGAATCCTCAGCAAGACTTGAAACATGGTATGTGTCTGAGTGTGTGTGTGTGTGTGTGTGTGTGTGTAATTGGAAACCACTTACAATTCAAGTCTCACTCTCACCTTCAACCTAGCTTCTGTTACATTTTACATTTGGGCTTTGGAATGCCCCCTTTTGTGGAGAAAACATTGCCATCTGGTGGACTTTCAGAGCATTCATTCTTAGGACACCAAGTTTGGGTTGTGTCCTTGTGACACAGGACGTTGTAGCTCTGATTGTTTGAGTCAGCACAAGGGCTAGATTCGTTGTAAGAGATACAAATGCTGCCGATGTCATGGCCCTTCGCTTCCAGGAGCTCTTGAGGCAGGTGTAGAGGCAAGACTTTTTACATGAAATAATTTGTTCATTGTACAAAGTTGGTAATCAGAAGAAATGGGTTTTAACCTTTAGCAGCTGTGTGATTTGGGGCAAGACCCTTGACCGCTTTGATCCTGTTTCTTCATCTATAAAAGAATAAAATAGACTTGCTTAGCTATGTTTCTGGGATGAAGATGAGATATTTGTCCGGACTTGGGAACAAAGATGTTATAGGAGATGGAGAAGGTCACAATACGAAGATGGCACCTACAGTTTGAGAAGGATGGTGATTCCACTGAGCAAGGTAAGATGAACAGCTAATCTGGGGGAGAAGATGGCAAGTTATGTTTACCCATGAGTCTGAAGTAACACCAGGACAGGTGTGTGGCAATTCGCAAAGCAGTTGGAAGGAGATATGAAAGGAAGATCCAGGTTTGGAAAGGCAGGAGATTACAGAAGTCAGATGCATGGATCTGGAACCAAATGACCTGGATTCAACCCTCAATTCCTCTACTTCCAAACTGTGGGACCCTCAGTAAGTTATCTAATCTCTCAGTGCCTCAGGTTGGGCATGTATAAAATGAAAATCACAGTGCTTACTGTGGGAGAGTTGAGTTGGTGCAGCTAACTTTCTGTTCACTAGAACATCGCCTCCATGAGGACAGGAGTTTTTGTTGTTCATTTCTATGACTCAACAAATAGCCACTGAATAAATGAGTGAGTGAATGAATAAATAAAGTAACTGACACAGGACTGATGAACAAAGGAGCTGTTAGAGGGAGAGGCTGAAAGGGAAACCAGAAGTCTGAGCCTGAAGTGTTGGCCAGAATTTGGGGTTGAAGGCCACCTAAAACTGTGCTCTTTTTAGAAGCATGAGATTTTCCCATGGAAAGGAGTAGGGTAGCATCCCAAACCAGGCAATATCTGGAGAGAGACATTTTTTGTTTTTTATAATTGGTAGGAGTAGGGAAAATCCTATGGCCTCTAGTGGGAAGAGGTTGAGGATGCTGCTGAACAGCCTAGGATGTACAAGACAGCCCTCCCCACAAAGGATTACTTATCCTCAAATGTCAACACTGCAGTGGTTCAAAACTCTAGTCCAGACAGGAGACCATTAGAAGATGATTCTAAGCCTAGTTGTGTTTCTTAAAAGCTCTGTGGACTTATCCATCAAATCCTTGATCTCTGAGTCTGTTTCCTTCTCTGCAGAATGGAAATATTAACACCCACAAGGGGTTGAGGTGAAGAATTGCATAACACATCCATACGGTGGGCCTGGATTAAATCTTGCTATGACCATTAGTTATTACTGGCATGCAAAGACACACTATACAAAGAAAGCCTCATCTTTAGGGTGAATTCCTGAGGCTGAATTCTGCTTATGGAGCTTGATTTGTGTCACTTTGAGGAGGTCAGATTCACTCACTTAGCTCACACACTCCTACACACAAAAGCAATTATGCTAATGTTGGTCTTGCTCCTCCTCCCACCTATGCTGAGTTCAAAGCTGGGAGCAACCCTGACTGGCCACCAGGGCGAATATGGGCTGGGAGTTCTATACTTAAAATCAGTTCATGATCAGCTCATGATCTTGACACCTCCCCACACACCCAGGACTGACTCAGGCCAAAGTGCAGGACTGAACCCCCGACCAACCACAGACCATGCAGTCTCCAGGGAAGAGCCAGGGAGGGGCAAACTACTGGGATTACAGAGGTGGACAAATAGTCGCTGTCCTTGCTGGACTAACGTCACTTCACTGGCAGAAATTAAGAAGCCATTTATGCCTAGGCCCTCCTTTCACCTCTACCTGGTCATACGGCTTTCTTTTTCCCATGCAACTTAGGAGTTGTTGTTGTTGTTATTCGTGATAGAGTGTGTGCACACACATGTGAGATATGTGGGGGAAGAGAAACAGGTAGCACCCCCCACAGGTCCTGGAACACCTCGATCCCTTTCCTCCAGTCCTCCAGCCTTCAGCCCACAAGGATCCTGGGCACGCATGTGCATACCCAGCATGTTTCAGGCAGATCAAACAAGGGCCTCGAACTGGGGTCAGTATTTGGCTTCCAGCGCTGTAGTCTAGTACACTACTGACTGTGAACAAAGGCTGGGCCAGGAGTGCTCTTCATTTAACTGAAGCCCATTCAAGTGAAGATGCTTGAGGAGAAGGGAACTGGAGTGGGTGATAGCACCAGTCGTGATGGGCTGACCAGTAGAGTCGGTTCTGGGCAGTCATGACTTGAATAATCCAGCAGTTGCCGAGCACTGCTAAAGGCTTATGGGAGCGCTGCCTTCGTGGCAAAAAGAACAAAGTTCTGAGCAAACACTTGGAAAGGCTGCATTTACTTAGATGTTGCTGTTAATGAGTGTGCAGATGGGTGTCTTGGCATGCACATTCATGAACACTGAACTCCCAGCTTCCCAAGCACACCCACATAATGCACTCCAACAAGCAGGCTTGAAGCCCAGCTGTCAGCCTGGTGACGCTGCCCGACATATGGCCTTTCCTTTCTGGCCTGCTCTGGTCTTGGTTCAGAGAGGATTCTGGCCTGACCAACTGTACCTTGGTTTTGTGGAAACAGAGATGCAAACATCAGTTCTTCCTTCTGCCCTGAAAGTCTCATGGAAGTCAGAAGATGGGAGGGAGGGATGGTGCAGGAAACACAGAGGAAAAGAGAGAGGGGGAAGAAACAGGTGAGAAATGCATTGCTGAGAAGAGAGTGTCTCGAACAGTAATAGTAACTAGCACCTCTGCACGCTCATTTTCTGCCAGGCACAACGTTCAGCACCTCATGTTCATTTCTCAGTCCTTTGACATTCTCATGCATTCCATGTAAGAATGCCCATTTTACAGAAATCAAGTGAAGTGTGGTCCAAAAGTCATGTCTCAGATCAGCTCATGTCTCAGATCTACTCAATCTAACCAGTAAATATGATGCTCGGGTAGAATGGGAAGTGGCTAAAAGGAAGATCTGCCTTACAGAAGATCCTTCCCACCCAGCAGTTGTGTGTGTGTGTGTTGCAGGAGAGGAGAGTTGTGTTTTGTTTTGTTTTTTTTTCAGGTGTTTTTGTTCACATGTGCTCAACAGAGAGAGACAGAGGGAGACGATGAGAGGGAAAGTGAGAAATAACCTTCCCTCGAGGGGAAGGCCACACCACAACCCTTCTCATTCATTCTCCTCCTAGGTTTTTGGTCCAGCATGCACATGCACCCTGCATAAATTTCAAGCTGCCAGACCCAGGACTCAAACCACGGTCAATCATGCGGGAGTCCAGCACCTTAATCACCACACAACCTGCTGGCCCTGATCATTTTTTCTTCCATTGGATGGCTAATTAGTTGCTAGAGGGACTGGAGAATGAGGGTGCCACTGGTAATTCATGGGGGAAGCCAAGGAAGCTCAACACCCTATGCGGTAAAGAACAACATTCTGCTGAGAAACACTGGAACTTTACAACTCTCAGCTCCCTTGCCTCTAAAGTGTGGGCACTATCACCTGAGTTATTAGGTTACACTGATGATTAAATGACATGCCACCTGGAAGGTTCCAGTTCCCATAGTGTAACAGACATCGTTGGTGCCCCAGTCATCCCCTTTGGCTGTATACCATGGCTGAGCAGGCTGGCCTGCCCTCCACTTACCAGCATCTGTATCTTTTGCCAAGAGCTTCTCTTGTCATACAAATACAGAGTACCCTCCCATGACAAGGCAACCCCAGGCATGCTAGGGCCCTCAACCAGTGACTAATGGGAGTTGGTGTATAAATACCCCAGCTATCTCACTTTTTGGTAGGTGGAAGTCAAGCCAGCCTGCTTACAAATAAGGCATTGCCAAAGGGTATGGTTGAGCAGCTTACAGAGTCTTTTACACTGTGGGAATTGGCACCTTCTGGATGAATCTAAGCCTCTTCTTCCTCACTATTTACGGAGTTCTCTGTAGGCTTACACGCTAGCTCCCTGCAGTGGTAACTGGCTTCTTTACCTTCTCTATTTCCGCTCTGCCCAACATACTCTCCTTCAGGTACTTTCTGGGATCACCTTCTAATTAAACTGTTTGCTCTCAATTGTTGTCTCTGGGCTGCTTCTTGGAAAATCCAGTGTAGGACATACAGTAATAGTATGTGTCCTTGTTGGTTTATACATTTTTTCAGTCTAGCACTCCCATCCTGAAAGGATGTGTGTCTTCTTACAAATGCCCTGCTCACTTTAATACTATGTGCTGTGAATTATGTTAGTTCCTCTATCTGGTTCATTAGCAACTGAGACCCACTAAGATGCTATACTCTAAGGCTAGGACCATGTGGGAGACCTGGGTTCCCTTCCTAGTCCAACCTAAATGCCAGGCATGATGGTATGCACCTTTAGTCCCAGCAACTCAGGAGGCTGACAGCAGGAGGACCATAGATTGTAGACCGACTTGGGCAACATAATGAGACCCTGTCTAAAAAAGAGCTGGAGGCTGGGCATGGTGATGTGTGCCTGTAATCTCAGCTGGGAGAGGCTGAGGCAGGAGGAACAAGACAGTAAGACCTTGTCTTTAAAAAAAAAGAAGAGAGAAAGAAAGAAAGAAAGAAAGAAAGAAAGAAAGAGAGAGAGAGAGAGAGAGAGAGAGAGAGAGAGAGAGAGAGAGAGAGAGAGAAAGAAAGAAAGAAAGAAAGAAAGAAAGAAAGAAAGAAAGAAAGAAAGAAAGAAAGAAAGAAAGAAAGGAAGGAAGGAAGGAAGGAAGGAAGGAAGGAAGGAAGGAAGGAAGGAAGGAAGAAAGGAGGGAGGGAGGGAGGGGAAGAAAAAGAAAGAGAGAAAGAGAGAAAGAAAGAAAGAGAGAAAGAAAGAGAGAAGAAAAGAGAAGAAAAGAAAAGAAAAGGAAAGAAAAGAAAAAAGAAAAAGAAAAGAAAAAGAAAAGAAAAGAAAAGAAAAGAAAAGAAAAGAAAAGAAAAGAAAAGAAAAGAAAAAGAATGGAGAAGGTAAACCATGAAACCTTACAATCTGAAAATAATCCTTTCCCAATGTGAGCATAGCCATTTCTGCTTTGGGACAGAGACTCCCTCTACCACCCCATTCCAATAAAGGGAAAGGGACGAGTAGGTCCTAGGCAGCTGAGAGAGCGATGTTGGGAGGCCTCTGTCTATCCTAACATAAACAGAGCTGCACTAGCCAAGAGGTCCCTTCTGAACACAGCAGGGCTAGAGGTTGGCTTTGGGGGACATCAGAAGAAGGTGAGGCAACCTGCCCTTGAAAAGGAGCCAAAGTTCTGACCAAGCAATGGTACCACCCCCAAACTCACCAATTCTTCATGAGTTCAAATTGGGCAAAACAAGATGGGTTAAGGCAGTGCTAGTTTTGAAATTGGTCCTTCACTCTTGAATTGTGCCTAGTTTACTTACATTCCCACCCTAGAACTGTTCTATGTCTTCCAAGTGTATGTCCTTCACGGAGTAAAGTCTCATCTCAATGGTTTGAAAAACGTCCTGAAGACCTACATATCTGCCACCTCACTTGCATTTCTCTCATGCTTATGGCCAGACTACAGGACTCCAAAGTCACCCCTGGGGACTCTCAACCCTTGTTGCCTGTGATGAGTGATAGACACTAAAAGTAATTGCTGAGGAACAAATCTGGTCATCTCACACCAATCTCCTTTTCATTTAGCCTGTCAAGGGCTCCGGTCTCACCCAGCACTTACCTTTAAGGTATCTGTGAACAACTGTTGATGCCTCAGATTTCACGAATGCAAAGTAGTGTTATGATAAGAACCACTTAATAGCACAGTTTTTTTTTAAGTTTTATTTACTTTATTCATGATAGAACATGAACATTCATGAGGAATAGAAGTACCTCCAATAGTGTCTGATCACACTGCAATCCCCTTCTTCCAGTCCTCCAGTTCCTCAGGACCTTGGGCCTGCATGCACTTATATGTTTCAGATGGACCAGGCCAGGGACCCAAACCCAGGTTAGCCATGTGGCCTCCAGCACTGTAACTTGGTTCACTTCTTCTTCTTCTTCTTTTTTTTTTTTTTTTTTGCAACATCTCCAAATAATTTATTTAGAATCAGAATTACAAGAACATTTGACAGCTGTGAAATAGATGTTTATTCGGATACTTCTGTAGTTGTACAACTAACTCATCACAAATTACTGGATTATTGTTACTCTTTACTTCTTCAGGACGGGGGTTTATCAATGACTTCAAATTTGGGATCTTTAAACTTGAAGCTAGGGAACATCTTCATGTCTGCTTTACTATACATCTGCTTCAGCTTGAAAAGCTCCGTCTCCAGATCTTGCTGATATTCTGGGCCAGTATCAACAGGTCCTCCAGTTACTTGTCATTTAGATTTGTATTCTCTAATCTTGTCCACAAACAGTTTCTGTACAGGGTCAAGTTCTTTATTAAATGCCACTGCTGTGACACCAATGTTCCTCCTCAAATGGACTGAGACTGCTGATTGAACAATGGAGGAGAACCTGAAGAGTCTCTGAAGAATCATGGGTGACTCTTTGTTACTTGCACTCAGTCCCAAGCTGCCAGAGCCACCGCCGCCGCCACCGTTCTACTTCCCACTCGGTTCACTCTTGACCATACAACCTAGGTTGGACCTTAATGTCAGACTAGGTGAGATACCATAGGAAAAGAATTGACCATAGGAAAGGAATTGGCATGAGTTCCTGCTCTGTAGTATGCAGTTAGTAACTATTAGCTAAGATTTCTATTGGCTCCATTCATTCACTGGGCCTTGCCTGGAGTTTTTCTCTCACTCTCAGGAGTTTCACCCATCTTCATGTTTCCATCTCCTCTCCACATTTTTCATCATTTAGGGAAAATATCCAATGCCCTGAAAGACGTGTAATTTTAAGACATTCCTCCCTGAGCATGTTCACACCTCTCCTGGTTGGCTCTCTCATTGTCATTGCCTTCACTTACTCCTGGGTACTCACAAATAAGTGGCTAAGCAAGACTAACTCAGTTTCTTGACTTTCACTCTAGCGCTCATTCCAGAATGCCAGTTGGTTCAACTGGCTGACCAGGATTATAGTCATTCCTTCAGGACCACACAATTGAGTGAAATGAATATATCCCACTCCCTACCCTACTTAACGCAGGCCTGTCAGAGCTGTCCTGCCAGGCTCTGACCTTGTCACCTGCCTCTCTGCCCTTTGCTCACTTTCCTTGTCATCGTGAAAGCCATTTTCTGCCCTGGAGCCTTGACATTTGCTGTCCCCTTAAATGGAATACTGTTCCCACATCTTTGCTTAGCTCTCTCCACATTTTACAGTTCACTACTAGAAAGTCCCTATCTTAACTAAAATTGTCCCCTCTCTCCTGTCACCTTCTATGCCTCCTGCCCTGCTTTATATAATTCAGCATGTTTATTACCACAGGGCTGCCTTTTTCTTTCTCACACCAACTCAGAAATGCATGTCAGTCACTCCATTTTCCACCCACAAAAAATAAGTAGGTAACAGAAACACTTTTAGGTTTGTAGCCTGCTTAACCCACAGGTCAGCAGAGAAGAATGACCTGCCTTTGGATCATGGAATTTGGGATATCGGTGGTGAGCACGAGAGTATTTTCAGGCCAAATGGTCTCCTTTCTGTGATCTCTAGCATGACAAGCTGCTGGGAATCCTGCCTCCTGAACTGCTCAAGCAAGGGCTCTCATTTTTCATTCCTACACTAACACCAAGAAGCTTGATGATACCCCAGGTCTTATCCTGCTGTTAGCCTAAGCCTACAACAGCTCTGTCTATGCAGAGAGTAGAGGCCAGCCAAGTGCTTGGGTAGTACTGCTTCTGTTCTACAGGGTAACCTGAGTGTCCTAGAATGCCCTGGTACAGCCCAATCCTGCCTGTCTCTTAAAGATGGCTTTATTGTATTTTATATATTATTATAATTGTTTTAATCAATGGCTAATGTTAATAATACTATATGCCAGGTACTGTTCTAAGTAAATCACTTGTACAAATTAATTCTCACAATAGGTCTCTAGAAGATAAGTGCTGTTATTTTCTTTTAATTGCCAGAGGGCACATGCACTCATGAGAGAGACAGAGACAGAAAGGAGGAGGAGGGAAGCACCCCCCAATGGGGCATGGTCACACTGCAATCCCTTCTCTATTTCTCCATCTCATTGGGATTTGGGACATAGATACCTTGCATGGTTTTTTCAAGCAGCTGGGACCAGGATTCAAGCCGTGGTCAATCACGTAGGATCTGGTGCCCTTAACCAGTAGGCTATGGAGCTGGCCTGAGAAGTAATGTTTTAACACCCACTTTCATGTGAAAGCTCAGGCATAGAATGACTCATTTACAAGGAATTATGAGACTAGAAAGTAGTAAAAAATAATTTAACACAGGCCATGTGGCTCCAGAGCCCAGTGTTCTAACTTTTAAGGCTATGAATTTTCCTCTTTGTATAGCTTTTGTTATATCCCACAGCTTGTACTTTGTACTGCTCTCATTGTAATCCATTTTTAAATGTCCTATAACTTGGGCTTTCATTTAATTCTTGACCTAAGAGTTGCTTAAATGAGAATAAAAATCTTTTCAAATGGTTTGAGTTTTTTCTTTCTTTTTTCTCATGAGTCAGAATGCTGTGATTATAAGGGAAAAAAACTCTGTCTGACTTAAGTGAAGGAGAGAAATTGGTTATAATTCTTTAAAGACTTTATGCACCCCAAGAGCAAAAATGCATGTGAGACTCTTAAAAAGACATGAATCAGTGACTGGGAAGTCACCAGGAGCTTTTCTCAAATCTCTACTCTCTTCTATGTATTTATTTCATTCTTTTCTTTGCCAAGCAATTTCTTCTGTCTTGGAAATCACAAGGCAGATGATGACCACTGAAAATTCCCAAATGTGTGTATGATAGGTCCAGTCACCAGAGTGATATTTTTCTCTCTGTGTCTCAATTCCAAATCCCAAGAGAAGGAACTTCGGCCAATCTGGGTCAGCTGTCCAAGTACAGATCAATTAACTAAGGTCAGGAAAATGGCTCATATTATACTAAATTATTGCTGGAAACCCAAACCTGGGGGAGATAGTTATGGGGTAGGGGGTACAGGGTTTAGTTCTTGAACACACAAACGGGTATCTACTACTATTTAGTTGTAGGTTTATTACACTATGGGTAAAAAAATGTAATCTGTTTTATTTCTGCCTTTAATAATTTATGAAGATTTCTCTAATTATGGTCTTTTTTTTCATTTACTTTTTTAAAAATTTGCTATAGAGTGTGTGTACTTGCTGGAGAGAGACAGAGATAGAATGAGAGCGGGAGAGGCAAAATGAGAATGCACTCCCTGAAGGGAACATCCACACTGCAATCCCTTCTCCTTTATTCTTCTCTTGGAATGTTGAGCATGCACACATGCCCAGCATGTTTTGCAAGCTGCCAGGTCCAGGATTCAAACCACAAAGTTGGCCATGTGGGATCTAGCTGCCTTAACCACCACACCTCCTGCTGGCTCTTCATTTACTTGTATACGAAAAGAAATGTGATAAAATTTCCTACTGCTATTGTGCCTGTCAGTTTATTAATATATTTCAATACTATATTGTTTGGCCCATGAAGTATCACATATATTGCATTTAATTTAAGAAGTATATTCTCATCCTCTGGGAGGCTTAGTAAAATCAGAGTTGGAAGAGACATCAAAGGTCATTTATTTCCTTTCTTCTTCAAATGCTTAACTGCTCTTTCTAACATCCCCCATGTGGCCATTACCCATTTGAACTCTCCCAGTGTTAGTGAACATGTCCCTCTCCCCCACCTAGGGGGCCAATGCCCATTATTGGCTTGCTCTGACAGTCAGGAAATTCTTTCTCAAGTTGAACAGCACTCTGCCATTCTGTCACTCCATAATTTCTAGCCATTGGTGACTCAGTCCTAACATTGAGCATCTTCTCTTTTGCAGTATCATTTCACATTTTTCATGTAAGTTTCTATAAACACAAAACCAGAATACCTCTTCTTAGAGGCCTTTTCTGGTAGTTTCAAATGCACTAAATGTATCACAAACTCTGAAATGCCAGTTGAGAAAGAAATATTTCAATTCTAAAAGTCTTCCTGTTTCTGTCCCCCACTTTTGGAGACATCCTTGAAAAATTTAGCTTATGGAATTTTTTGTTTTGCCTCCACGTCCCTCAACTTCATAAGAGGTTGTAGAAATAAGTTTATAAAGCAATTCTATTTGGGAAGGAGAAAATGGTGGAAGGAGATAGTGTAATATTTATGAGTAAGAGGAGGTCTTCAAAGTCATGGTGAGGCAGGCTCTACATCAGGAAACACAGTCATCTGGAGTGAACGCTGACTGTTAGTAGAGAACTTCCGTGTCTTGCCAGTGGGTGAAGCTTTCGAAGGCAAAAGTAGATGTATAGGGAGGATTGCTGCTGCCCAAACTTCCACAGAAGTGGACATTCATTTTGTTTGTGTGTGCATTTTTGTCTTCAATTTGGATATAAATGCCATATGCCAGGGATTTTTCTTACCTTACCTGTTCACTTGTGTATCCTCGGTGCCGAGAACAGTGCCATCACATAACAGGCAGTTAATAAGCATTGATTGAATCAAGTCATTCATTTATGAAGCTCGGATTTCTTAATTCCTGCCTCCCCCACTTAGTCATCCAGTTGTTTCTCTTCCTTTTGATGCAAGACGGTGAATCTACCTCAACCACTCATCCCCTCTGGATTCTCATGTCGGCCATACTATTAGACTGTTGTTGGCTTCACAGAGGGAGGGTGCTCTTTGCAGAAAAAGAATGGAAATATGGAGTCAAAGAATATTTGAGCTCCCTTTATTCCATTCTTTAAAATGAAATTTTATCATGCCTAAAATTTCTGGATTACTAACTTCCTTGGGTAAAGACACTTGTATTAGTTTTCTATAGGCTGCTGTAACAGATTACCACAAACTTGGATTACTTAAAACAATAGAAACTTACTTTTACCAGTTCTGGAGACCAGAAGTTGGTGATCAAGGTGTCAGCAGAGTCATGTTCCCTGAAGAAGCTCCAGAAAAAAATCCAGATTCTAGTGAGTGCCCGTAATCCTTGGCTTGTAGTCACATCACTCCATCACTTAAAGGTCAATCTCGCCCTGTTTTTTTTTTTTTTTGGAGAGATTTTTCACTATAGGGCGCGTGCGCTCGCCAGGCAGACAGAGAGACAGAGAGATAGAAAGCGAGAAATCACCCCCCAGGGGGGATGGTCACACCGCAATCCCTTCTCCTCCATTCTCCTCTCGGGATCTTGGGCACGCACACACACGCGCCCAGCTTGAGTTTTAAGCCACCGGGTCTGGGACACGAACCGCGGTCGACTATGTGGGAATCCAGTGACATAGCCATTACGCTAACTGCTGGTTCCCTCGCCCTGTTTTTATATCATCTTTTCCTCTCTGTGCATAGTCTAATCTCCCTCTGCCTCCCACTTATAAAGATGCACACGATTGCATTTAAGATCTATCCAGATAACCCCAAACAATCTCCCTATCTTAAGATCCTTAACATAGTCCCATCTGCAAAGACCTGTTTTATTCATGAGATAGCATTTATGGAGTCTAGGGATTAGGACCTGACGTTGTTGGGGAAAGGGCATTATTCAGCTGGCTACAACACTGAAGGTCACCGGGTAAGTATTTGTTCACTCAACAAACATACTCTCTGCCAAGCACTGCACTGGTATCTGGGGACACAGTGGTAAACAAGACCGATGTGCGTCCTCAGTGGTAAACAAGACCGAGTGTGTCCTCCTCAAGCCCACACCTGGTAAAAGATGCAAGCATAACAAGAAAGCCCATAGCCTCTCAGTGCTCATCAGTCAGTCAACTAACAAATTATTGCCAGAATAAGATCCAGGACAGATAAATTTCGAAGTGTCCAGAGAAATTGTTTCTTAGGAATTTTGCAGGGGAAGGAGAGAGGAAAAACCTTAACAATAACTATAATTGACTCAACACTTATGTATTCAGTTCTGTGCCAAATGCGCTAATTGAGTCCTTAGAATAAGCCTACAATATATGCCTGATTATCTCCATTTAATGGACTAAGAAAACAGAGTTAAAATGATTTGTTGAGGATCTCACCATGAGTAAATGGCTGACCTAAAATTTGAACCCAGGTCTGTCATTCTGGTGTTCTTAATCAGACATGACTATGCATGAGCCACCTGAGGACACAGTGGTTTGATTGTGGGAATCACAAGGGGGAAAGGCAGTGCTGGAGAGCAGGAAAGGTTGCATTCTGATCCTGGTTTCTCTGCTTACAGTCTGTGCTTCCTTGGATAAGTCACTTCACCCTAGACTTAGTACTCCCATCTGTAACAAGAGGATGGGAGTGGATGAGCTCAAAATCTCCATATAATTCTAATATTCTTTGCATCTGTAACGAAGGGCTGAAAAAACAACTCCATCATCCCCATGCTTTTGCCCAAGACAGGGATCCATATAAGGCACTCAAGATCTCAACAGTTGAAGACAGGTGGAGACAATGGACCACAAAGCCCTGGTGTGGAGCTACAACATCATTATCCATCACACAAGATCAATGACCCAAGAGATTGTGATGAGGAGTTTGGAGATGACTCTGCAGGTTATTCACTCAATCACTTAATCTAGCCTGGATTCTGAGCTCACAAGCCCTTATGGTGTCATTGAGTGCAAAGGTAATGGACAATAGCTTCTCTGCCTGACTCTCCAGGAGGTAAGGGTCTCCTATGGAGAATTTCCTGAGACTTTCTAGGATTGCAGAGAAAGCAGAAACCTATATTATTTGTGCTAACTTTCATTAATTGTGGGATATGGACCCGTAGTTTAACCTCTGGAGGTTCATAGAACTCTGACAATTTTCTTAAAGCTCAGAATGCAAGACCTCAGAAGATTCAGAAATTCTCAAGAATGCAGAAAAGTTCTTACCTGTGTGTATAACTCTGGCATACTGTGAAATCCATGGGTGGACACCACACTCAGAATACCTAGTGTGGAAGACAAACCAGCTAATTAAATTGTCCCAGGAATAAATCAGCCTTGATTGCTGAGGAAAGAGTCAAGGCCAATCAGAAGTCACTTTATTTTCAAATCCTCTCATAAGATTCAAAGAGTTGATGTTCTTGTTTGGAGGAAGGCAGTCTGAGAGAGAGAGACGGGAGGGTGACATTTAAAACAAACTTGCACACAATTTTCAACCAGCTAATTCATTTTCCTTGCATGTGCCATTCAACCTATTGAATTCAGTATGGTTTCCATGTCCTTGGTGATCTGGAAGATCATCCGGAAACACACACACAAAAAAATGTTGGTCCACCAATAGCAAGAAATTTCCCCTCTCTCCCATGATGGCTTTCCTTGCATTCCAGTAACTCCCACATTGTCCCTCGTATCCATTTGGCAATTGTGTTTTCTGATCCACATACACTGGAAAAGATCATCTGGACTCAAAGCCATCCAGGAGTGCTGAAAATCCATAAGTAAGGGACCTCAGCTGCAAGACCAAGTTTTGAAAATCACCATATTCAGCTCTGAGAATTTGAAAATTTTTTGTTGAATCAGAAATTCCTTGGGGGGCATCACTAATGCTCTTAGAAATATGGTAAAGCTACACTCCCTCTCATTAAAAAAATATACAATGCATACAGAAACAAACACTTGCAACCAGCTTCAAGAGGTTCATAATCTTCCTGCAGCTTACCCATAATACTCTGGAGTGCCCTGTTCAAGATGGGAACTGCCAACCATATGAGCTACTCAGCCCTTGAAATGTGGCTAGTTTGAATTGAGATTTGCCATAAGTGTAAGATATACCCTAGAATTCACACACACTGCCTATGGGGGTGGAGAAGAAGAACATTAAAAAATCTCAACATGGGGGGAGCAGCAAATGGCATAATGGTTATGTCACTAGACTTGCTCATAGTCAACCATGGTTCAAATCCTAGACCCAGTGACTTAAAACTCAGGTCAGGCATGTGTGCATGTGTGTCCAAAATCTTGAGAGGAGAATAGAAGAGAAGGGATTGTGGTGTGGCCATCTCCCCCGGGAGAGAAATGATTTCTTGCTTTCTTTTTCTGTCTCTCCAGTGAGCACATGCACTCTATAGCAAAAATCTCTCTCAAAGAAAAAATAAATCTCAACATGGAATCAATCTAAGTATCCAAGAACTGATGACTGGGTTGAGAAATCATGGCACATATATATATACTATGAAATACTACTCAACCATAAGAAGTAATGAGACCCAGTTATTTAATTCAAAGTGTTAGGGCATGGAAAATTTAATGCTCAGCGAAATGAGACAGACTTTGAAAGACACACATTGTATATCCCTGTTCAGTATGTACCAAATGTCTATACTCTTTGACAGAAATTGAAAGCTCTGGAAATATGATAGTAAAGAGGATAAGTGTAGATACCAGAGACTGTAAGGAAGGGAAGTTGATGGTAGAGGAGGAATAAGGGGTAAAAAGAAGAAACATTTAGCAGACAAAAGAATATAAAATTATCTATTGAAAATGATGTATGTGGTAATGCCCTTGATCTGATTGTCATGTACTACATGAATACTTTGAAAAGTCATATTGTGTGTTATAAAGATGTACCATGATGGAATGTAAGTGAAATAATGTGCTAATAAAACAAAACAAAATCACGATAAATTTATATGATTACAAGTTGGAATGATAGTATTTGGATATATTTAGCAAGATAAAATACATTATTTAAATAAATTTCACCTGTTTTATAATCCTTAGGAAACCTTGGATCCAAATAAATATTGGCTTTAGGCCTATTCCAGCCTATTACCCATTGGCCCATTTCCTGATAGAGTCAGGCTGGCTGTGTTAGGTAGGGCTCTTAATTCCTCGCCCCTCCTTCCTCCTTCCCTATTAATAGCTCCCAGTCCCCTGGCAACCAGGGAGGTGCCTTCCCAAGAGAGACAGGTCCCAGGTCAGGCACTAAAAAGATGTGGCAATTCTTGAGCCCTCATTGGCCTACCAGCCTCAGGTAGAATTCTTAGGCCCAGGTCCTGGGGTCCACAGAATTTAAGGACCTGGACCCAGCTGTTCATACAGTGACTGATGCACTTTCCCATGAAGGCCGTGCAGTGGTTTCCACTGCAGTCCCTGAATGTACTCTAGTTCAGGGCAATGTCAGCTCCAGGATCCTAGAAATGCCACCCAGTCTCTCATCTTACAGGTGGAGAAAGTGAGGTTCAGATGGGGCAAGTGACTTGTCTAGCCACACAGCTGATAAATAATATCCCCAGAGTCTAGCTCAGAGCCCAACTTGGTAAACACATGCAGCATAAATGATCCAGGGAAGAAATTGATAAATCCAGGAAAGAAAGTCAGATTTCTCACTGTAGTCCAGTGCCCCTCTTATGATCTGTACTTTTGTATTTTCAGAAGATGGGAGATTCATTTACCCTGTTGGTAACTACACAGGGAAGGATGGGGGAGAAAAATATTTGAGGCAGAACAGAATTCAAAAGGAGAGATTTGACTTGAAAGTGGCCATTAGCTCAGATAGTCCTGCCCTCCTCTATGGGAGAAAAAAAAAGTAATTTCATATTTGTTTAACAAATATATAAAGACACCTCAAAAAATCTGTGGGAAGGGGGTTGCTGACAGGAGGCATGGTGGTTAAGGATGCTGGACTCTCACATGGCCTACTGCAATTCGAGTCCCAGACCTGGTGGCTTGCTTTTCATTTTCCCTCTCTCTCGCTCTGTCCCTCTTTAGTCAAATTAAAAAAATAATAAATAAAGTTAAATAAAATCATTCCTAAAAAATATAGATACTAACTATTTAAGAGTTGAGTTGCAATTAGCTAGTTGATATAATGTTAAGATTTCTAGGTTTTCAGCATTTTCATAGAACCTTTCGAAACTCTGAACCCAAAGACAGAGCGAATAGTCTGCTGCTGCACTTCAGGATAGACGCACTTGTTGCTTCCTCTGGTATCCATTCTAATTGATCAAGGTCCATGCCCACTAGTTAAGGCTTTTGAATATTATCCTTTCTCAAAGTAAAACGGTCCTGTGTCCTGTGATCTTACTTTGTCATCTTTGTTAACCATCAGCCTTAATTAACCACCTCCATTTGATCTTTTGCAGAAGGAAGAAACAAATCATAGAAGATTCTGAGTAGTAACAACAACACATTTTAGAAACTGAAGGTTCACACAGGCCCCGTCCTATGTCAGGAGTAGGACCCCACAGCCATTGACCATACAGATGTTGACATTGCTCACTAAAAATAATCTATGAACACACACGGAGCACTTCAGAGATGCAATTTCACATGCAAACAAAAGCTAATGGACATGGAGAACATGATTGTGCAACTGACCACTCATTTCTTTCATCACCCAAAAACTTGAGTCTTGGTGCAAATGTCTAGGCCCCTTGAAAGCTGCTGGGAAGATCACGTAACTGTCACTTAGACAGGTGCATACATTGGTTCATCTGGCATGTAGGGTTGTGGAGAGAAGTGTACCCTGACAGGACAAAGCCATGGAGATCCCATCCCATCAGAATGCCTCACCACTGGTATCATAAAGCCCTCAAGGACTAAGGAGAGGAGCCTCACTCTAGAGTCAGAAACCCCTGAGTGTGAACCTTAGCACTGTCATATGCCAACTGTGAGACTAGAAAATGACATAGGGAAATCCTCTGTCTTCCTGTATTCACTCTATCTTCTCATCTATAAAATGGGGAGAGTCCTCCTATCATAAAGTATCGTTGCAATGATTAAGGAGGATATTATTTATAAAACACCAGTCCTATCACCATGAAATAAATTAATTGCTTTACTGTTTCATGTCACATGTTCCCTTGAATACTCAGTCCAGCCCAGGAATGAAGGTAAAGGGCCAAGGGATTAAGAACCTAGAGTCGGGAGGACAGAGGGAGTAGAGAAGAGGATCTGAATCCATGCTCTGTCATCGATGATCTGACTTTGGCCAGTAACTTAACCTTCCTGAGCCTCTTTATCTGCAAAAGGTAAATGAAAAGACTGCATATAGGACCAGCTTCATGGTGCAACAATAATAAGTGGTTCAAGAGAAGCCAGGTCCTGCATGACAACCATGGTTTGAATCCAGTCAGCCTGAAACACACCAGGTACATGCATGAGTTCCAGGATCCACTGGAGGAAGGGGATCACAGCATGACCAGACAGTGTGGAGAGTGCTTCTCTCCTCACTCCCTGCACACACAAGCACTATCATAAATAAAAGGAAAACATCTTTAAAAATTATTTTATTTAACTTTACTTATTTTTTAAATTTGACCAGAGTGAGAGAAAAAGGGAAAGTGAGAAAGCAAGCCACCAGTACTTGAACCGTAGTCGGCCATGTGGGAGTCTAGTGCCCTTAACCACCATGCCACCTGCCAGCCCCAATAAAATATTTTTAATGGAAATAAAATACTACATACTTCTAACATGAAAGTGTTTGAATCAGTACCAGGCACATAGGAAACCCTCATTAGCTGTTGGTTATTGTTATTTCATGTAATTCGCTCTGTAAATGCTAATTGAGTTAAAATTGATCCACAGGTATCCTGGGGAAGAGATGGATGAGGGTATAGGTCTTTTTCTTTAATGAAGTTTTCAGAGTATATTCATTTATTCAAAACCCACACTTTCCTAGTACAAAACTTAAAGGAGACTGGATGCCAGAGCTCAGCCTGCATTACTATCAACTGGGCATCTTTTATGAGATTTACAGACTTATATTTTTCATCTTCATATCCCTACAAGGAACTCACAAGGTAGTATGTTATTTCATGCCCATTTTTCGTAAAAGGAAATAGAGTCAGAACAAGATACATTTCTATTTTCCTTCATAATTCTTTTTCACCAAGTTCCCAATTCTTCTCTACTGAAAAATAAGCTCCCACACAAGACAACAGAAGGAAAAGCAAGAAAGGACCCTGACAGGGCATAACCTGCTAAGGTAGGCATGGCCAGCACCCAAACCAAGGCACCAGGTGCTGCTCAAAGTGTGATCCATGGGCCAGCAGCACTGGCATCATGTGAGAGCTAATTAGAAACGCAAAATTGCGGGGCCAGCAGGTGGCATAGTGGCTAAGGCACTGGACTGTCACATGGTCCACCACAGTTTGAGTCCCACACCTGGCAGCTTGAAACTCAAGCCAGGTGCATGTGTGTGCATGCCCAAAATCCCCAGAGGAGAATGCAGCAGAAAGGGTTGCAAGGTGGCCATTCCCTCTAGGAGATGATTTCTTGTTTTCTGTCTCTCCAGTGAGCACATATGCCCTGTAGCAAAAATCTCTCCAAAAAAAAAAAAAAAAAAAAAAAAAGGAAGAAAGAAAGAAAGAAAAAGACACGCAAAATTGCCTGCTGAATTGTAATCTACATTTTGTATTTTGTTTGTTGTTGTCATTGTTGCTGTTTATGAGCCCGAGGGCATATGTGCTTGTCAGAGGGGGAGTAGGAGAAGGAAAAAGCACCCCCTAGTGGGGCATGGTCATACCACAATCCTCCACTTCTCCATCCTGTTAGGATCCGGCACATACAAGCACATGTGCCAGTGTGATTTTCAAGTCTCTGGGGCTGGGATTTGAATCACATAGAAGGCCATGTCAGATACAGTTTTCTTAAGCCATGGGACCAGACCCATAATCCACATTTTAACAAAAATCTCAAGTGGCTTGCTGAAGTTTTGAGAAGCACTATTTTATTGGGTACAATGGTGAATCTGAGGACTGGATACTAGGATTTTTAGTTTTCTGAGCCTCAGTTTCTTTATTACCATGAACATAAAAACACTGACTTTGCTAAACTGTCATGAGGATGATATAAGATGATGTGTATAAAGCATCTAATATAGCACCTGGCACACAGGTGCTCAACAAATGATGTTAGAGTCAGTAACCATTGTAATCAGCAAGAATTATTATAACATCCATTACAGATATCTGGTGTTCCGATGACCATGAGGAGCTTGTCCTAGGCAAATATTTTGGGGCTGGAATAGCTTAGGAGGACTGTTCAGTGTTTGACTCATATGTTCAAATATTTATTAAACTCCAACTGTATACAAAGAAACTCTGTGGTGGAAAGATCACAGACTTCTGTCAGAAGAGACAGGTTTATATCTCCCGGGCTCCCTTCTTCTCTAGGATTCTAGAATGTGTCAAGTTTCAGTGGAGGGACTATTTCCTGGCTGAGGGGAAAAGGCAAGATTGAGGGCAAAGGGAATGAAAGAGTTGGACACAGCAGAAAACGCTGCTTCACGGGGGGTGAGAGACAGCCCAGTCTCTAGGACAGAGCCCATAACATAGTTCTTCACCATACACCAGAGTGATATTTGACTGCATATTCTTTGAGCAACTAGGAACCTGCCAGAAGTTGGGGTAATGCCTTAGAGCAGCAATTCTCAAACTTGAGTGTGCATCAGAGTCGCTTGGAGAGCTTGTTAAATACAGATCATTAGGCTATTAGTTTATTAGCCCCAGAGAATCTAACACAGTAGGTCTGGGAATTTGCACACTTATCAGGAGTTTCTGCTGTAGAGACTAAAACCCAGTTCTCCTAAAGCCAAATGCTGTTCTTTTTCTATCATAAAGACCCCTAGATGGATAAACAGACACATGGAGAGAGGGAATAAATGATGAATAGCTGATGGATGAATGGATGGATGGATAGATGATGGGTGGCTAAAAAAGTGAATAAGTCTCCCCCACATAGGTCCACGGATTGCGGATAGGTAGCAGAAACTGGGACCCTGATCTCGTTTGTCTCTACTGTCTCATTACCATGTTTCCTGGGAAGGAGGTGAGCTCTGGAAGGCTGGACCCAATGATTCTGGGTCCCTGACCAAAGCCAGTTTTACACAGAAAGGCATGAGCCATAAAGTCAGAAGGCATGAGTTCAGTTCTAAGTGTTAATATCTGTAGTGTGACCATAGGTACTTCATGACTTCACTGAACTTTAAAATCCTCATTGGAAGAAGATAAAGGTGCCCAACCCACAAGGTTGTCAACTACCGAAGTATAGTAGATGCTAGTCAATTTCTTCAACCAAGGACACAACGCCAGGCCCAGTCCATTTTCTCTCCTGATCTGAAATCCTTAAGGTGGCTCTAATAGCCCCTTTGCGTTAATGTGTACATTACTTTCATGTATATAGTTCCATTTGAGTCTCTGGGATGCTAAGTGGGGGCTGATTCCCAATTGACAGATATCCCAGGTAATTGGAATGTGGAGAAGTGAAGTCACTTATCCAAGGTCACCCTGCAGCAGTGGTGGAGCTACAGAACTCAACAGCGTATTTTGGTTCTAAATCCAGTGGCCTTCCAACTTCCAAGTACCTCCTCCTGAGGAGGAAAATCTCACATTAAACCCTAAAGTCTCCTTTGACCACTTGGGAGTGTAGAGGGGTTGCCATTAAAATAAAATCAGTCCCTAACAAGTGAAACTAAAATATTTTATTTGGAGTTTCAACTTCTCTGTGTCTACAATTGGCTGTTTAAGACTGGTCAGACTGAAGGCATTTCTGGGAACTCTTTTTCTTTTGAAAATCTTCTCTTCAGTCTGTCTCACTGACTGTTTATCCCTCTGGCCTTCAGAAGGCATTTGCGTCCTGATTTCTGATAGAGGAGTCTCTGTAAGGGGACAGAATCTATTTATTGTAACTTGCTCTGTCGTCTCTAATGTACTGTCACACAAGTGACTTGCTGTGCGATGCTAGAAAGGAAACAATAAAATGCACGATTAAGAGTGTGGCTAATGCCTCCCAAGGAGTCAGGCTCTCTGGAGGTCACATTTCTCGTGAATTCATTGCCCATGGATGGTTTCCCCATGGCCTTCAAAGGGACTTAGCTGTAGGATGCCTACCTTGCCCTTTTCCCATTTTTTCCATGCGGAGTTGGGGACTGGGGCCAAAGAGGGGAGCAATAAAGTAGCTGCACCCTCTATTTGGTGACCTCTCCCCCAAGGTGGGAATGTATCTATCTTACCCTTTCTGTGGGAGTTGCCTCTCCTCATCCATGGGTCTAAATCTTGCTTAAAGGAGCCCATCAAACTCTGGCTTCTATGACTCAAAATGACCTAGAAAAATAAATCCCACCATGTTATTATTTCTCTGCTTTTTCAAATACATTCAAGTTTTCCTGGTTCTCTCTCTTTTGGAGAGACCGAAGGATTCAGTTCTTTCTCTAATCTTTTAGTTAAGTCGATTGACTTGACAAGAACATTAGTTCCTCCCACAGTCTCAGAATCAGGGGAGTATTGCCCCAATACAGTCAACAGATGGAGCTGACAGGAAGTTGGGTATATTAGTCAGGGTTCTTTAGGGAAACAGAACCAATAGGAGATAGATAGATAGATAGATAGACAGACAGACAGACAGACAGATGATAGATAGATTGACAGATAAATATAGATAGATAAGGAATGGCTTGTGTGATTACAGAGGCTGGCAAGTCCAGAATCCTACCAAGCAGGAAGATTCTTTCTCACTCACTTCCTCCCCCCCCCCTTTTTTTTTATTTAAGCCTTTAACCGATTGGATTAGTCCTGTATACACTGGGGAGAGCAGCCTGCTTTACTCAGACCACAGGTTCAAAATGTTAATCTCATCCCAAAACACCCTTACAGTCACACCCAAAATAATATTTTACCAATTATCTGGGCAACCCATAGCCCAGTCAAGTTAACACATAAAATCAGCTATCTCCCTGAGAAAAAGTTAGGAGAAGAACCACCATGTACTTAACATAGTTGCCTGCTAGAATTTCATATGGCTGTTGCCAGTATCACACAGTCAGATGTGGTGGATCAGTGGTTGAACCCTAGTCTGACTGACTCTAGAGGCAGTGTTTTTTTCCACTGGCCTTCAATGAATCTGAATGTGGCCTTCTCCCAAGACATCTACTTGATAAGACGAAATCCAATAGCAGCAACAGCCTAACGGACCATTGGCAGTAGGAATGTGTGACAGGGCCCTGCTGTGATCAAGACATCAGACTCACTCGATAGCTGCATCCCAGTTCCTGCCCAGTTGTCCTGATGGCTCCCACTCTTGGGGGAGCTTCTATGCAGAACTGAGCATCAAGGGCACACAAAGGAAAGGCAGCACTGGTTGCTGTGAAGTAGAAAAGCTTGTTTTAGCTTCTCAGCTCTCTCAAGCTTCCCAGGCTCCTGCTATTGGCAAGTCTGTCCTGTGCCTCAGGCCCCTAGGACATAGGGTCTATCTGATAGGCATATTTGAGCTCCTGAAGGTCAGCAAGAGAGCCAAGAAAGCAGCTTCAACTGGAGTCTTCTGGAGCCAGGGTCAGAACCTGGTAATCAACCCTCAAGTGACTATTATTCTGAGAACTTCAAGGCAAGAGGGATGAGGGCCAACCCACAGGGAGAAGGAGCCATTTGATAGCCTTCAAATCCCATTCTGGCAGCCCTGAGAACCATACCTGAGGTTCCTGTGACACCAGCCTGTTGGCCTGTGCCTTGAAGGAATCCCCCTACCATCTCTTACCTTCACAGAGAGGTGGAATCTCTCCCTCCACACAGCCAGTGTCCACTGTACAAGTGGTCCCAAGATAATAACCTCCAACGTTCCCTTTCTTCTTTAGACCCTCCCCTTCTATCTCATCCCTAATCCTTGCTACTACTATCATATCCAGCTTTGGGGAGAGGTGGCTAGAAACTCAACTCGTTTACCTTCCCAGACAAAGAAGATTCCTTTCAGGAGCTTAGCTGGCCCCAATCCTTGAATGCTAGGTCTAATAGGGAACTCATCCTTGAGGAGGGCTGATACTGAGTAGAGCCAAGGCCAGCCCGCTGTGCTATAGCAGACGCTTAGATCTAGGGGTACCGAGTTTTGAGCATCTCAGTCAGCCTAGGATGGGGCAGAGCTGACAGTGGGGTGGCAGAGATGGACAAACAGCTCAGAGTGATGGTGGAACGTCCAGAGAAGGGAGCTGAAGGAGAAACAGCCAACAGGAACAGAAAGCCCGGGGACTCCGCGGGGCTCTCACCGCTGCACTCCAAGCTGAACTTGCAGCTTTGACAAAGCTGACTTTAAGCCGACCTTCAGCAGCGCTTCTTAGCAATGTACACCGGGCAATCGCTGGTAAATCTTTATTAATTTTAATTGGCGGCACCCATTTATAAGAACCATTAAAAAGGATAAATTGAGCCCATCCGGCGTAATGTCTTTTGTTAATTAGTTTGTCAGCACTGTTTTAATATCCCCTAATGACTTCATATTTCAGACCTGACATTAAAGGAGACGCTGTGAGAAAGGAAATGGTCTTATCACAGTGTACTGTACCGTTTTTCTTTTTTGAACAAAAAGTGTCCTTCCAAATGCTGACCAAGGTTAGATGTCACTTAATTCTCAAAGGTAGGTGTGTGAGGACTACAGAGCCCCCCTCCCCATTCCATATCCAAGTTTTGCTACCCCATCGTCCCTCAACCTTCCTCTTCCTTCCAACCACCCCCCCAAGCATCCCAAAAACTCTCATTCATTTTTTCTTTCCTGCTTTCCTTCATTTATTCAACAAACATCTACTGAGTCCCTCAGAGTCAGGAAGATAGGCTGGGATAAAGTCAAGTCAGATGCAGATACTTTCTAGAAAAAAGACATAACAACTTTGCATTATCCATTCCACTGGAAGCTTTTTTTTTTTTTTTTTTAACAAAGGTTGACCAGGGTTTGTTTTGTTTTGTTAAGGAAAACAAAAAAACATGGGAAGGAAGAAAAAGAAAGACAAGGAAGATTAGGTGGTCCTTGACTCCAGGCTCAGAACAGTTCGCTCTAAAATCAAATGAAAACCGAAACGCGCAAGATGGTTTCCCCCGGAAGAAGCACAACATTGGAAAGAGGGAGAGAGAAGGAGAGGGGGGCTTCCTTGTACCTTGAAGGAATCCCCCTACCATCTCTTATCCTCACAGAGAGGTGGAATCTCTCCCTCCATGCAGCCAGTGAGAGGGTGTTTCTAGAGCCACTGTTTACCAACTCTTGCCCATGGGTCTCAAAGCTTCCTGCCATGCTGGAAGCTTTTAGAACTACTCGTATTTGCACACTTGGGAAATGCAAAGAAAATAAGGAAATTAGGCTTCGCTAATGTGTAATGAAGGGCTTCACTCTGTCGCTCTGCCCTGGTCTGCCTGCCCTAGGGCCACTGAGCTGGGGGTCAGGAAGAAGGTCAGCCAGCTGTGGTGTTCACTCTGGTTTTTAGCTTTCTGCGTGGAGGCCGTTGCAGTGATCTTGGCCTGGTTAAGTGAGTTTACAGACAGTATTTTCTAGTTTTCACTGAATTAACCTCAGAAAAAAAAGACAATTAGAAATTGTAGTTTAAACTGCGCATTGACATGAAAAATGACAGCGCTGAAACTTCTCCCACTCCTACTACAAGCTCTTTGTCAACTATATGATGAGGTAAAAATAATGTTGATCTAATCACATCTGACAAGCAACTGGCTGAAAAAAAATATATAAGAAAGATTATCAAGAAGACTCTTTGAAATGTGGATTTACATCCGATATTATTCACAGTAAACTTTGCCCTAGGCATATTCTGTGCTTTGAAATATTAATGAATGTTCATGGTTCTAATTAATGCTTTATGAACAAATAGAGACACATAAATGAAGTTGCATGCATGCTCAAAAGATTCTGACTGCCAGAGTGTGCGATTGTAAAAGCGTGCCTGGAGATGTTCCAAGTGTAGGACTCTTGACAAGAACGGAACTCCTTGGACCCTCAATTTTCTCATCTGTAAACTGGTAATAATTCTGCCTACTTAATAGAATTTTTCTTTTTTTTTTTTTTCCGGGCGGGGGGGGGAGGTTTTCACTATAGGGCGCATACGCTCACCAGAAAGACAGAGAGACAGAAAGCAAGAAATCACTCCCTGGGGGGGGATGGCCACACCACAATCCCTTCTCCTCCATTCTCCTCACGGGATCTTGGGCACGCACACACACGCGCCTGGCATGAGTTTAAGCCACCGGGTCCAGGACTCGAACCATGGTTGACTACATGGGAGTCCAGTGACATAGCCATTACGTCATCTGTTGGTCCCAGGTTTTTCTAATGAATAATAGATATACAGCATTTAAAGCCTGGCATTGGCTGTCAGTACATCACAGATGGCACAATCTTCACCACCACTATCATCACTGTCAGCATCTTCATCCTCATCATCACCCCTGCAAGCAATAGGTTATGATCTCCTTCAACACAGGACACAGCAAGTGTTGAGTCACTGAAGACTGAAAAAACAAAACTCAATTCCCCTTAAAAAGAAGCAATGAGGACCAGCCTTGTAGCATGGTGCTTAAGTTCTGTGCACTGGGAGTTGGAATCTACATGGTCAACCACCTTCAAATCCTGGCCCCAGCAGCTTGAGAAAACAGACGATGAGGACTGGCAGGTGATGTGGTGGTTATGGTGCTGTCAACCACGGTTCGAGTCCCAGATGTAACAGCTTGTTTTCTCACTTTTCCTTTCTCTCTGTCTCTCTAGTCAAGTTAGAAAATAATAATAAATAAAATAATTCTGAAAAAAAAAAAAAAAACATGATGTGGGGGCAGACAGGTGACACGTGTGTGCACTTGCCCAAAATTCTGCCAGAAAGAAGAAATAAAGGAGGGAGGATTGTGGAGTAGTCACATCTTGTTAGAGGGATGCTTTCTCTTCCTTTCTCAAAAATAATGGGGGTGGGGAAGAAGCAGGCCAGCAGGTGGCATGAAGATTAAGGCACTGGATCCCACGTGGCTGGCTTCACCATTCAAGTCCCAGACCCGAGGCTTGAAAATCACACCAGGTGTGTGTGCATCCATGCCCAAAATCCCAAGAGGACTCTAGAGGAGACAGGATTATGGCACAGTCATTTCTTCCTCTTTCTCTCTCTCCCATGAGTACACATGCTCTATAGCAAAACACTTCAAAGAAAAAAAGAAAGAAAGAAAGAAAGAAAGAAAGAAAGAAAGAAAGAAAGAAAGAAAGAAAGAAAGGAAGAAAGGAAGAAAGAAAGAAAGAAAGAGGTTGGGACCAGCAGATAGCACAGTTTTGCCCTAGGCATATTGTGTGCTTTGAAATATTAATGAATGTTCATGGTTCTAATTAATGCTTTATGAACAAATAGAGACACATAAATGAAGTTGCATGCATGCTCAAAAGATTCTGACTGCCAGAGTCCAGTTATATCACTGGACTCCTACATGGCCAACCACAGTTCAAGTCCCGGACCCAGTAGCTTCAAAAGCATGCTGGGTACATGTATGCGCATGCCCAAGATTCTGGGAGGAGAATGAAGGAGAAGGGATTGAGGCATGGCCATCCCCCGGGAGGTGATTTCTCACTTTCCCTCTCACTGTGTCTTTCTCTCTGGCGAGTGCACATGCCCTAACACACACACACACACACGCACGCACGCACGCACACGCACACACACACACACACACACAAATCCTAAGGGAAAAAAAGAGGCAATAAGAGTTTCTCACAGGGCCTGAGGCTCTCTGGATGTGCCTTCTCAGCAGAACTTTCTCGCCCTCTTACATTTGACGCTGTAGAGCTGGCTTCCCCAATGCCCACAGATGATGCATGTGAATGAAGAGCATCTGTGGGGACTGGGAAGAGCTTCAGGGTCACCACCTGTTTATAGGGGTGGCTGTAGACCAGCAGGTGGTGTGGTGGTTGAGGCAGATGGATCCCACGTGGCCAACTGTGTGGTTTGAGTCACAGTTCCTGTAGCTTGAAAAACATGCCGGGCACGTGTGCATGACCACAGTCCTGAGAGGAGAGTGGAGGAGAAGGGATTGTGGTGTGGCCATCGCTCCTGGGGGGTGTTTTCTCACTTTTCCCCTCTCTCTCTGTCTCTCTCTGTCTCTCTCTCTGTCTCCAAGGAGCACACACACCCTTTCACAAATTTAAATAAATGAACAAACATCTGTGTACCTACTACCCAACCTAAGAAATAGAACAGCTTCCTGGGACCAGCAGATGATGTGGTGGTTAAGGCGCTGGACACTCTCACATGGCCAACCACGGTTTGAGTCCTGGGCCTGGCGGCTTGCTTTCTCGCTTTCTCTCTCTATCTCTGTGTGTGTCTCTCTCTGCTCAAATTAAAGTAATGAAATGAATGAATAAATTAAATTAAATAAATAAATATTAAAAATATTAACTTGTCTTTTAAAAAAGGAATACAGTAGCTTCTATATCATTTTTTAAGAATTATTTATTTATTTAATTTCATCTGTTATTATTGTTTTTTTTAATTTGACCAGAGAGAGACAGGGAGAGAGAGAAAGGGAGAAGGCAAGCCTCCAGGTCTAGTACTCAAACCACGGTCAGCCATGTGGGAATCCAGCGCTCTAATTACTATGCCACCTGCCGACCCCAGCTTCCATATCCTTAAAGTCCTTCCAAGAGTTCCTCTCCCATCTCATCCTTATGTTTTATTAGTCATTCCTTTGTTTTTACTTATAATTCTCCCTACAAATATATGTATCATTGAACTACATGGTTTGGGCTTGCTTGCTTTTGAGTTTTATATAAATGGAATAATAGAGTATCAATCCAAACATGGTTTTCTTTTCACTTTATTTCTTTTTTTTTTTTTTTTTTTTGGAGAGTTTTTCACTATAGGGCGCGTGCGCTCGCTAGACAGACAGAGAGAGACATAGAGACAGAAAGCGAGAAATCACCCCCCAGGGGGGATGGTCACACCTCAATCCCTTCTCCTCCATTCTCCTCTCGGGATCTTGGGCACGCACGCACACGTGCCCGGAGTGAGTTTTAAGCCACCGGGTCCGGGACACAAACCACGGTCGACTACGTGGGAGTCCAGCGACATAGCCATTACGCTAACTGCTGGTTCCCACTTTATTTCTTTAGAATTATATATATTCATATATACAGCTATAGTTCGTTCATGTTTTACTGATATATGTACAATAGTTTCCTATTGTATGAAAATACCCTGATATATTGATCTATTTCACCACTGATAATTCAATTGTTTCTCATGTTTTGCTATTATAAAAGGGCTCACTATGAACACTCTTCTGTAAGTCTCCTGGCATGTATGTCTCCTACAAAAGGAATTGCTGGGTTATTGCTGGTACTTGGGAAGGCATTAGGTGTGGAACATTGAGTTTGTACACAGTAATTCTGCTAAATGCTCTCATTAATTCTAAAACTATATTTGTAAATAATTTGGTATTTTTCATAGACAACTGTATTTTCTAAAAGTAACGATAATTTTGTTTCTCTCAAATTCTCATTTTTTTGTCTTGCTACAATTATTGAGACTTCTAATATGATGTTGTTTGGGAGTGATGATAGCTGATATCTTTTGTTCTTGACCTTAAAAAGAATGCTTTCAACATTTTGCCATTAAGTATGCTGTTATAGAGTTTGTAATACATAAAATTAACTTCCTTTTATTAGGTTCAAGATTATTTCTATTCATAATTTGGTAAGTTTTTAATGACAATTGAATTTTTTTTAAGGTTTTTAACATAGGGCATGTGCTTTCACAGGGGAGAAGAGACTGAGAAGGAAAGGGAGAAATCACTCCCCGGAAAGGATGGCCACACTATAATCCTTTCTCCATTCTCTTCTCGGGATTTTGGGCATGCATACACACATACCTGGCGTGATTTTCAAGCCTCCAGGTCTGGGACTCAAACTGAGATTGGCCATGTGGGAGTCCACTGCTGCCCCAAAAAATTGTATGCTCTTCAATCTGTTAATATGGCAAATTATCTTATTCAGTTGTCTAATATTAAACCAATCTTACATTCACCTTATATTCCTTTTTTTTTCCAAGAGAGAGAAATATATTATACATTACAATATATTATAATATAGGGCATGTGTGCTTCCTGGAGAGAGACAGAGAGATGAAGGTGATAAATCACCCTCCCCACCCCCAGGAGGGATGACCATAACACTATCCCTTTTCCTCCATTGTCTTCTCAAGATTCTGGATGTGCACACATGCTCCCAGTATGCTTTTCAACCTACCAGGTCTGGGACTTGAACCATGATTGGCCATAGGGGAGTCCACAACCTTAACCACCACGCCACCTCCTGGCCCTCACTTTACATTCTTAAAAATGTAAGAATTGTTCATTATCTAGATCAATGTTTGTAGCTAAAATTAATTAGTTTTTATTCATGTATAATATATTTTGAACTGTGTCAATGCCTTTTAGTCCTAGCTGGCAGCGTTTTCACCAATACAATTTTCATAAAGACTTTGTGAGTTTCCAATCTATCTGCTTTGGGTATGCTTCATGCCATAAAGCCACATTTGCAATTCTCTTTCAGGTAGGCTTATTGCTACTTTTGGTTTATTAAAGTCCTTTTGTCTAGTTGAGAAAGTATGCTAGAAACTTAATACATCTTTTAACGGTTTTACCTAATGTGCATACAGTAGCATTCTAACTATTGAGACCATTACTTGCTCTGAAAATTATTTATTGGCTTGAAGGACTAGAAGTAAGTCATTTTTGTTTTCTAACCCATTAAGTCCTGACTTCTCTATAGTTACTTTATACTTTTTCTTGCAAATTGAACAATTCTTTTTTAGCTCATTTTTGTCTTCTCATATCTTATATAGGCCCCCCAAAGAACAAACTACACTTTTAACGTTCTGCCTGGAAATTATCTTACCAAAACCCTCAAATTTATTAATAAAGATTTATTTTTCACTGTACATATTGCCATAGACGGCAACAGTTCTGTCAGATGTTTCACTACGATTCAACACAGTTTACCATTTTCCCAGCCCTTATATAAGGTCACTTTCTCATCAATGTAGCTTTTAAAGTTCACATAGTTACCTTTTGTGTGAGTGTAGTAAAAATACTTAAAACTGACTCTGCAAATTTCAAGTATACAATATGCCAGTTTTAATTATAGCCACCAGGCTGTTCTTTAGGTCTTCAAAACTTACCCATTTTGTAACTGAAAGTAAGTACCCTTTGACAAACATCATCCCATTTCCCCTGCCCCTAGTAATCACCATTTTACTTTGTTTCTCTTAAGTTCTATTTTTTTTTTTAGATTCCACATGTAAGTAGATTACGCAATATTTGTCTTTCTGCAACTGCCTTATTTCACTTAGCACAATATTCTCCAGATTAATTCATATTGTTGTAAGTGGCAAGAGTCTCTTTTTTTTTAAAGACTATATAATATAACATCATATTTCTTTATTCATTCATCTGTTATAGACACTAATCAGATTAGCTGACCACATAGGCAGGGATTTATTACTGGGTTTTCTTTTCTACTCTGTTGACCTATTTGTCTTTTTTATACCATCATCACACCGTTTTGATTATTATAGCTTTGCAATATACCGTGAAACTAACAGGAAGTGTGATGCTTCCAGCTTTATTCATGTTTGACATTACTGTTCAGGGTCTTTTCCATAAAAGTTTTAGATATCTTTTTTTTTTAATTCTACTTCTTTTTTTTTTCTATTTCTGTAAAATATGCGATTAGAATTTTGATATTGCATTGATCTGTTGATTCCATTGGGTAATATGGACATTTTGACAATATTGATTTTTTCAGTCCATGCCTATTATTGATTGTTATATTGGTTATCAGATAAGTCATGGTGCATTTTTTCCTATGGTTTTCTATGCAAAAATGCAAACAGCCCAATATTTACCTTCTCTTGAGTAAATGCAAGAACTTTAGAACCTTTTAAATTCATTTTTCTTCCTGATTTGTTTGCCATTATTATTATATATTTTAATTCCATATATATTATAAACTGGGTGTTATTATTATGTCAATATTTGTTTAGATTTATTCACATAGTTATCATATCTGTGGTTTCTTCTTCCTTCTCATATCTCTCAGCTTCTGCTGGGATTTTCTTACTACTGGAAAAGTACTCTGGATTTCTTTTGTTTGGATTTATGTGGTAACACATTATCTAAAGTTTACTTGCTTGTTTGAATACATTATATCACATTCATTTTTTAAAGAGATTTTTGTCTTAGTGCTTGTATGCTCACCAGGGAGAAAGAGACAGGCAGACATAGTGAGAGGGAACATGAGAAATCACCCCTCGGGGGGCGGGGGGGGATGGCCACACCATAATCCCTTCTCTCAAGATCTTGGATACGTGCACACACACGCCCAGCATGAGTTTCAAGCTACAAGGTACAGAACTTGCACTATAGTCAGCCATGTGAAAGTCTAGTGACTTAACAGCTACTGAATCTGCTGGTCCCTCACATTCATTGTTTTTGTTTTTGTTTTTGTTTTAAAAGAGATTTTTCCTATAGGGTGTATGTGTTCACTGGAGAGACAGAATGACAGTAAACAAGAAATCACCCCCCAGAGGGGATGGCCATGCCACAATCCCTTCTCCTCCATTCTCCTCTCAAGATCTTGGGCACGCACACACATGCACCTGGCATGAGTTTTTTGTTGTTGTTGTTTTTTGTTTTTGTTTTTTGGCAAATTGCCAATTTTAAAAGACCTTTTTATTTTGGTAATATGTACAGACTGAAAAAAATATAATGACATAGACACCCACATATTTAAATCTTTTGAGAAAACTAAACAAAAATGCAGCTTTATAATACAATACAGCAAAACCTTTACGTGGGGGATTGAGTCCTGGTGGGTTTACTGGGAGAGGACATGACAGCAGGAGACACGGCACACAGACCGTGCTTTCTCTGCGTGTACCCGTCACCCTCTTTGCGTCAGTCAGCCATGCTGTAGGGCAGCTGATGCCAGCTCTATGCCTGTGGACTTCCAGCCACCGTAATCATGAGCCAAGTAAATCTGTTTCTCTACAAATCGCTCTGCCTCCGCTATTTCTGTTAGCAGTCCAATAGCAGATGAGCACAGACCTGAGCCAGAACCACCCAGCTAAGTCACTCCCGCTCCCAAGTTCCCAAACCATAGGAACTAGAAAAATAAATGTTTTCTGACTTATGGCACTAAATTTTGAAGGCATTTTGTTATGCAGCAATAGATAATAATACAGTGAATTTTTATCACAAGACCTTTCAAAATCTCTATTTCTCTTTTCTGCTACTTTGCTCATGGCTACCTCAGTCCTCTCCAGCATGTTTTCAGATCTCAAATAAAAAACAGCCAAATCTTTGTATATCCTTTAGTCAATCAGTTTCAGTCATAGAGTGCAGACACTTGGTATATATTAAGTGGGGACATACAATGTCTCTCCTTCATATCCTGGTTTGCCTCACTCAGCAGTAAATTTTCCATATTCTTCCACTTTCTGTCAAAAGCCAGGGTTTTGTTGTTTTTTATGGCTGAATAGTATTTCATAGAGTATATATGCCACAGTTTTTCAATCCATTCATCTGTTCAGGGGCATTTGAGTTGGTTTTATGTCTTAGCAATTGTGAATAGTGCCGCAATAAACATTGATGTATAAGCACTTTTCCGATTAAGAAATCTTCTATCCTTTGGGTAGATAACAAGGAGTGGGATTGCTGGATCATATGGTAGTCCTATTTGTAGATTTTTGAGGAATCTCCAAATTGTTCTCCACAGTGTAAATACCAGATATAGTGTGTGTGCAGAAGAGTAGGGCCTGAGGAAGGCCGTTTAGAAGAAAAATAGGGAGGCAAAGCATTAATGGGACAAAGAAATGTGGTATTATCTGTTGAAGATATTTTATAGTTTAACCAACCGTACTAGGGAGAAATGTTCACATAGTGAAATATTCACTTTGTAAGCTAAAAAAGGTAATTGAATGTATAAAAAATGAAAAAAAAGCTGAGTCTTAATCCCTTCCTTTCCAAATTTGCCATGCAAGTGCTAGGCTCCACCCACCAAGGGTACGTGGGGCTGCACTGTAGAGGTGGACCCCAGGTTCAGTAAAACTGTTTGGTTATCTGTCCCCGTGCCCCAGAGCGTGATGGGGTAATAACTTGCTTTGTATTGTATAACTTCAGAGTCCAAGTTAGATTTTTCCAGAATAACCACATTTTATCCCAGGATGAACTAACAGCTGTGCTCTAGAGACAGAGCTTTAGAGGCAAAAGCAAAAACAATACCAAACCTTTTTCAAAAAGAAGTGTTTGCATTGGGTCACATTTGCAATATTACTATCAGTGAACACTCGCTCTGTAACAGAGCAGAAAGGTTTTTTATTTTCTTTATTCCTGATACACAAGGTATGAGAGAGAGAATGAATAACCCTCCACAGGGTCTGGTTACCCTGTGATCCCCTTCCTCCAGTCTTCTTTCTAGTCCAAGGAATCTTGGGTACTCACATGTGAGTCTGACATACAGGCTGACCTGGCCAGGGATTCGAACTGTGATAGCCACCTGGGATTTGGCTTCTTTTGAGCAGCACTTTACTACTGTACCATAGAGTCAGGCCCAGGGTAGAAGATTTTAACTGGCACTTCCGTCAGATGACCAGTTTGCATGCCTGCAACTCCCACTACCCCACACAGGCACACACATTCATACATGTGAATACTATTCAGCCCTATAAAAGGAGCCCTGATACATGCTACGGCACGGATGAACTTTGAGAATACTATGATAAATGAAGTAAGCCAGCCACAAAAGGATAAGTAAACACTTTAATTCCACTTCCATGAGGCACCTAGAACAGAGCCACAAAGAATGGTGGTTGCCTGGAGTGGGGTCGCGAGATGGGAGTTGGTGTTTAATGGGCACAGAGTTTCCGTTTGGAAAGAGGAAACCCTTCTGGGGATGAATGGTGGTGATGTTTGCACAGCAATGTGAGTTTACTTACGCCACCACACCGTACACTTAAGAACAGTTAAAACGGCAAATCCTACTTTATGTATATTTTACCAGAATTAAAAGGAAAAAAGAGCTACTTTCTGCAGCTTGCAATTAAAAACCTCAAATTAGAATAGATTTCCTCCTTAAATCAGACCAACAAAACTGATACAAATTTGAGTTTGAATTAGCTGTCATTGTTTCCAGTTACTGTTTGTTTACATGAACTGCATTGCTGCAGACAATACCCCCCTTTTAAAAAATGCAACCTGTTTCAGAAGACATATATAATACATGTGTGTACATATTAATAGGTAGATAGATTTCTTATTCTACACAAACACACATACATATATACATATACACATACAAACACACATATATACTGGTGAAGGTTTGAGACAAAAAAAAAGAAAAACAGAAAATTGGAGCAAAAGATAAAATACAATTTAGAACTGAGTACATAAATGGCACAAAAATAGTCTTTAAAAATATTTCCAAGGTTGTGGTGAAAGGGGAACTCTCCTGCACTGTTGGTGGGAATGTAAATTGGTCCAGCCACTGTGGAAAACAATATGGAGTTTCCTCAAAGACCTACAACTAGAACTACCACATGATCCAGCAATCCCACTCCTGGGTATCTACCCAAAGGACAGGAGAACGCTCAGTGGGAAAAGCGCTGGAAATACTTAATGTTTATTGTGACATTATTTACAATTACTAAGACATAGAACCAACCCAAATGTCCATGAACAGATGAATGGATTGAAAAAGTGTGGCACATATACTCTAAGGAATACTATTAAGCTATAAAAGCCAAGACCCTGGCATTTGATAGAAAGTGATCAAATATGAAAGATATTGTTGAGTGAAGCAAGCCAGCCTATGAAAGAAAGATATTGTATGTTTCCACTTAATATGTATCAACTGTCCACACTCTGTGGTAGAGACTGAAAGATTGGAGGACATAAAAGCAGTGAAAACAGTTATGGACACTGGAGACAATGTGGAAGGAGGGTGAGAGAAGGGAAGAGTATAGGGAAGGAAATTAGAGAGAAAAAATAGAGAGGCAAGGCATTTGCAGGACACAGAAATGGTTTACTGCCTGTTGATGATAACGTGTATAGCATTCTCAACTGAACTGGTCTGAGATGTATTTCATGTTGAGTAGATTCTCTTTACAAGCTAAATGATGTATAGCAATTGAATGTTTAGAAAATAATAATAAAAATAAAATAAATATTTTAAAAAGAAAAAGAAATACCAGGATTTTTTTTAAAAAAATACATATATATATATATATATATATATATGTGTGTGTGTGTGTGTGTGTGTGTGTATGTGTGTATATATATATATATATGGTAAAGCAAAATGTAAAATGTTGCTTCTTTATTGGATGAGACAGGGAGGAAAAAGTAATAGAGAAAAAAACACCATGAAGTAACATTTTGATCTGGTTTGATCTTGATCAGTATCAAAAAGAAATGACAAGGTGCAGAAAAGTTTAGTTAACACACAGACTTGGAAAAAAGAATGACAACGTTACAGGTGGTTTGAAACTAGGTAACAAAGAAAACTCACTTGAATGAGCTGAGGTCCTGTAAACAGGTGATCTTAAGAACTAGGGTCTAGCAGGTGGCATGGAGATTAAGGCGCTAGACCCCACACTGCCATCTGCATGGCTCAGGTCGTGGTTCCAACAGCTTAAAAATCACACTGGGGGGGCCAGCAGTTGGTGTAATGGCTATGTCGCTGGACTCCCATGGAGTCGACCGTGGTTGGAGTCCCAGACCCGGCGGCTTAAACTCATACCAGGCATGTGTGCATGTGTGTCCAAGATCCCAAGAGGAGAATGGAGGAGAAGAGGTTGTGGTGTGCCATCCCCCCCTGGGGGGTGATTTCTCACTTTCTGTCTCCTGTCTCTCTCTCTGTCTTTCTGGCGAGCACACACGCCCTGTAACAAAAACCTCTCAAAAAAAAAGTGGTTTTTTTTTAAATCACACTGGGAGCAGGTGCGTGCGTGCCCAAAATCCTGAGCGGAGAAGGGATTGTGGCATGGCCGTCCCCTGGAGGTGAGTTCTCACTTGCCCTCTCTCTGTGTCTCTGTCTCCAGCAAGCACACATGCCCTATGGCAAAAAAAAACTAAATAAAAGAAGGAGGAGGAAGAGGAGGGAGAGGGAGAGGGAAGGAGGAGGAAGGGAGGGAGAAGAAAAATATCTGAGACTGGGTGATTATTTAAAATAAATAGAGGTTTACTTCTAAAACTCGTGATTCTGGTGGCTGTCAAGTTCAAAGGCGTCACAAAATGTCTGAGGGCAGAGCTGTTGGTAGTGTAGTGCGGCCTGTGTCCCCTGGGCCCTGCCTGCCTCATGTCTTCTCCTTACACGCACACCAGAACTCAACCACAGGGGCCTGCCTTGAGGACACCACGCCCGCAGGTCTGGGACACGTGAAGGAAGTTTTCACTTAACCCCTTTATAGCACCATCAAGTCCCATCGCATGAATTTCTGGGGAACACCGGTATCTGCTCCTGAAGACCAAGTCGTGAGCCTTTGGGACAAACTGTTATCCAAACTACAACACAGGGTTGCAGGGCTGATGTCCATCTGGAGATGCCTGCTCACCACCCGCCTCCCTACCGCCACCTCCCTCCCTGAATAGGCGTACCCTCCCCTTCCACCCTGTTTAGGTGGCTCCTCTGATTGAAGGGAGAAGTGGCAACAAGGGAGAGGGATGGAGGGAGCTCAGTCGTCCTCTGCTCATCACTGCTGAGCCCCTAGTTCCCTTTGGGGTTTCTTTGCGCATGAACCCAAATTCCCCATAGTTTCCTTTGGCTGTCTTAACAAATTGCTACGTATTTGGTGGATTAAAACAAAAATTTGGGGGAGTAGCAGATGCTGGAAAGGTTACATCGCTGGACTCTCAAGTAGTCGATCACAGTTAGAGTTCGGGACCTGAGGGCTTAAAACTCATGCTGGGCGCGTGTGTGTGCGCCCAAAATCCTGAGAGGAGAATGGAGAAGAATGCGGCCATCGCTCTGAGGGATGAATTCTCACTTTCTGTCTCTCTGTCTCTCTCTGTCTCTCCAGCAAGCACAGGAGCCTTATAGCAAAAAATCTCTCTCTGAAAAACAGAAATTGGGTGTCAACAGCTGGCATGGTGGTTGGGGCGCTAGACTCCCATACGGCCATGTGCAGTTTGAGTCCTGGACCTGGTAACTTGCTTTCTCACTTGTCCTCTCTCCCACTTTCTCTGCTTCTCTAGGGACAAATGAAATAATAATAATAATAATTAATAACTAATTACATTAAATAAATCATTCTTTTTAAAAATGTACTCTTTCACAGTTCTGGGGGCCAGAATTCGGAAATCAACATCACAGGGTCAATCCAAGTGTTGGGGTTGACAAGTGGCGTGGTGGTTGAGGTGCTGGACTCCCACATGACCGATCACAGTTCGTGTCCTGGACCTGGTAGCTTGCTTTTTCACTTTCCTTCTCTCTCTCTCTCTCTCTCTCTCTCTCTGGTCAAATAATTAAAATAATAATACATAAAATATTCTGAATGTGCAGTGGGCTGCACTCCCTTCAGAAGCCGTAAAGGAGAAGCTGTCCCCAGCTTCCAGTTCCCAGAGGCTGCTGTCATTTCTCGGTCTGTGCCACATCACTCTAGCCTCTGCCTCTGTTACAGGCCTCTTCCTCTTCTCCCTGAGTCAAATCTCCCTCTCTTCCTTTTTTTTTTTTTTAAGAGAGATTTTTGCCATAGGGTATGTGTACTTGCCCCAGAGACAGAGAGACAGAAATCACCCCTCCCCCGGGGGGAGGGGATGGCCACCGTGCAATCCTCTCTTCTCCATTCTCCTCTCGGGAACACACGCACATGCTGCCAGCATGAGTTTTAAGCCTCAGGGTCCGGAACTCAAACCGTGGTTGACTTGTGGGAGTCCAGCGATGTAACCATTATGCCATCTGCTGGTCTCTGCCTCCTTCTTAGAAAGACACTGGGATGGTATTTAGCCTTCCCACAACCCTGATAACCCAGGATAATCTCCCCATCAAAAGAACCTAAATTAATCACTTCTGTAACACCGTTTCTTCCCAGTGAGGTAATATTGACAGGGCTCCAGAGATTAGTGGTTGATATCTTAGGTGACCACTACTCAGCTCACTGCAAGGTGTAAACCAGCTGCAATTCTACTCCTATTATTTGCTACAGAAAGAATCATAGCACAACATTTATTTCTCAAAATTAGAAAGAAAAAATATGGGTCCAGCCAGGTGGCATGATGATTAAGCTGCTGGACTCTCACATGGCCGACATCAGTTCGAATCTCAGACCTGGAGGCTTACTTTCTTGCTTTCCCTCTCACTTTCTCACTCTCTCTCTCTGGTGAGTTCGCATGCCCTGTAGCAAGTTGAAAAGTAATAATCATAAATAAAATTAAATAAGTAGTCATTGTTTTAATTAGGAGGAAAACAAATATTAGGTGGTCAGAAAAGTCATGACATATTTTTGATTAAAAAAATATATATCATGGTTTTTCCAACAACCCTGAATAAAGTAGAAAGTACGCTCCTCCTCCAGTCACTCACTCAGCTATAAATGGTGCCTAAGGTAGAACAGACGAGGTGCTAACGGCAGAGACGCTGGCCTAGTATCTGCCCCCCTGCGCCCACGTCTGGGACCTGACAGTCTGATGAAAGAAGCAAATAAACAACGTATGTAGGGACCAGCCATGTAGTTGACTGCGGTTCAAGTCTCAGACCTGGTGGCTTAAACTCACGCGGGGCGCATGTGCGTGCGTCCCCATGATCCTGAGAGGAGAATGGAGGAGAAGGGATTGCAGTGTGGCCATCCCCTCGGGGGGGGGGGGGGGGGGGGGGGGGGGGGGCAATTTCTCGCTTTCTGTCTCTCTGTTTCTCTCTGTCTCTCTCTGTCTTTCTGGCAAGCGCACATGCCCCATAGCAAAAACCTCTCAAAAGAAACCAAACCAAAACAAACAAACAAAAATGGATAAAAAGTACTCCTCCCAAGGAAACTGCTGATGTGCTAATGTCTTCCATTCTTTTTATATGCTTATTTTTCACTGTTGTTTTATGCAATGTTTTATCTCACTTTCTTCAGTTGCTTTCACATCATTAGCATTTTCTGTATCATTAAATGTTCTTCCAAAGCAAGTTTTGTCTTTTTTTTTTTTTTGGAGGTTTTTTTTTTTTTAGGTTTTGCCATAGGGTGCATGCACTCACTGGGGAGAGACAGAGAGAGAGAGAGACAGTGAGAGGGAAAGTGAAAAAATCACCACCCCAGGGGATGGTCATGGAGCAGTCTCTTCTCCGTTCTCCTCCTGGATTTTGGGCACGTGCGCACACACGTGCTTGGCATAATTTTCAAGTTGTCAGGTTAAGGACTCGAACTATAGTTGGCCATGTGGGAATCTACTGCCTTAACCACCATGTCACCTACTGGCTCTGCAAGATTTTTTTTATACTGCAATTATTTCCTTATCTGGATGTGTTATGTTTTATTGTCATCACTTAATATTGTTTCTGAGCTTTTGCTATCATAAACAATTCTGTGATGAACATCTTCACTTGAACGACTAATTCATGTTTCTGAGAAACAGGAGAAATTCTGAGGTGCAGTTATTAGGTTGAGGTGCCTTCCTTAAAGGCTTTAGATGACCTTTGCCAGGTGTCTTTCCAGATACCAGTTCACATTCCTACAAAATTATTTCAAAGTGCCTTTGAGCACTGGGCAGGCTGTCTTATTTTTAAACTTTTGTCAGTTTGATGATAAAAATATATCTTCTTGCAAGTACATTTCCCTGAATACTAGCGAGTGTGAACCCCTGAATGACCCTTTTTTTCCTCCCAGAAGGCGTGTGCACACACAAGACAGCACCCCAGGGCCTGGTCACGTCACAATCCTTTCTCTTCCATTTCTCCATCCCGCCAGGACCCTGGGCACACGTGCACAGGTCTGGGGTGTTTTTCAAGCTATGAAGGCCAGGGTTCAGGCTGCAGACAACCCTGTGGCACACAGCTCCTCTGCACAGGACTCAACAGCGGCTCCCCGGGGCTGGCCCTGCATGCCCATTCATATCTCTCCTCTGAATCACTGCGAGTCCTCAACCATTTTTACCACTTGATGTGGTTAGCCTTTCTCTCATGGATTAATAACCATTTTGTCATCACTGTGGCAAGTGGGTTTTCTTTGCTTGCCATTTGTCTTTTATTTCTGTTTCTGAGGATTTAGAATTATTTTCAAAGAATTTTTTTTTTTTTTTGAGAGGTTTTTGCTACAGGGCACGTGCGCTTGCCAGAAAGACAGAGAAACAGAGAGACAGAAAGCGAGAAATCACCCCCCAGGGGGGATGGCCACACCCCAATCCCTTCTCCTCCATTCTCCTCCTGGGATCTTCGGCACACATGCACACATATCCAGCATGAATTTAAGCCACCGGGTCCGGGACTCGAACCGCAGTCTACTACATGGGAGTCCAGCGACATCGTCATTACACCAACTGCTGGTCCCTAAAAGAATTATTTTATTCAACTTTATTTATTTACTTATTTTAATTTGACCAGAGATGGACAGAGCGAGAGAGAGAGAGAGAGGGAAAGTGGGAAAGCAAGCACCAGGTCCAGGACTCGAACCACGGTCAGCCATGTGGGAGTCCAGCGCCCTTAACCACCATGCCATCTGCCAGCCCCAGATTTAGGATTTTTCAAGAAGAAAATACCCATATAAAGTGATGAAACCCAGTGTGCATTTTTACCTGGGAGATTCTGGCTTTGCCTCTAGAAGTTGTTTCTGTGCCCGATGCAGGGGCCAGTGGAGAGGGGAGGCTCAGCACTCTTGGGGCCCCAACTCAGGCTCACAAACCTAACATGAAAGGACTGCGAATTGTTCTTTAGAAGGGCCATCACCTCCATTTTATGATTTCTCTATTCTTTCTCTTTTTGGGAAGGAGTGTGGTTCATTCTCAGTATTTACAAGGTCTAAAAATCAGTTAAAAAAAAAAAAAAAGAAAAAGCAGGGGCCAGCCAGTAGCATGGGGCTAATGCAACACTCTGCCATGCTGGGCCCACAGGAACGGGTCCTGGGTTCGTGTCCTGAGGTCTCCCTGTACTCACCAGCACACATGGCTGAGGCTGGGGTGGGTCGCAATGTGAGGACATTGTTGGAGGAGCCTCCCTCTCTCTCTCTCTCTCTCTCTCTCTCTCTCTCTTTTTTTCTCCCCCACCCCGTCCCTCTCTCTCATGGAAGAAATAAATAAAACGTAAAGAAATCATTTCCCAGAAAGGCACATAATCTCCTCTCTAAATTGACACACTTCTGGAGGACTGCCTTCCCTTTGTCACGATGCTGAGCCTCCAAGCCAGAGGGTGCTGGAGGAGCCGTTGGAGTTGCTGGATATAGAGACTTGCTCTGGACCACTATGTGGTATGGAAGTTTAGGCACAGGATCCCACATGCCAATTCTGCTGTTTGAGTCCCGGACCCGGCAGCTTGAAAATCACACCAGGTTCGTGTACATGCCTGACCGTAATCTTGATCGGAGATTGGAGGAGAAGGGATTATGGTGGAGTCACTCTTTCTGAGTGCATGTGCTCTATAGCGAAAACAAAGCTAACAACTAGACCAAAAAGGCTAGAGCTATGGAGAAACACACAGAAGGGATCAGCCAGGACCTGGGGGGAGGGGGAGAATGGTGTTACTTAACAAACAAGGGAAAAGCAGTCCTGTTATCTGACCACCTCCCATCCCACCTTACAGTCTGATGACAGAAACAAGCAAGCGAACACAAACCACTCCGAAGGAAACTGTTCATGCTGTAATGTCTTCCAGTCTTTCTGGATGTGTTCTGTGCCTGATCTTGGGTCTTTGCTCATCCGCCCGCCTCTCGGGCACTCACAGGGACCACAAAGGTCAGAGGGCAGAAGCCCAAAGTGATGGAGCTGAGCCAGCCCGGCACTCACGCAGCTACGACCATCCCTCTTCACGTAGTTCTTCATCCTCTCAAGACGTGGACTTCTCTGGCGATGAGTGGCCTCTGGGCCATGTATGCAGCTGCAGAAGCCAGGGGTAACCTCGTCTTAGCCAGAATCAATGAGACCCGCTTCCAACCATCCCTGCTCTGAGAAACCAGCTCGTTTGGTCCTGCAGTCAGCAGAGCCTTTAACGGCACGGGGTGTGCTGTATGTAACCGGACGGTGTCACCAGTGCTGAGGAAACAGTCTACATAAAATGACACCAAGACTTACAGAGGAAAATAGGTTAATATTCAGCTCCAAAGGAAGGGCCAACGGCCAGCTGGTGGCATGTTGGTTAAGGCAACTGGATCCCACATAGCTGACTGCATGGTTCGAGTCCTGGACCTGGCAGCTCGAAAAGCATGCCCTACATCTGTGCGTGAGAGCCCCAGATCCCAAGACGAGAAGGGATTAGGGCATGGCCATCCCCCCCACCAGGAGTGCTGTCTCACTTTCTCTCTCTGTCTCTCTCTGGCAAGTGCACACACTCTAGAGCAAATGTTTTAAGAAGAGGGAGAAAAAGTGGTGAGAAGCACATTACACGCTGCAGACCTGTACTACGAGCCAGCTGTCCATAAACGGGACGTTACAGTGATGGCTCCTAGACCTGTGCCGTGTTTATTTTGACAATGACGTGTGAGGAAAACAACGGAGGCGTCTGGCCATGCCTGAGGATGAAGCACCTTGGGGCAGGAAAACTGGCACACTGGCCCTTATTGGTTGGTTTGCTGTGTGGTGTTTGCTTGTGTCTTTACCTCACACAGGAGGCTTTCCGCAAATGTGTGGTGACGTCATCGTCGATTCATTTAAGAGTGAGGCATTAAATCCGATCGGCCTCCTGAGACTCGGCAACTCTGCTCCTAGGTGTATTTACTAGAGACGTGTGTACCAACATGCAACAAAAACACACTCAAGAATTAGACTTTAGGGGGACCAGCAGTTAGAGTAATGGCTATGTCGCTGGACCCATGTAGTCAAATGCGGTTCGAGTCCCAGACCCGGTGGCTTAAACTCACGCCAGGCGCGTGTGCGTGCGTGCCCAAGATCCCAAGAGAAGAATGGAGGAGAAGGGATTGTGGCGTGGCCATGCCCCCTGGGTGGTGATGTCTCGCTTTCTGTCTCTCTGTCTCTCTCTGTCTTTCTGGTGAGCGCACGCGCCCTACAGCAAAAACCTCTCCAAAAAAATAAAAGAATTAGACTTTAACCTGAGTACAGATAGCAGGGACTGGCAGGTGGCATGGTTGTGAAGGTGCTGGATGCCCACGTAGTCGACCACAGTTCAAGTCCCAGACCTGGTGGCTTGCTTTCTCACTTTCTCTCCCTTTCTATCTCTCTCTGGTCAAGTTAAAAATAACAATAATCATAAATACAATTAAATACATAATTCTTTTTTAAAAAAACGTTCATAGCAGCTCTGTCAATAACAGCCCCAAACTGGGAACTTTCTAAAAGTCTGTCCATAGTAGAAATGATAATAAATTGTGGTACAGAGACACGGTGGGCTCCGACACAGTAACGAGAATAAACCATCTGTAACTACATGAACATGGATGACCCTTACAGAAACAACGCTGGGCAAAACAAGCCAGAACTGGAAAGCATACATAGTATGTGATTTGATTGATTTAAAGACAAGACGGGCAAAGTTATTCATCTGCGGTGTTAGAAGCCAAAATAGTGCTTATCCTTGGGTGGGAATAGTGAATGCTCCATTTATACAGAGCTGATCCTGGAGGAAACGCAAAGAAAACGAGAGAAAAACATAGGGAGAATTGAACACACAGTATAAAGGCCTGGGGAACCATTGCAGGTGCTAGAGACCGTGTGGGGGGAGGGTAGGAAATGGGGGAGGGCGAGAGAAGCAAAACATTTAAGGGACACAAGATGGAAAATCACTTGTTGATAACATATATGATACTGTCTTTAACTAGACTAATACATAGTGTATTCATGCTAGGGAGAAAACATAAAATTAAAATAATGTTACAAGATTTGAAATAAAATGCTAACAAAGTTGGAATGATATTTCTCTCTCTATATATATATATACACATATATATAAAATATATACATATATATAAACATGTATATATATAAAATATATACATATATATATAATATATAAAAGACAGGCCAAAAGAACAATAATTAAGCAAAGATATAGAAATCTAAACAATTTGGGCCAGCCAGTGCTGTGGTAGCGACTGATCCCACATGGCCTAGAGTACGGTTCAAGTCCTGGACAAGGCAGTTTGGAAAACACACCGCTCACACATGCACGTGTGGGAGAAGTACTTATGGTGTGATCATTACCCATGGGAGGTGCTTTCTCACTTTCTCCCTTTCTGTTTCTCCAGTGAGCACAGGAGCCCCCCCCCCCCGGCAAGTTAAACAAACAAACAAACAAAATCCAAATGTAAGCATCTTAGTAATAAAGTGAGTCCTTAAAATCACTTTGTCCTGATTTAAGGACACAAATACATACACACTGGGCTTTTAACTGGAAGCATATAAAACTTATATGTTCATTTTATCAATAGACGGGCATATATATTTTTGAGAGACTTTTTGTTGGAGAGACAGAGAGACAGAAAACAAGAAATCACCCCCCTCACGGGGGAATGACCATGCCACAGTCCCTTCTCCTTCATTCTCCTCTCGGGATTTTGGGCACTCACTCACACACACCAGGAATGAGTCTCAAGCCACCCGGTCTGGGACTTGGACCGTGGTCCAGTATGTGGGAGTCCAGCACCTTAACCACCATGCCACCTCCTGGCCCTGAAGGGCTATCACTTTTCTAAGTTGTTTCATCCATCATGTAGATTATCTCTCCATCCGTTAGTATGAAAAAAGCCCTTGATTTTTATATATTTATCTTATATACAACCACCTTTCAAAATTCTATTACTAAACTTAATGATTATTCATTCTACTAGTTTGCTCTTAGATTGAGTTTATAATCCGACCTGATGGATAAAAAAAAAAAAAGATAATTTTCTCTTCTTTGATAATATTCATACAGGCTATTTCATCCCTTTTCTTATTTCATTAACGACAACCTCCAAAAAAGGTATAATGTTACTAGTAATACAGACAGCCTTGTCTTATGGTTGATATGAAATAGATGATTCTCCCTTTGGTGCTGCTCAGAACCAAATGCAGCTTGTCTCCCTTGGCCCCCCCTACCCAGGGATTGCCAAAATCTTGACAAGCCCAGCCCTTCATTCTAGAAGCCTTCAGATACCCTGGAGCTGGGGTCACCGTGGAAGCCCGCCATCCCCAGCTCTCTCCCCTCCGTCCACTTCCCTGGCCACCATCCCCTGCTCAGGACTCCTAACGGGCTTCCCCTCATCTCCTGCTCCTTCCTTGCACCCTCATGCAATCTCTCCAGCTCACTGCCGCCAGAGTGAGCTTTCAAAGTGCGAATCCGACCATACCCCTCCTCTGGGTCCCACTCCTCTGAGGAGGAAGGAGATAGAAGTCCCTGTCAGTGCCCTGGCCTCACTCCTCAGCCTATCTCATCGGCTCTGCCTCCCTCTCGGGAAGAACTGGCCTTCCTTCAGCTCCCCAGATACACCCTGCCCCTTCCCATCTCAGCACTTACACACTCGCCTTTATTTCTGCTGGAACACCCACATACCTGAGTGTAGGCAGGTGTACACACACCATACGCACTTGCCCTGGCTACCTCACGCGGATGACCCATGGCATCAACTCTCCAGGTGTATATTGTACACTTCATCTCTAGGTGGTAAATTCCATCCAGTAGAGGCTGTGCATTTCTGCCACCCTTAATTCTGGCACTCAGCACAGAGTCAGGCCCTGGAAAATGTTCAAGAGTTATTTTTAGCAAATAATTATATAGACCACTCGTTATCAGCCTTTCACATTTTACAACCCATCAACTCCTGTTTTATGCCTCTAAGAGGTAGATACCTTTTACTCATATTTTACAGGACTATGTTGGGGCTAGGCACATGCAAGGAGCCTGCAAAAAGTTCACAGAAGGGTCAGTAGGTGGCGTGGTGGTTAAGGAACTGGATTCCCACAGAGCCAACTGGACCTGGCAGCTTGAAAGTCCCACTGGCCCTGTGTGTGTGTGTGTGTGTGTGTGTGTGTGTGTGTGTGTGTCCAAAATCCCAGGAGAATTAAGAGAAGGGACTGTGGCATAGCCATCCTCCCTTGGCGGGGCGGGGGGGGGGGGGGGGGGGCAGTTCTCACTATGTTAGTTTCCCCAGTCTCTGCACAAACCCGCCTGCAGCCAAGGCTCAAGGCCATCCACCACTTCACCAGTCGAAACCCAGCCCGCCATGCTGCCCACCTCTCACCAGTCTCTCCATGCCGAGAGCCTCTGGCTGCGCTTTTTACTTTATTACATCCTGACTCATGAATAAATACCCTGGAATCAACAGGCTGCAAGGAACGCTCCAACAATCCTTGTGTAAAGGTGCGCTGTAAGAAAACACTCAGCTGGCCCCCTCTCTCCCAGCCCCCTGCAGCCTGAGATCCAGAAGCAGGATAGGATCTAAGGGATCCTTATCATTTTTGCCCAAAGTGCATGAAGGACATGGCAGAAGCGCAGGCAGAGGGTGGGTGCAATTAACTATGAAGCCAAGAGGCCACAATGTAGCAACAACAAGTAAGTATTGTTACTGTGGCACAATTAAAACCCTGGTAATTAAGAGCAGTGGAGGTGAAAAGGAAAAGGACTGGTTTCAAAAACAGCCTGAGGTTGAGCAAAAGAAAAATATATACATCCACCACTAGATGGCAGGCTTCCTGCTCTGTTCTCTCGCCTGCCCAACTTGGTGCAACCGAGACTCCCCAACTGCACTCTAACAAACCTTCTGAAGTGTCCACATGTATGTACACTCACAGAATGACAAAGGTAACAATTTAGTGATTTTTTTTGCTAAACCTTACATGTATAGAAGAGAGAAAGAACCCCAAACGTCAGTAAATTCCAGGTGTATAGACACTTGTTCACTTGTTCTATTATTTCACCTTGATTCTTGACAAAAAAAAAAAAAAAAAAAAAAAAAACTGTCTTTAAAAGAGATATGATGGTCAGCAGATGGCGTGGTGGTTGGGGTACTGAATCCCAAACGGCCGACTCTGCAGTTCAAATCCTGGACCCTGTGACCTAAAGAACACTCTAGGCATGTGTACATACATGCTCAAAATTCCGAGAAGAGAATGGAAGCGAAGAGACTGCAGCATGGCCATCCCCCCAGAGGGTGATTTCTCACTTTCTTTCTCTCTCTGGCAAGTGTGCATACCATGGTAAAAAAAAATCTAAAAAAAGAAAAATTTGCAAAATGTAAAACAATGCCATTCTCATAAGTGTTTTTGTTTTAGAAAATAAAGTTACTGTTCACAAAATTATGTAATTTATCTGGTGGTTTTTATAGTTTTAAAACATATGTATTTTTTATCATTTTTAAAATGTATTAATAAGTAAGTATTTAAATTTTCTCAGTTATAATTTCTAATGTAGTGAGGCAAATATCAAAATACCTTATTGAGGGGCCAGCAGATGGCATGGTGAGGAGGACACTGGACTCCCATTTGGCCGATAGTGGTCTGAGTGCCGGGCCTGATGGCTTGCTTTCTCACTTTCCCTCTCTCTCTCTCTCTCTGGTGAGCACATGTGTCCTATAGCAAATTTAAAGAAATAATAATAATAAATAAAATTAAATCATTCTTGGGGCAAAAAAAAGAGAACTCATAGAAACAAAAGCTCTTGGGGATTTTCGGTCGTTTTTAAGAATGTAAAAAGATGGGCCAGCAGGTGGCATGGTGTTAAGGGTGCTAGACTCCCACACAGCGAACAACAGTTCGAGTCCCAGACCTGGCGGCTTGCTTTCTCACTTTCTTTTGCTCGCTCGCTCTCTCTCTCTCTCTCTGTCCCTCTCTGGTCAAATTAAAATAAATAAAGTTAAAATAAAATAATTCTTTAAGAAAGAAAAAGACTGTAAAAGGAGCCAGGCACAGCGATGTGCATCTGTTATCTCAGCCACTTGCTGCTTAGGAGGCTGAGGCAGGAGGACTGTAAGCCTGAGCCCAGGGCCGCGGAGCAAAACCTTGTCTCTATAAACACAAGAAGGCAAAGGGGTCCTAAGACCAAAAAGTCTGAGAACCACTGTTGCAATAGCTTAGTCAATTCCTTTCTCAACTCTCTTTTATTCCTCTTTCAAGTTGTATACCCGGCAATATTCATTTCAGCACCACCTCAATAGCAAGGAAAGAAAAAGAAAAGGAGACAATCTGAATGTCTATTGACAGGGGGAAGGTTCAATCCAAATGAAATGCTCCATTATCCCAAAAGAATTTTATGTCTTACTATCATATAATAATAAAATGGTTATCTGGCACAACATTAAGTGAAAAGACGTAAGTCAGCATTGCCACTAGTATAAAATGCGAGATTGGAACTATATGTGTGTGTATGTGTGTGTGTGTGTGTGTGAAAGCACTATCCAGCTACTCTATTGCGTATGGATGTTGAGATTACCAATGCTGTTTTCCTTCCATCCAACTAGGGGCTTACTATTTTGCTACATAGTTTTTCAGCAGCATTTTAAAGTCACCATCAGTGGGTGCCTAGAGCTCCCCGGGTCCTTTACGCTAGTGACAAAGAGGCCATCACTCCTCACCGTTTAACAAGCCCTTGCGCTCCCCAGTTTTGAAAACCCAGCTTCCTTCAGCCAACCCCAGCAAAAGTTGTTGTCTCAAGCTCCTCTGAGAACAATCTCTGACAAATAGGGGCCAGAAGGTGGTGGGGGTGGTAAGGCACTGGGCTCCAACATGGCTGACTGCAGTTCAAGTCCCAGACCTGGCAGCTTGCTTTCTCATTTTCTCTCTGTCTCTGCCTCTCTCTGGTAAGCGTACATGCCCTATAGCAAATTTAAAAGTAATAATAATGGTAATAAATAATATTAAATAATTCTAATAAATATATATTTTAAAAGTGAAAAAAAAAAATACACAGCTGCACTGGCCACAGCCGCAGTCACCTGCCCACTTGCGAGCAGGTGCTGAATGGGAAGCTGTCAGCACTTTCGGCCCGCCCAGTGGGCCCACAAGGGGCCTCCGTGAAGGAAACAAAACTGCATCTCCGGCACCACTTCCTCTCCCACAGCCCCCACCACACATGCGCATGCACATACACACACACACACACACACACACACACACACTGGATATACGTTTGCTTCGTGGACATGTAAATAAATCCCCTGGTAAGCTCACTGCTTCTGAGGTTTTCAAGTGAAAACACAGACAGAAGGAGGGTTCCTGCTTCCAGACATCCTCGCCTGCAGCCCCTTCACTAGGTCCAGCTCGCATCTTTCCATAACCGCTGGCTGACAGTAGTTCCCTGTCTTAACTCTGGAGGTGCTTAGAGTTCTACAACAGGCCGGCTGGATGGGCCGCCTGCGGTGAAAAAGATACACTGGCTCATTAAGGAGAGGTTGTATGCAGAGTATCTCAATCTGGAGAACATTCCTGAAGGCAAAAGAAGGTCTCAGAGAACAGGGAGGGGAGCCGGGGTGTACGGGGCAAGTCAGTGAGAGAGTGAAGAGGCCTGGTCTTACTTGAAGGGCAGGGAGGGGCTACTTGAACAGGCAAAGGCAGGATGGTCCCTCACAACTTCTCCTACCTCTGTGTGCAAGGTTCAAAGCTCAACATAGTCAACAGGTGACCTAAAAGCTGGCCTCCCTGAGGCTGAGCTGGAAGGAAGTGAACAGTGAGAGTGAGGTCCCAAGGGGCTACCGGCAGAGGAGGAAGGGGTTGGGGGGGCAGACCTGTGTCCAGTGCTCTTTTCTTTTCTTTTCTTTTTTTTCTTTTCTTTTTTCTTTTCTTACATTTCATCACTGTATATCATTACAGCATACACAATGAGTTTCCCCAGCATGAACACACTGTATGTTAGTCCAGCTAAAGTTACTACAGACGCGTTACCATCGGCGTGTAACTTTCCATGTTTGCGTCCCTTACATGTTTTGCTTCTTTCTTTTTCCCCTTGATGCCCCCCCCTCACCCTCCCCCATTTCCCACCCTCCTCCCACATGGCCTCCAGTATCCACAGTTACTCTCTCTGTTTTTATACCTTCCAATCTCCCAGTTTCTGCCGTATAGTGTAGACAAATGTCTATTATTTTTTGTTATTGCTAATAAGCATGATCACTCACCAAAGAGAAGGAGAGAGACAGCACCCCCTAGTGGTACACGGTCATGCTGTAATTCTTTTTCCTCCATTTCCCCATGCATCAGGATTTAGGGCATTAGTACACAAGTGCCCAGCATATTTTTTAAGCTGCCAGGGCTGGGACTCGAACCATAGTAGACCATGTGGGAACCAGCTTTCTACGCATAGCACTTAACCGCCGTGCTATGAGGCTGGCCCCCAAGCGCTCTTTTTAGCAGCTGAAATTTTACTTGTAAAATTCAGAGATCACCTCCATTACCCGTCCTATTCTTCTCCCCCTCTCTTCCTCGCATGGCTTTCAATCCCCCAAAGGCACGTGCGAACACATGGGGCTCCGTTCCAACCTCCTGGAAAAACCCTGACTGCCACCAGAGGATTCTGGTCAAATTCCTGGGGCTCCTTAAGGATGTCTTTTGAAAAGAAAAAAAAAAAAAAAAAGAAAATGTGCTTGTCTTCATAGTGGAACAGTTACAGTCACAATGGAAAGTCACATTGCTCCTGGGCCGTAAGAACAACCTTTTCCTAAGGTCTTCTTTGATAAAGGCGAGCCCTCTCCAGCGTCTTCGCCCCAGCCCTCCTCTTCAACCAGTCCAGCCAGATGTGTGCGTTGTTTCCGTTCACATGGCACGGGTCGAAGGATGGAAGAAAAGATGAGCTGTCCCCCATTAGTGACTCTTTCCACCCGAGAGAGAGTCTGTCTGTTTCCAGAGGGTTTGTGCTGTTGGCTGAAGATAAAACAATCTGGGGTGGGGGCTGCTTTGGAAACGAGGAGGGGTGCGGATGTTTCCATCTGGAATCACAAGGCTCTTGGTGGCAGGGCCAGATGGAACCACCATCTCTTTGTGGAGACAAAGCTTCTCTTGAAACTGGTCGTGCAAACAAGACTACGAGGATTTTGACAACACGACAGCCAGGAAACTGAGATTGGTTATGAAAGGCCAAGGGCAGATCGCTCTGCCTTTGGTGAACTAAGCCCTGAATGCGGTTCAGCAAACAGCTTCCTCGAGCCGATGAAAACCAGGACTGTAAAACTTTGAATTCAAACTGAGACGTTAGAAAAACAACTCGAAGTCAGCCAGACTCCAGGCGCTTAACTTAAGTCATCTTTCAGCGGGGAGCAGACGTGCTTTCTTAATGCACCAGAACAATGTGGGGACTTAAATTACTATGAAGAATTTCATAAAAGCTGAGTGTCCCTGTCGACAGTATTAATGAACAGCCCATAAGCTGCACTTAAGCCAAATTCCAAGGTATAATTAGGGATCCTGAACAATGATAAGATGTCGATGACCAGTTTGCTCGAAGCTCCCAACATCCAATTAGGGGGATGGTAACAGATTCCCCAGAGCCCAGGAGATGGAAACCATCTGTCACAGCCTGCTTCCTAAGTCCTTCCAGCTGAGCTCGTGTGTCACGTCACAGTGCCAAAAAGGAGCACCTTGTAGGTCCTCGAAGCCCATTTCCAACCACAGCGCAGTGATGAGCTACGTGCCTTGGAGCAGGTCTCTCCGGGCCCTGGTTTTCCTCCTACTAAACAAAGCTATTGGCCATGGCTTGGTGGCTTCCCAACTTTTTTAAAGCAGTAGAACGTTTTGTTTCTTCCCAAAGGGGGACTTTATGATGGAACTGAGTTTATAAATATCTTGATGCCAATGGTGGGAGGATAATAAGCATGCCACCAGTCTGACTGCTAGAGGGAAAGAGCTCGTTCTTGCCGTCTTCAATGCCCACATGGACTCTCACTCGCCATGTGTTGGATCACTCTTGGAAGTATGAAGTGCGGAACGGCTTGCGGAAAGGAAGAGTGTGCTTCAGTGGTACACTCGACCCTTCTTTTGTTAATAACAGAAAATGTCTGACCCTGGGTAATGTAAAGAATAGATGTTAATGCAGCTAGTGGTTTGGAGGCGCAGTATCCAGGGGCTGCTTCTGGTGAGGACCTTCTGAGAAGCTGCAGATTCACAGTTCCCTGGCCAGGGCAGCACTGTGGAGCTCCTTCCCTAAGGACTTAAAACCCTGGTTTCAAAGCACAGAGCTCAAGTAAGTTACATCGGAAATAAAAAGAGTGGAGATGCCCCAGCTTTGTGGTGAAGATACATGAACTGATATAATCAACTGCACATTTGGAAAAATAAAAGTTTGTTAAATAAGAAAACATGGTGTACTCAAAAAAAATTACAGTATATAGGAAGATTTATGTATATTATATGCAAATACTATGCCATTTTATATAAGAGACTCGTGCATTCATGAGTTTGGTATCCATAGGGGAGGCCTGGAACCAATCCAGGGGTCCGTTGGGAGTATTTGTAAATTTTTTCAAATTTACATTGCTTCACTCAATATGTGTGCTTCTTGGACTTATTTTAGCTGGTCGTAACATCTTTGAATCTTCCTAACCTTCATTAACGATGAATTAAGTAAAATCTTTAACATGTGTTCCTTTCATGTCTATATGAGCATTTTAGCTTTCTTTAAAAGTTACTTTAATTTGAAAATTTATGAATAAAAAATGAACATTTGGTTATTTGTTTTCACAGGTTCCCCACTGATACTCAACAGCACTTTTACTCTTCACATAATTGACTTAAAATAAATGTGGAGATGTCTTTAGAAAAGCAAACATGGGATAAAAAACATATATATACATATACATATGTATGAAAGTAGAAATGGAATATTATTGATGATAACATGCTTGATTAAGCCACTATGCAGTTTATTCTAGATGGGAAACCACATTTAGTACGTTGTGATGGTGCTCAGGGAATGAGTGTTAAGTAATTAAAAAAAAAAGTTGCAGGAGGAAAAAAAACGGTAAAACTGTTCGTATCAATTTTTAAAAATGCATATTTGATGACTGCAGTAAGCTATATAGCCCCAGCTGGGTACTACTTTATAATATGTTCATTCTGCTCACTGGGGTTTATGCCTAAAGTCAGACTTGGGTTCATGTATAGGTATATATCAGCTGTGCTAGCTATTAGATATATTTAGACTAACTAAGTTCATTAGCAAATCAATTAAATGGGGGGGGGGGAAGGCATAGAAAGCAACCATGGATACCAGAGACAATGTGGGAGGAGGGTGGGACATGGCAGAGGGTGAGGGATAAGGAATCAAGTATGGCAAAACAAAAAACAAAGTATACAAGGCATAAGAATTGGAAAATTATTTGCTGAAAACATGTATGTTGATGTGCTTGATTGAGCCAATACACAGTGTATTTTGGATAGAAAATTCATTTGTATGCTATAATGATGTATAGTGAATTAATGTAAAAAATAAATAAATTTAAAGAGAAAAAAAAAAAAAGAAAAGCAATACATGCTCACTGGGAATACGGAATAAGAAGAAAAGCAACAAGGACTAATTGCAGCTGGGCTCCCCTAGGCCTGAAGGAAATGGGAGCAGAAGTTTACCGAGAAGGCTGCCTGGTAGGAGCTGAGAGCTGGAACAGGGGGAAGAAACTGATGTGGGGTGACCCACACAGAGGAAACGGATAAGCATTCCGGCCTCACTCACTGGCCTGCCACCATGGGACAAACCCAACTAGACCAAGAAAGCAAGGGGGTGTAGGTTCAGCCTCCAGGGTCCAGGGCAGCGTGGAGGGACACCACTGTCATTCAGCCAGCCAACAAAGACAGCTTGGGATGAGACTCAAACCACCCACAGCTCCCTGTCTATTATTATGACTTTACTATCCCATTGTCTTCATCAAAAAATCTTTGCTATTATTATCCCAGAAGATGCTTGCCTTAGAAGAGAAAAGCTGCAAACAATGTTACAGTTCATCCCAAGGAACTTCCTGAAAGCCATGTCATCTCTTCAACAGGAAGCTTCCAAAGACCCTGAGATTCTTTGAACCCTTTAGCTAGAAACCCTCACTTTGGTATGTCCACCAGACCTGATCCTTACCAATGCTAATTGACCATGCCTTCACACAGGAAGAGCCACATTAAACCAGACTTCGACGTCTCAGCCTTCCCACTCGCCTCCTGCTTTCAGAAGCTACTGAGACTCTGCAGAGGCGGTGTTCACCCTGCCCACGGTGACAGCAAACCCAACCTCACCTTGTCAGCAGGCTGTTGTGTGATGCTTGGGAGATGGCACTGGATAGAGGTGATTGTGTGTGAGCCTGAATCCCACCCAGGGGGTTTCTTCCCTGCTCACGCTCAGTGGGCTGATGGCATAAAGGTTCTTTTTCCTAAGTGGATACACAATCTAGAGGGTTGGGACTGGAAGGAATCCCGGAGATGATCTCATCCCTCTCCTGCTTTGTGGATGAAGTCACTGGGCCTTGCAGAGGGAGGTCAGCCAGGGGGCTGAGATTTGAATTCAAGCCCTGCAGCAAGAAGCCAGCTGTCCTGTCTTGGTGCATTCTCTTGCTCGCTTGTTTATTTTTCAGACATCGTTTGCTGCATGCTGGGCACTGAGCCCCATGATGAACTCTCAGAAACAGGGTGACATTTTTCAGATACTTGGCTTCTTTTTGCTCTCTGCCCATGTTAAGCAGATTCTGGGTTCCACATTCTTTTCCTAAAGAAAGCAATGAAAGGACAGAGACCGGCCCATGAGGACTTCCAGCTTCCAAGCCCTGAATTCTAAACCTTTGGGAAGACCTGAGAAGATTGTAGGGGAAGACGCAACAATTTAAGAAAGGCCTTTCCTGGGCTGATATGGAAAAGAATGACAAGAGAATGGGGATGGGTCCCAAGAGCAGCAATCTGTGTCCTGCTATGGGGCAAAGCCCTGGGGAGGCCCCTAGCAGGGCCCCCAAGAAGGAACAGGACTCCAGGGGCATGAGGATCTCTGGGACATGAAGCAGTAGGGTGACCCTCATACCTCCCCAGGGCCATGTGGACAAGACAAAGACTGCTAATGACTGCTTAGAATGACCTACTGGACCAGGACCAAGGGCCTAGGCATCATTCAGGTCTTGACGCTATTAAGACTCCCTGTGGAGAGACAGTGCTGCAGGCATCTGGAGCCGAGGAGGAAGCAGGCATTCTCCCCAAAACTGGACCAACAGGATAACATCTCACCCCTCCCAGTCCTGACCAGCACTGGGGCGCCCTCTCCAGAAACAGGGCAGCACCTCCAACACAGTCTGGCCACTGGAGAAAGAAAACAGTGCTTCTTGCATCTGGGTTTTAAGGAACTCCTTAAGTCACCCAGAGCAAAGTGATGCTGGCCTGGGAGAGGCTGCTGCTGCTTTTAAATAAGCCACGCTCTTCCTGGAAAACTGTTTTCTGAGTGACTTGAGGAATATTTCTTTTCTCCTGGTACAGGGACAGCATGTTTCACATGAAAGTTTTTAGTTCCTGTTTTTGGAAAGAAATGGAAAGTTTAGAATGCCCTTCTTGCATCTGCTGTTTTTCAAGTGTCTTCAGCTCAAAATAGACCTGCTGCCAAAGTAGTATATTTTGGGGGTGGTGTATTTGTCCACCCTTCACCAAGAACAGGGTTCTAGCTGGGGCTAAAGTGGGAAGAGTCTGCCCCGGGGTGGGGGGATGCATGACCTCACTTCCGCTTTCCCCTGGCCATTGACACGACCCTGGTTTGACCTTGCAGCTGTTCCTCCCACCTCCTACTGCTGGCCACTGGCCAGATCTCAGATTCCAGTCTTTCCCACTGCCCAGAAAGGCCAGGCTTTCAAAGGGAGGAAGGAAGAGAGGAAATAGAAGAAGAGCTCAGAAGAGGATGGCGGGTTTAGGAGAGGAGAATGGGAGGCGAGAGAAGAATGGGAGGCGAGAGGAGGGGGATGACTGGTGGGGATGGGAAAACCAGGCAAGAAGAAACAGATGAGTAGCTTAACTGTGAAATGTGGCTCCCGAGGCCGCTAGTCTTTCTGGTCTGGAACTCTTGCTCTGGGGCCTGTGACGGTAGCTCAGGAGGGCCGTGTGCTGTGTCTCACATTCACAGAGCATCTCAGATTTAGATTTGCAAAGACTTCCAGAGGCAACTGAGAGGCAGGGACATGCTTTTTAAAACCATGGTTGGGGTCAGCAAGTGGCATGGTGATTAAGGCACTGGACTCCAGATCCCAGAACTAGCGGGCTGAAAATCATTCCAGGTACATGCCCGAGATCCTGAGAGAATGGAGGAGAAGGGCTTGCAGTGTGGCCGTCCCCTGCCCCCTCCCCCAGAATGTGATTTCCAATTTCCCTCTTATTGTTTCTGCCTCTCTCCAGCAAGTACACACATCCCTATGGCAAAAACCATAAAAAATAAACAAATAAATAAAATAAAAAAGATGAAGATGATGCTTACCTATATTTTTTAAGTTATTTTAATTGCAAGAAGCACATGTGCCCACCACAGAGTGACACATAGAAGGAAATCACCCCCCATGAGTTGTAGCTGCATCATGGTCTCTCGCTCTGGCTCTGAGCTGCGCTCTGAGTGACTTTACATTAGGGATGATCTCATCATCCTGCTCCTGTTGTCACTGCCCCGCAGTCCAGTGACCCTGGCAATGGACTCAAACCACTTCCCTAACTTGCAGGAGCGTGTGTGTGTGTGTGTGTGTGTGTGTTGAAGGCTCTACCAAAAATTGGTGTATGGCCCTGTTGCCTCTTTCCTCTCCCTTTCAAATAAAGGAACTGGTTTATCTTTCCTTTGTTGCTTAGGTACCTGCTGGCCAGTGCCCTCAGCATCTCCATTTCTTTTTTTGTTAAATCAGCAAATATGTATTGAAGGCGTACTATGTTTCAGGCACTGTGTAGTTGCTAGGAGAACACTATCAGTCTCCTGTCAAAGAACCACATATAATCAAATACAATTCCTTTCAGAGCTTTTTAACTTTTTTTTCATTGCCAGAGGGCATGTGCACTTGCCAGAGAGAGACAGGGGTGGGGAAGAGAACCTGGCAATGGTACGTGGTCATGCCGCAATCCCTTCTCCGTTTCTCCACCCTGTCAGGATTCTGGGCATGCACACATACCTGGCATGTTTTCCAAGTCACTGAGGCAGGGATTCGAACTGCTGTTGGCCAAGTGGGATCTAGCTGCCTTCACCACTAGGCTATGGGGCCAGTCCTAACTTTTTATTTTGAAGTTACTTTAGATTCACATAGAAGTAGACATAGAAATACTATAGATCTCCTCTGCACCTTTTACCCAGCTTTCTCCAATGACATCCTACACAATCGTAGTGTAATGATTAAAATCAGGAAATTTACGTGGATACAATACTATTAAATAAACTATAACCCTTAGTGGACTAACCCTTAGTCATCTCTAAGTGTTTTTCACTTCACTAACTAGTAAGTGTAGGGAAGCCAGTGGCGCGATGGTTAAGGCAGCTGGAGCCCACATGACCAATTGAGCAGCTCAAGTCCTGGATCCTGCAGCTTGCAAAACATGCCAGGCATATATTTGGATGTGCCCCAAAACCCAAAAGGAGAGAAAAATGAAAGAGAAGGGATCGTTGTGTGACCATCCCCCATCGGGGGTGTTTCTCACTCTCTCTCTCTCTCTCTGGCAAACACACCTGCCCTCTGCCAAATTAAAAAATAATAATAATAAAAGAAGAAGAATTGTAACAAGCATCGGAAGTAAATACAACAGTCACCCCCACGTCATAGATACACAGTCTGAGGGTCAGAACTGCTCTATAACTTGCTGAAGATTCAGCTTCCAGGGCTCAGCCAGAATCGTAAATCCAGGTGGCCCAGCTGTAAGAAATTTGCTCCTCAACACTGTGCCCTCCTGCCTCTCTGCATCAGCCCAGCTAGTCAGAGCAGGATTTCTTGCTCCAACCCAAGGAACTCGGCTATGATTGCACCACAGTAAATGGCTTGGGAGCCATTACAAGTTCTAACACGGGGATGCCATCTTTAAAGTCCACTTACTTCCAAAATCCTTTGATTTTGCGTGTTTCAGTGGTAAAGGCTTCCCAAAGGAAATGATGATTTCAATCACTGCTGCTGAAACAATGTTCTTTGGGTTAACAAAGGCTGAGCTTTCAAACATTTCCCTCCGGTTAATAACTTTAGTTGAAATCTTTTGACTCTCAAAAGGAAGTTTCTTTGTAAGAAATGGCAAGAAATGCAGGTGCGGTTAAGGCACGCCCAAAACAAAGACTTCAGAAAACACAGGACTTCCTCTCAAAACCATGCACTGTTTCCACCTGCCTCTTTCCCACTGAGGGAGTGAAGAACATGCCACCCCAAAATACACTGCCTTGGCATTTTGACTATTTGAGTTAAAGGCACTTGGAAAACAGCAGGTGTAAGAAAGTCTTGTTCTGTCTCTTAAAAGCAGATGAAATTCCCATGTGAAAGATGCCTTTCCCAAACCAGAAGGAAATTAACATTCTTATCATCAAGCTCAGGAAATTGAGACTAAGAGAATTCTATATGAATCTTATTAAAATAACTCTGTTATCTTTTAACCTACCTACATAATATAGTTACTTTTTCCCAGCTTATTACGCTTTGTTGGATTCAGTATGCAAGTGTTCAACTCTGTTTCTTTGGGTCTTTGTTCTCCTTATAAAGTCTTCTATGCCATTGTATTAAATAAATTTGTTTGCTTTTCTTCTGGTAAATTTTGTTAATTTAATTTTCAGGCCTACCTAGCCAAAAAACAAAATCTTTAAAAGGAGAGAAGTAAAATTCTGTTTCCTCTATGCCACACAGCTGTAAACCAAGTGAAATATATAATAAATACACAGTAATCTTCTTAACATTGGAAAATAGCAATCCCAAGGGCAGAGAAATAGAAAAAGAAAAATTGAACAAGGGAAGTACCTTTTTTCCTAACGGTGCATCTGCGATATCTGTACTCGCTACCAAAATGCAGAAAGTTCCTGAGACAACTGCAGAGACCCACTTCTCCCTTCTCTTCTCACCAGTCTTCCCCACTTCATCGATACACCATCTGAGGTTCAGAACAGCTCTGCTGAGCGAGCTCATCCCAAAGCCAGCTCAACTGCTACCTGGGGCATTCTCTTCTTTTTTCGGATTTTTGTCATAGGGCACATGTGCTCCTGGAGAGGGACAGATAAAGACAGAGAGAAACAGAAAGTGAGAAATCCTCCCTCCCCAGGAGTATGCTCATGCTACAATCCCTTCTCTTCCTGGGATTTTGGACACAGGCACAGATACAGCAGATGTGTTCTTCAAGCTGCCAGGTCTGGAGCTTGAACCACAGAGTTCAAGTGGAATCCAATGCCTTAACCACCATGCCACATGCTGGCCCCCAAGAATTCTCTTTAAGATATTACTGCTAATGTGAATGCTATTGAACAAGTGAGCCCGTTGCCTGATGCTGACAGAACCAAATCATCTTAACACTGGATCTTAAAGCAAGAGTGTTACTGCATAGCCAGTCAGCACAGAGATGGAGGCAAACCCAAATCTGTCTCCGCCCATGAGCGAGGGAGACCAATAAACTGGGACAGACTAAGGGTATGCTGCTCTGGGATTGGTTGGTGCTAAGGGCGATCTAGAATTGCAGGAAGACTGCAACAACTTAGGGCCCCTATCCTGATCTTTCAAGAACCAGGTCCTATTCTTCTCATTCTATTGGAACTAGCATTTTTGTTTCCTTCTGCAAACTGGGGTTATTTTAAGTCACTCAGCCCACTTGAACAAATAGGTCCTGCGGGTAAGTTTGCACAGGGATAGTACTGGGTTTTCCTGCTTAGGCCAGTTCTAGCCAGTTTCTTTAACATTTCATGATTTTATTTGAGATGGAATCATTTGAAATTATAAGTCAGGTTTCTTCTGCCCTAGCATTCTTCCTCCAATTTTAAGCAGGTAGGTAGGCACTTTGGAATTGCTTGCCTTTAAGATTTTGCAGGGTGGAAAGTGAAACAGCTTCAAGTCAAAGCCTCCTTTGTTATTTGTTGCTGAGAAGTTAGAAAGAGAGAAAAGCTCAAGAAATATAGTGAAGAAATAGATGCATCTTACATGAAAGAGGGAGTAAGAGTAGCAGAGATCCAGCCAGTAAGTGGTGTGGAGGTTAGGTGCTGGATCCCACATGGCCAACTCCATGGTTTGAGTCCCAGACCTGGTAGCTTGAAAATCACACCAGATGTGTGTGCGTGGGTGCCCAAAATCTCTAGGGGAGAATGGAGAAGGGATTACAGTGTAGTTATTCCCACTGGAGATGATTTCTGACTACACCTCCCTACCCCCATCTCTCTCTAGCAAGCACATATATACCCTATAGCAAAAAACGAACAACCAAACAAATGAATGAGTAGCAGAGGCAGAAGAGAGAAGCCCCCAGCCCAGCAATGGGGATAATGTTATATATGTAATTTTTATAATTAAATTTATAATTTAAAGCAATACTAAAGAAATGCATTTTAGGAAAACAGTTGATAACACAAAAAAGTATAAACAATATAGCATAAAGAAGATCATAAACCATATTTTTATAAAAATGATATAAAGCATAGGTATGTGTGTACACAGGTGTATTGTGTAGTGAGATACAGGGGGATCAAGAGAACATACATAAAAATACCTCAAAAGTGGTTATTCCTACTGGGGTTGCAGTAGAACTTCAGTGGGTCTTAGGCACTGTTGCCTTTCTGAGATCCTTCCTCTATAAAAAATGTGGTAAATTATCTTTTATCATTGCACTAGTATAAAAATAAATATAATCCAGGCTAGATTCATTACTATATGTTTGTTGTTATCACGTTCATATTTTCTACTGATTTTAAGAGAAATTAAAACGAAAACATTTGGTGGGTCTTAGACACCACGCTTTCTGTCCCTATTGAATAAATTTTTTAAGACAAGGTCTTCTCAGTCAATCATCTTACCTAGGCTCCCATGTAACTGAGACTATGGCATGGCCTCCCAGCTTTTAGGGTGGGCCAGGAATTGAACCTGGGCCTCTTCTGTGTTCTTACCTATGAAGCAGAAGCGTCTTTACCAGCGTGTCACCATGGCTGGGCCTGGTCATGATTTCGGAGTGCTGGGTTTACTTGCTTTTTATTATTCTTTTTTCTTTTGATTATCTGAATTTTCTAGATTTTCAATACCTGACATTTATTTTTTGTTATAAAAAAAAGCTATTGGAAAAATAAATTGATAAACATAAATTAATGCCCATTTTATGCTATGACAGCACACAAAAGTGAGACCCAGTGCAACTCTGGGGTCAATACACTCTGGGGACCTGGACACAGCTTGGCATCCACAGCACTGCTGGTCCAACCCATCAGTGCTAGACCCAACCAATAGGACAATAACCCTGGTTTTCAGAACAAAGTCACTCCCTGGCTTATAAGTGAGAATGGTCTTCTACATAAAAAGATCACGTCACCAGCCCACACTGGCAGATATGCACCAGGATCTCTAGTCCTTCCCACACTCTCATCCAGTAGGGCCCAGACTTTAGAACCATACAAACAAGTAAACCTTAACACAAAATGGGCAAGGGCAGGAGCATCACACTGTAATGTAACCTGTGAACAAGAGGCACATGCAGCTGGAAGACTGAAGGTCCTAAAATGAACCCTCTACCCCACTGTAGGGAGGATGCTGGCTGCCACAGAACAACCAATCACAACAGTGCCAATTTTAATAATGGACCAGTGGGACTACTGAGTGGGTTGATCAATCAGAGATGCACAAATTTTAACTCTTTATTTGCAACCAAAGACCTGGTCTAAAGTTTGGGTGGAAGAATTTCTCTATAAAAGCCCATCCCTGCATTTGCGATGATGGTCTTTTGAACTAGCTGGCTGTAGTAATGCCTCCTTCCTTGAAATAAAGCCTTCTTCCTTGAAGCAACACTCTTCTCCTAGACAAACCTCCTGAGTGAGTTTGGCTTTTCTGGATTTTAGCTACCATTTCTGGTCTATACCTACTTTGGTTCAATAACACCAAAGTGCCATACATTTTTAATAAGTCTCGCTGCTTCTGGTGTACATCGAACAGTTTTCTTTCTCCTCTTCAAGAGTGTCTTTACTCTTCTTGGCCCTTTGAATTTCCATGTGTTTTAGAAATCTGCTTGTCAATGTCAAAAATAAAATCTGCTATTATTTTGTGATAATTGAATTGGATCTAAAGAGTAATTTGTGCTCTTCAATCTTCCACTTTGTTAACGTGGTTTAGCCTTCAATTTATTTAGATTTTAATTTTTTTTAGGTATTTTGGTCTGTCTGTCTGTTGCCATAGAGTGTGTGCACTCACCAGAAAGAGACAGAAAGAGAGGGAAAGTGAGAAATCAACCCCAGGGGGGGATGGCTGTGCAGCAATCTCTTCTCCATTCTCCTCTCAGGATTCTGGGCACACACGCATACGCACCTGGTGTGATTTTCAAGCTGCCTGGTCCAGGACTCAAATTTTGATTGGCCCTGTGGGAGTCCAGCAGTTTAACTACCACACCAGTTGCCAGACTCAAAATTTTAATCCCTTTAATAATGATATACTGTTTTCAATGAGGAGACCTTATACATGTTTTGTTGGAGTTATTCCTAAACGTGATTAAGCCTATTTTAGTAGACAAATATTAAATATACTAATTGAATGAGATAATGTCAGAGGAAAATACTTTGCAAAATGTGGAACTTTTACAAATGTGATAGTCTTTCTCACCAACACCCACTAAACATGTCATTTTGTAATGTTAGTCTACATACCCCAAGGCAGCCTTCCCAATAGCTGTTGACTAACCAAGATGCAAGGCTGTAAAGCCAGCACTGCCAAAAAGTGATGGCAGAGGCAACAAAGAGAATTATGGGCCTGGAATAAACTCTTAAGAAAAAAAAAATAAAGAGTTCTCAGTCTGAGCCTGAGTTTTACCCAACAGCCACTAGATGGCTTCAGAGGGAAAATTTTCAAAAGTGCATCATTCAATCAAAAACCCAGGGCCTTAAAATTCTTGACTCAGGTCTCATTCATTCAATCTATGAGTTACTGAAAATGCCACAGAAAATTCTCCGACACCTGGCCCAGCCCTCAGTGGCGGCTGAGGTTCCGCTGAGCTTCGGTGCCTTCTCTTACCTTCACAGGGATCCCAACTGCAGAACAGACTAAGATGAGAACAAGCTTCTCCCTGGGAACAACCCATGGACATAGGACACTCTGGTTTTCAGCTGCCTCTGAGTCTGAGTTGGTGACTCACGTCCCTTTCGCTCAGCCCAGCTTCACTGGCACCGTCTGCACCAGCCGACTCCTGCCTGGCATGGACACTGCCTGGGTTCTCCTCTCCTTCCTCTCTCCAGGACTCTGGAGGAGAAAATGGCCAAGGATGAAGTTCTCTGAACGTTAAGATTGCTTGTAAGAAAGAAAGAAGACGTTGCTATTATTTATCCCTGTATCATGCCATCCCAGTTTCTTGGATCATTTTTGGATCAATGTACCAATAACTCTAGGGGTGGGACCCAGCAATCTGTTTTAACAAGTCCTACCAATGCTCTGAGGATTATCTGATCACAGTGGTGTACACTATGGTCTTTCTATTGACTATGCTATTTTTATTGTTTTAGAATTATTTAATTTTATTTATCATCATTTTTTTTTAATTGCTACAGGGCACATGCACTCACCAGAGAGAGACAGAGAGAGAGGGAAAGCAAGAAAGCAAGCTGCCAGGTCCAGGACTTAAACCATGGTTGACCATGTGGGAGTCCAGCGCTTCAACCACCATGCCACCTCCTGGCCAACTATGCTATTTTTAATAATATATATTTTTAAGCTTATTTACTTATTCCATGAGGGAGAGAGACAGAGAGAGAAACAGAGTAAGAGACAGACAGCATCCCCAGCAGGGTCTAGAGGCCATGATCCAGTGCTAGCCTGGCTTCATCCAGCTCTCTGATAAAGGGTACACATGTGTGCCTGGCATACTCAGGGAGGTCACCAGATGTAAACTCAGACCTGTCCCATGTGGATCAGCTCTGAAACGCACTGTGTTTTACCACTGTGCCCTGGACCAGTGCCAGACTAGGCTATTTTTTAACCCTGTAAGGGTAGAAGTTTAGTGGAAGAAAAACTGTGGTATGCAGATTATTCTTATTCATAGACATGCATGTGAATTTTGTCTAGCACATGGATTTTTAGAAAAGATAACGCCATTCTGATTCATAGGAACTTAACCAACTTCATGTCCATGGGCAAATTTATTTCAGCATTACCAAGTATGCATGTCTCTTTAAATTTTGGTTTTACCCACTTTCTAGTGCCCTCATTAGCTAAGGAGTTAAAAGAGAAAATCCTTAACACAAATTCATTTACCCTTGCCTAAAAGCCATAATGTAATCTTTTTGAAAATTATACTTCAACATAGTTATTCTCAAGTGAAGTCCCAGACCGGCTCCAGCACTGCCGGGGAACTGTTTGAAATACGGATTCTCAGACCTCACCCAGAACTACTGCACTGGAATGGAAGCTCGGGAGCATAGTCCTCCAGGATCTCCGGTGCCCACTGGAGTTTGGGAAGCACTGCCTTATCCCTCCCATTGAACGCTGTCAAGACTGTAGTCCTGACTCAGTTGAAAACTTGGACCCTGTCCATCTCTGTTGTCCCTAACACAGCCTGCCTGTGATGGATGGGGACAGGCCAGGCTACCCTTCTCTCTCATCTCCGGGGACCGTCTGACCAGCCCCATCACTGACTCTCTGTCTCTCCCCACAGCAGTGAGGGAATGAACAAGGGTCCTTTGTGAGCTGGATAGAACAGGAATGTCAAGGTTTCCTGGAGGGGGTTTGACTAGGGCCTGTCTGCACCTGCTGGTCTGAGCCTCTGGAAGCTAACCCCCCCCCCCCCTTGAAACTTCATAATTACTGATCCCAAAGGGGCTATGACCCCAGAGAGAAGGGATGAGGGGAAAAAATATCTCCAGACCCGTCCCTAATACTGTGCTTACTCCACTCTCTGCCTCCTGCAATAACAGAGTGTTATCCCACTGCTGGCAGCTCCCGGATCACAAGCCCATTGTGTGCCAGACTGGAGCACATATGCTGCACACTTGCCTTGCAACCCAACTGGGCACTCTGCCCTGTTCACAGGAAGTCCTCCCGGATTGCTGAATGCCACACAAGCCGGATAATCATGCTTTACAAGGAGAGGTTCCACCAGAATCCTGCATGCACATCTGATGGAACAACTCCTGTTACCACAACTAATAGGGTAGGAGGAATATTCTAGCCGCCCCTCTACCCTCGTTGCCCCTTGCCCCCACCTCACCTCCACCATGCCAGCCAGGGCCAGCTACTGCCCACCATTCCCCAGTGGCTGCATCACAGAGGAATATAAAGCCCAGTTGGCAGCACGATGGGGGAAGGGCATCCTTGGGAGACAGTAGAGCACAGTGATTTAGAGAAGAGGCTCAGCAAGGTCTGGGTTCAAATCCTGCTTCTGCTTCCACCTAACAGGGCCATGAACGTGATTCCCTTTTCCTCCAGTAGAACAGGGATGCTAAGAACACCCTCCTCGAGGGGGTGCTTTGGGGACTAAATGAGCTGATGATGACAAAGTCCTTAACCAGAGTTGCTCCCCAGATAAGTGCAAGAGAAGTATCTGAACTTGGTGATGATGGTGGTTGATGATGAAACAGATTCCCTGAAAAGCACCTCAGAAGGTGAGAAGGGGCAGAAAACAACAGTAATGGTAATAATAATAATAATAATAAGCATGACATGCAGAGACCAGGAAGGAGCTGTGTGCAGAGAAACCTTGCAGGCGATGCAACACCACCAGCCTGCACCATGCCATCAGGGGCAACTTTATCCAGCGGTCTCTGGCTTTGTATGTGGACATGAGCAAACCACAGGGCCAGAGGAAGACCAAACTGCAAAATCTAAATGGACGCTCCTTGTCAAATGGAAAAAAACACTAAGCAAACGCACTTTTCCTTTTGTCCATTGCCCAATTTGTGTTGGCTACAAAAATCCTCATAGGCCCAGGTTGATGGCCATTTCTTACCTAAACCAGTGGTTTCCAACTGGGAATGAGTGTCACAGCTAGAGAGCTTGCCAGTGGCACTGAGTGAGCACAGGCTGTGGAGGCTGCTCACCAGTCTGTAGTGTCCAGGACAGCCTCCTGCAGCAAAGAATCATGCAGCCTCAAATAGCAACTGTGCCTGGATTTGAACCGCTGTCTCCCTCTGTGCTCCTTGAAGACTCTGTTCCAGCCAGTGCTGGGGCATCAGCCTCTGCCAGGTATTCTAGTCAATTGGTGACTTCCTGTGCAGAGAGGGCAAGGGCCCTGCGTGTGCTCCGCCGTTCACTGGCTATGACTCAGAAACGGGCATTTAGCTTCTCTGAGACCATTTCCTCATCTGAGAAACGGGAATTAGAATCCCTATGTGTAGGGTATAGTAAGGATTATATAAAATACTTTTGTAGAAGTGCTAGCGCATACATGCTGAATACGTTTTGGAGACAGGTCTTACGAGATGCTACCCCAGAGGGCCATGGCGATGTCTGGCACATCTTTGTACCTCTTGCGGTGTTCTGGACTGCCATGCACATAGTAAGCATTCAAAGTTGTTGTTGAGCTAAAGTGAAGCCTTCCTGGGAAGCTGAGGCTCAAGAAATCCAGCCACTTCATGGCTCTGTAGTCCTATAACTTATAAATGGTTTTTCTCTTGTTTTCGGGATGTACCTGCATCTCAAAAGTCCCTCTACTTCTAAAGTCTGGGGTTCTTCTGGTGAGCAAGCAGGCTAATATTGGCCTTTGACTTATTTGAAAGAGCCAGACATGGTTTGAATGCAACTATTACAGTCCAGCTGTTCCTGGCTCACTGACTCAATCACCCACTACTTGCCAGACACTCACTGCAGTGCATGGAGAAAAAGTAAAAAAAAAAAAAAAAAAAATAGCATGTTTCTGTCCGGAGGAGGGAGAAGAGGCTAGGTGAGCATGATTTGCCTAGAAAGTGGAGGGGCCACCACCCAGGCCTCCAGGTTGAAGAGCGCTTTCCTAAATATGCACCCCCATCCACAACCACTAACTAGTACACAGAACTCAACCACACCCCAAGACAAACCTGGGAAGACTATCCCTACCCCCTTATCACTACAGGGCTTTCAAGGGCTCACCTTGTCCCAGCTTCTCTTCTGTTAGCAAACACATCGGGGCCAGCCGTGAGGGGAGGCCTGAGTTTGTGTAATTCCCAACAAGAGGCTCTGTAGTCCTAAGTAAGTCCTGTCCTGTTTGAGCCTCAGTTTCCCATCCATGCCATGAGAACTAGACAAGATCGTTCAGGGTTCTTCCAGCTATGACACTCTGCACTCTTCCTGTGACCAGCGGTGGCCTTTTTCCCACACAAACCTGTTGAATGCCACACAGACAAGGCCTGATCATTCTACGTCTGGCCCTTACTGTTCTCCAAGGCCCAGATCTCCTATTACTATCTGAGGTACCCCCGGAGAATGGCAGGGGTGAGATATCTCTGGTAGAGTCCTTTGAAATGGACATAATGAGTTCTGCCCCTTCCCAGTCCCCGGAGGCCAGGTCAGATTGCCCAGGAAGTATCAGGCAGGGACTCAGATTGCAGAGATACATGGCGACACAGACACTCCGCCAGCCCACAGGAATCCAGGCCAAGAACAGATAGTGCTATACCAGGCATGCACCATAATTGCTAGTGTCTGAGAGCTGCCTGCTCCAGGTACAACCCCCGCTCTTCGCTTCCTCCCAACCCCCTAGTAAAAGGAATCCAGGCACAACCATCCATTAAAAGAACGCCATGCAATTCCCCTCCTGTCTGATGCCATGCAATTCTCTCCTGTCTTATCCCCAAATCCCTCTTCCCCCCAGGCCCCTAGCACTCTCACGGAGCACAGGTAACGTCAGGGCTTCCGTCTACACATACAGAGAAGACAGCACATTATCTGGAGAGAGCTTTCTTTCCTGTGTGGAATCCAGAGCAGAGCAGGGTATGTGGTGTATGACACAGCGTGCTGTAGGGGGAAGAACACGAACTCCGGAGTTAGGATCCCAGCTGTGCCAAGTTATAAAGCTAAGTGTCTAACCCTCAGTTTTGCTCACCTGTAAACTGGGGCCAAGCACTATCTACTCTGCAAGATTGTCCCTGTGAATTAAGTGGAACTCTGTGTGTCATACACCTGAGCTACGCAAGGGTGCTTAGCAAAGGGTAACTCTCTTTAGAGGGATTTCCCACATTTGGCTGGATAATGCAGCTCCAGGCACGAAACATATCAACCCTTTGAGAAAAATGATTTAAAATGGACCTCAAGCGAAATGTTTCTTTTGGCGCTTAATTGGAAATCCATTGGATTCTGTTTGGATTAAGGAATGAATTTTCCTCTAAGAATTCAGGACAGATGCCATATCCATGGAAAACTCTGCTTTTGTCAGAAGAATCCTGAGATGAGAGTCAGACCTGTATGGAGTCGGGTTTTTCAGTGAGTCACTTCCCCGGACAGACCACACTGCAGTGGTTCTCAAGCCTGGCCACACATGAGCATCACCTGGGTAGCTTTTCTAAATCATGGGTGCCCGAGCCCCACTCCAAAACCATTTCTTCAGAATCTCTGCGTGGGTGGGGCCTGGGTGCCACTAATAGTAAGAGCCCCCCTGGGTGACTCTAATGCTAGATCCCCTGGACTAGATCTCGGGGTCCCTCCCAGGCATCCCTGGTGCCTATGACCATGGTATGATTCAGAGTAAACCCCGAGTATGAGTGATATTCCGAAAGTTCTTGGAAATGAATAATATGAAAAAAACTATGCCTGGATTTTCGGATTTTTTTGCACCAAAAATTAATTCCATTTTCCCCACAATGTTTTGTTTGTTTGTTT